>CM042063.1:51147500-52347500 GCA_023525745.1 Arctium lappa
TGGAGATTCTGCGCAAGCGGAAACTCATTGCAGTGAATACGCCTACGAGTCTGGACTTTTGTTCAGAATGTGTCTCGGGTAAACAGACGCGTGTTTCTTTTGGTGTTGGAAAACACAACACCAAAGGGATCCTCGATTACGTTCATACAGACGTCTGGGGACCATACTCGACACAATCCCTCAGTGGAAGTAAGTATTATGTTACTTTTATTGATGATTTCTCGCACAAACTTTGGGTGTATGTGATTAAGTTAAATTCAGATGTTTTTGAAATATTCAAAACTTGGTTAGCACTAGTCGAAGCCGAGACTGGTAGAAAATTAAAAGTGCTTAGATCTGACAATGGTGGTGAATACACTAGTGGTAACTTTAAAGACTTTTGTTCACGTAGAGGTATTCACCGACACTACACCACACCTGGCGATCCGCAATCAAACGGAGTCGCCGAGCGGATGAATAGGACCTTGTTAGAAAAAGTCCGATGTATGTTAGTTACATCTGGTTTCCCTAAAATGTTTTGGGCTGAAGCACTTCACACTGCTGTACACATTGTGAATCGGTTACCGTGTTCAGCCATTGGGGCAAAAATTCCGGAAGAAATTTGGAGGGGTAAGGGTTGTATCTGTTTGAAATACATACGTGTATTTGGATGTCCTGTGTATATTCATGTGACAGGTCAGGACAAGTTGGATCCCAGAGCCACCAAGGGATTCCTACTCGGCTATACAGATGGAATCAAGGGTTACCGAATCTGGAACCCGGTCACCCGAAAAGTGATTCACTCTCGACATGTGACCTTCGATGAGTCGATTATGTTCAAGTCTAATCATAATCGACAACCCGCTCCAGAACCGGAAATTATCTCTTCTGTTTCTCCAACAGTCGATGGAGATGAGATAATTGTCAGTCCTATTGTACCCAACTCATCTGCTCGTGGTTTTACTTTGGGATCAGAATCTGAAGAAGATGTTAGTCCACCAGATACATCTACTTCTGATCCAGTTAGCTCAGTTCAGGAAGAAATTCTGAATGATGGTGGAGGTCAAGGCGATACAATTCCAGTATCAGTACCTGTGAGGCAGAGCCAGAGAACTGTCTGTCCTCCTAATAGGTATGGTAATTGGGATTTTGCAAATATGAGTTTTACTGACCAACTAGAGTATGCTTTGCATGTTGTACAGGATGAGCCGTTTGACTATTCGGAGGCCCTAGCTTCGAGCCACTGTGATAAGTGGTTAGGAGCTATGCATGAGGAAATGAAAGCTTTATCTAAAAATAACACTTGGGAGCTTTGTCCATTACCGAAAGGCAGTCGTGCAATTGGCTGCAAATGGGTCTATAAAGTCAAAGACGATAAGCGCTATAAAGCTCGCCTGGTTGCGAAAGGCTTTGCACAGCGGAAGGGTATCGATTATGACGATATCTTTGCGCCTGTGGTTCGACACACATCTATCCGGGTCCTTCTGGCCCTTGTGGCAATTCTCGATCTGGAGCTCGAACAATTAGATGTGAAAACAGCCTTTCTGCATGGAGATCTTGAAGAAACCATCTACATGAAGCAACCGGAAGGTTTCATCTCCGACAACAAACCTGATTGGGTCTGTAAATTGAAAAAGTCCTTGTATGGACTTAAACAGTTGCCTCGACAGTGGTACAAGAAGTTTGATTTATTTATGCTCTCGCTGGGTTTTGAACGTAGTGAGAAAGACGCTTGTGTCTATCATAGATCAAGCGGTGGCATTTCTATTTATCTACTTCTTTATGTTGATGACATGCTGATAGCTTGCAGGGATCATTCTGAAATCAACCGTTTGAAAGATAGGTTGAAATCAGAATTTGAAATGAAGGATCTCGGTGAAGCTCGTGTTATTCTCGGCATGGAAATTGTTCGGGACAGAAAGTCCCGTACTCTCAGGTTAACACAGAAGGGCTATATTCAAAAGATTCTGAAGCGGTTTAATCTTGATGGAGCAAAGTCGGTGTCTACGTCACTTCCAAGACACATCAAGATTACAAAAGACGATTGTCCGGTAGACGATATTGGAAAGGCTGAGATGGCAAAGATTCCTTATGCCAGTGCAGTCGGGAGCCTTATGTATGCTATGGTATGTACCCGTCCCGATCTTGCACATTTTGTTGGTGTAATTAGTCGGTTTCTATCAAACCCGGGTAAGTCACATTGGAATGCAGTGAAAACTGTATTTCGTTACTTGAAAGGTACGGAAACTCACGGCCTGATTTATGGTATGCAAAACAACTGTGATATTCTTGGTTACTGCGATTCAGATTACGCAGGTGATTGTGTCAGTTGGAAATCCACACCTGGTTATGTTTTTACATTAGGTGGAACAGCTGTCAGTTGGAGATCTCGATTACAGTCTGTTGTTGCATTATCGACTACCGAAGCTGAACTTATTGCAGCGGTCGAGTCTGCTAAAGAAGCAGTTCATTTACAGGAACTCTTGTTTGGTTTGGGACTGAAGCAGACTACTGTCCGTATTAATTGTGATAGCCAGAGTGCTATTCACTTGGCTACAAATTTGGCATTCAGCTCTCGAACGAAGCACATTAATGTGCGTGATGCATTTCTGGTAGCTTTACACGACACAAAGGTTGTGTACTTGAAGAAAATATTATATGAAGATAATGCTGCCGATATGTTCACCAAGTCGTTACCGCCAGCCGCATTCGAGCATTGCTCGAATTTGATCCAACTCAGATTGTGTTAGTGCCGTTTGGCACCTTGTGGGAGAGATGAGAATATTGCTACAGATGACATAGCGACATCTTTGGGGAGATATTACTTGGTACATGTTTTTCGGTTGCTTAACTCGTTCGTCTATTGAGATTGCTCATTTGAGGATTTTTTGCTTTTGATTTTGACGGGTGATGGCCGAGCCGAAACTCGTCACGATCAAAATGCATTCTGTTACCTCGTGTCAATCTCTATCAGCTATTTGTCCGTATTCGGGGGATTGGTTCGTGCTTTGGTTTTTCGTCGGGTGATTTGCACATCATGGTGGAGTGTTGAAAAACTTAAATCAGATAAGTTTTTTTTGGTGCTGTGCAACTCACCAAACACAATGTACAAGTGTTTAAAGCTTGGATATGTGGATTAATTTAAGCCACATATATTTGGAAGTTTACTTGACTTGGACTTTCTTTTTGCATGGGAAATATGGAAGATATCTTGGATGCCAACCTAATGCCAACTTGCATCCATTTGCCAACCCATACCTATTTGTCTTCTTGCACCATTTCTTCCCCTATAAATACATGCATCCATTCTCCCAAAAATACACCAACAAAAGTAGAAGTATTCTTTCTATTTTTCTTCTTCTTCTTCCTTGTTCCTCTTTGTTGATATATATATATATATATATATATATCATTGATATATATTTATATATCTTGTTTTGGGGGAACATTTGGTTAGTTGATTTGTTGATCCAAGGATCTTGTAAACACGTTGTAATTTCTCCCGGTTGGTAATATAAAGATCTCTCTCTCCCTGTGGATGTACACTATCACACTGATAGTGGAACCACGTTAAATATTGTTGTCTCGATTTATTTGTTGTTTTCGTTATATTTTATCGTATATTCGATAACTGCTATATTTACGTTTGTGGATCGGTATGAATCAATAGACCAAAATATACAATATTTAGATCTCGTTATTCCGCATTTGTTGTAACGGGTCAGTTGCACGTGATTTATTGTTATCATTTTTGGAACCGTAAATCACTTGAAATACGATATTGTAACTGCCACCGACCCTTACAGTTAAATCTGTCAGTGAATTCAAAAAGTGGCTATAAAGAGAACATGGAGAGTCTGATTTGTTATAGTCAATTTCCCTAAATGTGTGCTATTTCAAAATTCTATGTCTCATTCAACACATCAAATTTTTGTTTATTTTAAATTCATATACTCTCTAGGATAATATGTAGTTATGTGATTAATAGATAGGAATGAAATGTGAGAACGTAGGATAGGAAACTTTTATTCAAGAAAAATCCTTTTTTTACCCTGCCATGTATCATTTATTTTAAGGAAAGTTATTACATTAATAATAATAAAATGACCATTTTACCCACATAGGTGAATGGTCGTTAGGGTGAGGGACCAAATTGTTACAAACGTGTAAACGACGAGTCCAACCCCGTAATAAATAAAGTTCAGGAGTCATTTTCGTAAAATCATCAAACCACAATGATTAAATCCATACCAGAATACAAAAATATTTCTATTTATGTTTATTTCAAAGTAAGTGTTCAATTTCAAAAATCAATTATTAAATTCTCAAATCTACCTCTTAATGAATACAAAAATATTTAAGAGTTGTGAAAAGAGAAAAATTAAATAAGAGTAATAATGTCATTTGGTTAACTAAAAAGTTCAAAAATTATGTATATCTAAAACAAGGTTCTAAATGGCGTGAGGCGTGGCATGGCGGCGAGGCCAAGCCTCAAGCCTTAGGAGTCATGACAAAGCCATGGGCAGGCCCGATCCTGACATTTTTTAGGCCCTGGGCGAGACGTAAAAACGGGCCCTTGATATGTACGAAATATCTTCAATATATTGTTTTTATTTTGAGAATAGCATAATTCCATTTTTCCAAGTATTCCTAGAAGTAAAATTAATAAATAATCAGTTCTAAAGTAATATTTTCTATAATTTCATTTTTACATAGTATCGCCAATCCATTACACCGTCAAAAACATCCAATATATACCTTTAATATATAATTTGAAATCATTTGGGATCACAATCTTGACCATCCGTAGTAACACTCTATGTAAATCAATATATATTAGTTAAGTTTCCATCTCACCTCGTGTGACGTCTTTCATCACCATTTTAAATTTTTAGAGTTAAAACAAACTTTTTCGGAACCATCATATTTGAATCAAAACCCATGGTGGTTATAACTTGAGATCTTATTCTTGTTTTTGACATATAGAATAGTACCTAAGATTATGCTCTAAATATTAGGTAATAAGAAGCCAATAATAAATGAAAAACCGAGAGTAGTTTTGAAATTTCAAATATAGATATAAGTTGGACCATTTCATATAGTTGATAAATTTTTTCGAAAGAAAGAAGTTTTCTTAGTTAATAACAAAGAAACTACTATATTCTAATAGAAAAATATAATTCATTCAGATGAAATAATCAAAAGAGTCACAAGGAGATAAATGATAGAGAATATCAAGGTTTTCTAGGCAAATAGTTTTAGATTTTGATACTAGATAAACAAACAATAAGTAACATTATAAAACAAACAATCAATTAACTTTTTGCATATTTTCTTCTTCAATTTAATTAGTTAATACATGTATGGACCCTTAATATATTATTAAATTCATTGAAGTCCTATTAGATAATAAAAAAATTGTATCTATTTTATTTACTAATTTTTTTTAATTATTACTATATACTAAGAAAAAATTGGGCCCCTATTATTTTTGGGCCCTGGGCGTACGCCCGGCCCGCCCTCCCCCAGGGACGGCCCTGGCCATGGGCCATGCCGTTTTCAAGGCGTGACTTATAGCGTCAAATTTCTAATTAATATATAATAGTATATATAAAAACATATGTTTCGTTATTGTTACTCAATGAGTCAATAGTAATAAACAAGTTAAATTAGGTTATATATTAAAAACTTGCAAATAAAGCATTAAAAACGTAAAGAAATATCAAATATCTCATTACGATAACTATGCATTAGGCCATGGCGTGCCATGGGCTTAACGTGACGTGACACACAAGCCTTGGTGTCATGACGGCTGTGCGGCGAGTTTTTTAGAACATTGATCTAAAACCGTGGACACTTATTTTGAGACCGAATGAGTTTTTTTTTTTGTTTATTATATAATACTAACTTATATGCTTTAAAATTTAGCTGTTATTTCATTACTTTGAGTCATTATTATTAATATAAATATGTTAAAACATAACACTTTTGTTTCACCCTAATTAAATAATTTTTGATTTACTTGATCATAATTTTCTAAAATTCGTGAACATTATTTAAGAATGATAAATCATAAATATTAAATACATAAAATTTGAAGTTGTTTTAATCACTTCCATTAGTTACCTCGCTTAATATGGTGTAGTAAGAGATCTTCAACAAATTCTTTTAATATAGAAAAAACTTCAACATATTTTTTTAATAATAATCTATATTATATAATAAAGATGACATAAAAAATTCTTAATTACAATACCTTAAGCACAAAATACAACTAATTAAAGCCAATTACTTAATTTACAACTTCATAATGTTTTGGTACAACTTAACGAAACACAGTATCTCAAAATCGTCCATCCTTATCCTCATCCTCATCCTCATCCTCATCTATTGTCGCTCAAATCGTATATCCCTAAAATCGTCTATCCTAATTAGTCGCTCTTTAAAGCAGATGACTCTCAACAGATTTTCTTTGATTTCACGGGTGAGTTTTAAAATGATGATTTAGAGTTCCTCCTTTTCAGGTTAAGTTGGTTTAATAGATGACAGAAGGTTCGAACGTATTTATCTCTTCCTTCTCCTCCCATGTTGTGTTTCTGTTAAATCTGTATTTGTTTTGTTTGCTAAGCAAAACCAAACTTCAGCATTTTTATTAGATTAGGTTTTTCACGGGTGAGTTTTACAATGATGATTTAGAGTTCCTTCTTTTCAGGTTCGATTATTGATCAAAGATGATTGTGGGTTTTGAAGGTATGAAAGCAAAACCAAACTTCTGTGTTTCTATTAAATCTGTATTTGGTTTTGCCTGCTAGGTGTTCGATGAAATGCTTCAACGAGAATTTGATGTGAAGTTGGTTTCATAGATGACAGAAGGTTCACTGTGTCATGTTTCCGATCTTGTTGGCCCAGTAAGTAGTTTTCTTTATATAATGAACTGTTTTTTATAACCAAAATCTGCCATTATGTCGTTACTTACTTGTTTGTTTCACTTTTGTTAGGCTGGAGTTGTGTTTGTGTATGCTGTTGAATTTTCTCACAGAAGTGGTAGAGATTTGGTTAACATGGCTAAGAAGCGTACAAATGTTATTCCAATTATTGAAGATGCTAGACATCCAACCAAGTATAGTATGATTGTAGGTATGGTTGATGTCATATTTTCTGATTTTGCCCAATCAGGTTTGTTTTGCACTTATTAAGGGCTTCATGCTAATTGGATTTTGGTTGATTTGCTTGCATTTTTTTTTCTAGCATCACATGGTTTAATTTAATTTTTTTAAATGGTGTCATCTTTAACCTTTTTTCTATCTTTTTTACAAAGGTTGGAATTACCATTTTCCGATTTTGTACCATCTTCATTTTTACAATATCTAAGCTTTGCATTTTTTCTATTTTCAATCCAATAATTTTTTTTCTTGATTATAGTTTTGTACCAATAACATTAGAAAGGAATCTTTTTTATTGAGGTTTTATTGTTTCCAGCATGTTGTTTTTTATTTTTCTTTGGTTTGATATCCAATGTAGCATATGATGAATTTGTATGATGCAAATCCGAGTTTCTGATGCATTAATTGCTTTGGTTTTTGTTTTTTGAGCTGTTTCTTAGGGTTTTCTGTTTTCTACTGTACTTGAAGATCCATTTACAAATCAAGTTTCTGTGTTCTTACTCATACATAATCATTATGGTTTTGCTCTGTTTGTTGCAGTGTCATCACAAACTTGATGGTTTCACGCTTCACGTACTTATATTTAGGTAAAACCCTTCGATCAATATAAAGAAATCTTGCGAACACAATAAATAGCATCAATAATACGTGATGATGGCTATTGAGAAACAAGTAGATTTAGCTTTAGATCTTTTGTTTGCTTTCAATATTTCGTCGTATTCTATTTTTTTGCAACACCAGATTCTCCCTTAGATTCTCCCTTATGATGCGTTTGGGCAGCAAATCGTCAGAAACCTGGAGGTAATATGGATTCTTTTACTTTTCTTTTAAAATAGCTCTTGTCTCTAAAAGATTTACTTCGTCTGGCTCATAGAAATTTTAACTTTTAACTGGACACATGGTTCATTAGAAGAAATGCTCAACTATTGGTTAAATGTCTAATACCACGTAAATGATTTGTGGGACTTGACTCTTTCTGTTACTTAAATGCATGTATGTTGGTGAGGACTTTGAAAACGTTACTGTGATGAAAAATTTAATCTCTTCACCAGATTTGTTGTTTTTACCGTTTTCCTTATCTGGGTACTCTATAATAGTTTATACTATAACAGAAAAAAAAGTTCGGATTATTACAAATTGTTGTTTGCATTTGTATCTTTAACCAGATTAGATTGAATTTTTTTTGTTTCAAGTGAATCGGGGACCGGATTTTTTTATAAACTTCCATATTCATAGAGATGAAGATGGGTGGAATTGTGGAAAGATAAAGTCTTCTTCCCAATGGATTTTACTATTTGAAAAGCACTATCAATATTTTCATTTGAAATATCACTATCAATATCTTGAGTTTTTTTTTCCCTGTAAGAGGGGAAATGGTTCTTAAATAGCAGACTATATAACTAACATTCTTTTATGTTTCTGCTTTGACTTGCATATTTATGTTGAATGACTTGACTTGGGTGTTATTGAATAAACGCGTATGTGTTTCAATTTTATGGGCTGCATTTGAAATGTATGGTTAAAGATTTTCAACTAATTGAGGTGCCTTTGAGCTCTTGCAAGGGGAAGGTTATCTTGATTCACAACGTTTCATCAAAAGTGTACATAACTTCATCTGCTTTAAATAGCTCGACGATTATTAATGTCTATAAGTTAAGGTTTTGTTTATTGTGCCCGATCTCATGCCTTTTTGTTGGTTATAAGAGGAGAGTTCATTTTTCACACTAACGAGATGTGTAAGCTTTTAAAAGTAAAGGATCCAATCGTACAAAGTGTAGCCCATTTTTTAGCTAGACTTATGAAGGTAAGTGTTCTCATCATATGTTATGGTAGGAAATTTGAATTGAAGTGTTCTCATCTTTTAGCTACACTTTTGAAGTCATTCCTTTAAATTGTTCGTATTTCCCTTCTAATAATTGACATGTAAAAGTCTTTGTAAGTACGGTATTGCGATATCTATTGACACATTGGGAGCTTGGGCCCTTGATAAACATGAAATACACGCGCGCGCGCGGGGGGGGGGGGGGATATGTTCTCTTTGCTTCATGTGAGCCATCACACTATAAGGAATTAAAAAAAAGTAAAGCAGAGGATTCATCAACCTCGAACATAGACAATATCCTTGAAGTTCATGAACTCGTGTTCCATGTGGTTGTTCTCTAACTTTTAAATCAATGTCATCATTGTTTTGTGTTTTTTCTTATACTGGACTTTATTTTTTGATTGTGATTGCAAACTTTTTAGGGTTCTAAATGGCAGAGAGAAGAATGAACACATGGAGGTTCTAAATGCTCTTTGAGTCTCTTGTTTCTAGGTTGTGGAGAAAGGTTGATGGCCGGTGGTAGTGGCAGTTGTTTGCTGAGAAGTCTTCCTTTGAAAAGAATTTTGATCGTCTTAGATCAGAGTAAGATCATATAAGCGAATGATAATGTGAGGGTCTTGGTAGATCAACTAGAGGTTTGTTATTATAGTAAAAGTTTTGAATTGTTTTTTTTTTGGAAAGGGTATCCTGGGCCTATGGCCCAGACTAATCCCTGGCAATTTGAGCCTTCGGCCCAGCTGCTAAAGTGTGCAGCCCTGAGATTATCCTCAGTGGCCACAAGTGTTGCGAGTGGGACTCGAACTCGGGCAACCGCTATAAAGTCCCCGAGCTCTAACCATCACACCACAACCCTTGTGGTTTAAAGTTTTGAATTGTTATCGGCAACGTAGGATTGGAAATGTATGTGTCATCTGGTATTGTTATTTTTCTAAAGAAATTGTTTACCTAAGGATTATGGAGGTAATCCTTTTGTATAATATCTTCATTATTTATTTAATAGTTAGTCCTGATCAACTTGTTGAGGTTCATTGAAAAGGTTTTGGTATTGCCATGGGTGTATAGTATTTTTATATTTCAACAAATTTCAATGCATGGTGTTTCAACATGGACGGACCAATAAGGGTGCCAACGGTGGCGTGCCACTGTATTGTTTCTTTGTCGTAAGGTAAAAAGATTAGGTTTGTAAAAGATACAATCGTATCATTTTAGAAGGTCCAATCATATTATTTTAGAAGTGCAATCGTATCTCGTAATCAACCAAAAATCAAGAAAACTATTGAAATCAACAAAAGAGAAAAAGAAAACTATTGAAATCAACGTCGATAAAAAACATATGAAAAAATATTGTGCACCGTATGAAAAAGTTCTTGGGTCTGTACCTGTGTTTCCATAGGGTATATATTGTACTATGCATTCTTATTAGTTATTACCTTTTCAGATTTTACATCCCACAACATTGCACGGGTATTCAACTAGTGTTCTATAAAATAAAGAAAGAAAACATAAGAAAGTTCAAAGCTTACATAATTCTCTAACATTTAAACGTGAGAAGAAAGAAATTTTTTTAATTCATTTCCACCAATAAGTTTAAATTATTATTATTTTATATTTTTTTTTCAACAAGTGTAGATGATAAAAATATAAAAAAATCAATAATATAATTATCATTGAAGCCTCCAAAATATAGAATCTGTTAGATTTAAGGCTTACTAGCCAGTGCTCATCAGAAGGGTCTGGTCCCAAATGCTTACCAAGTAAATGCTTAGTGGAAAGAGTCATCACCTTCATTTACCTTGTCCAGTAACATTCTCAGCCATCGAAACATATTGTTTGTACATGTTTCTTACATGGTAAACGCTAAATGGGTAATTGTTTCTTCCTCACTTGCCGTGTAAGATTATCAATCCTTGTTGCTATGTTTCCTACCGGCTAAGATTTCCGGTCATTGTCATATTCACTTATTCACCCACCCAGTAAGATAAGTGACACCCAAACCACAAGGGTGGCGTAGTGGTTAGGCGCTGGAGATGTGGTGGAATACCCCATCTGTCCAGGGTTCAATTCTAGACGTACACAACAATTGTGGCCACGGAGTTTATCAGGGTTGATTTCTTACGATCAAAATTTGACGGGATTAATCTAGGCATAGCCTAGGACACCCTTCAAAAAGAGATAAGTGACACCCAACAAACATTCTTCAAACACATACATGAAAAGAAATACCACTCAAAACACCAAAACCAAATGCCTCAAAACACAAAAACCAATTGTGTTCCAAGTAAGCATTTTTTTTAACCAAGGTTTAGGATTCATGAAGAAACTGTACAAAAGGAACAACTATCTCTACCAAATCCCCCCTCTCTATTTACTTCACTCTCTCTCTCTCTCTCTCTCTCTCTCTCTCTATATATATATATATATATATATATATTTCACTCCATCTTATATGCCCAACCATGCTTTTCCAAATATGCTTCTACAGCTTCTTTTATTGCCAAATTCGGAACCAATTGCCACGGGTAAAGACTTTCCCGTGTCACCGGATCAAACGCCCCCACCTATCTCATAGTTACAATAACGTAAGTTTCAACGATATCATACCCTCCTCGTCTCCCACAAACACGTAAACTTTTGACTTTTGTTATCGATGGTACTACCAACGGTTTTTCGTTTTCGGGTTTTCTGTAAAGTTATAGATGTAGCTATATATCTAACGAAGTAGACGTTTCGATCTCAAAAGTCAAAGTCGTTACCATTTCGAAAATCTAAAGAGTAGAAATACCTTTTCTAGATGATCAAGGATGACAGACCGTTCATAGGTCAAACCACTAGGAGTAATTACGGGATCACGGAATATATCGAGCGTGATTTTGCAGCAAAGATGGTCCGGTACCTGAATTTACACATATGAGTCTAAGAAGAAAAACATTTTATAACGGGAAGTATGAAAACGGAAAGAGAAAAACAAAGACTCGCCTCCCTCGGTATGTCGGTTTCTGCAGCTTTTTTGAACACTAATTTTAGAGCTGCTAATTGTTCCGAAGCAGAATCCGAAACTTCATCAGCACCGCCTTCGTTTTGAGTAACATCATGCAAATGTTTCTCTTTAAGAGCTATCTCACAAGATTCTCTGGCAGATAACAAGATAAGGAAACGACAGGAAAAAAAAGTGTCGGATATATGAGAAGATAGGAATAGGTTAATAGGAACCGTACTCAAGTTTCAGCAAATCCGACAACCGCTTGGTGGAATCACGCTCCCACTCCTGATACTTTGCTCTTGCGAGCTCCTGCCATATCTCCTCCACCATATAACTATTTGGGTGTGCACCTCTACCGAGATCCAAAGCCTGCCGCAGAAGTAAGATTAGGTCCCCAATTGCTATCACAGACGACTATTGAACATAAATTGTCCCGGTAATGCTTGTCAAACAGCAAACATGATGATACAAGCACAAAGACCAACTCGTTTCTCTTGAAATCTCAACGGTCCACAAAGGGAAAACATTTATTAGAGCCCGCAATCACCCTAACTTCGTTGACCAGGCAAATCACTTGGCTAGTACTCGTCCCATCAAGAACAAAGTGTCCATATTTCTATTTTAGTTTGTCCCAAAATAAGTTTACATTGTCCACTTTTAAACGTAACTACGTAAGTGCTTATTTTCCTATTCTACCCTTAATTATAAGATGTAGAAATCCATTACTCTCTATTATTAAGGGTAAAATCGTCATTTAGTTGATTAAACAGTGTAATAATTAATTACACATTTCTAACACCGTGTGCCTTTTTCATTGTGGACATTAATGGGACGAAGGGAGTGTATATATATATATATATATATATATATATATATACCAGCCATAGAAGAAAAATGATATTGTTTTGCAGTTTAATCTACATCGTTGAAGTAAACTACATACCTTTTCCAGCGCTTTTATTCCATCGGTAAAATTTTGCCTCTGTAGAAGTGCAAGCCCTAGCATGTAATGACCCTGCAGTTCCAGAAGTGTTTCACCTTGTTAGCAACCCTGATATCCCAATTAGAGATGAAAGAAAGTAGGAGGAAGTACGCGGGGAGTCATTTAGGTATATGGCCTTAGATGAGTTTTTAATTAAATTCTTAACCTCCTGGTCTGCAAATAGAAAATTGACTCCATACTCATGAGAAGATCATGGATTTAATTAG
Source organism: Arctium lappa (assembly GCA_023525745.1). Classification (NCBI taxonomy): domain Eukaryota; kingdom Viridiplantae; phylum Streptophyta; class Magnoliopsida; order Asterales; family Asteraceae; genus Arctium; species Arctium lappa. Next base: position 51,160,654 of record CM042063.1, read on the forward strand.
AAACTTATTTAAGGTCACATACCTAAATATCTCAGTAAAGAGTATTTATTAAAGAATTGTAATATTTTGTATATATTCCAAATAATTTTATCCCTCATGGAAACATTAGATGATTCCAAGTAGGTTGAGATTATTTATGAAGACCTAATAGTTTAGATCGCAAATCAACAAGCATCACGGAATATCCTACTTTAAGAAAGCGATGGAGTGAGAGAGAGAGGGAGAGACATACAAAAAAAGCTACTTCAAATGTAACTTATTTCTTTTAATGCAAATTTCTTCTCGTTTTCGCTTCCTTTAGACCTTAATGCCTACAATATATCGAAACCTAAACTCAATGCATACTACCACCAGAGAATTCCCACGGTTCTTAGAATCACCAGCCTAAACGCAATGTTTCCTACCATAAAATGTCATCCACAACCTAGGTTTACATCGTCACCACACCCATGATTTGCAAATATTACCAAGATACCTAAACTATCAATGATGATAATAATACCAGTACCAATAAAGTATTCCCGCCATTCTTTATAGCATGCCCTTCGGTTTCCTTCTTTTACCCTTTTCTGTTCCTTTTCATACGAAAAATCTGTCTGCTAGCCATTTCAATAATGGTGTTCCATTCATCATTCTTTTCTTTTAAATTGTACTCTCTCTTCCCATTTAATTTGAAGCCCAGTGCTAACTCAACCAAGATCCATTCTACACATACATACTAATTAGATATTATCAAATCCATGGGTAAATTGGTCATACAGTAAAAAGGGTTTCTATGTATAGATTAGATACAAGGAATTATCTGCTTTCAATTATCATGTAAGATGCAGCAAAAAGTAAATTAAGGTTTACATGACAGAAAACGAAAAGAAACACTATGCAAGTGAATAGTGTGTGTAATGCAGGAAAAGAGATCAGGTAATATAGACCTTGACAGATTTATGATCAAGCTGAACAGCCTTCAGACAGTCCTCCTCAACTCTTGTCCAATCACTATATACAAAAACATAAATAGACAAAATACAAGATTAGAACATTGACGAAAATTGACAGAAAAAAACTCTCATGGGGACGGTCACAAACCTCCACGTGGGAGGTAGAGACTCATAAACTTGATCAACATGTCAGCATTATTAAATGTCATTTCATGTTGTTTCAACTCAATAATAAGCCAGTTGAACTTATCATAAGAATATTTATAGCATTTTTTTATATAAACCTATTTATTCATCTTTTCAAAACTTGGACGTAATTAACTCATTTGTTAAAATGGGTCCTGAGAGATTTTTTCTTGAATTCCTCCGAAAGGAAGGGTGGGAAGTTGATCATTTACCTATCGAGTCTAATCGATCCAATAGTTCATTATCTAATGGATCTTCCGTTCTAACACTCTATTCGAGAGTTATCAGTATTTACCAAACATGTTCCTATCTAACGGAACACTATTGGATCAAATGACAAAGCCATTATTCAGAAAAAGATGGTTTTTTCCCTAATGAAATGCAAACTGGATTCATGGAACTGAATAAGGATTTCCCGTTACATAGCCGGAAAGATATGTAGCCATAAAAGACGAAGGAAGTGTCTGGGTGATTTTAAATGCACCCTCCATACTTGTTAAATGCAACTTATTATGCAACCAATTTCCTCATCATATCCATCAACATCAAACCCCTCTTTTAACACTTTCACTTTTCAAAGCATGATTTGACCTAATTTTGACTTAAAAGAGATGCATATAACAACACCCCAGTATCCCAAATCTCTTTTGCAGAAATGCAGTTTATACCTCCCCAAATGAAGTTATAGTTTGACATAAAATGTCAACATGGTCACCATCAACTCCAAAATTGACATGACTTATAAACCTTTGTTACCAATCCCATTTCAATTTTGCATCAAGAAAGTACTAGTTTTGTCTACACAACTGTCCCTTACTTCCCTTCTTTTCCCTACAACAGATTAGAACAACAAACCCCAAATAACACATATAAACCTTCATAACAAGAAGGTAGAGTTGATACATACTTGCGTTTGCGATGACATAAAGCACGATTAGTCCAATAAATTGGAACATTAGGGCACAAAGTAATCGCCTGAAATTTGAAAAAAAAAAAAAAAAAAAGCGACATTTCATCAAACAGGTTATGATCATGAAAATCCGCCTAAAAACAAGATATATACCTCGGTATAAGCATCGATCGCAGCAGCAAACCGATTCTTCTTGAAATACATGTTTCCATCTATCTTAAGTTGTTCCGCTTGCACGTCCGCCGAACTCACGCCCTTCGCCATTATTACCGATCGTTCTGAATTTGTGCTTTTTTCTCTCTCTCCAAAATCTTTAGAGTGAACAAAGGGATCTTGAATGGGAAAGAGGAGAGAGAGGGGGACACGGTGGCGACGGTTGGTGGCGATTGGTGGTGGCGGAGGCTAAAAATCGGAGGCGAGAAGATGGTTCTAGATCGCCAACGAAGATAACTGGTCCGTCAACGATTGTGGGTGACCATAGGATATGGTGATTAGGTGAGTATGAACGCTTTTATTGCAATAGTTAATAGTACATTTTTTAATTTTATTAAAATTTTCTATTATAGGTAACTTTATTGTAATAGTATATGATAAAGTTTTAAATATTTTTATTAACAAATATTGATATATTTTTTAAAAATTGGATGATTTTAGTATCGATTTTAAAACACTAAGACCATCTCCAACAACTTCTCCAAAATTAAGAATTTGAGCATTTTTTTGATTTAACAACTTCTCCAAAATAGAGAAAATAGGAGAGAAAGTGTATATTTCTCCAAATTTGAAGATATCCCAGAAAATGATTACCAAGATAGATAAGTTATTTTTATTATATCTCACCGATGAGAAACTTTGAAATGAAAGGTTTATGTGAGAAAAATAATATTTTATTAAATATATAAAATATTTTAATAATATAATCAATGATTTATCTTCAAAATAGGAAATATGTTGGAAATGGAGGTAATTCTTTTTATAGATTTTAACTTTTATTTCTCCATTTTAGAGAAATTTTGAGGAAGCTGTTGGAGATGCTCTAAGTCATCCACTATAAAGATTTCTAATGTGTATGTTGGATTTCTAATTGATAAATTGTGGTGATTGTAAGTATTATTTTTTTAATGTGAAAATAGTTTTTAGTAATTGTTAATGTTAAATCAGTACTTTATAAATGAATAGTATAAGAAATTGTAGGTTATAACTTCTTAATAAATAATTTGTTTTATGTTACATCATGCTTTTTGATATTGTATGGAGTATGTTTATAAAAAATGTATGAATAATTTATGTCATATCATGTTTTAAGTTATAATAAATAATATATAATTGTAGTTTGTTATTATCTGGTTAAAATATCGTTTTTTATGATGATGTGTAACTTAAAAAATTGGAAGAATTTCTTGTAGTGAAGAATAATTCCTAAAGCTGAAGTGACACTTTAGAAATTGTGTTATAAATTGTATTGTAGTGGATGATTCAAGAGGCTGTTTACCAAGTGTGTAGTAGGTCACTTACATTAGTGGCATTCTTATTTGGTAAGTAAGGGAGAATACTCTTAGGGGGCGTTTGGTTCGCAGAATGTGATGGAATCTGGTGGAATTAGAATGTTGAATTCCTTTGACCAGATTTCATTCCCTTGTTTGGTTCAAGCTTTTCAATTGATGGAATCTTTGAATTCCATTAAATTCCATAGATATAGGATTTGAACATTCCATCATAAAACCCAAGGATTTCAATGGAATGAAATCTCATATTTTGATAATTCCAAAATTACCCTTTACCCCAAACTAAACCTTACTCACATCTCTCTCCCTTCCTCCCTCTCTCTCATGTCTGTCTCCCACTCCCGTCTCTCTCTCTCCCTCTCTTTCTCTTTCTCTCTCCCTCTTTCTCCTCTCTCTCCCTCTCTCTCTATCTCTATCTCTCTCTCCCCAAAACTTTAGTTAAAATCAAACTATTTAATGACTATTTAATTAAAGTAGTTTTTGTTTAAAAAATTAAAATAATCAAAAAGGGTATTTTGGTCATTTACCAAAATTCAATTCCAATTCCGAAGCTACAATCTGTGAACCAAACAGAAAAATTCCAATTCATTTAACAAATTTCATTCCAATTACTTCAAAGTCAAATTCCTTTGACAGATTCCATTCCAACCAAAAACATTATGTGAACCAAACGCCCCTTTACAAGGTTATCACTAACTACGTAAGATATATTTACAAATAAGCCATTTTGATGGCTGAAAATGTTACCTCACGAAGTAAGTGAGAGTGGTCACCTTTACTGTTAAACGTTTACCCAGTAAGTATTTGGTAAATGATACCTAAATTGCCATTTCAAATAGGGCAATGTTATTTGCACCCTTTGAATGGATGTTGAATCATTTTTTTTTGTGCAATTTATTTTTAAGGAATCATATGTCATTTCACTTGACATATATATTATTATTATTATTGTTTATATATTATATATATACACATCATCTTTTTATATATATATGTATGTGTGTGTTTTGATTTTATAAATTTGTTTATAAATTTATAACTTTTGATTTTATTTTATAAATTTGTAACTTTTGATTTTATTATAACTTTGTAAAATGTATTTTTCTTTATGTTAATCAAATGTCCCTTCCACGGTTGATCTTAAAATAATTTTCATTTGATTGAGTAAATTATCCTTGATGGTATTCATATTTTCTAGTAGATGGCGTTTTTGTAAAGTAATCATATATATCTTGTATAATAATATGAATTGAAATTGTACATCTTCTATTTTAGATTTATTACCTTTGTTCTTTTGGCTTCATTCACTTATCCCATCCACTAAATACTATTTGTTTCTCCTCCTCTCTCTTTTACCTTTTGCAAGCTCCAGAAGTTACCTCATCAATTTGTAGGTATGTCCTCTTCTCCCCCCCCCCCCTCCCCCCCAAAAAAAACTAGGGTTTCCTAAATGTTTCTTTATGTATATTTAGGTACAAAACTAGGCATGTTATACAAAACTTCTTTAATTTGGTACAATATATATTTGTATGCATGTGATTGACATATACATTATATATATATATATATATATATATATATATATATATAAATAATTCATAATTATTATAGATAGAAACCCCTACAAAAGTGCACGAAAACCCTTTGAAAATTGCGGATTCCGAGCAATAGCTGTCTCTCTAGGTCTTCATGAAGATGTATGACCCACAATTTGGTTTAACTTGATGGAAGAGTTAGATACACACAAGACAGAGTACATCAACGCTTTGGTGAACATTGGGATATTACTTACAACACTTTAAACTTCTTTCGATCAGATCAATGTGCACCCATTTGAACACTGGATGACAATGCCTGAAATAAGTGTCTTGATTGCTTCAAAATATAATATGATATTACACGTTATAAGTATGACCGACAGTGGGACGCACTTGCCGCTTAGGTCCACTCTGCCAGTGTGGTATGAACATGTTGTTTTTACAATTGGGTACCTTAATGGTAACCATTATGTGAAATTAGATATGGCAGAAGAATACCCGTTTCCACAAATTATAGGACATTTTTTCCATTACAGTTATCCGTGTGCTGCTGGATGGGCTACCCCGTATTCAGAGCGAATACAGAAGAACATGTAACTTTTACGTGTTAATTGTATAAGGATAATGTTATTTTAGAATAATCGAATGTAATATAGATTATTTTATGTTCTATTTATATGTTAAATCACAATATTTATGTTTTATTTTTATAATTATATAATTATAAATAATTAATAATATTTATATTTATAAATATTTATTTATTTTTAAATAAAACCAAAAAGTAAAAGAAAAAAAATACTTTTTAAACTATATAATACATATAAATAAAAATATACAATACAAATAAACAAAATAGAAAAAGAAAAGACAAAAAAAAACATAATCATGGTTTTTAATCACGAGGGTGCACTTAGCATTAAAAATGGTGCAATTAGCCCCCCCTTTCAAATATTAAGAGCATCTCCAAGAGCTATGCTAAAATAGAAAAAAGAAGAGAGAGAAGATAAAAATCTCCAAATTTGAATAAATCTCTAAAACTCTATTTCTAAGAGAGAGAAATAATATTTATTTCTAAGGGGATATTTGGTTGGAGGTATTGAGGGGTCAGGAATGGGAATGATAATGAAAAATTTTGTTTGGTTTGACATAATATAATAGGCCATTACCCCAAATCCATTGATTTTCATTCCTGACTAAATTGGGGAGAATGAAAATCTTATTCCCGCTCAGTCACCTTTTCCCATACGCCCTTCATCTCTCGATGTTGAATGAAACATACTTTTTTATTTTTATGTTGGAGGTCACATATTTGTATTAAAAATATTATATAAAACAATTTTTTATTGATTATGTTGGTTTACCCAAACAACATTAATGAAATGCACATTCCTATTCCTATTCTACTTTATTCCTTAAAATGAACCAAACGCCCCCTTAATTATTTCCACCAATAGGAGAAATTGAAGTTATGCGTTTAGGAAAGAGAAATAATATAATATTAAATGTATTAAATATTTTAATAATATAATGGATGATATAATTACTAAAATAGAGTAGCTGTTGGAGTTGGATGTAATTTTTTTAGAGATTTTAACTTTTTATACTCTATTTTAGAAAAATTATAACATAGTTATTGGAGATACTCTAAGATGGTTAAGTATACCCATTATTAGTAACACATGTTATAAATATCATTGTGCAAAAAGAATTAAAAATAAAAGGGTTAAGATACGCATTATAATCTTAGGAGCTATTTGTTTTTTCAAAAAAACATTTTAATGATTCTTAAGTCTGAATCGATCAGACTTTTTTTATATTCAAACTGTTTATTTTTTTCCTCAATTTTCAGAACCTCTTAACTCTTAAATACATCTAAAATAAGAAGTGTTGACCTAACTTCTTAAAACCTCTTATCGCCGCATCGGTTCATATATTCTCATTTCTCTCAAAACGTCTCTAGACATTACAAAAACAAACAGTCTTATTGCTCTAGATTTCAGACTTTAGCACCACCTCTTATTATTCAAAAGTGAAATAAGACTTCAGACCTCTTAAAAAACAAACGCCACCTTAGAATGGTCCTGGAAGGCTTGTGTTTCGCATTTAGGTCTATCTTCATTTATTACAAAAACACCATCCACTTATGCAGTTTGTGTTAGGTTTGGTCCCTAAGGCTAACAGTTGTCTAACTTCTTCCATTAACTATGTGGGTAAACTGGTCTTTTTAGCGTTTTTCTTTTATTTTACCATTTTGCAAACCACGGGATCCAAATATGTAATTTACTCTAACGATGTGTCCTCGAGTTTTAGAATGAAAGAAAATAAAAGAAAATGAAGGAAAGGAAAAGAAAGAAAAAAAAAAGGAAGGAAGGAAAAAAAATATGATTGCATTTGTGTTCTTAAGATTGAAAGAAAATAAAGAAAATAAAAGAAAATAAAATTTAATATTCTCGAGTAGGAAGAAAATGAAAAAAAAATAAATTTCATGTTCTCGAGTAGGAGAGAAAAGAAAGGAAAAATATAACTTTTACCAATATACTGTTATTTATTTCATAGTGAAATGTAACTAATGAGTATATATGTAATTTTATAAATATTTTTAATTTTTTAAAGTTCTTTTTTTCTTTTTCTTCCGTTTCCTCCCACATTTGGGAAGAAAGTTTTGGGAGGAAAATCAAGAATATTTTTCTTCCCTTCCCTTTCTTTTACCTCCTTAAAAAACTTGAGAACACAACATTTTTCTTTCCCTCCTACTTTCCTTTTTTTTTCTTGATAAAAAAAACTTGAGAACACAACGTAAATAATATTATTTTTATATATTTACATTTTATAAAATTATATTATATATATAAATTATATTTATATTTTGTAAATTATATATTTATATTTATATATTTTTAAATTAGGTTATATTTATATTTTACAAAATTATATTATACATTGATATTTTATACATTACATTATATTTATATTTTGTATATGGGTGATATTATATAATATTAAATTTTTAGAGCGAGTTATGGATGTGGTCCCTATGTTTTTATATTTTTTTTACTAGGATCCTTATGGTATATTTGCGATGATTTTAGTCATTGCGGTATTTAATTTATTTTTGTCATGGTCCTTCTGAGTAAAACCATTAAAACAAATTTGTTATCCTTGATCATTTAGAAAAAAGTATTTATACTCTTGTTTGAGAATTTAACCTCATACTATACTGAAAATTAATGTGTTTGTAATGCAATTTGGTATTTTGGTGCTATATTGCATTAGAGAATGTTAATTAATGAAAAGGAAGAAGAACAAAATTTGATAATCATGGAGAATTTTCATTTTCTATTTTACACCTTTATCATGTAAATATAAATAATCGTATATAAACAAAATGCAATGAAAAAAATACGTTTCTTCTTTTACAAATTATACCATTATAATCGTCTCGTCAACACCTTTAAAACGAGCCCAATATTGAATATTTTTTTAATTTAACCGTAATATCAAATATCATGAATATCTACGAATTAATTTGTTTTTTATTCATACGTTTTATTTTTTTCACCGTTAGCATATTAAAAATACATAATCGTAGATCAACTAAAATATATTCAAAATACGTTTCATTCTTATTATAAATTATATCATTATAATTTTTTCGTCAATAATTTTAATATAACCTAATTATTGAATATTTTTTGGGTTTTATCTCTTCTATATTATTAAAATTCTAATACGGTTAATTAGTTTTTTTGGAAAGTTTTAAAAGCCAAAATTTTAGCTCCATTTTTCTTCCATTTTTATGATTCAAAGTTAAATTTAGCACCCTTATAAATAGTTGTTTAATTTACTTTAGAGTAAACTCCAACTTTGGTCCTTGAGGTTTATAGATTTCTTTGAAAGAGGTCCATATGGTTTCATAATTCAAGTTTACATCCCTAGGGTTTGGATTTTGCTCTAGAAATGGTCCCTGACACCTAACGACGTCAAAATGGTCCGTTAGTGTCAGGGGCAGTTTCGTCCAACCATCTTTTTGTCCCTCTTTTGCAACTTTTCTATGTTTTTCTTGTTTTTTAAAAAACATAAAAATTTCAGGGACCAAATATATTAATTACTCTAATGTGTGTGTGTGTGTGTGTATATATATATATATATATATTGTGTGTGAGAGAGTGTAAAACAAAGTCCATCGCCGGCAAACTCTCCGGCCAAACTCCAACGCCGGCCAAAACTCCATCCCCGGTCCTGCCTCCTCTCATCTCAGTCTCTCGCTACTCCCATCTCCAATAATGAGTTTGAAGCTCTAAAAAGAATCGATCTACTCTTCTTTTTGTACAATACTCCCTAAAAGCTTCCATTTTTCTTCATATGAAAAAACTCTTCATGAAGAAAAGCAACCATTTTTGTCCAATTTTGTACAGAAAGAAGAGCAACCCACATGAAAGACCCATTTTTGTTCATTCCAAGTTTTACCCACTTTTGATCCCATTTAAATACCCCAACAATCTCCATCACAGTTGTGGTTATTTTTTGATGATTTTCCAGCATGGTTGGGGTCTTGGTGGGAGCATTGGTATGACAGTCTATGTAATTTGGCTTTCTGCCATTACACAAACTTTTATAAGTATTGGAAAGGGAATTAGTCCTTTGTTATTGTTTACTTTGGTGATCATCTTCTGGATAGGTTTTTGATGATCAATTCTTAGTCTTTTTCCATTAGCTTCTGGATCACCCTTGGACTTGTGCAGTCTGTTTTTTTGCAGCCCATATGGTTCCAGTAGATTTTGGTTTTTATTGGGGTTGATTTGTTTGCAATGGCCTTGGGCCAAATTGCCATTTCTTGCTAGTTGCAGGTTTTTGTTGATTTTGCCCATCGTTTTGCTTCATTTTTTCTTTACAATTTGGCCTCTGGTTTAATTTGGTTTCAATTCATAAGGAATCGACTTCAAGTTATAATTATGTGCAAATTGGAAAGAGATCGATTTGGTTTTGACAATAGGATTTGTGAGCTTTGGAGAATGTTAAGGAACATGGGTATGCTTAGATTTCGATCATCATTTTGGTTTTTTTGTTGCTTTGGATATGGGAAATCAGATTGGTTATCGGTGGTTTGATGATTTCGGTCCTTTTTGCCTTCGATCTGGAATGGTATCTCTGCAGGTTTCGAACAATCAGGTTCTTGCCTTTGATCCCCATCGATCTTTGTTTTTTTTTATCGATTTCTCTTCTTTGATCTGCCTGGTCGATGTCTTTGATTTGTTTGATTTGGTTTTGGGCTGGTCAATGTATTTAAATACCCTAACAATCTCCATCACCTTTTTTTTCCCACTTCTACTACGAAACCAAACCAAAGGAAACGAAACGAGACGAAACGAAACGAGGGTGGTGCCGGAAAAAGAAGAAGAGGGGTGCTGGTGGATTTTCCGGTGAAGTTGGGGATGATGGGGGGGGGACGATGGTCCCTGTAGAAACTTACATACATATCACACACACACACTTATATATATATATATATATATATATATATATATATATATATATATAAGTATTAGAGTTATTAACATATGGTCCCTAAACTTTATGATTTGATATAAGAATAAGAAGAAACAAAAAAAAAATGCAAAAAAGGATAAAAAAGATGGTTGGACGAAAATGTCCCTGGCTCTAACAGAGTTTTTAACGGTGTTAGTGTCCAGGGACCTTTTTAGAACAAAATTCATACCCTAGGGATGTAAACTTGAATTATGAAACCATAGGGACCTCTTTCAAAGAAATCAATAAATCTCAGGGACCAAAGTTGGAGTTTACTCTTTACTTTATATTTCTTGCTTTTTCATTTTTCATTTTACACTTTTATCATGTTAACACAAATAATCGTACATGAACAAAAATGCAATGAAAATATATATATTTTTTTTCAAGTTATACCATTATAAACGTTTTGTCAATATCTTCAAAACAAGTTCAATATTGAATATTTTTTAATTTAACCATACTATTAAATATCATGAATATCTACAAACTAATTTGTTTTCTATCCATACGCTTTATTTTTATTTTTATTTTCATTTTTAGCATATTAAAAACTCACAATAATAGACCAACTAAAATATTTTAAAAAACGTGTTTCATTTTTTTTATAAATTACACCACTATTATTTGTTCGTCAATATTATCAAATTAAGTTTATTTCTGAATATTTATTGATTTAGTACTATTACAAAATAGAATAAATACGTATCAATTTTACTATATATATATATATATATATAAGATAACATACCGATAAATATTTATAACGGTTATTGTAAAAAAAGGTGAGGTATATGAATCTATACATATCTATATAAGTTTTTTTTAATTGAAAATGAGAGCAAAGACCAAGAACAATAAAGGGGTGTTTGGTTCGCGAAATTGGATGGAATTCAATGGAATTGGAATGTCCAAATCCATTGACCAAATTCCAAAGTCTTGTTTGGTTCACATAATTAAAACTAAGGAATCCTACGGATTCCATCAAATTCCTTCAAACACGGATTTCACAATTCCACGGGGTCTCCTATGGAATACATTTTCTTTCCAACAAATTCCAATTCCAATTCCAATTCCATCCAACCAAACGCGACCAAAATGCGTGGTCAAATTCCATCAAATTCCAATTTCAATTCATTCAAAGTCAAATTCCTTGATGAATTCCAATTCCATCGAATTTCATTCCACGAACCAAACGCCACCTAAGTGTAAATTCCTGGAAATGAGATAAAGTAATATAAAGTGGTTGAGGGGCAAAAGAAAATATCAGCAAAAGGGAGCACTGCAGTAGTGGCAATCAACACCAATAGCGGTCTATAATGGACACTTCCTACTACAAAGTCTTTGTTTTAATTAAAACCTTATTAGATCTAATGTTGTCCATTCAGTATTAATGTCAGCCATGATCCCAAAGTGAGTTGTGAATCATGAAATCAAAGGAACAATTGTTAAAGGTATGTATCCGTTCGTAAAATATCTTGAAATCAAAGTGACAACATTGTTTTCATTTTAAGTTTGTGTTATTCGTTCTTATCGATACTTTAGTCTATGAAAACACGGTGCTTGAGTCGTTTGGTGCACTTATATGTGAATCATAGACTAAAGTATCGATAAGGACGAAAAAATACAAACTTAAAATGAAACGTTGTTGTCATTTTGATTTCGAGATGTTTCGCGAGCGGATACATACCTTTGTCAATTGTTCTTTCGATTTTACGATTTTTCGCGCCACATCGTGCACGGGTATATGCCTAGTATATATATATATATATATATATATATATATATATATATATATATATATATATAAAGAGAGAGAAAGAGAGAGAGTGGTGTTCAAATGCAACCTATTTACATGGTGCAACCTTTGCAACCCTCTATCCACCACACATTTTATGTAATTAAAAAAAGAAAAAAAGCTAAAAGTAAAATGTGTGATGGATAAAGAGGTTGCATGAGTTGCACCATGTAGAGGGATTGCATAATAATTTACCCCCCTCTCTCTCTCTCTCTCTCTATATATATATATATATATATAGGGAGAAGTTCATTTGAGAAATAATAAACAGAGAAGTAATCTTAGCCATTAATCTGGTCAACATTTGCGGCTTTGACCGCGAAGCACCGGATAATTCCTTGTGTGGTCTATAGAAGGTATAGGGGTAATTTCGTAAAATACACGGGATGAGTTCATATATGAATCTGTTAATTAGTTCAACAGATTCATATATGAATCTTTGTGATTCATACAGATTCATATATGTGTTGGTCCCAAATAGCAGTAAGTAAATAAAAGAAGTATTGTAGAAGGGGGGTTGAATACAATACACACAGTTTTTCACTTAATTTAATTCTTATTGATTTGAAATCAAGAATTACACATAGAAAACTTTTGATTGTTGCGGAAGAGAATAGATGAAATCTATTCAAACAATCTTACACAAAGAGAAATGAAGAACAATTGTAAAACACTTAGAAAACAATAAGAACTTCTTAGAGAGAGAAAGCCAGTGCACTTAGAGAGTTTGAATGCTTGAGAGCTGGTGATCTTGCATGTTGAATCATCCTCCATATTTATAGTGCATCATGCATTAAATGCATGGGACACATGTTGAGCAAAGGATGGACGCATGTCTTCAGCAAGGTACAGGAAGTACCTTTTGTCTTGAGGTGTTTTGGCTTGAAGTGTTGACCTGCAGAGGGTGGTGGAGACCTTTCCTTAAAAGAGTGTAAAATACAAAACATACTTTTTCTGATCTTCGGATGAGGTCCACGTCAATGCAAGATATCACAAATATACTTTGTCAGAAAGATATAATGTGTTGGAGAAATCTTCAGGCCTTGAGGATTAAGAAGTCTTTGGTTGCTGAAGAGATCTTTGGGCTCTTAAGACTGAGAGGTCTCCGGCTCCTAAGATTGAGAAGTCTTCGGCTTCTGAAGATTGAGAAATCTTCGGCTTCCGAAGATGTTTTCGGCCGAAGACGTCTTCGGCCGAAGACGTCTTCGGCCGAAGAGGTCTTCAGCCGAAGAGGTCTTCGGCTCCTGAAGACTGAGATCGACACCATCCTGGCCAATGGTGTTGATCAAGTGGGCATACTTGGCTTTAGGCTGAGGAGTCTATCTTCAATCCGCTTTGAAAGATATTCTCCTTCTTTGTCTTCTTCGGTTGATCTTCGACTTCACCGAACATTTGTATAGAAACCAAGTTGCTAAAAGAACCTCAAAATATTCTAAGTATGATGATATAAAATAGAAGATCGGGAGGTCATCTTCAAATCTTCAGATGACCTAACAATCTCCCCCTATTTGAGGATGACATCCATACTAAAGAATAAAACAAAGAGTGTACTGAATAAATTCATTTTGACCCATATTTACTCTTTTTGGGTTCTTTTCACATAGATTTTTTTTAATAAGGATTTATAAGTATATCCGACATTTACAAAAGAATAAAAGAATGAAGTATATATGTACAAACTAAATAAAAGAAGTGCACTTGTATTAAATATGACTAAACACAGCAAAGATTACAAGTACATAGGTAAGGTAGAGCATTGATTCATTCCTTCTTCTGTCTTTTATGAAGTTCACCCATAATGTCATGTCGAAGAAATGCAACTTGAGAATTAACGGGGATAAGAGAGAGAATGGCTACCAGAAGCTCGGTGTGAGCGATAGATATTTCTTCATGTCTGAAGAATCTCTTAGTTTCCGTCTCATCCAGGAAATAGACTCCTTTGTATGGACGCCCTGTCACAGTACCTGGACCCAAGGACGGACCACCTGGTATCTTCAGATTCAGATTTTGAGAATTGGGAGTCATTCCTTTGGCAGCGAGATCCTTGAAGATGTGTTGTTTGTCAGAATGAGAGATTTGTGGAGGGGAGGAGAGACACATCTGCTTTAGAATCTCAGCTTGAACTTCTTCATCATGAGAACGCTTGTACTTCCTGCCAATGTTCTTCATTCTCTCCAGAAGAGTGTTCAGAGACCTTTTGACCGAAGGCTTGTGTCGACTAAGGGACTTGGATAAAAGTTCAGAAATTTCATACCATTCAGAAAGTCCGTAGTCGTCCAAGTCGCAGAATCTGGTAGCCTGCTGAGAGCCGTCTTCTCTGCGGATGACAATTCTGATATCTATCTCTGATCGTTTGGAGGTGCCAAACTTTACTTCAACAATTTTAGATTTCAACTTTCGTTCCATCAAAGATTTTCGGTACCATAGAATGTCATCAGAATCAAGCTCAGCTACCTGTTGGATGTCAACTTTAGGAGGAGGTTGAAGTTTTAGCCGATCAGCTTCACAAACAAAGGTCTTTTATAGCAGAAGCCTTTTGTTGTTGGGAAAGCATGGCCTCTTAATCAGCAGATAGCTTTTTCTTTCTTTTGTCTATCCCTTGTCCTGGAAGTACCTCCCCCTCAGTTGGAGCATCAGTAGAAACAACAGAAGTGGGACCCTGACGGCCGCTGTCTGAAGAGACTTGAACCACCAACTGTTTCTCCCCCTCAGCGGCAATCGGGGGAGTAACCAACAAAGAATCCAACCGCTGATGAAGAGACAGAAGAGACTGAAGAATCTGAGTGGAAATGGCACTGTGAGCCTGCGAAGCTGCCTGAAGACGCCGGACCTCCGCATCACAAGCATCAGAGGCCGCTTGAAGAGCAGCAACTGAGGTCTCAAGAGATAACAACTTGTCGCAAGTAACCTTCACGAGGGAGCCCAGAACGTTCTGATGTTCGCGAAACTGAGCACCAATGAGACGATGTTGATTGTTGTCTTCCTGAATATCTGCTAGGATTTCCGGGGGAATGACAGGAACAGGAGGAGTGTCTCGCGCTGCAGCTGAGGCCTGGCACCGTGAAGGCGTCGGTGGATGATGAGGAAGAGGAAGAATCCGAGATGGTTCTTCGTAGGATTACTCTGGAGGAGAGCATCAGTGGCAGGTGATCGTGGTGATGAAGATAAGTCATCGGAGGAGCTACCGTCAACGGAGGTAGCCATAGGAGAAGAAGAGCTCTCTGGAGAATGGGGAGGAGAGCGGTAGGCGGAGGTAGAAAGGCCTGGTTGAGTTGACACCTTGTCTTGACCCTGTTGCAAATAAGCTAAATACCGTGAAATACCCTCAACACTGGCCTTGGGTAAGACCAGAGTCTCACCGGGTCGTGCAAAAGTGTCGACCATGAAATGGTCGGGTGATAGGCCGTGCAGTGAGAAGTCAGAGTCTTGGTCCGGGGAAAAGACCAA
The DNA here is from genome assembly GCA_023525745.1 of Arctium lappa. Classification (NCBI taxonomy): domain Eukaryota; kingdom Viridiplantae; phylum Streptophyta; class Magnoliopsida; order Asterales; family Asteraceae; genus Arctium; species Arctium lappa. The sequence continues at coordinate 51,176,502 of CM042063.1, forward strand.
GTCATCCTCATCCCCGAAGGAGGAGGGGGAAGAGGGAAGGTGAGGGTCCCCGAAAGTCTCACATGCATCCTTTGGAGAGGATACAGAGGAGGTGGCAGTAGGTGTAGCAGATTCCCCGGGCCTGGAAGGGACAATTTCAACACAGGCCGATTTTGAAGAATCGGTGGGTGGAGTATGTGGGTTGACCCTAGAAACCTTCCTCTTTCTTTTGGGAGAAGAGGGAGGGGAAGAGGTAGAGTTCCGCCGCTTTGAGGTGTGGGGGTTGACCTGGGTAACCACCGAAGGTCCTTTCGGTGGTATGGTCATTTGGGCAAGTGCAGCGGTGCCTGTAGCCTGTGAGGAGTGAGTGCTAGCATGCGTCACTAGGGAGAGGGAAGAGGGGTCCACTACAGAGGAAGGACCTTTGGACACCGGAGTGTCCTTGGCATCTCCCCACTGTAGATCGGGAGAGTTGATGAAGGAGACCATACCTGGAAGGAGAGGATTATCAGTCGCCAAGGGACCCCGTTTGAGGAGGGGTCTTGTCACAAGCGGGGCATGATAGTCATAGATGACCCGATGGTCCGCCTCAATTACACCAGCAAGTAAGTTGTTGATTATAAGCCAAATGAACCGCGGGTAAGCAACATGCGGTCGCTTAGGCGGTGTAATGACAGAGATCAACTCGTGAAAAAAATACTGAGCATAATCGATTTTACGCTGGAACATGATAGCATAGGCTAGTTGAGTAAGGTAGGATGGACATTGATCATGTCCACCAGTCTTCTTACTCAGGCAGAAAATAATATGAGAGAAAAAGAAGTTCCAGATACCTCCCATATGTCGGCGGAGAAGTGTGCCACGATCCCGATCATTTTCGCCATGAATATAGTTCAAGGCCGCAACCACCTCATCATGTTCGGTGCCAAGAGGAAATGCGTCATAACAATCGTACGATGGAAGATCAAGGGCCCGCCTAACGTCTTCGACACCGAAGGTGATGTCCGGAGACGTCGGTTCCTAAAGAATGGAAGCGGAGACTTTGTTGGTTGTTGCATCGTAAACACATGTGAGCCAAAAATTCCCAATGAGCATTTTGCTCATTTTTGGCGGGTTTTTTGTCTACGCAAACCGAAGAGGTGATTTTTGAAGAAAGGAAGAAATAGGATTAAATTCCTTATGACTGGGATCACACTCCAATCGTGCAACACGGTTGCATGGATTGAAGACGAGATCCGTAAGAGAAGTGGGAGGAGTAGGGGGCATATTCTTCTTGGGAGCCTTGGAGGAAGGAGAGGTGGAAGATGCCATGAGAAAAATAAGAGAGAAGAGAAGAGAAGTAGTAGGAAAGTTGGGGATGGTAAAAAAATATGAAAATGGGTTAGTATTTATAGAGGAAATGAAGTAAATTTGAATTTGAAAAAGAGAGGTAATTATGGAAGAAATTATAGGGATAGGAAGAAAAGAGAAGATTTGATGGGATATATGGAGAAAATATGGAAAATAGGAAAGATAAGGATTTAGAAGGAATGAAGAGGGAGTAGGAGGTGGAAGAAAAAGGAGAAAAGAGGGGATGTATGATAAGTCTTGGGAAAGGAAAAAGTGATAGGAAAAAAAATTAAAAAAAATGGGGTGGGTAGGGGTGCGGCCGAATGGGTTGGGGGGGGGGGGGGATTGAGGAAGGCAAAAAAAATGGAAGGGGGTTGGGTTTAGGTGAGTTGGGTGTGGTGGGATGTGGGAATTAAAAAAAAGAAGGGGATAGGTAGTAGGGAAGTCTTGGGAAGGGAAAAAGTGAGAGAAGAAAAAAATTAAAGAGAATGTGGTAGGGGGAGGGGGGTTGTTCGGCTAAGGGAATGTAGGAGAGAGAGAGAGAGATGTGAGGAGCCGAAGGTGGGGGGTTCGGCTAAGGAAAGGGAGGGATGATGGATTGGGGTTTCGGTGGGGGGATGGGAGGAAAGGGGGTCGGTGGCTTGAAGGAGGCCGAATACAAAGGGAAGAGAGAAGGGGGTGGGGTCGATGGGGAGGGAGAGCCGAAGGAAGGAGAGGGTTCGGTAGGTTCGGTGGGGTGGGGAGGGGGGGTTCGGCGGAGAGGAGAGAGAGGGAATTTTCGGTGGGTTGTGGGCCGAAGGAGAGGGAGCCGAAGGGAGAGAAGGGGAAAGAGGGTATTTCGGCTAGAGGGTGAGGTGAGGGGAGGGGGAGGGGAGGAATTCGGCTAGGGGTTTCGGTTGAGGGGTTGAGGGAGTTCGGTTAAGGGGATGTTTGGGGTGGGAGGGATTTCGGCTAGAGGGAGATGGGGGTGTTAACCGAAGAAAATGAGGGAGGGGAGTGGGTGGGGGGAAGTGTTCGGCTAAGGGGAGGAGAGGGGGTCGGCTAGAGGCCGAATGGGGAGAGAGAGAGGGGCCGAGAGAGAGGGAACCGAAGAGAGAGGGAGGGACGAAGAGGGGGGGTTCGGCTAGGGATAGCTAGAGAGAAAGAGAGAGAGCCGAAAGAGGGGGGAAGTTCGGCTAGAGGGGGGAGAAAGAGAGAGAGAGAGAGATGTGATGTGAGTGAGAGATAAAAAATAAGAAAAAAATACTGATTTTATTGAAAAGATGTTTTTTTTTTCAATTCTTTTCTCTATCATTTTTTTTCTATTTTTTTTTTATTTCTTTTCTTTCTCTTTTTTTTCATATATATATTTTTTTTAATTTCTCTTCTCTCATTTTTTTTGATTGATTTTTTGTTCATTTATTTTCTCTATCATTTTTTTATTTCTTTTCTCTCTCATTTTTTTTTGAAGAATAAAACTAAACATCGGCATTTAACATACCGAGTTCGCCGATAAGAAACTTGAACCGGGCTTCATCAAGAGGCTTGGTGAAGAGATCCGCAAGCTGAAGGTCGGTAGGGATGAAATGGAGTTCGACATCACCTTTGGAGATGTGATCCCGGATGAAATGATACCGGATGTCGATGTGCTTGGAACGAGAGTGTAGCACCGGATTGTTTGCGATGGCTATCGCACTAGAGTTGTCACACAGAATCGGGATGTGAGAGTACAGCTGATTGTAGTCTCTAAGTTGGTTCTTCATCCAGAGGATTTGAGCACAGCAACTTCCTGCAGCTACATACTCAGCCTCAGCAGTAGAGGTGGAGACTGAGTTCTGTTTCTTGCTAGACCAACTAACAAGCTTGCCACCAAGGAGTTGACAGCTGCCAGTGGTGCTCTTCCTATCAATCTTAGAGCCTGCAAAATTAGAATCTGAATACCCCATTAGATCAAAACCTGAGTCTTTGGGATACCAAAGACCCAGATTCATGGTACCTTTAAGATACCGAAAAATGCGTTTAACCGCAGCCAAGTGAGATTCCTTCGGATTGGCTTGGTAACGCGCACACAGGCAAGTAGCAAACATAATATCCGGTCAACTTGCAGTAAGATAAAGAAGAGAGCCGATCATGCCTCGGTAGCTGGTGATATCCACAGATACACCATCCGGATCAGCATGGAATTTCAAAGGTGGTGCCATGGGAGTTTTCATGGGGGAAGAGTTTTCAAAATTGAACTTCGTCAGAAGGTCACGAATGTATTTACTTTGATTTATAAAGATTCCTTCTGAAGATTGTTTAACTTGAAGTCCTAAGAAAAAAGGTAAGCTCACCCATCATACTCATCTCATATTGGCTTTTCATGAGAGAGGCAAACTCATCACACAGTGACTCATCAATGGCACCAAAAATGATATCATCCACATAAATTTGAACAAGGACCAGATTACCTGAGGTTTGCTTGATGAACAAAGTGTTGTCAATTTTACCTCTTGTATACTTGTTCTTCAGGAGAAAGTCAGCAAGAGTGTCATACCAGGCACGAGGAGCTTGCTTTAGACCATAAAGAGCTTTGTCCAATCTGTACACATAGTCAGGATGGACTGGATCTTCAAAGCCAGGGGGCTGTTTCACATAGACTTCTTCAGCTAGCTCCCCATTCAGAAAGGCACTCTTGACATCCATCTAGAAGACTCTGAAGTTCTTGTAGGCAGCATGAACAAGGAAGACTGATGGCTTCAAGTCTGGCAACTGGAGCAAATGTTTCATCATAGTCAATTCCTTCCTCTTGCCTATAGCCTTGAGCAACCAGTCGAGCCTTGTTTCTGATCACCGTGCCTTCTTCATCCATTTTGTTCCGAAAGACCCACTTGGTTCCTATGATGGTTTTTCTGGAAGGACGAGGAACCAATCTCCAGACTTTGTTCCTTTCGAACTGAGAAAGTTCTTCTTGCATGGCAGTGATCCAACATGGATCAGCTAGAGCTTCGTCAACTTTCTTTGGTTCAAAGAGAGAAAGGAAGTTCACATAGAGACAAATGTTACCAACACCTCTTCGAGTTTGTACACCAGCTTGTTGATCACTAATGATTTGATCAATGGGGTGATCTTTTGTCCACTTTAGGGCAGGAGGTAAAGGAGGAGGGTAAGAGATTTGTAGAGGAGAGTTGGAAGGGCAATTTTGAGGAGAGATGGATGGAAGATCGACTTGTATAGGTGAGGAGTGGATGTCAGATGGAGAGACTGGGATGATTTGGAGTGTATGTTGAGGTTGGGTAGGCTGAGGATCATCCTCTTGATGAGAGGAGGGGTTGTGAGATGTAGAGGGTTCATTGTTTTGGTAGAGAGAAGTGGGAACTGTGTAAGGAATGTCTGATGATGTTGGAAGAGGACCATCACCAACACAGGAGGATATCCATCTGTTCAATTCTTCATCATCACAAGAGAGTGATGATATCTTGAGGTCATCAAACTTGACATGGATGGATTCATCAATACACTTCCTTCGGAGGTTGTAGACTCTGAAAGATTTGGAAGAGAGAGAATATCCCACGAAGATTCCTTCGTCAGCTTTGGGATCGAATTTTCCCAAATTTTCTCTATCATTGAGAATGTAGCAGACACACCCAAAGACATGAAGAAAACCAATGTTGGGTTTTCTACCATAAAAGACTTCATAAGGAGTCTTATTGTGTCTTTTCACAATGATGGACCTATTTTGGGTAAAGCATGCAGTGTTGATTGCTTCGGCCCAAAAGTAGGTAGGGAGGTGAGATTCACTTAACATGGATCGGGCAGCTTCACATAGCGTTATGTTCTTTCTCTCCACTACACCGTTCTGTTGTGGAGTTCTGACGGCAGAGAAGTTCTGAGAGATGCCTTTTTCATTGAAAAAGTCATCTAACATACTGTTCTTGAATTCTGTTCCGTTGTCACTTCTTACAGATCTTACCAGCTGCCCATTCAACACTTCATACTTTTTGATGAACTTTATGATTTCTTCAGTAGTGTCACTTTTATACCTGAGAAAAAAATACCCAAGTGTAATGAGTGAATTCATCAATAATAACCATAATGTACCTTCTATCACCAAGGCTTGGTGTACTGACTGGTCCACACAGATCCATGTGGAGCATCTGAAGAGGCTGAGTGATGGAGAAGCATTGCTTGGACTTGAAGGAAGATTTTGTGAGTTTCCCTTTCTCACATGCAGCACACAACTTTTCTTTCACAAAGGACAACTTTGGCATGCCCGTGACAAGCTCCTGGTTTGAAAGGACATTCAAAGTCTTGAAGTTGAGGTGAGAGAGACGCTTGTGCCAGAGCCAGCATCTTTTGGCAGTGTTTTTAGAGACAAAGCAAATGTTTGTTCCGAAGGATGAGCTACATGTCTATGACATAGACATTCTCTTTGCGGTAGCCAGAGAGTACGGTTTCCATCTTTTCGTTGAAAATGATGCATGAAGATAATTCAAACATCACTTTGTAGCCCAGATCACACAGTTGGCTTATGCTTAGAAGATTGTGCATCAAGCCCTCAACATAGGCTACCTTGTTAAAGGTGATGGAACCATTTGAGAGTGTTCCATAACCTTTAGTACTTCCTCTGGAATTATCACCAAAGGTGACAGAAGGACCTTTGGAAGGCACGAAGTCTACAAGAAGAGATTTGTTGCCGGTCATATGTCTTGAGCACCCGCTGTCAAGATACCAGATTTGTTGGTGCCCTAGACCCTGCAATCACAAGAAAATCAGTTCTTTGGTACCCATTTGGAGATGGGTCCTTTTGAGTTAGAAGGAGAAGAAGTATCCTTGGAAGCATTTTTATCAATTCTCCCCAGAGGACAATTCTTAGCAAGGTGAGAGGTATTACCACAGTTATAACATTTTCTATATGTAAAAACCTTTTTGGAACTTTGACCAGATTCCTTGTGATGACTGGTCACATTGACTTTCATGGCCTTAGAGGTTAGAGGATATTCAAGAGGCTTAGGACCCAAGATACCTTTGCCAGAGTCAGTTGAAGGAATAGAAGAGGGTGTCTTGGAATTTAGCTTATTTAACATCACAGCTCTGGGGATTGGAAGAGAAGATGGTTTCTTTGAGTTTTTCTTGGGAAGTTTCTTTTGGGGAGGAAGATTGGCAACAAATTTTCCCTTTTTGGAGAAAGAGACTTTGTTTGAAGAAGGCTTAGAAACTTTGGAAGGTTTGGGTTCAGAAGAGGAAGACTCGTTTATTTTTAAGGAACACATAGACTCAATAATTGGTTTAGAAGGGTCATTTGAGTCTTGTGCTTCCTCACTTTCATTAGGTGAGTCAATGCTCTTAGCTTTGATAAACTTTCCAAACTTGAGATCTTTAGGGAAATCAGAGGAGTCCAGAGGTTAAGAGTCATCAAAGTTCTCTTCAGAGGATTCATAGAATGAGGGAAGAGAGAAAGGAGCATGAGTGTCAGAAGGAGGTTCAAGGTCATATTTCCCAAAGCCTAGTCCAGACTTGTCATCACAAGATAATTGATCCTGAAAAATCCTTTCTAAATTTTTGGACGAGCTTGTCCACTTTTTCACAGTTTCTTGCTCCTTTTTAAACTTTTTAAGAAGTTTATTTTTCTCTTTAGCAAGAGTAAAATTTATAGTTTTCAAATCTTCAAGCTCAGCCTTGATTTTATCAAAGTGTTTTAGTTGAGAAAGACAGATTTGCAGTTGAGAAGAAAAAGATTTTATCTGAGCATTTGCCTTCTTCTTTGCATCCTTGGCTTCATAGAAGTCAATGGTCAAAGAGTCAAAGGCTTCAATTTTCTCAGCATCAGAGAGAGAGAAAAATGGATGTACCTGAGTGGATGAGGTAGAGCACTCAACAGACACAAGAGCCATAGAGGTGGAAGAGGTTTCACCATCATCAACATCATCTATTTTAGCCATAAAGCAAAGGTTGGCCATTTCCTTGTCACTTTCGGAAGTTGGTTCATCTGCCCAATCATGAGATTCGGCAAGAAGACATTTTCCTTTGTTGGCTAGAAGAGCATTCATTTCCTTTTCTCTCTTGTATTTGGCCTTGTACTTTTCAGTACGGTCAGAGTTTGAAGGAACAGACGAGTTTGATTTTTGAAAGGAAGGTTGGTAGGAATCAGACTTGGTTCTGACAGACCTAGAGGATGTACGGTTAGAGGAGGGCCGTCTAGACTTATCAAAGGACCTGCTTCTGCATTCAGAAGCAAAGTGTCCCTTCCTCCCACACCTGTAACATTCCTCATTTGATTTGTCAGAGGAAGCAATTTTTGGAAGAGCAGAGGAGGGTTTTCTAGGAAACCTGGATTTTCCAGAAGAGAGGCGAGGTTTGCCTTTAGAAAAGCCAGCCAACATGGCAACACCATCTGACAGTTGAGCCACAGAGGTCTCCTCTCCTTCATCATCAGCCTCACTGAGATAGCCTTCTGAAGGGTCATTGGGGTCCTCTTGACTATCGTTGTCAGAGTCAGAAGGATAGGTGATCCTAGGGACACCCACAATACTTTTGGAAGACTCACCAACAAGGGCTAGATAAGAGACTTTGATGTCTTTTGTGAATGACTTCCTAAGCAGTTTAGTCTGCTCATAGTTGAAGAGGGTGCCATACAAGGCAGTGAGAGGCATAGAGTCAAGATCCTTGGTAGACTTGATACAAGTACAGATGTTTTCCCAAAACTCAGGAAGACAGTCCATGAACTTGCACAAGACTTCCTCATTATCATATATGCGACCCACAAGTTTAAGATCATTGAGAAGACTGTTAAAGCGATTGTAGTAGTCTGAGAGAGACTCACCCTTCTCATGAGAGAAGAGTTCATACTTTCTTACAAGAGCAATCTTTTTGCTATTTTTCACCTCAGACGTACCTTCATAAAGAACACACAGAGTGGACCACATTTCTTGTGCAGTAGAAAGGTTAACGAGAGAATGATAGACCTCATCAGGCAGAGAGAGGGCAATGATGGCTCTGACTTTAGTATCAAGAGCTATAAGACGTCTGTCTTCATCATTGTATTTACTGGGGTCCTTTAGAATGTATCTCCCAGTAGCTGGAGTTCTTTCTTCTTCAGAAGAGTCCTCATCAGCTTTTCCCTTGTCTGCATTATATCGGTCCCAAACTCTAGGAATAAAAGGACCTTCATGTAAAATAGTTGGATATCTGCTGTCAACTCCTTCTAGAAAGAGTATCATACGAGTTTTCCACAAGAAGAAGTTATTGGGGTTAAACCTTGGTGGTTTGGCTATAGAGCCATTGTCGTATGAAACAACAGTGAAGTTTTGAGAAGAATCATTTTTCAAAGAAGAAGAAGAGGCTGCCATCACGAATCTAGTTTATTGAGTTAAACTAAACCGCTCTGATACCACTTGTTGGTCCCAAATAGCAGTAAGTAAATAAAAGAAGTATTGTAGAAGGGGGGTGAATACAATACACACAGTTTTTCACTTAATTTAATTCTTATTGATTTGAAATCAAGAATTACACATAGAAAACTTTTGATTGTTGCGGAAGAGAATAGATGAAATCTATTCAAACAATCTTACACAAAGAGAAATGAAGAACAATTGTAAAACACTTAGAAAACAATAAGAACTTCTTAGAGAGAGAAAGCCAGTGCACTTAGAGAGTTTGAATGCTTGAGAGCTGGTGATCTTGCATGTTGAATCATCCTCCATATTTATAGTGCATCATGCATTAAATGCATGGGACACCTGTTGAGCAAGGGATGGACGCAGGTCTTCAGCAAGGTACAAGAAGTACCTTTTGTCTTGAGGTGTTTTGGCTTGAAGTGTTGACCTGCAGAGGGTGGTGGAGACCTTTCCTTAAAAGAGTGTAAAATACAAAACATACTTTTTCTGATCTTCGGATGAGGTCCACGTCAATGCAAGATATCACAAATATACTTTGTCAGAAAGATATAATGTGTTGGATAAATCTTCAGGCCTTGAGGATTAAGAAGTCTTTGGTTGCCGAAGAGATCTTTGGGCTCTGAAAGGTCTTCAGCTCTTAAGACTGAGAGGTCTTCGGCTCCTAAGACTGAGAAGTCTTCGGCTTCTGAAGATTGAGAAATCTTCGGCTTCCGAAGATGTTTTCGGCCGAAGACGTCTTCGGCCGAAGAGGTCTTCAGCCGAAGAGGTCTTCGGCTCCTGAAGACTGAGATCGGCACCATCCTGGCCAATGGTGTTGATCAAGTGGGCATACTTGGCTTTAGGCTTAGGAGTCTATCTTCAATCCGCTTTGAAAGATATTCTCCTTCTTTGTCTTCTTCGGTTGATCTTCGACTTCACCGAACATTTGTATAGAAACCAAGCTGCTAAAAGAACCTCAAAATATTCTAAGTATGATGATATAAAATAGAAGATCGGGAGGTCATCTTCAAATCTTCAGATGACCCAACAATATGAATCACAAATTTCATATATGAATCAGTTAAAAGAGTTCAGTTGTGAATTGCACTGGTTCATATATGAACATATAGTTCATATGTGAATTATACATGTTCATATATGAACACAACCCTTTGTGTTTTGAAAAATTTACGAAATTGTCCTTCTATTTTTGGGATAGCCGTAACTTTTGACCAGTCAAAGCCGCAACTTTTGACCAGTCAAAGTCGCAATATTTGACTAGTCAAATCCGATCTTGACCATATGAATGGCTAGAATTACTTCTCTATTTCTCATATATTTATCATTTCTCAAATGAACCAAACAATATATATATATATATATATATATATATATATATATGTTTGATGCTTGTGTCTAAACGGTGCTCCAGAAAAGCAAAAAAAAACTATTAAATAAGTCTAGTCCCTTAGATGTTGTAGAAATAAAAATAAGTTGTCCTTAAATTCCTTACTCCTTTTGCATCTCATTATTCACATGAATAGATGTCATTATTTCATTTAGAGTATACTATTTTATTATTATTTTTTTTTTGGGGGGGGAGGGGGGAGGGAAGGGGACATAACCCCCATAAAAACTTTATTCAATAAACAAAAAGAGGACAAACTACAAGGGGCATACCCTAAGGATTACAAAATGGAGGCTTAAATGGGAGAGAAGGTTTTTATTAAGTTCTGTATGGATAAAGTTGTCTGTGTGGATTAATCTGTCTGTATAGATTTAGAAGGTTTTTATTTGAGAGAGTTTTTTTCATAGATGGAATGAACGTGTTTTTTAATGGGAGAGACTGGTTTGGAAAAAAACTTGGCTTTATGCATAAAGTTTCCCTTAAAATCTTACTGAATAAGCCACTTTCTATATCATTAAGCCACTACCAAACAATCATATATAGCTGACTGAATAAGCTGTGAGTCTCATTAAGTTCTTTAAGCTGCTAACAAACAGACCCTAAAACCCAACTCCATAACCGAAAAAATGGATCTTCAAGAAAGCCCACAAATCAAAAAATTGGTGGCCCATATTTTGACGTAATAAATTATTTCCAAAGTGATAAATTTCAGCCCAAAAATTATAATACACACACCCATAATTATAAAATTGATTGACCCACTTAGGGGTGTAAACGAGCCGAGTCGAGTAGTAGGTTAATCGAGCCAAGCTCAAAAAATTAATATTTGGCTCGAGCTCGATTAACTTTTCAATGTAGGGCTCGAGCTCGATGCTCGTTTATGGGTTCGAACTCGCGATCGATTAACTCGTTTATCGGCTTGAGCTCGATAATTTTTATATTTTTATTGTATGATTAATAAATATATGAGCATGTTAGGCTCGAAAAAGGGTATATGCTCGAATGGCTCGGCTCGACTCGAAAACATTAATCGAGTTTTCGAACAAGCCGAGTCGAACATCGGTGTTATAAAGCTCGGCTCGATAAGTTAAACGAGTTCTATTTTGTGTTCGAGATCGGCTCGAGCTCGAGAATAATTAAGCTCGAGCTCGAGATAAACGAGCTCGAGCTCGAGTAGCTCGTTAAAAGTTCGACTCGTTTACACCCCACTTGTCCCAAATCCAGATTAATCTTGGCCCAAAAATAATCCCAAATCCTTCACAACTAAATCAACTTCTTCCTTTAAAGAAAACTAGAAGCGTACTCGCGCAATGCAGCGAGATACATCACGATTTTAATGTTTCATTTTATATTTTTGTCGATTTACAGTACGATTTTGGATGATTTTGAGAAAGTGATAATGTTTTTTTTATAAATTTGTTTAATTTAGGCTTAATAATATAATGTTTTTTATATAAAAAAATTAAATATTTTATTAGAATTCAATGATTATCTTATATATTTTAATGACATCTAGAAAATAACTAATTACATATTTAATAATATAATTAAAACAAAATTATAGTAATATAATATATTAATTAATAGTGATACATGAAAATGTCTGAATAAAAGGAAGACCTGCACATACCAAATTGATGGGTGTTAGAAACTTGCAGTAGTAATATGTATCTTGTTCTTTGATACTTGTAAATTAAGAGATTTTTAAAATTTTATATAAAATGATGGTACCTTGTGCCTAATAATTTGTATTTAAAAGTTTTTTATCCGTGCTTTATAATATAGTATAGATTAATCCCACATCTCTTTGGGTCCCAACCTTTTCATTAACTTCAATCCAAAATTATACTACCTCTTTTGTATCCATTGTTTATTGAAAATTGCTATTTTAGGTGCCGTTTGTTTTTTAATAGGTCTAAAGTCTGAAGTCTTATTGTAGTTATGATTAATCAAACCAACCCCCAACATCTAAAAATTAGTTCATGTCGGGGGTATTAAATAAGAAAGTAATAGAAGTAGTCATAGATCTAAGAAAAAATCTCTCGAAGAATCAAAGATTGAAAAATTCCCTTTTGATTATGTGATACCGACGAAGAATCGGAAGAAATCCGTGTAAGAATCACTTCCCAAGATGTTTCCTAGCTTCAATGCGGTGTTTTCTTCTTGTAAAAATCGTCTAAAGATTGCCCCCTTGCTTCCTCTTGTCGCCCACTTGAGAATGATATGATAAGTCCCCCAAAACCCTAGAAGATAACCCTTAAAAACGTCCAGCACCTTCTCGTGGGTTGTTCCGTAGGTTAGCTTCAGCAACTCACGAGAAAAGGTACCCTAAATTTCATTCTGGTAGGTTGCTCCGTGGGTTAGCTTCAGCAACCCACATCAAAAGGTACTTCAGCCACTGATTTTGGCTTTTATTTGGAATTGATTTTTCTTCTTAACTTCACTTTTTCACCGGCCATTTCTCGGGCTTGGAACTTGACGTACATTATGCTCGATTATCGTTCGGGAAAGTACTTTTCACCTTCATTCTTGGCTATCTCATAACATAATGCATAATCCTGAAACACTTGATTTAAATTATAAAACTCCGCTAATTTCACTTGGAATTAAGCACTTTTACCCGGTTAATGATATGAAAATAACACCATAAATTGGTGTTATCAACAACCCAAAACCGAGCGTTGCTTGTCCCCAAGCAAATTAGCGTCAATAAAAACACAAACTTAAACCAAGCATGCAATTATAAACGAACCGGACCACGGGTATATCTATCGGGTAGCAATCATGGGTGTCAAGCAATAAAAATATAAGTGGATGAAACAACCGGTATTCATTATTCAACAAAGGTATTAGAGTCATGAACATTGAAAATCGAACTAAGAACAGTGACACCATACCTAATCACAACCAAGTTCCTCACACTTTCGGGGAGGATTTCGCCTCGACCCTACCTCACGGGATACTCTCTTTACGCTTGAACCCTAGGTTATTGCACATGTTGTTCATGACTTTGGAGTTCATGTACAAAAATTCACAAGATATTAGCATGAGCAACTAAACAAGAAAAACGCACAAATGTCCAAAGAAGTGATCTCAGAAGGAATCAAGTAACAAGACTAGGACTATTAGTGCTATTATGTCTATCCTCCTACACTTTCCAAAAGATCATCCAGGTCTTTGTAAAGGTTGTAATGGGGCTAGGCTTATGGCTAGGAAACGAAGGTAAACGGATCAAAATCCTCAATGTGGCATTGAATGAACAACTAGTTTCAATCCATTCTTCCCGGCGAGTTTCCTTCTTTTCACTTTAAATCCCACTTTGTTCCTTTACATTGGTGTTTCTTTTCACACCCTTTTCTGTTTTTCTTTTTCTTTCTCTTTTTTTTTCATAGCCTTTATTACTGTTGCTACTGCTGTTTTTTTTTGCAGCTGTTAGACCCATTTTGGTCTTTTCGCTCTTTCTAGAACTGGCTTTCAATACCACTTTTCTTTTTCCTACCCCTTTCCGTTGTTCCCTACCAGTTGTTCATTCATGACACACGTTCGGATGCGGGTAGGCTAACAGTCAGGCTGGGGTTAGATAAATGGGTTACAACTGAATTTAATCGTTGTATGGCTGCAAAAGGGCTTAGGTGCACACAATAGAAAGGTAAGCAAGATAAAAGAATTACATATTTAATTAACACGCAATGCCTGGAATCACCTCTTAAGGTCCGTAATTCAGATACGACAGAAGTTGGCACTTAATATCCTTATGGCCGTCTTTGTTACCCAATGCAATATTATAGTGAGATCTAACTATAATCACGACAAGGAATCTGAAAGGTGTATAAGATAAAAGTGTATAATTCTCTCGCAATAAATTGTACGTTATTGGGTTCAAATTTCTCTTGGGTGGTCTCCACTAATGTCCCCTACTAGTGCAATTTCCTGATTATTTTTAGGACTATATCTCCGCTCCTAGATTCTCAGAACAATGTAAAGTTATCTAAATGCCTAGGTGCTTTATGAATTCCGGTGTTCACTATCCTAAGAAAATAAAATTTATGATATGCTTGACAACTTGTGATAATTACGCAATTAAGGTGCAATACCATGAAATATCCGATAGTATACCCAATCTACAACCCCAAACCTTACCGGCACATTGTCCCCAATGTGGAAGCTTGGTTTGAGTTTGAGATGACAGAAAATTTATGCACTATATAAGAGATAGTAGAAGCCTTACTCGTGTCCGTGCGAGATGATGTGAATAGTATGTCTACATGATTACAGTTATCCGAATTCAAAATAATAGACGATACAAGTACGAAATTCACAAAAATAATGAAGTCAAGAATGGGCATCAAGTAGGATGGCGATATGGCCGGCGGTAGTTCGAACTTCTACTATTTCCGCGATGATGTGGTCTAGCTTTACTGCCAACCTGAAGAAATATGGTGGCGTGGTGTGATATGGAGTCGAGTTCTCGCCATATCCTGAAATTCAATGGAAGTATTAGTACATAGTGAGAATAAATGGTCACCCCAAACCTAGACCGTGGTCTAGGTTTGCTCTTGGTAAAGATTGAAAATGGGTCAAAGATTGACGACCCCAAACCTATGTTGGGACATAGGTTTGAATGATGTACAACCCTCGACTTTGAAAGCGTATATGAGTTGGGTGACCTAGTGTGTGTGTGATTGGGAGGGATGCGAGGAACCCCAAACCTATGTTGGGACATAGGTTTGTTTTGTGTAAAGGAAAGCTCATGCTCACAACCAAATGCATACATGTAAAAGTTAGAGCAAGAAGATGATGGGAAGAACAATAAAACACGACATTATTCATAACACCCCAATTGTGACTTAATAGTGACATGAAGTATGAGGTGTGAATATGGGTGATGGCAGGGTGATTCCAATACAATGAGCACATCAACACCACACACGCCTAGTGGATGAACAAGATGACCATGGAAGTGCAAGGTTCAACTTTATAGTCACAATTATGCTCAAATAAATACTTGGTTGAGCACCCACCCAATTCACATAAACCACTTATGACATTACGCAAAATGAAAGTAAAAGCGTAAGCATGATAGCCATGGTGGAATGAAGACACATAATTTCCCAAAAGATCAACATCTAGAATAATCCCACATGAGTAGTTTAGAATCCATCCTTAAGTGTGAGTACAATCAATTATTAGCAAAGATGTAGAATGACGAGAAAAGTGTAGATACAATAGTTAACTAAGCAATTAATTCTCTCCAATAATCCACAAGCTTAGGCCAATAATGAAACCCTAGACTCACCCACATTGTAATCATCTCTACTCACAAAAATTGCTCATATTATGAACACAAAATCATGGGAATAGCATATGTATAAATGCAATGGCAAGAGATTTAACACAATATCACACAAGATTACTCTCTATAAAATTACCCCATAAGGAGTATTATAATTCCTATGTATGAGAAAACTCATAACTAGCAACTAATATGTGACATCCATAGAAAAATCTAGGCGAGAATGTGAGATAAAATAATATGCATCATTATCACAATCGCATTCCAACCACAATGCTAACCAAGAATGACACTCAAGAAGAACAATCCACCAAATAGTAGTAAAAACTCCCAAAAAATGAAACAATCCCACAATAAAAGTTATGGAGTGAGGTATGTGCTCAAACACCTTGAAACTTGAAGTTTTTCATAATATGGAACGTAGAATAAGAGAGTAGCAATGTTTGAGCAAACTCCAACTCCACCATTAAATTAGTAAAGGGGAAGCATAAATAAGAAGAAGAAGAAGTTGAGAGGCATACCTTGGATTGAATGAGATGAGATGCTAGTTGAGATTGAGAATGGAGCAAGAAATTGAGAGAACCCTAGCCTTGTGCCTTGAAGTCGATTAGAGAAGAGAGGAGAGATAGAGGCGCCGATTGAAAAAAAATTATGTGAGGGGAAAAAATTTAATCGGCTCAAGGGTTTTAGGCCCAAGGGATTAGGGTGGGTTTAGATGTGGGATAGGATTGGTAACTCACGGAACAAGGGACGGGGAGGGTTGTGGTTTTTTTTTTGGTCGACGAGAGGGAGTAGGAGGAAAGGTCTCGCGTGGGTTAATGCATGGGATGGAGGTGGTAACTCACGGATAAACCTACGTTAGGGGCTGTGGGTTCGATGGACAACGAGAGGGAAAAGGGGAAGGAGTCGCGTGGGTTCATGTGTGGGTTAGTTAGGGGTAACTCACGAAGTAAGGTACGCGAGGGGCTGTTGGGCGCTGGGTGTGGGTCGACGAGGGTAGGGTGTAAGGGTGTGGGTTCGCGTGGGTTAGGAAGTGAGATGGGGGGTCTAACTCACGGACCAAGTCGCGTTGGGGGCTGTTGGGCGCTGGAAATCGATAGAGAGGGCAGAGGTTAACGGGGGTTGGGTCGTGGGATAGTAGAGGTAAGTCACGAAGAAACCCACGTTAGGGGCTGTTGGTTTTTAGTCGAACAAGGGAGAAAGGATGGGGGAGTTCGCGTGGGTTATGGTGTGGGTTTAGTATGGGTAACTTACGGCTAAACCCACGTTAGGGGCTGTTTTTGGGCTGGAGATCGAGGAGAGGGCAGCAACTACCGTGGGTTAGTCCGTGGGTTGGAGGTGGTAACTCACGAAACAAGCCACGGTGGAGGCTATTTTGTTTTATGGAAAATCACCATCCAAACACGATTTTAAATCCACTTTAACACCAATTTAAACCCTTTTTTTAAAACCCCCTTTTTAAACATCATTTTAAACCCAATATGAACCTCCTCATTATTATCTCTCAAACCCTTTTCTCGACTTCAAACACGTGGTACCAAATGCTTTTATCTCAACCGTTTGCTCCTCTCAATTTCCGTATTTTCTCTCCAACTTTAACCCAAAACCAAAATACTTACCTTGGAGCACGGGAACTTCTCCGAATTACGAGAGACCTACAACGAAACAAAACACAACTCCTACGAACACCAATTAATTAAAAACAAAACCACTAAAAAAAAGAAAATAAAAACAACGAAAAATTAAAACGACACACCTAGTGGGTTGCCTCCCACCTAGCGCCTTAGTTAGAGTCGTGGCACGACTGTGTAGCTCTCAATTTGGCTCGGTATCGCTTGCGGAATTGAATCGCCTACACATCCGACTTTTCTTGATTTTCCCCACATAGGTTTTCCCATCATAACCAGTTTCTGATCCAATCGATCGCCCTTCCGGTTCAACTCAATCTTCTACGCTTTTGAGAACATGGAAAGTTACTTTTTCATTACCAGCTCTGAAAGTCATCACACCTTCTTCCATGTCTATGAAAGCCTTGCTTGTGGCTAAGAACAGTCTTCCCAAAATTAATGGCACCTCGACATCTTCTTCCACATCTAGAACTACGAAATCAACTGGAAAGTAAAACTTTCCGACCTTTATCAACACGTTTTCCACGATTCCGTATGGATACTTCACTGATCTATCTGCAAGTTGGAGTGTCATGTTTGTTGGCTTCACTTCCCCCAAGCCAAGTTTCCTGAAAATGGATAAAGGTAACAAGTTAATACTTGCTCCTAAGTCACATAACACTTTATCAAAATGAAAAACTCCAATTTGCATAGGTATAGAGAAACTCCCTGGATCTTGAAGCTTCGGAGGAAGCTTATTTTGAATGATTGCACTGCACTCCTCGGTAAGTGCAATTGTTGCATGATCTTCAATCTTCCTCTTCTTGGACAAGATGTCTTTCATGAACTTGAGATATGTTGGCATTTGTGCAAGTGCTTCTGCAAATGGAATATTGATGTGTAACTTCTTGAAAATGTCAAGAAATTTCTTGAACTGTTTCTTATCCTCGTGTGCCTTCAACCGATTCGGAAAAGGTAGCTGTGGCACATACGGGTTGACTATCGGCTTTGATGGAGGTGTCACACCTTTTTCCTTTGGCTCATTTGGATCAGTAATATCAATAGTCATCTCACATTTCGTCCCAACATCTTCAGCCTCTACTTCTTCAGTCACCACATGCTCTCGGGTAGGATCCTTTATCAATTCCTTGTCAATTCTAATATGAATGGCATTGCTATGCTCTCTCGGTTTTCTTTCAGTCTGACTAGAGAATTGACCCTGAGTGCGAGATTGTAGAGCTTCAGCTATCTGTCTGATCTGTCTCTCTAAGATTTGGATGGAAGCTGTATTATGCTCGGTTGCCGCCTTTACTGTGCCTACGGTGGTTGTCAAAGTGCTTACAGATGAAGTAATCTCCTCGACAGTATTGTCCATCTTTGAAATGAACTTCATCAAAACATCTTCTAATCCCGACTTCTTCTCTCCAGATTGTCCTTCATCAAGCCTTCTCTGATTATAACCTGGGGGACGATAAACATTATTAGCATTAGAAGAAGAATTAAAATTAGAACTGTTACCGTACTGTTGCTGCTGCTGTCCCATAGTCTCTCTCGGTTGATTTTGCTGTTGATTCCATGA
Organism: Arctium lappa; assembly: GCA_023525745.1. Classification (NCBI taxonomy): domain Eukaryota; kingdom Viridiplantae; phylum Streptophyta; class Magnoliopsida; order Asterales; family Asteraceae; genus Arctium; species Arctium lappa. The sequence goes on from CM042063.1 coordinate 51,195,031, forward strand.
GAGGTTGGGATGCCTCTTCCACCCTTCATTGTAGGTATTAGAGAATGGATCATTCCGAGGGCGATTGTTCCGATTTTGTAAGAATTGAACCTGTTCAGGCTCATGAGAAGCAGGGAACAAATTGGGAATGTCTCCCTCATAGTGATAAGCAGGTTGGATGGAAGCTCCGTTCAGCTGATTTGTGATGGCGGCCAGTTGGGCTTTTATCGCCTTTAGCTCATCAGATTCGTGAATATTAGCTACACGTCTGGTATCGGATCGTGGAGTGGCATAGCTATGTTCAGCCAAATTTTCAATCAGCTCAAATGCCTCTTCATAGGTCTTGTTCATCAAGGCCCCACCAGCTGCTGTAGTAATATCATTTTTGTACTACGGGTGAAGTCCACCAAAGAAAGTCTGGATTATAACCCAGCCGTGTAACCCATGATGTGGACACTTTTTGAGCATGTCCTTATATCTTTCCCATGCCTCGTAGAGTGTCTCCTGGTCCCATTGAGCAAAGTGGGTTATTTCAGCCATTAACTGAGTTGTTCTACCCGGTGGAAAGAATTTTTGTAAGAATGCGGCAGTCATGTTGGCCCAAGTGGTAATCTGACCATTGGGTAGGCTCTCTTCCCAAATTTGTGCCCTTCCCTTCAGTGAGAAGTTGAACAACCTCAGTTTAACAGCATCGTCTGACACTCCGTTGATCTTAAATGTGTTACAGATCTTTTCGAATGAACGGAGATGTGCATGGGGGTCTTCTGTTGGTGCTCCACCAAACTGATTTTGTTGTAACATCTGGATCGTGCCATACCTTATCTCAAAGTTGTTTGCTGCTACTGCAGGGGCTTGAATACCTCTGTTAATAGCTGCCATGTTAGGATTGGCAAACGATCTCATCGGCACTCTTGCTGGTGCTTCCTCTCCCATTATATGAATTTTTTTTATCTGAAACAGGGAAAAGAGGGATCACGGAATGTGCGGAAAATAGAATAAAAATAAAATAAAATGTCCAATGTAATAGCGCTTATAGCTGGTGGTGTTATCAGTGCAAACTAGTTCCCCGACAACGGCACCAAAAACTTGATAGGCGGGTTTACACCCCCCTAATCTAACCGCAAGTGTACGGGTCAAATCAAGTAATATGTACTTGGAAGTACGAGTATCGAACCAAGGGAACTAGGAACTGAGTATCACAATGACTATATTCACTATTAACTGAACGATCCAAAAGGTTGAATTTTTTATGATTAAATAATAACTAAATTAATAAAAATAAACTCTAGAGTAAAAGCGAGAATAAAGTTGGAAACTTTTTCGGGAAGAAAACAGTTGAGGGTTGGAAATGCTATGGTTATCACTAATGAATAATGTTCTTGAAAACAATTATCAGTTAAACCCTTTAATGAAAATCTAATCTGTAAAATCATCGTTGTTCTTTCTCAAGCAACCACGGATTTTATTTTGAAAGCACCAGTCTTATCTCTCGATCTTAACATATGAATTCAAAACACATTAAGTTCCAGATTATTATGATACTAAGGTTTAGTTGGTATATCTCTATCCAATTTCTCACCCTAGGCATATAATTCCAGTTCTTGTTAACAATTAATTCTCTCGAATTGAATTTATAACGAACAAATCAGATGAAAGTTGATCAGACTCACAAAAGCATTAAAACCCAAATCATATGCTTCATTAGTTAGGAAAAACTGATAAAAACTCCAAATCACATGTTCACAAGCTTAAACCATAATCAAACCAACCCCCAACATCTAAAGATTAGTTCATGTCGGGGGTATTAAACAAGAAAGTAGTAGAAGTAGTCATAGATCTAAGAAAAAATCTCTCGAAGAATCAAAGATTGAAAAACTCCCTTTTGATTATGTGATACCGACGAAGAATCGGAAGAAATCCGTGTAAGAATCGCTTCCCAAGATGTTTCCTAGCTTCAATGCGGTGTTTTCTTCTTGTAAAAATCGTCCAAAGATTGCCCCCTTGCTTCCTCTTGTCGCCCACTTGAGAATGATATGATAAGTCCCCCAAAACCCTAGAAGATAACCCTTAAAAACGTCCAACACCTTCTCGTGGGTTGTTCCGTAGGTTAGCTTCAGCAACTCACGAGAAAAGGTACCCTAAATTTCATTCTGGTAGGTTGCTCCGTGGGTTAGCTTCAGCAACCCACATCAAAAGGTACTTCAGCCACTGATTTTGGCTTTTATTTGGAATTGATTTTTCTTTTTAACTTCACTTTTTCACCGGCCATTTCTCGGGCTTGGAACTTGACGTACATTATGCTCGATTATCGTTCGAAAAAGTACTTTTCACCTTCATTCTTGGCTATCTCATAACATGATGCATAATCCTGAAACACTTGATTTAAATTATAAAACTCCGCTAATTTCACTTGGAATTAAGCACTTTTACCCGGTTAATGATATGAAAATAACACCATAAATTGGTGTTATCAAAGGGTCCGAGGAAATAGGGGCTAAGCTTCCCGCGCTTCCCAAAACGGATTATCCCCTTTCACGGTGACACCTTCAACATAACCTGCTCACCCACTTGAAATTCGATCGGTCTTCGCTTTTTGTCCGCGTAACTCTTTTGTCGGTCTTGAGCCACCTTAACCGTTCCCGGATCCCTTTAACCTTATCCGTCGTTTCTTGCACAATTTCCAGTCCCGCAAATTGTTTTTCTCCCGCCTCAAGCCAATACACCGGTGTTCTGCATTTTCATCCGTAAAGCGCTTCGAACGGTACCATTTCGATGCTCAAGTGATAACTATTATTGTACGCGAATTCCACCAATGGCAAGTGTGAATCCCAATTTCTGCTGAAATCTATAACACAAGATCGAAACATGTCCTCGAGGGTTTGGATGATCCTCTCACTTTAACCGTCCGTTTGGGGATGATAGGTCATACTCAAGTTGACCCTCGTACCCAATTCCTTTTGTAAACCGTCCCAAAACTTGGAGGTGAACTGACTATCCCGATCGAGACTATGGATAACGGAACACCGTGATGCGACACTACTTCATCTATATATAACTTGGCCAATTTGTCCATCGACAACGTTTCTCGCATCACCAAGAAATGTGTGCTCTTTGTAAGTCTATCCACCACCACCCATATGGTGTCGTTACCCCTCAAGGTCTTCGGTAGTTTGGTGACGAAGTCCATCGTGATATGCTCCCACTTCCATTCCGGAATGGCCAACGGTTGCAAGCTTCCATAAGGTCTCTGATGCTCCGCTTTGACTTGTAGGCAAGTGACGCACCTCTCCACATAGTTAGCCACAACGAGCTTCATAACCGACCACCAATAATGAAGTTTCAAATCTCTATACATCTAAGTGCTACCGGTATGTATAGAGTACTTGGTCTTGTGGGCTTCCGCCAAAAGTAACTCTCGATTTCCTACAATCTTCGGTACCCAAATCCTCCCTTGAAACAACTTGAGGTCGTGGCTATCTTTCGTTAGCGTTTCCCGTTGCTTCACCATGATTTCTTCTTTAAGGTTTTCTTCTCGAAGTGCCTCCGCTTGAATTCTCTTGATGTACTCCACTAAGCTTGATATTACATCAATCCTAGTTAAAGTCACTTTGATTTCACTTTCGTAATTCTTTCGGCTCAAGGCATCCGCCACTACATTGGCTTTACCGGGGTGGTATAACAACTCACAATCGTAATCCTTCAAAAGCTCTAACCATCTTCGTTGTCGCATGTTGAGGTCCTTTTGGTCAAATATGTACTTCAAACTTTTATGATCGGTGAACAAAGTACACTTCGTCCCGTAAAGGTAATGTCGCCATAGCTTCAAGGCAAATACCACCGCCGCCAGCTCTAAGTCGTGCGTAGGGTAATTCTTCTTGTGATCCTTGAGTTGTCGCGATGCATACGCGATCACTTTTCCTCTTTGCATCAAAACGCACCCTAGTCCCAACTTAGAGGCGTCGCTATATACCACGAAATCTTCGGACCCTTCGGGTAAGGATAGGATCGGTGCTTCTCATAACTTCCTTTGAAGCGTCCGGAAGGCCTTCTCTTGCGACTCGGTCCATAAGAACTTAACATTCTTCCTCGTCAATGACGTGAGTGAAGATGTGATCTTCGAAAAGTCTTGAATAAACCGTCGGTAGTAACCGACTAAGCCCAAGAAACTCCTTATCTCCGTTGGACTCGTCGGTGGCTCCCAATCCATCATCGCTTCAATCTTCGCCGGATCCACTTTCACCCCATCCTTGGATACCACATGACCCAAGAATTGGACTTCTTGGAGCCAAAACTCGCATTTCGAAAACTTCGCAAACAACTTCTCCTTTCGAAGAATCTCCAAGACTTCTCGCAAGTGTTGTCGATGCTACACTTCGTCCCGAGAGTATATAAGTATATTGTCGATAAAAACTATAACCGATTTGTCCAAGAAGGTTCGACATAGTCGGTTCATCAAGTCCATAAATACGTCCGGAGCATTAGTCAATCCAAATGGCATGACTAGGAACTCATAATGGTCGTACCTCGTTCGAAACGCCGTCTTCGGTATATCGCTCTCCTTCACCCGCACTTGATGATAACCGGATCACAAATCTATTTTAGAGAAACATCCCACTCCTTGAAGTTGGTCGAAGAGGTCGTCGATCTGGGGAAGTGGATACTTATTCTTCACGGCGACCTTGTTGAGCTCTCGGTAGTCGATACACATCTGCATAGACCCGTCTTTCTTCTTTACGAACAACACCAGATCTCCCCACGACGATGAACTCGGTCGTATGAATCCCTTATCGAGAAGTTCTTGTAGTTACGTCATCATCTCTTGCATTTTCGTTGGCGCTAGACGATAGGGAGCACGAGCAATTGGTGCGGCTCCCGGAGTGAGGTCGATGTGGAACTCCACTTGTCATTCCGGTGGAAGTCCGGGTAGATCCTCCGGAAAGACATCCGGGTATTCGTGCACCACGTCTACATCTCCCACTTCCTTCTTGTCTAGCTTCATGTCGATCACGTAGGCCAAGTACGAAGCACACCCCTTGGCTAGACTCTTTCGTGCTTTGAGCGACGAGATAATCATGTTGGCCTTTCTGTTCTTCTCACCGTGGATTATCATTTCTCCACCTTTTGGCAAGGGTACTCGAATCATTTTCTTAGAGCAAAATATGTCGGCATCGTGCTTAGCTAGCCAGTCCATCCCAACGATCACATTGAACCCCCCCGATGTCCGCCGGTAACAAATCTATAACCAAGGACTCCCCATCTAGTTCCAAGGTACACCCAATAAAGCATTCTCAAACCAATAAGTGCTCCCCATTGGCTACTTCAACTACTAAGGCCTCAGATAAAGTGCTAGAAGAGATAGCAAAATTCTTGCAAAAAGTAGTGGACACAAAGGATCGATTCGCGCCAGAATCAAATAAAACACGGGTAGGTAGAGAGTTCACTAGAAACGTACCTGACACGACATCATCCGTCGCTCTCGCTTCATCCGCCGTCATTTGGAACGCCCGACTTGGCGCTTTAGGTTGGATTTCTCTCTTTGGCGGAACCCCGCTTGGAACCCCTTGGTTACCCCTTGCTAACTTGGGGCAATCCCTCTTAATGTGCCCTGGTTCCCGACACTCGTAACAAACCCCCCGTGAGGGGCAATCCCAGCTCATGTGGTTCTTTCGCCCACACTTGAAACACTCCATCGCTCCAGAAAAAGTTTTCGGAATGCAAGATGTAACACCCGTAATCTCGGTATGTCACTACTTTAATCATAAATCTTGTTATCGAACCTAGCGAGGGAGTCGTGTGTTTTCGAGTGTGATTTGGGGTAAAAATCAGACTTTGTCAAGCCTAGGTGACAATGCCCGCGATTGTGATAGAGGTCACTGTTGCGGGGCAAAGTCGCGGGGGATGTACCGAGAGTGGGGTGAATCCGGCGACTATGACCGGCGACTATGACATGTGTTACTGTCGCATGTCATTGTCGCCAAGATGGTACCGTGAGTCCTTGGACGCGGGCGATTATGACCAAGCGACTATGACAGTGTCATAGTTGCAGGGCAATGTCGTCGGCGGGCTCCAGGCCCTTAAATGCTCACCAACCCATTTTTAGCTCATTTGGTTTTGTTAGGAGATCATTGTGGACGATTTTGAAGAACAAAAAGGTAGGGTTTTCACCTTCCCTCTTTGAATGCTTCTTGGAAGGATGTTCATTTATGGTTTTCGGTTTTGGTCCTAGGTGATTGTGGTGATTTAGAGCTTGGTGCTTAAAGTTCAAGGGTCTTCCTCCTTCCTCTAAAATATCTACATCTAGGGTTTGTTAATAACCCTTACAATGTGAGTTTACTTACTTCTCTTAACCTCAATATATGTTTATATCTCTTGTATTTTGATCCTTCATGTTTTTCTAACCTAAATGTGGATTTTGGGGATGTTAGGGTTTGGTAACCTAAGTAAAAATGAAAGGAATGTATTCTAAACTAAAAGAGATGGTATCCTTGAATTCTACTCATTTGATAGACAAATATTGGTTCTATGGGATTTTTTGGTTAACCAAAGTGGAGTATTTGGGGTTTTAGGGAAAACAAGTATTGGGTGAATTAATTACAATCTTGACTTTTAATGAAGAATATGTATGGTATTTTGTTGAGGAGTTTTGTTATTTAAAGTCTCCTCATTAGTGAGATTCAAGATTTATATGTTGGTAACCTCTTACATACGATCTTTTTACATATATGTTTTATGTGAGCATACCATATGCTAGTATGTTTTGGCATTTAGTTTTAGTGCAATGGATCCATAGGCACGATATTCCTATGTCTTGTCCGGACATTAGGTTTACCCTTGGCACGGGATAGGAATCGGGCTCCATGGTAAGTAAGGTGTGGGCCTAAACGGTCGGGCAACGTCCCATGGACAGTAAGGTGTAATCCCCTGGTGCTCGAGTTCCCCTGTTTTGGAACTCTCAAGAATAGACCTGGAGTGGTTGACTTGATGTTTTCGGGCAATAGACTTGGAGTAGTTGAGCTCGCTATGTGGTTTGTAATTATTGGTATCATATGTTGAACGCTAATGGTTTATTCAGCTTGTTTTGATTTAGCTCACGACTAGATCGGCCATATGACTTCGCATGGGTTTATCATTTAAATATTATTTCCGCTTAATTATTCTTACTTGGCTTTAGCCTAACGCTTGTTCTTTGGTGGTCATGTATGGCAGGTCAATCTAGCGGTGGGGCTCGTCGGGATTGAGAGGATCACCTTGGGGTGAAGAGCGGTCTTTTTGAAGATTTAATGACCAATTCATCGGAGTATAGAAATTACCCTTTTTGGAAGAATAGCGACACCCAACCTTTATCTTACTTATCCAAGTTAGATTATTAGGTTGTCGATTTATATTCTTTATATTGTTTTGGGTTTTGTAATTATCATAGTTTAGTCCCCGTGTTGGGTTGACGTACATTGGTTTAGATTGTCATACTCGTACCTTACATGTTTTTGGATCTCCCTTTTTGGGTAGGTTGGTTTATACCATTTACAGCCGTTATATAGCCAAATTTTCAAATTTTAATTTCACCCTAAATTTTAGGATGTTACAAGTTGGTATCAGAGCTTTAGTTTAAGTGAACTAGGTATGAATATAAGATGCCTAGACTTAAGCTGATATTATTAAGCTACGACTCGTGAGATGGGGTAGAACTCTTAACATAGGATGGTCTAGGGTCAACGGAACATACACAAGTTGAAAGTTGTAGTGATGGTAATGAGAACTCTTACGTATCATGTGTTCATAATTTCACTTAGCTAACGTTATTATAAAGATGTTTTACGTGAGCATACTTGACTTAATGTTGTTATGATAATTGATAAGTGCAGTAATACGTTTCCTTGTATTGATTCTGCGAGCTTGTTTCTTAATTCTATCTCGTGTTTATGTGTGTGGCAAACTCATGGTTAAAACTAGAAACCGACCGGAAGGTCAAGAAGCCACAACATCCACGGCCGACCATCCGCGGGTGACCACGGTAGAGGAACCCTCTCATATGGTTAATGTTTTGGGCGGGGGACCCGAGCACATTACCCGACGTAATTTGGAGGCCGAAGAGCCTATCATGGAAGAAGCAACGGCGGAGACAAGAATCATGGACTGAATGATGCTAGCCATGAACAGAGCCATGGCACAACAGCAAGAAATATTTCTCAAACTCCTGGAGGACCGAGACACCAACAACCATAGACATGAAACTGTTGACGAAAACATCATTGTGGTGGGATCCGGGGGTACCGGACCAGTAATCCCTACTGATGCAACCACGACCCCGGGAGTCGGGCAAACGACTAAAACTTGCACGCTCAAGGCTTTTCTTGGTTGCCGACCACCAGAGTTTAAGGGTTCAGACGATCCAACGGTTTATGTGGGTTGGATTCGGGAGATGGAACAAGCCTTCCGATCCAGTGAATGTGGAGAAGGGTAGAAGGCAATCCTCGGCTCGTAAATGCTGAGGGGAGCAACCCTCGTTTGGTGGAATGTGTATTCCGCTTGCCTTGAGGTGACCATCTTGGCCAAGCTGTCTTGGGCAACGTTTAAAGAGAAGTTATTAGAGGAATATTGCAACGAGAGATCGATGGATCAGATCGCGGAGGAATTCTGAAACTTGAAGATGGGTAATTCGTCCGTGAAGGAGTACACACGGATATTCATGGATAAGCTGGGTTTGGTGGGGCACTTAGTCCCAATGCAGAAAAAGAAGATCAAAGATTACATAAAGGGGCTACCGTCCGATATGATTTCAATGGTTAGAGTGTCGAAGGCCTCGACCCTTCGAGAGGCGATAGAGGAGGCACGATTAATGGAAGACGCCTACAACCAGGGTAAAGAGGAAGGTTCTCGGTTAGTCGAAAAGAGGAAATGGGAGGGAAAACTCTGTGTCCTCCAAGAAGCCAAGACCTTTTAGCAACAACTACCAACAGGGATCCGATGCTAGGCGCGAGGCCAAGTGGTGTTCCTAGTGTCGAAGTCAACATTTCGGCCCGTGCAACTTTGTTCCTGGAGCTTGTTTCAAATGCGGGAATCCCGAACACGCCTACAAGGATTGTCCTGTCAAGGGGCGGTTGTGTTTTGAGTGTAAAGAACCAGGACATGTTAGAGATGATTGTCCGAAATTGAAGACCGACGAAAACGACGGAAAGAAGATAGATCCTCCGAAAGCGACCGGAAGGGCATTTCAAATGACTGTTGAGGAAGCCAAAGCCTCTACTGATGTATTGTCGGGTACGTTTCTCCTAAAATCCGTGCCTACACGTGTATTGTTTGATTCGGGTCCTAGCTTCTCTTTCGTATCCGATTTATTTTGTGAAAAGCTTACCATGCCGAGTAGATTAGAAGAAGCTATGGTAGTAGAAATAGCTGACGGGGGTCAAGTGATAATCCGTGACGTGGTGAGGGACTGCACCCTCGAGGTTGAAGGTAAGAAATTCCCCATTAGTTTGATGCCAATGCATATTGGGGGGTTCGACGTGGCAGTGGGAATGGATTGGTTAGCGGAAAACCAAGCCGAGATCTTGTGTTCCAAGAAGATAATCCGACTACCCGTTGTGGGTGGAGAGTCGACTATAATTATAACACCCCAAAAATTGGGATAAACAAAAATTTCCATAAAAGGGAAACATGGTAACAAAAGATGCCATAGCATGAGCTCCTCCCAAAAGGGAGACAATAAATGCCTATTAAGATTACAAGTTTGTAATAAATAACTATGTGAGGGAAACAACCCTTTAATATAAATCTTATCTAGGAACAAGATTAATTCAAGTTGTCTTCCAACCCAAAAATAAGCTTTCTAAACTTGGCGTCCCAAAAATGTCCCTAAGCTCGCATCTAAATCATCTATACCTTATTGGCGGTAACGCCGCTCGAACCTGAGATACACATCAAACCATCAAGTGTTAAGCCAAACGAGCCTAATGAGTTGTACAGAGCATGGCATAACATTTAAAGAACATAGCATTTACATTTATAGAACGAATTAGTCGACATGGGCCATACGTGAATCAATGGGGGAGTCCCATCACACCAATGGGTTTTACCTCAAGTCAATGTACCTTGATGTTCACCCGTATAAGCAACATCCCAAGGCCCAACATACTTGAAGACTACCTCTCAGGCATTACTCCTAATGGCGGAGGTTTAGGTACATACCGTTATGGTGGCACCTCAAACTACATCCTCCTAGCACATACCCACAACTCATCAAATACATATATATAATATCCATCTCCATACATATTCCATATCAACAAGATACATGTATAAGACCTCACATAGTTCCAATCCCATTTTAGGTTCAAAACCCTACAACATGTGATTCCCAATATGACAATCACTAATCCCATGTTATTACACAGTCATGATCCAGTAATATAATAAACACTTCCACATAATCCACATGATGAACACATAGTCAAAACCCCCAAAAGCTCAAATATAACAATTAGGTCAAACTTATCAGATGATCAGATTTATACATGCATATGAAGTAATACAAGTAAGCATTTAAGATATGTATCTCATTTAAAAAAGGTTTTAGTAAGGAAAACTCACTATCTAGGGTTTTACACAAAACCCTAGAAAACCTTGGATGAAAATGGTGAGGAGATGACACTTGAATGCTAGCTTGCTTCCATTAAATGCTTCCACCCACTTCCCAAAAGCTCAATCAATGAAAAGAGTAATCCTAGGCTTGCAATAAATGAAACTAGGGTTCTAAATCTCCCAAAATCGCCCAAAAAGACCTCTCAACCGAAGTTATATCTGATTGTGTGAGAATGTGGAGTAAAAATCGGTTTAGAGACATTTTTATACGTCCAGACCCCGTCGGCGACAGTGTCTGAAGAATATGCCCATGGCACTATCGTGGGGGCATTGTCGCTCCCTTACACGCACTCGCGGTACGTCGCCCGCGATTGTGACAGGGCGATAGTGCCCTTGTCACTCTCGCGGGGCATTCTCACAGGGGGTGTACCGTGGCTCTCCTCCGTCCCGCGACTTTGCCATGCGACTATGACCACTGTCATAGTCGCTGGTCACTGTCGCTATAACCCCCAAACTCACTGAATTTCGACGATTTCGACACGTTAAACCGACAAGAAACTCAAGGCATAAAAACATAATATAACATACCAACAATCCTCTAATCAAAAGCATAAATCCCAATGGAGGAGACCCATCACACTATTGAGTTCCAACAATCCTCTAATCAGAAGCATAAATCCCAATGGGGGAGACCCATCACACTATTGAGTTCCACCTCAAGTCAATACACCTTGATGTTCACTCGCTTGAGCAACATCCCGAAGGCCCGACACATTTAAAGACTACCTCCCATGCATTACTTCAAATGGCGGAGGTCTAGGCACATACCATTCAGGTGGCACCCTCGACTACATCCTCCTAGCGTTTACTCATAGTTCCTCCAACATACATGCAATTTCCATCATCAACATAACCCATGGTAGTATAAGGCATGTATAAAACTTCTCATAGTCCCAAGCCTATTTTTAGGTACAAAACTCTAAAATATACAAGTGCAAGTATAATTTCCATGGCTCACCAAAACAACACATAGCTATGATTTAATAACATCAATACAACATTATAAAGGTCCATATGAAGGACCATTACTAAATTTCCCATAAGCTCAAAAGTAGTAATCAGGTCAAACTTATTAGGTGATCAGATTTCCTCATGTGAGAGAAATATTTAACAAGTAAACACACAAAATATGTATCTCATTTAAAAAATGTTAGAAAAAACTCACTATCTAGGGTTTTATACAAAACCCTAGAAAACTTGGATGTGATGGTGAGAATGTAAAGACTTGATTGTGCCTTGAATGTTTCACTTGAATGCTCCTCTAGCTCCCTTAACCACCCATAAATGATCTTAACTAACACTAGGGTTTTAATCAATGTTGGAGGGTTTTAAGGTAGAAGAAAATCGCCCAAATGAGTTCTAGTCCGGTTCCAAAACGTTTGAAATGAGAAAATGAAGTCATAATGGTCTAAGTGATGTTTTTATACCCTCAGTGCACGTCGGCGACAGTGCCCGACGACAATGCCACTGGCACTGTCGCAGAGGCATAGTCGCGCCCCTACCATGGCCCGCGGTACACATTGGGCGACAATGCCCTGCGACTTTGCCCAAGGGCATTGGCGCGGTTGCAAAGTCGCGCCACACCCCCACCCTTCTATTTGCCCCACACGATAGTGACTCGTGATTGTACCCATGGGTACAGTCGCTTGTCACTGTCGCACCAGATTCTCGAGGCCCAAACTATCGATCTAACTTACCGGAATTCGAGATGATTAGGCTTACAACCAAATTTCTAAGAAGGGAGTACAATTCATGATATAAATACATTGTGTGAGTCCGTGATCGTTACCAGATAATCAAAACAACAAACAATAGATAATAAACCAACCTGATTCGATAACAAACGATGATTACACGGTTGATTTCTTGAGATTGAGTTCTCTGTTTGTTTTTCTCTCTTTACACCTTTGATGTGTGTTAATTGTGTGTGATTGTTTTGATCGATAAACAGAGAGATAGATAATATCAGTATAAGTTATTATCAAAAACTATTATAAACTAATATTAAACTAAACATAATATCTAAATAATAAATATCTAGATATTAAAAACAACTTTGACTTTATTACAGAATAGACCCTAGACTATGGTTGAGAGTAACTTTCAGCATTAACTTCAGATTGCGATCTTCGTTTTGGATGATCTTGAATCCAATGAGACTGTGTCTTAACATATTGCAACAAACACTCATGAGCATATAATTTCACGTATAGGAGAATTTATAAATACCATTTACTTACCTGAATTCTCGGGTGTTACAATCCCCCCACCTAATGGGGATTTCGTCCCCGAAATCTTATTCTCTAAACAAATGCGGATACCTCTTCCTCATGTCCTCCTTTGATTCCCATGTTACGTTTGCACCCCGGTGATGCTTCCATTGGACCTTTACCATGGTCACTTCTTTGTGTTGTAGTTGCTTCGTCTTTGATTCCAATATGGCCTCCGGCTCTTCCACACATCGATTGTCGTTGTCCACTCGAATTTCTGTCAAAGAGATGACACTGTCCTCTTCGGCTAGGCACTTGCGAAGATAGCATACGTGAAATGTAACACCCTAAATTTTAAAGACATAAAAATTCAAAAATTTCGCAATATAATGGCTATAAACTGAGTAAACCTGAGTGAACCAAACCTGCCATAACAATCCCAAAGCATCATCCCGAAAACGGGGAATATAGTTGTAGTCTTTACAAAAGAATCTAATGAAGAACAATGCTTAACAACCTAATAATCTAACATAAACAAGAAAGATTAATATCGGATGTTGCTATTCGTCCAAAATGTGTGTCCGCTATCACCATCGTATCGGTCAATAAATCAACTCAAAAAGACCGCTCTCGACCCTTAGGCCGTCCGCTCATCCCCGACGAACCCCATCGCTAGATTAACCTGCTATACATGTCATTTTAAGAAAAGTGTTAGGCTAATGCCTAGTGAGATCAACAGTTGTGTTTAAAATAAATAGCGGTAAACGTAAATAAAGAAAGTGAAGTTGAAATAAGAATGATAGTGCTTTTATCATAAAAAATTACCTCTTGGTTTAACGGGGGAGACCCGCTTACTAACACAAGTGACGAATACAAAAGTAAGCCACTTGACAAGTCAGTAAAGCCAAACACATTAAAGTACACGCAAGGGATGTCAGCCTCAGTGGCTTTAAACGTACACCCACGGAAATTCAACTTCAACCACATAGGGCCCTTACGTTAAGATCCTATCCAATATCGTAATACTTAGCACGTAGGACTTACAACCCAATCTGATGCCTAGACGTGCCTCGACGAGTGAAACTATTGTCCCAACGTCGGACAAAATGCAACATCAAATATGGGGTCATGATGCCCAAGTGGAACTAAATATGCCACACAGAGTAATTCGACTAACCGTTAATTCCTCATTAAGATATGATACCAAGATGTTGACAAATAGAGGTTTGTTGCATAATACTTGCATAATTTTACCAAGAGGTTCCAATTTGACATATGAATCACATTCCCATGTTTTAACCATTTAGGTCACTTTAATACTTCCAATCCTAGTTTGGGTTCCCAAATACTCAAACCAATGTTATAACAAAAACAAGTTCCAATGTGCAAACTTATCAATAGTTCAACATAAATTTTCATCAACCCATTATTAAATAATCTTTGAAGTTAGGGGATGGAAAATTATAATGCCAAGTCTTTTTCATATATAATCCATGATATCCTTTTCTTTTCTTGAAATCTCAACTAAACACATAAACCCTAGAATCTCCAAAATTAGGGTTTTGGGTGATAAAGCACCCCAAGTTGTACAAGTCAAAATGGAGATGTCTAGTAGTTTAAAAGCATGATTTTTAGCATGTATAGAGTTTAGAAAAGGATGAACTCACCTTGTAGAGTTGTATATGAAATCCTAGAACTCGAAAGCTTAATAAAATGAGGCTAGGATCTTGAGGAGACTTGAATCTTCAACAAATGATGCTTAAATACCACCTAGATCACCATTAATGGTCATTAGATATGGTTGGTAGGATGCATTGAAGACTAAGGAAGATGGGAGGATGAAACTTACCAAGTTGTAGAGAGAAAAATCGTTGCCTTCAACTCTTAAAATCAGATTTAGTCCCAAATTTCGCGATTTTCTGATTTATACAGCTAACCCCACGCCCGTGACTATGACCATGCGACATTGCATGGTCATTGTCGCGGGCAATGTCGCATCCCGCACCTAAGTCTCTGAGTTTAGTCCAGTGACCTGCTCCTCTGCCGCGACTATAACAACAAGGCATAGTCGCCCAAAGCCCCTCGGGCGCAACTTCGACCCTAAACGATCCTATTCTTCTACGATGAACGAAGGTTCTGACCCACAACTCAAACCCAAACAACAAAACATTATCGAAAATTGTTGGACTTCCAATGATCAATAATTGTGGTGAAAATCTACCCGAAATTACGGATGTTACAATTTCATGGTATGAGAATGCGAGAATAATAACAGAGGGTTTGAGAGTGAACTCTGATTTCTGAATCATAACGATGACACATATCCGGATCAAAACAAGACACCTTTAAGAATCACAATTGTTTTTTTCCCTCTATGGCAGGTCAATCAAACAGTGATCTAGGAACCTCCTTGCACATACATGAATTTTCCTGGAGGGATATATATATATATATATATATATATATATATATATATATATATAAATTTGGAGGTAGACGAATTATAAATTTGTAGGTTTAGTTTTTTGAAGATGAACAATGGTGGGAAATATTCTAACAAGAAACCAAATTCTTGATTCTTGGACACCAAAGATACTAAAATAGAAAAAAAAATTAAAAAGAAAAAATATAAAAAAAATAAAAATATCCATATTTAAAGAAATTAACAAATTTCGTCCCCTGAATCTAACCCCTCAATAAATTTACATTAAAAAAACAACGATCAATGTGTCACAATCAACACCCACAACAAGAAATTATAAGAAAAACCCTAAACGAAATTGAGCAGAAAAAATTACCGTTCCGGTGGAGACGATAACAGGGTCTCTCATGATCTTTTTCGAAAGAGGGCAATTGAATTCTTGTGGATAAAACCCAACAATTCGATCATCGATTTCAATTGAAGAAGACGATTGTTGTTCTTGTTTTCCCCCTTTCTTGAAATCTTTTTAGAGATTGCAAGGTCTGAATGGCTCTATCAACGTTTTTCATAAATCCATTCTCGTCTTGTGATGATGATTCTTCGATGATCGATTTAACGAGTCTGTGTAATTCGTTTTTCAAGTCGTGGGTCGAATCTTTTTCGTGTACACCGGTTTCTGCCATTGGAGATGTGTGTATGAATATGTGTGAATTGTGGTTTTGGTTCGAAGAAGATGACCCAAGAAGGGTGATGAAGGTTTTATTGGAGGTGTAGTTGGTAAGAAAAAAGATGATGAGAGAGTGTGATTTTGTGTTGTTTTGTGGCGTATTTCGATTGATCTTTGTGAAGCGTATGGATGTGTGGGTTTTGAAGAAGGGTTATTTCTTCCTTACCCCCTGCAAAAAAAAATCGAGAGCATACCCCTTCTCCCTCTCACAATTGTATTTTTTTTATTTTATAGATTTATAGTTACTGAACTCATTTAATTGATTTACTTTATACCTTTAAGTTTTATATTTTACATTTTACATTTTTATTATGTTAACACATATAATTGTATATTAATTAAAATAAGTTAAAAAAATACTTTTTAATTTTAACAAGTTACACCATTATAATCGTCTCGTCGATACCTTCGAAATGAGCCCAATATTGAATATTTTTTTTATTTAATTTGATTATTATACGTCATATATTGTACCTTGGTTAATCGATTTTTTTTTTTGAAAAAAGAGAAAACACATCACATCGAACGTAAGTTTTTAACATAAAGATAATAAACATAATAACTATATTGCGTATTTTTTTTTATTCCAACAAATTCCAACTTTGATTATTCATTTAAATCAACATAGTCACGAGTACGAGTACGCTCTATATATTCTTCATACATATCTAATCTACGTTTGTATGGGATAATCCACGACCTTGCATCTGGAAGTACATGATGTGTCCAATGGGGTACGAGTGTGGGCATTGGGTAATCTCTGTTTAATACTACCTTTATGTAATGATTACCATTAACATGCACTATTGTAATTGACTCGTCTTGGGATGATGACGACGGGTGTGTCCTGAATGGTAAGTATGTCGCACTGTCTTCCATACTAAGAACATGTAATATGACATTGAACCTTGAAGCAGTTAGAATTCCCATTTCAGGCATAACGATCCAACGCATATGTGGTGCAAAGGCGCCCTTCTCAAACCAATTCAACGCGGCGTAAATTCTTTGGCACTCGTTGTTGCCAATCACATTAAAGTAATAAGCATAATTCTCAGTTAGTTCACTCATTAACTCTGTGCGGATAGTGTCCCATGCATCTTCATGACCACCCAAACAAGTAGATATGGCTCGAAATCCACAATTTCCATCGCCCAATACATCTTGTATTTGTGTGATGTATGGATGAAATAAACTCGGGATTTGATCAAGATATGGATTTGTGGGGGTGGGTTGTCGTTGGAAGTAGGAGCTATGCCTCGCTGATTCTTGATGACCAAAATATTCGGAGTTGATAAATGTTGGCGCGTTAGAACAACTGCGTCTACGAGGGTCTTCAATAATCTTTTTTCTTTTGAGCTTGATTCTTTAGAGAAGGACGTCCACGAGTGGTTCTATGAGCCGAGGGTTCATGAAACAACGTTTTTTCTGGCATTATTATATCTTTCAATTTTTTTAACAAGCTTTTGCGGCTAGGAACTGATTGTTTATTGAAATTTTCTCTAAACATATGAATTTCATCGTCACATTGTATATCGTCATCTTGTGCGGACACACATGGCGAAAAATCAAGTGTTTTCCAAAATACATCGATCGAATCAAGTGGAATTGGTATGCCTTTACATGTATACATTGCTTGTTCATGCGCACATGGCAACCCATGACTTGTACGCAGTTTACAACCACAATTTTCAGAAAATACGTTAGTCTCGAAAGACCGCGCATATTCACTGGAAATCATATCAAGTGCGTAAAATGAAACAAAGCCCCATAAATTTTGAAAATGTCGTTTTGAAATCGATGTTTCCTAATATGTTTACTCATTTCAAAACTTGCTTTGATCGATGTGTCTTGTGACTGAATTACAACATGAATATGAGATAAAAAAAAAATTAAAATCTGCTTGTGAAGTCTCCAAATATTTTTTTAATTTTGCATGTTGCCTTTCAACTCTATTTGTTGTATAATTTCCAAAATTTAAAAATCGATCAACCCAAGCAGATACAAACATTTCCTTATATGGTCCCAACCATACACGTTCCAAATAATTTAAAACACCTGAAAAATATAACAAATATACGTCAATATCTTTAGTAATAATGGTTAAACTTTTTATATCAAAAATACCTGGATGATTGAGCAACATTTCTTGGAGTTGTACCAAATTGGCCATGTACAATTCTTGATTTGGAGATTCAAGTAACTGCTCCCATACTTGATGAAAAGAATTCCACGTTTGAGACTCGTGTATCAATGGTTTACAATGTTTCACAATATTCTGATAGATGTGCCATCTACAAAGCAAGTTTTTAGCACCCGAAAATACCACTTTGCATGCATTAATCAAAGTCAACTCTCTGTCTGTTACTATGGCACCCAGGTAAAAGTTATCGTATATTTTGGACTTTAGACATTCTAACGCCCAAATAAAATTTGATACCTTTTCTTGATGCATGAAAACAAATGCTATGCAAAATGTTTTGTTTGTCGATGTTACACCGACTATCTCAAGAAGAGGCATATCGTACCTGTATATAATAAACAAAATAATAATATTAACATTAATATAATACATAAAATAATAATATTCCCGTACCTATTTGTTTTATATGTGGCATCGATGACTAACACTTGTGGGAATGCACGCCAAAGCTCCAATGATTTTGGATGAATGAAAAATAAATCTTCCAACTCGTTTGTTTCATCATTTGCACGAGTCTCAAAATCATAAGTTTTTTCAACAAAAAAATCCACAACAACCTGCATTTTTGGTCTTCCTGCCTCGTTTCTTGTCTTAATCTTTTGAACTTCATGGTATATTGTATTTGACGTAGATGCATTTTAATACATATAATCGTATATTAACTAAAACGTATTTTTTTAAATCAAAAAATATTCAATATTGGGCTCATTTCGAAGGTATCGAAGAGACGATTGTAATGGTGTAACTTGTTAAAATTAAAACGTATTTTTTTAACGTATTTTAGTTAATATACGATTATATATATTAATATGGTGATGGTGTAAAATGAAAATTAGAAAAGTAAAAGGTATAAAGTAAACTAATTAACTAATTATAGGGGTATAAACTGTAACTTTAAATTCAAATTCATTTCAAGGGGTGTTTGTAGGGGATACAGTGAGGGTATATTTTTTTTTTATAGGGGTAGCAAAAACAACACCCTTTGAAGAAAAAAAAAAAAAGGGAAATTGTATGCCTAACCCCTCACATCCATTACTTTTATTGTTTTTTAATTCAAAATTACATTTTTGGTCCTTACACTGTTTTCAATGATTTACTTTAGGGAATTTAATTAAAGTACCCATATTTCAAAAGTGTATTATCGAAATGCCCAAAATCTTTTTTTTTTTTGCCAAAATACCCATTAATGCCAGGATCTTGAGTCGGGATTTGATATATCCCGGGGTTAGCAAAAAAAAATTGAAGATAGTGGGGTTACCCCGGGATTTAGGGTGATATCCCGAGGTTATGGATGAAAATTTTAATTGAATTAGTGATATCGCGGGGTAAAAGTTTGATTGTAATTTTAATATATATATTTCTATTTTATACCCTTATAATTATTTAGTTAGTTTACTTTATACCTTTTACTTTTCTATTTTCTATTTTACACTTGCATCATATTAACACATATAATCGTATATTAACTAAAATGAGTTAAAAAAATAAGTTTTAATTTTAACAAGTTACACCATTATAATTGTTTTTTCGATACCTTCGAAATGAGCCCAATATTGAATATTTTTTAATTTAATTTTATTATTATATGTCATATATACTACATAAATAATATTTTTGAATATTATTAAACCACTACAAAAATCATATAAAACTAACAAATAAAGTGTCTCTTATTAAGCATATTAAGTTGCTAACATACATGTCTTAAATTGGGTCAATCATTTCACCTTATGTTTTTACCTGATTTTTTTTTACCCCATTGACCCATTAAACATAATTAGAAACACTAACGACTCGACAAGGTTCAACGTTATTTGCATTGCAATTTAATTTTTCACTCAACAGGTTTCAAGTCATTTTTCAAAACATGTGTTTTTCGACAATGGTCGTACATTCATATAATTGTATGTTTTTTTAATTGTGGACATTTATCTTGGGACAACTAGTGTATCTAGGGGTGCTCACGGGTTGGGTTGATCAGGTTGGAGGCTTTTCGACTAATCAACCCAATATAGGCGGTTTGAAAATTTTACAACCCAACCCAACCCGATCAAAAGTACAACCCAACCCAACCCAAACCGTTCGGGTTGATCGGGTTGTGTTTAAACAAGATGAAATCAAATTTAGAAATATAAACACAAAGGAAACATTTCTTTGAAATACAATCGAATGACCGATAATTCATGAGAGTATGCAAGTTCATCAAAAATATTACGATATTACATATAAAAATGTCTAAACCAAATGATAACATGTCAATCAACAACAATCGTTTTAGACGTTTCCAACCCCGATGCTTTCACTTTCTTTGCCTTGAGGTTGGTCGTGTCATCATCAACCATTTGGTACAACTTATCCATACTTCTTAAATCTTAAATATATCACATTCAGTTAATTTTTTAGTTTGCATATATATATATATATGTGTGTGTGTGTGTGTGTGAGAGTGTGTATGTGTATGTGTGTTTACATTTATTAAAGATATATACAAAGGAGTTATATAGAGATGAATAATAGATTGAAAATATATGTAAATGAAGAGGGTACGCAATAGTGTAATTGTCTAATTTACATATTAATTGAGACTTAATAATCATATTAAATCCACAAAATAAAAGGTTCGGGTTCATCGGGTTGGGTTGGGTTCAAATAAAAGTAACCCGATATCAACCCAATACATACGGTTTGAAGATTTTACAACTCGATTAGATATCGGGTTGCATCGGTTTGAGTTATTTCGTGTTGGGTTGGGTTGGGTTGATCGGGTTGATCGGGTTTTTGAGCACCCCTAAGTGTATCACTCTGAGTTTGGAAATGAGGAACAATTGTTGTAGCAATTTGGGTATAAAAAAACGAAGGTATCGAAAAACGATTATAATGGTGTATATGACATATAATAATATAATTAAATCAAAAAATATTCAATATTGGGCTCATTTCGAAGGTATCGAAAAAACAATTATAATGGTGTAACTTGTTAAAATTAAAACTTAGTTTTTTAACGCATTTTAGTTAATATACGATTATATGTGTTAATATGATGCAAGTGTAAAATGGAAAATAGAAAAATAAAAGGTATAAAGTAAACTAACTAAATAATTATAAGGGTATAAAATGTAAATATATATATTAAAATTACAATCCAACTTTTACCCCGGAATATCACTAATTCAATTAAAATTTTCATCCATAACCCCGGGATATCACCCTAAATCCCGGGGTAACCCCACTATCTTCAATTTTTTTTGCTAACCCCGGGATATATCAAATCCCGGCTCAAGATCCCGGCATTAATGGGTATTTTGGCAAAAAAGGAGAGATTTTGGGCATTTCGGTAATACACTTTTGAAATATGGGTACTTTAATTAAATTCCCTTTACTTTATACCTTTTAGTTTTATATTTTTCATTTTACATTTTTATAATATTAACACATATAATTGTATATTAATATAATTACGTTAAAAAAATATTTTTTTATTTTAACAAATTACACCATTATAATCGTCTAGTCGATATATTCGAAATGAGCCTAATATTGAATATTTTTTGATTTAATTATATTATTATATGTTATATATTATACTTTGGTTAATCGGTTTTTTTTGAAAAAAGAGAAAATGCATTACATCGAACGAAAGTTATACACCCATTTGTCTTAACCTTTGATCTTTTGGTAACAATAACTACACCAACCGAAAGTCCCACATTATGCATTTAGTCAGTTATTTCTTCTCGAGATTCGTTTCGAAGGTATTGAAGAGACGATTATAAATTACGTTTTGCAGTACATGTGATATTATACATTAATTTTAATTGTGTTTTGTTACAGATCACATATGATTTTGTTGTAACCGCCCATTTAATCACATCCATCAGATTATCTAATCTAACGGTTGATAAGGTGTTTTTTAGTTTTTCATTTATTTGAGGTTTTCCCTTGAACCTCTGTCTCTCTCTCTATATATATATATATATATATATATATATATATATAGGGGCCTAATCAAATGAGAACTAGTTAATTTGTGGTAACCGTGAGATCCAATATGAGCTACACATTTAGAATAATTAATATTAATTTTAAATAAATAGAAAATGATATTTTAGTAAATTTGTTTATTTCCTAAAATATAATCTAATTCCTAAATTTTCTTATTTCCTTTTACAAAAGGGTATTACATTGTGCTATCACGTATTTTTATGTTTATAAAAGGGTATCATAGTGTACTATCATGTATTTTCGATCTTTACAAAGTGTATCACAGTGTGCATCACTTATTTTCGATGTTTTTTTCGATCTTTACAAAGTGTATCATGGTGTGCTATCACGTATTTTTGATGTTTACAAAAGGGTATCATAGTGTGCTATCATATATTTTCGATGTATTTTCAATCTTTACACAGTGTATCACGGTGTGCATCACGTATTTTCGATATTTATAAAGTGTATCACAGTGGGCATCATGTATTCGTCGGAATAATATTTGTTGGAGAGAGGGGAGAGAAGAGAAGAGAGAGGAGATCTCAAAAATACCTAAAATACCTTTGATTAAATTTTTTAATTAAAATTACCAAAATTATTGATTTCATAATTTATCTTCTGATTTGTGGTTAAGATTGGATCTCACGGTTACCACATATAACTGAGTTCTCCCTTGAATGCCCCCCTATACACACACAATAAAAGTGTACTCGCGCAATGCAACGAGATACATCATGATAGTAAAACGTAATAATTGAATAAAAATACAAAAACGACGACCAAAAAATCCAATTGGTTTTAAAAATATAAAACCATAACTTATTACAATAATCGAATAGGGATATATAAGATAGTAAAACATAATAATTGAACTAAAACTTAGCTACAAAATATAATGTAATTTATTTTAGTTTAATAATGTTTTTTTTATAAAATATTCTGTTAGATTTTTTTAATTATATTATAGATTTTTATATTTAAATTTTGATTTGTATTCTATATTTAATTATGCTGAGAGTGATTTTAGGGGAGTTAAAGTGGGAAATGATTTTAGGGAGTTAAAATGGTTAGAGATAATGATTGAAAGTTAATAAATAACATTAAATGTAGTACATACAACTTTAATGGTTGTTTTTTAAGTGATTTTAAGTAATTAACATTAAATAACGGTACATTAAGCTTTAAGACTTGTTTTTAAAAGTTTTTTATATCTGCTTTATAATATAACTAGAAGTGTACTCGCGCAATGCAGCTAAATACATCACGATTTTAATGTTTCATTTTATTTTCTGTTTTTTGTCGATTTACATTACGATTTTGAATGGTTGTGATAGAGTGATAATGTTTTTTTTATATAAATTTGTTTAAATTAGACTTAATAATATAATGTAATTTATTTTGGTTTCATAATATAATTTTTTTATAAAATATTATGTTAGATTTTTTTAATTATATTTTATATTTTTTATATTTAAAATTTGAATTTTATTCTATATTTAATTATGCTGAGAGTTACTTTAGGAAAGTTAAAATGGGAAATGATTTTAGGAGAGTTAAAATGGTTAGAGATAATGATTGAAAATTAATAAATAACATTAAATGTAGTACATATAACTTTAATGGTTATTTTTTAAGTAATTAGCATTAAATGACAGTACATTAAGCTTTAAGACTTGTTTTAAGAGTTTTTTATGTCTTCTTTATAATATAGTATAGATATAGATATCGATTTTCTTAACGTATTTTAAAACGCATTTTTCAACATATAATAAAATAATTAAATCCCAAAATATTCAATATTGACTCATTTTGAAGGTATCGAAGAGACGATTGTAATGGTGTAACTTGTTAAAATTAAAACGGATTTTTTTAACATATTTTAGTTAATATACGATTATATGTATTAATATGGTGATGATGTAAAATGAAAACTATAAAAGTAAAAGGTATATAGTAAAATAATTAAATAATTATAGGGGTATAAAATGTAAATATATATTAAAAATCAATAAAAAAATCAGATTTTGGAATTTAGTTGTGGATGGTGTGAGTGAGTTAGGCATGTAGGAGAGGGTATGGGGGTTATAGAAGGGGTAGGGTTAACAACACCCAAAAAGAATGATGATGGTGTGGGGGATGTTTTATTTGCAACCCTTAAAAAGGTTGTAAACCTTGCAACCCACATCTTAACCGTCGGATTCATGATCAGCGGTTACAATAGATATGGGGCCCAATATTTTTAATTAAAAAAACAGAAAAATAAAAATAAAATAACCGTCGATCATGAATCCAACGGTTAAGATGTGGGTTGCAAGGGTTGCAATCTTTTTCAGGGTTGCAAAATATCCTTCCAAAATATATATATACTAGGCATATACCTGCGCACGATGTGGCGCGAAAAATCATGCAATCGAAGGAACAATTGACAAAAGTATGTATCCACTCGCGAAACATCTCGAAATCAAAATGACAACAACGTTTTCATTTTAAGTTTGTATTTTTCGTTCTTATCGATACTTTAGTCTATGAAAACACGGTGCTTGAGTCGTTTGGTTTCCTTATATGTGAATCATAGACTAAAGTATCGATAAGGACGAAGAAATACAAACTTAAAATGAAACGTTGTTGTCATTTTGATTTCGAAATATTTCGCGAGCGGATACATAAATTTGTCAATTGTTCCTTCGATTTCACGATTTTTCCCGCCACATCGTGCACGGGTAATAATAATGAAATGTATTTTTAATATATTTTAGTTGATCTACGATTATGTATTTTTAATATGCTAAAGGTGAAAAAATATAAAACGTATGGATAGAAAACAAATTAATTCATAGATATTCATGATATTTAATAGTACGGTTACATTAAAAAATATTCAATATTTGCCTCGTTTTGAAGATATTGACGAGGCGATTATAATGGTATAATTTATAAAAAAAGAAACATATTTTTTCATTGCATTTTGTTCATATACAATTATTTGTGTTAATATAACAAATGTGTAAAATAAAAAATGAAAAAGTAAGGGGATATAAAGTAATTAAATAACTAATTGTAAAGATGTTAAATGTTACATTGAATTTTGAAAATAATCGTTTTACAATTTTAATATAATAGTATATATATATATATAGTATATATATAATGTTACACATTTATGATACCCTTAAAAATATTCAATAATTACTTTATATTAAAATTATTGACGAAAAAATTATAATATTAGAATTTATAATACTAATGAAACATATTTTTAATATATTTTAGTTGATCTACAGTTATGTATTTTTAATATACTAACGGTGAATAAAAATAAAACGTATGGATATAAAACAAACTAATTCATAGATATTCATAGTTTTTAATAGTACGGTTAAATTAAAAAATATTCAATATTGGGCTCGTTTTGAAGGTATTGACGAGACGATTATAATGGTATAATTTGTAAAAAAGAAACGTATTTTTTCATTGCATTTTTGTTCATATACGATTATTTGTGTTAATATGATAATGGTGTAAAATAAAAAAATGAAAAAGTAAGGGATATAAAGTAAATTAAATAAGTAATTGTAAGGGTGGTAAATGTAACATTGTATAAGGGTGGTAAATGTTATTGTACAATAATCGTTTTAGAATTTTTAGGGATATAAAGTAAATTAAATAAGTAATTAAGTGTGGTAAATGTTATTGTACAAAAGATTGTACAATAATCGTTTTAGAATTTTTATATAAAACAATTTAATTCGTAGATATTCATGATATTTAATAGTACGATTAAATTAAAAAATATTCAATATTTGGCTCGTTTTGAATGTATTGACGAGACGATTATAATGGTATAATTTGTAAAAAAAGAAACGTATTTTTTCATTACATTTTTGTTCATATACGATTATTTGTGTTAACATGATAATGGTGTAAAATGAAAAATGAAAAATGAAAAAACAAAGGATATAAAGTAAATTAAACAACTAATTGTAAGAGTGATAAATGTAACATTTAATTTTAATGACTTTCAAAAAACCGTTTTTCAAAAACTGAATTTTCAAAAACCGTTTTAGAATTTTAATTAAATAGTATATATATATATATATATATATATATATATATATATATATATATATATATTGTTTGGTTCATTTGAGAAATGGTAAATATATGTGTAACATCCTTAAAATTATAAGGTAAGTACTTGTTCCCTAATATTTTAATTGTGTTCATCTAAAAATATGAGTTTTTCATATATGCATATGATATTTATTTATGAGACTAAGATGCTACCTGATCATATAATAATTGCATGTGTTTAGACCTCGTGCTCATTTTCGTAATTTGCTAAGTTTTTGGGCTGGGATGAGTTTGGCGCGATAGTGCCATCGCGATAGTGACATTGTCACTATCGCCGGGCACAATCGCCAGGATTGTACCGTGAGGGGGGGGGGGGGAGTCTCGCGATAGTGACACGCGATAGTGACAATTGTCACTATCGCCGGGCATACTCGCGGAGGATGTACCGAGGGTGTGTGTGGGCACTATCGCCCGCGTGGTCTAGTCGATTTAAAACACCATTCCAGCCCCTATTCACTTCATAACTTCAAAAATCAGAACTAGGGTTTGGTTGAGAGCAGTTTGGGGCGATTTTCTTCACTCATCTACTCTCTTGCTTCATTTATTACATAGAGGTTGTTGGGGGTTTGCAAGTATCTTATCAACTACTTCAAGGGTGCATTCAAGACCTAGCAATCAAGTGTTTGGAGTCTCAAGACTTCATTCTTCTCCATTTCATCTACTTTCTAGGTTTTGGTTCAAAACCTAGATAGTGAGTTTACTAACATTTTGTTAAAACTAGATACACATCATTATCTTCTACTTGTTGATGTCAATGCATCTCTCAAATGTTCATATTTAATGTTTCAAGTATTTGGTGGTTTTTACCCATGGATTTGGGGTATATGAGAGTTACCATGTTTTGTATGTGTATATCTTGGTATGTTGATGATTCCTTCTTGGAATGCCTTTTGGCAACCTTATATTCCCACGAAGAATTTGGATGGATATTATGTATATGTTGGATTTACATGAGTAGGATGGTAATAGTGTGTTCCTAATGGATATCCGAAATGTTACGGATGGAATTACATCTTGAGACCTCCTAAATGCATTATGTGGACGAACCAAGTCTGTGATTCACTATAGGAATGTAGGTGGGTGACATTTGGAGAATTTTCTAAGGCGGTAGTCTCCCATGTACCTAGACCTCCGCCGTCGGGGAATTTCCAAAGGCGGTAGTCCCCGGTGCGTGTCGGACCTTTGGGTTGCCAGAGAAAGTGGCTTCAAGGTGCATTGCCTCTTTGGGTGAACCGGATTGGAGATATGGGTCGCTCCCGTTGACTCCACATCTACGTGATTATTTGTTAATTGCTGATAAGAACTGTAACTGTTTCTAGCATGATTTTACTTGTTCAACTCACTAGGCTTTTTGGCCTAATACTTGTTTGGTGTCGACGTGTATCTCAGGTGTTAGCAGCGCAGCTCCTAGGCAGGTATAGATGCTTTGGGCGAGAGCTTGGGGATACGGCACTTGGACTATTTTGAGAAGCCTTGGGTTTATAGATGACACCCCTTTTTGTAATCTCTTTTCTAGATGTAGAAATTAGATTAGTTGGTTGTTGTTTATTTATCCGTTAAATTACAATTGTGATTAAACAGGTTTAATTGTATTATTCCCCTTTTTGGGAGGCTCTTGCTATGGCAATTTTAGCATACCTCATGTCCGTTCTTCGGATTTTTGTTAACCCTATTTTTAGGGTGTTACAAGTTGGTATCAAAGTTTTAGTTTAAGTGAACTAGGTATTGTTTTAGCATATCTAGACTTAAGCTTTAGACTTTGTGACTTCACTGTCCACTTGGGGTAGGAATCCTAGGAGGGGAGAGCGTTAGGATTACGGAATTACTTTAATTGAAAGTTGTGATGATGGTGACAAGAATTCTTGTGTATGGTTCGTTCATAATTTCACTTAGCTACTGCTATTATGAATGCATTGTTACGTGAGCATGCTTGGTTTACTATTATTATGATAATTGATGAAGGTAGTAGTACGTACACTGAGTTCAACTCGTTTAGTCTTTTCTCAACCTATTTCTGGTTCGCGCATGACAGATTAAATGGTGAACACTCGAAGTAGATTACCTGACATGCCAGAGGGGCAACCAGAGGTAGAATCTGCAGCAGTACGACCCCCGGTGGGGGCAACCTCCGATGACATTCCTATACCCAGAATATTGGGAGGAGGGCCCGAGCATTTCCCTCGCCGTAACCTCAACACGAATAATGCTATCTTGGAAGAGGTGACCATGGAGACCAGGATTCAGGATAGCATGATGCTGGCTATCTTTATATGAACATTTGTGATTCATATATGAATCTTTGTGATTCATACATATTCATATATGAACTAATCCCGTGTATTTTACGAAATTACCCCTCTACCTTCTATAGACCACACAAGGATTTATCCGGTGCTTCGCGGTCAAAGCCGCAAATGTTGACCAGATGAATGGCTAAGATTACTTCTCTATTTCTCATATATTTACCATTTCTCAAATGAACCTCTCCATATATATATATATATATATATATATATATATATATATATAGGTGTTGTTTTATTTGTAACCTTTAAAAATATTGCAACTCTTGCAATCCACATCTTAACCGTCGGATTCATAATCGGCGGTTACAATAGATATGGGGTCCAATATTTTTAATTAAAAAAACAAAAAAATAAAAATAAAATAATCGCCGATCATGAATCTAACGGTTAAGATGTGGGTTGTAAGGGTTGCAAAATATCCTTCAACTATATATATATATATACACACACACACACACGAAGAGTTGGGTTTCGGTAAGAAGTTGAGTTAACGGTGGGAAACATGAGAAGTGGTTATCGACCATTGGATAAGAAATGGATGAGATTCACCGACATAAGATGCACCTGATCAATTCTCTTCTAAGCCGTAATTCATGGGAGTACTTGAGATTAAAAGAGATCAACGATTCAGATCCACCTTCTCACCGTTAACTCAACTTCTGACACGATCCTTCGTCTATACAACGAATGATTATCTCTACTATATTATAAAGATTCTAAGACGGTTAGAGCATCCTTAATGGGAGGTTCATGATGCAAAGTCATCACATGAAGAAACACTTTGTTTTCTAAGATCCCATTGAGAGGAAGAGGTCCATGCCTACATGGCATGAACCAGGTTCATGGTTAGGAACCGGTTCATTTATTAAAATTTGGTCCCACAACATAATAAATTTCATTAAACAATAAATAAACAATTATTAATTAGCTTATTTTTATTTTATATTTTTATATCTTCTCATACATATTGCAATATAAAAGTAATTTATTTAATAAACCATATTATAATTAATCTATTTCAATAACTTTTTATATTTCGTCATAATTTTTATTTATTATCTTTTATTTTTTTATAGTTTTCATTCATGTATCCTTCATTTTACATAGCTTTTTAATTATTATGGTTTTTACAATTTTAATTTATAATTATTGTTTTTTAATTGTAAAAAGTAAATTTTAATTGTTATAATTTAATATTGTAGTTTTTTATTATATAAATCATGAACCGGTCCATGATTGGGAAAGGAAGATTTATAAAATTAGTAAGAAAGAGAAAACTGATGTGCCAGAGAGAGAAAACTGATTTGACAAAGTTATGAACCTCTTTAGAGGTTCATGAGTGCAGATACTCTTATTTGTACAAAGTGGTTTCTTGTACAATGTTTGATTTACCACCCTTACACTTATTTATTTAATTTACTTTATATTCCTTATTTTTTTCATTTTTCATTTTACACCATTATCATATTAACATAAATAATCGTATATGAACAAAAATGAAATGAAAAAATACGTTTCTTTTTTTACAAATTATACCATTGTAATCGTCTCGTCAATACCTTTAAAACGAGTCCAATATTGAATATATTTTTTAATTTAACCGTACTATTAAATATCATGAATATCTACGAATTAATTTGTTTTCTATCCATACGTTTTATTTGTTTTTTTCACCGTTAGCACATTAAAAATACATAATCATAAAATATATTAAAAATACGTTTCATTCTTATTATACATTATATCATTATAATATTTTCGTCAATAATTGTAATATCAATTAATTATTGAATATCTTTATGGGTTTAGGGTTTCATAAATTATGATTCTTATGTCATGGTTATTGTTAATGACATGTCTATAAGGAAGTGACATTAATTGTTCATTCTTTACTTACATTCCGCTGCATCGCACGAGTATATGACTAGTATATATATATATATATATGTGTGTGTGTGTGTGTGTGTGTGTGTATCGTTCCTTCTAGTTCTTTTTTTGTAGGTGCAGTGGCGGATCCAGAAAAAAATTGTTGTTGGAGGCACCATATAAAATATAATAATAATTAACTAAAAGAAAAAATTGTTGTTGGAAAGACATGACACCGTGGTTTTGAACTTTGAACGAAATTGTAAAATTAACAACATATATATGTTTACCTACAATATATTTGTCCAACAAATTACAAAATCAATTAATCAAACCAAATACCAACAAAATCATTTACCAACAATTAACAAAAATCAACTAATTTATCAACAATTAACCTGGTATGGGCTTGTGATTTGGGGCCTTCAATCCTATTAGTTAGGAGCCCAATCTACTAATTTAGAGGAATTGTAAGTAATATCTTTTTTTTAACCTTGTGGACATGGGATTGTTGGGGACCCAGGACCCCTACAAGCTCTTCCTCAATCCGCCCCTGCAGAGGTGGAAACCCATATGTTATATTATTTAAATTGATATAATAAATGTTTAATTTATTTTATTTAATGCCCATTTTCACTCATCCATAACAAGTTGAATCAATTGTAATTCATGATAGGTAGTGTTGGTCGGGTTAATTGTACTTGAACAATTTAACCCATTATTTGTGGTTTGGAAAATTTCAATCCAACTCAACCCAATCAAAAATACAACTTAATCCAAACCGTGTGGGTTGGGTTGGTCGAGTTATTCGGGTTGAAACTTTAATACAACATGTTACAGTTTAACTAAGTGATTGCATTTAAATAAACTAAAATCAAAGATATATAAAAATAAGGCTAACAAGAGAAAAAAAAGAGTATAAGAAGAGTAGTTGGCTCTTGATTCGATCGATATTGAAGATTTTTGAAGACTTGAAGGTTGGATTTTATTCAACATGGACAAAACTAACTAGCGCTAAGATAGTAAGACTTGAGAATTGAGAGAAAAAATAGTCGCTAAAATTCTAAAACCATAGGGAAAAAAAAAGAAAAAAAATAGTACATGTTTTGGTCGGGTTATTGGGTTGGTCGGATTACTGTGGGCCTAACCCGTTTCCAACCCAATAGATGCGGTTTGGACAAAATTTGTATCTATTATGTATCGGGTTACCTCCGCTTGAGTTTTTTTGGGTTTTTTTGGGTTGGGTTAGGTTGGTCGAGTTGGTCGAAAATTTGAGCACCCCTAGTAATTCTTAATTATGTAGAAAAATGTAATATCAAAATCAATTTATGTTACTTAAGGTGAAAACTTGTCTATCAGGTAAAGTTTTTATGAATTCGAAGATATTTGAATATTCGTTACGTTAATTATTAAAAAAAATCTTATACTTTGGAATATTATTAATTTATAAATTAGTTGAAATAGACCTTGTATAATATGTTCTCTCTCTCACTCTCTCTCCCTCTAGGGAAAATTCATGTATGTGCAAGGAGGTTCCTAGATCATTGCTTGACTGACCCGCCATAGAGGGAAAAAAACAATTGTGATTCTTAAAGGTGTCTTGTTTTGATTCGGATCTGTGTCATCGTTATGATTCATAAATCAGAGTTCACTCTCAAACCCTCTGTCATTATTCTCGCATTCTCGTACCAAGAAATTAGAAATTAAAACTCCTAAAAGCCCAACTCAAATCGACCGTGAACTGTTATTCTATAAAGTGCAAGTCAACAAAGGTGTGCGTCTACGCCTGTAAATTGTGATTATGTGAACGTAACAATCAAAATGTAGTTGGAATTCCTTGACTATTATTACCACAACACCGATGTTGCCTTCTCCGGTTGATATTGTTTTGTGGGAAAATGTGATTTCACAGAGAGTTATACTTATATATACGTACTGACCAAGGATGGCTTTGTTGAAAGGGATCAGCCTGCCATGATCACGAAGGTGACAACCAACAACTTGAAGAAGAAATTACAAAAACTTCTTAAAATAATGGGTTTTCTGAATATATTGCAACAAATAAACTCACATATACTCCTCACACTCTTTAAGGTAGCGTTTGACACGCAGACATGATTGGACAACACATAACTGGACAGGACAAGAGGATAGGACAGGACAAGAGGATAGGACAGGACAGGACATGACAAGTGTCTATCTCGTGCTTGGTACGACTGGGACCAGACATGAAAGGATTAGACAAGTTGCCCTTAAAATTTGTTTGATGATTTTTTATATCGTTATAATAGTTATGAATTGCAGAAATAAAACATATATTTAAATAATTTAGTTTATAAGCATCTTTAGTTCTTACACAATTTTCATCTACATAAATAATAGTAGGAAATTTTAATGAAGAGTCTGAAATAAATTATATAAAGGAATATTATATTTGATTTAATTTGGAAGATCTTTATGAATTAGCGGATACATGGTTGTAATGACAAGTAGAGATAAAGGCGATAGGTGGCTGGTGATCCGTGGAGGTGGAGGTGGTTGACAAAGGCAGGGGTGGTGGCAATGAACAGTGGTTATGGAGGTGGTAGAGGAGGCTGTTATAGTGGAGGCAAATGTGGAGGTGGCTAACGGTGGTTGGAGGTGGCTACCGATGGCCGCCAGTAGTGGCGATGGCGATAGGTGGTGGTGATCGGTAGAGGTGAAGTGGTGGCGATCGACGATGGTAATGTTGGTGGTGATGGGCGTTGGTTGTGGAGCTGGTGGAGGAAGTTGTTATAGTGGAAGAAGACATAGAGGTAGTCGACTGTGGTTGGCGGTGACTACTAGTAGCTGCGATGGCGGCGATGGATGGTGATGACCATTAAAACAAATATCATATTAAGGTTATATATCAAATGAGGGTTGTTGGGTCATCTGAAGATTTGAAGATGACCTCCTGATCTTCCATCTTATATCATCATACTTAGAATATGTTTGAGGTTCTTTTAGCAGCTTGGTTTCTATACAAATGTTCGGTGAAGTCGAAGATCATCCGAAGAAGACAAAGAAGGAGTACATCTCTCAAAGCGGATTGAAGATAGTCTCCTCAGCCTAAAGCCAAGCATGCCCAAGTGATCAACACCATCGGCCAGGATGGTGTCAATCACATATCTTCAGGAGTGTGAAGGTGTTCTCACATCTTCAGGAGCCGAAGATCTCTCAAGTCTTCGGCAGTCTATGCTTGAGGATTTCTTTCAAACACATTGTACTTTTCTGACAAAGTATATTTTGATATCTTGCATTGACGTGGACCTCATCTGAAGATCAGATAAAGTAAGTTTTGTCTACTACAACTTTTTTAGGAAAGGTCTCTACCATCCTCTCTGCAGGTCAACACTTCAAGCGAAAACACCTCAAGACAAAAGGTACATCCTGTACCTTGCTGAAGACCTGTGTCCATCCTTTGCTCAACAGGTGTCCCATGCATTTAATGCATGAGGCACTATAAATATGAAGGATGGCTCAACATGCAAGATAACCAACTCTCAAGCATTCAAGCTCTCTAAGTGCACTGACATTCTCTCTCTACGAAGTTCTTATTGTTTTCTAAGTGTTTTACAATTGTTCTTCATTCTCTATGTGTAAGATTGTTTGAACAGATCTCATCTGTTCTCTTCCACAACAATCAAAAGTTTCTATGTGTAATTCTTGATTTCAAATCAATAAGAATTAAATTACGTGAAAAACTGTGTGTATTGTATTCAACCCCCCTTCTACAATACTTTTCTTATTTACTTACTGCTATTTGGGACCAACAAGTGGTATCAGAGCGGTTTAGTTTAACTCAATAAACTAGATCCGCAATGGCAGCCTCTTCTTCTTCCTCTTTGAAAAATGATTTTTCTCAAAACTTCACTGCTGTTTCATACGACAATGGCTCTATAGCCAAACCACCAAGGTTTAACCCCAATAACTTCTTCTTGTGGAAAACTCGTATGATACTCTTTCTAGAAGGAGTTGACAACATATATCCAACTATTTTACATGAAGGTCCTTTTATTCCTAGAGTTTGGGACCGTTACAATGCAGATAAGGCAAAAGCTGATGAGGACTCTTCTGAGGAAGAAAGAACTCCAGCTACTGGGAGATACATTGTAAAGGACCCCAGTAAATACAATGATGAAGACAGACGTATTATAGCTCTTGATACTAAAGTCAGAGCCATCATTGCCCTCTCTCTACCTGATGAGGTCTACCATTCTCTTGTTAACCTTTCTACTGCAAAAGAAATGTGGTCCACTATGTGTGTTCTTTATGAAGGTACGTATGAGGTGAAAAAGAGCAAAAAGATTGCTCTTGTAAGAAAGTATGAACTCTTCTCTCATGAGAAGGGTGAGTCTCTCTCAGACTACTATAATCGTTTTAACAGTCTACTCAATGATCTGAAACTTATGGGTCGCATCTATGATAATGAGGAAGTCTTGTGCAAGTTTATGGATTGTCTTCCTAAGTTTTGGGAAAATATGTGTACTTGTATCAAGTCTACCAAGGATCTTGATTCCATGCCTCTCACTACCTTGTATGGCACTCTTTTCAACTATGAGCAGACTAAACTGCTTAGGAAGTCTATCACAAAAGACATTAAAAGCTCTTCTCTAGCTCTTGTTGGTGATTTTTCCAAAAACTCTGTGTGTGTTCCTAGAATCACCTATCCCTCCGATTCTGACCGTGATAGTCAAGAGGATCCCAATGATCCTTCAGAAGCCTATCTTAGTGAGGTTGATGATGAAGGTGAGAAAATTTCCAGTAACTCTCGCTTCTCTTCTGGAAAATCCAGGTTTTCTAGAAAACCCTCCTCTACTCTTTCTAAAAACACTCCCTCTGACAAATCAAACGAGGAATGTTACAGGTGTGGGAGGAAGGGACACTTTGCTTCTGAATGCAGAAGCAGGTCCTCTGATAAATCTCTTCTGCCCTCCTCTAACCGTACATCCTCTAGGTCTGTCAGAACCAAGTCTAATTCTAATCAATCTTCTTTCCAAAAGACAAATATGTCTGTCTCCTCAAAAGTCTGATCGGGCTGAGAAATACAAGGCAAAATATGAGAGAGAGAAGGAGAGAAATGAAACCTTGCTCAAAAAGGGAAAAGGTCAAATGACTGAAACCCATGATTGGGCAGATGAACCCACTTCTGAAAGTGACAAAGAAATGGTCAACCTCTGTTTCATGGCTGAAATAGATGATGTTGATGAACAGTGAAGCTCAAACCTTCTCTATGGCCCTTGTGTCTGCTGAGTGCTCTACCTCATCTACCCAGGTACATCTCTCTCTCTCTCTCTCTCTCTCTTCTCATCACTCTCTTTCGGCCTCTCAAACCCACCAAAGATCAAACCTCCCTTATACGACCCTTCCCTTTTCTTCGGCCCTCATAACAAGCCGATCTCCCTCATTCCCTCCCTCATCTTCGGCGCTCCATCTCTCTCTCACACATCGGCAGTCGACTACGATCACTCCACCGGCCGCTCTCACCTTCTTCGGCGATGCAAACCCCCCTTATAGCCGATCACTCCGTCGACCGCCGATCACTCCTCTCTCCCCCTACTTCTAGCCGACCACGCCGACATCCTAGCCGATCCACCCTCTCTTCTCTTATTTTTTTAAAAGTGGCTGCCGTTGGATAAGTTTAAAAAAAGTTATTATAATTTTTTTTAAAATTTTCAGCCGATGGATTTAAAAAAAAAACTTCGGCTTCCCAAGTTTGAATTAAAAAAAAAAAAACTTTTTTGTTAATTTTTTTTTCAGCTGCCAACTTTGAAGATTTAAAAAAAAATTATTATTATTGTTTTTTTGCATGAGCCGCCGATTTAGGGTTAATATTTAAAAATAAATAAATAATTTTTTTAACCTCTCATATCTCTCCTCTCTACTTCTTCAGCCCTCTTTCTCTACTCTCTACCGAACACCGCCTTTTTCTTCCTTTTTTTTCGGCCACTCCCTCAAGCCGAAAATCAACAGCCCCCAGCTTATCACCCCTCACACACCGAAAATCTCATCACCCCCTTATACCCCCTACAAGCCATACATCTCCAAACACCCTCACCCTATCCCCTGTTTTTTTTTCCGGCTAACAACCACCCCCTTCCTCCAATTTTTTTTCGGCCGAAGTCCTCTCCCCCCCCCTCCCTTCCTTTTGTCTTTTTCTTTAATCAAATTTCTCCCTTACTTTTTAATTTATTTCCTTTCCCCATGTGTTTTCCTCTTTCCCTCTTCCCAAGACATAACACCCTACTCCTCATCCTTCTCCTTCCTCCCATTCCCCTTCCCTCTCTTCACAACCCCTCCTCATCCTTCCCTTTCCCTTTCCCTTTCCCTTCCCAATCGGCTACCGAACATTCCTCCCCACCCCATCGGCTACCGATCTCCTACAACTCCCAACCGACCACACACCCTTCGGCCTTTCCTCCCCTACACCTTCGGCCGACCCAAGCCACCCAAACCCCCTACTCCCCATTTTCGGTCGAAACCACACCCCCTCACCCCCCATTTTTTTAATTTTTTTTATCACCTCTCTTTTCGTCCCCACTTTCCAAGATTCTCACCCAACCCATCTCATCCTTTCTTACACCTTCTACCATATCCTACCTCCCTTCCATTTTCTCTCCTCCCATTTTTACTCCTCTCTCATCCTCCTAAAAAAAATGAGAGAAAGAAAAGAAAACAAAAAAAAATGAGAAAAAAAAATGAGAGAAAAGAAAAGAAATAAAAAATTTTTTTTGAGAGAAAAGAAAAGAAATCAAAAAAAAAATGAAAAAAAAAACTTGGAAGCTTTTACGGGTTTGTAGCTTTTTTATGGATGGACACCCCAAATTCAAACTACTTTACTTACTTTCACTCATCGGCTCACTCCCCAACCAAAGACCCACATCTTTCCCTTACTTTCACTCTCTCTCTTTCTCCTTACCCCTCTCCCTAGCCGAACCCCCCTCCCCTCCCTACCCCTCTCTCTCGGCACTCTCTCTCTTTCTCCTTACCCCTCTCCCTAGCTGAACCCCCTCCCTACCCCTCTCTCTCGGCTCTCTCTCTCTCTCTTTCTCCTTACCCCTCTCCCTAGCCGAACCCCCCTCCCTACCCCTCTCTCTCGGCACTCTCTCTCTTTCTCCTTACCCCTCTCCCTAGCCGAACCCCCTCCCCTCCCTACCCCTCTCTCTCGGCTCTCTCTCTCTCTCTCTCTCTCTCTTTCTCCTTACCCCTCTCCCTAGCCGAACCCCCCTCCCCTCCCTACCCTCTCTCTCGGCTCTCTCTCTCTTTCTCCTTACCCCTCTCCCTAGCCGAACCCCCCTCCCCTCCTTCCTTCCTTCTTTTCGGCACAACAAACCCCACCTTATCACTCCAACCAAAACATCCCAACCCTCCTCCCCTTTTCTCTTCTTTTTATTCTTTGGCCGACCCCCCCCCCCCAATCCTCTCCTTTCCCCATACATCTCCTCCTAATCTCTATCACCTTACCCATCCTTACCATACTTACACCTCCCTCCCTATTATCTCCTACATACCTTCCGCCCATCTCTTCTCCTCCTTATTAACCATCCTCATTTTTTTCCACTTCCAATCTCACCATGATTACCTACCTTTTTCTACCCCCCCTTCTCTTTTTCTTTTCTTTTAATTTCCTGTTAAAAAAAAACAGAAAAGAGCCCCCATAAAAAAAAATGGGCCACTGAATTTATGAGTTCTTCGTGTCTTGTGATTTTTCTGTGTGTCGGTATTTTTTTCTATGTGTTGGTGTCATCATCAAATAGGGGGATAAATATTGTTGGCTCTCTGGTTGATTTGGTGATGACTCTCCAACCAACACTTAGAAACTCAAGAAGACCTCTCTCAACAAGGGCTCTCTATCCACCAATCAAGCTCTCAGCCCAGGTATGTTTTCCTTCATAAACTCTCCCGATCTACAATGGGGTAATACTAAGGACACTCCGGTGTCCAAAGGTCCCTCAACTGTAGTGGGCCCTTCTTCCCCCTCCTTAGTGATGCCGGCTAGCAATAAATCCTCAACCGCTACCAGCACCGCCGCACTTGCCCAAATGGCCATACCACCGAAAGAACCTTCGGCGGTTACCTAGGTCACACCCCATACCTCAGCGGCGGCACTCTACCTCTTCCCCTCCCTCTCCTCTCGAGAGGTTGAGAAAGGTTTCAAGGGCCAAGCCACAAACTCCACCCACCGATTCTCTACAATCGATAGGTGTTGAAATTTTCCTATCTGGGCCCGGGGACTCTGCTAAACCACCCAAAGCCACCTCCTTTGTATCCTCACAAAAGGACACAATTGTAAAATTGGGGACCCCTATTATTCCCTCATCAACCTTTTCCTTGGTTGATAAGGATGACTTGGACTCCTTCCCTATCCAAGGTGCATCTTCTCCACCTCACAGCCTATCACCCAGGATTCTCAGTCCTGATGCTTCTGCACGATCCAAGGATGAATCTGCCCTTCCAGGAGCAGGTTCGGAGAATCCCGAAAATCTTCTGACTTCTAAGTTAAGAGGGAGTATAAATTGAGGGGGAGCAACTTACCACTCAAGCTTAAACTCTGCTTTTGCAATGGACTATGTGATCAAATCCACCTGACATTAGTTGAGGGGGAGTATGAATTGAGGGGGAGCATCCAACCACTCAAGTTCAAATAATTCTGGTTACTGCCTTCTGTATCTTTGTATATATATATATATATATATTTATTTATTTCTCATTCTTTATTCATTGTATTCATTTATTCGTTTGTATAGCTATACTTTTTCTTTCACTATGTAAATGCCTGATATACCAAAAAAAAGAAAAAGAATGGTCTATGTGAAAAGAACCCAAAAAGAGTAAAGATGGGTCAAAATGAATTTATTCAGTATACTCTTTGTTTCATTCTTTAGTATGGATGTTATCATCAAATAGGGGGAGATTGTTGGGTCATCTGAATATTTGAAGATGACCTCCTGATCTTCCATCTTATATCATCATACTTAGAATATGTTTGAGGTTCTTTTAGCAGCTTGGTTTCTATAAAAATGTTCGGTGAAGTCGAAGATCATCCGAAGAAGACAAAGAAGGAGTACATCTCTCAAAGCGGATTGAAGATAGTCTCCTCAGCCTAAAGCCAAACATGCCCAAGTGATCAACACCATCGGCCAGGATGGTGTCAATCACATATCTTCAGGAGTGTGAAGGTGTTCTCACATCTTCAGGAGCCGAAGATCTCTCAAGTCTTCGGCAGCCGATGATCTCTCCTTAGAAGCTGAAGATGTTCTCACATCTTCAGGAGCCGAAGATCTCTCAAGTCTTCGGCAGTCTATGCTTGAGGATTTCTTTCAAACACATTGTACTTTTCTGACAAAGTATATTGTGATATCTTGCATTGACGTGGACCTCATCTGAAGATCAGATAAAGTAAGTTTTGTCTACTACAACTTTTTTAGGAAAGGTCTCTACCATCCTCTCTGCAGGTCAACACTTCAAGCGAAAACACCTCAAGACAAAAGGTACATCCTGTACCTTGCTGAAGACCTGTGTCCATCCTTTGCTCAACAGGTGTCCCATGCATTTAATGCATGAGGCACTATAAATATGAAGGATGGCTCAACATGCAAGATAACCAACTCTCAAGCATTCAAGCTCTCTAAGTGCACTGACATTCTCTCTCTACGAAGTTCTTATTGTTTTCTAAGTGTTTTACAATTGTTCTTCATTCTCTATGTGTAAGATTGTTTGAACAGATCTCATCTGTTCTCTTCCACAACAATCAAAAGTTTCTATGTGTAATTCTTGATTTCAAATCAATAAGAATTAAATTACGTGAAAAACTGTGTGTATTGTATTCAACCCCCCTTCTACAATACTTTTCTTATTTACTTACTGCTATTTGGGACCAACAAGGGTAGATCATTAATTTTTTTGTTTCTGCCCCACTCTTGTCCAATGTTGTTCCACCTATTTTAGTGGAACAAAAAAAATCATTTTTTATCCCATTCTATCCCTGTTGCATGTTGCGCTAAACATGAGACAGTGAATTTTTATCCTATCCAAATGTGGGATAGAAAGTCTTTATCTCATCCTGGATAGTCTTGTCTCATGTAAGAAACGTA
The DNA here is from genome assembly GCA_023525745.1 of Arctium lappa. NCBI lineage: Eukaryota > Viridiplantae > Streptophyta > Magnoliopsida > Asterales > Asteraceae > Arctium > Arctium lappa. The sequence goes on from CM042063.1 coordinate 51,235,609, forward strand.
GCTAAAGGGCCCTTTAATTAAAAACGTAGCTTGTTTTTAGCCTTTAAATTTTTTATTGAAATAAATAAGTTATTATTTAAAAAAATGTTTATATTTATAATTTAAATTATTAATTATTTACGAATATAAAAGTTATTATGGACATTTTCAACAAATTTTATAAAATAGAGAAAATAAAATTTTTGTTCTATATTTTATAACAATAGATTATAATTATTCTTTAAAATAAAGAAAACATACAAGTTTATATAATTCTCTAAACTTTGATGTTTTACATAGAGGAATTAATTTTTTATTAATTCTAACCAATAAGATTATTACTATTTTATTAGAATCGTACTCGTGCAATGCAACGAGATACATCACGATTTTAATGTTTTATTTTTTTTTGTCAATTTACAGTATGATTTTGGATGGTTTTGAGAAAGTGATAATGTTTTTTTTTATAAGTTTGTTTAATTTAGGCTTAATAATATAATGTTTTTATATAAAAAAATTAAGTATTGTTAAAATTTAATGATTATCTTATAATTTTAATGACATCTAGAAAAAATAATCAATTCCATATTTAATAATATACTTAATTAAAACAAAATTATATTAATATAATATATTAATTAATAGTGATACATGGAAAGGTCTGCATAAAAGGAAGACCCCACACATACCAAATTAGTGAGTGTTAGAAGTCTGCAGTAGTAATATGTATCGTGTGCTTTGATACTTGTAAATTAAGAGATTTTTAAAATCTTGCATAAAATGATGGTACATTGTGCGTAATAATTTGTATTTAAGAGCTTTTTATGCGTGCTATATTATAGATATAGATATAATTTTTTTAAAATGTATTAAAATAATAAATTCAAAAAATATTTTAATAATATAATAAACATTTAAAATTTAAAATGTAAAATCTGTTGAAATTAAAATTATTTTTTATTTTTTATTCTAAAAAAGTATAAAAAATTTGTTGGAGATTTTATGATGGTCAATGTTCACATTTGAAAAAATATATATATTTATTGATTTGTCTTAATAAAAAATATAATAGTTTTTCCGGTGGTGGTGGGGTCAAAATTGACGGGGAAAAGTGGTGGTTGTGGGCGTAATCACGGAATCCATGAGCAAACAGGTGGCCGGAAACTACGTTGACCAGACTCTATTTGACCACCGTCGGTACCAAATCTTACTTTCATTTTCACAAAATATTTAAGCCAATGTACATTACCGATCGTTGGGTTCTAGTGAGATGTTGAGTTAACGGTGAGAAATGTGAAAAGTGGTTATCGACCGTTGGATGAGAAATGAACGCACATTATGATGAGATGTCACAGATAAATTCTCTTTTAATCCACAATTCATTGAAGGACTTGAGATTAAAGAGATCAGCGGTTCAGATTCACTCCTCACACTTCTCACCGTTAACTCAACTTCTCACACGATTATTCGTCTTAGACGAATCCATAAAGATATGAAGGGTGAAAATTATTTTATTATTGAGTTATATGTAGGCTGTATTAAAAATATTAAAAGAGTTTAGACGGAGCAAAATAAATTAAAAGAGGCACTTTGGTTGGCTTTTAATTAATTATTGTATGGATAAAATTATTAATAACGTAAAATGTAATTTTTTTTCTTTTTACAATTACTGTAACATATGTTCAAGATAAACAAGGTTCCAGTGTAAGTGACATCAATCGATTTCCATATGTTATTTTCATCAGGGGTGCTCATGGGTTAGTGATGGCCAAATGGCCCCGACCCGATCGATTAACCGAGTTTGACCCGACTGAAAACCCGGCCCGGCTCGGTGTCAAACCGGTTTGCAGCCCAAAAACCTAGACCGGTTTGGGTTTTTGAAGTATTTGGCGGCTCGGCCCGAAACCGGCTCACGACCCGGTTTTTGGCCCGGCCCGATTTTCACAATTAAAAAAAACTAGTCGTTTCTAGCTGTTTTTTGACCGTTTTTTTTGTGTTTTTACCCCTCCAAACCCATAGAAATACTTGTGTTGGTTATGAATAGTGACACCAACTTACAAAACGCAAAAAACGCATATGGTAGCAAAATAACGTGCACTCAAAGCGTGGACACTGAGTTTCCCAGCATGGACACAAGTATATATCAACACTGGGATCGCTACAAGTAATAAAATGGTACAAGTACCGAGTATCGTACCCACAGATAGTGACACTTTAGGTCCCTAAAATTTTGAAATTTACACTTTAGGTCCATTTACTTTAGAAACATACACTTTAGGTCCCTTAACATTTGAAATTTACACTTTAGGTCCCTCTACATTAGAAACTGACAATTTAGGTCCCTATAGAAAAGTTGAATATTAGAAAATGACATTTATTATGCAGGGAAGAACTTTCTACACAGGAAAGTTGAATATTAAGAGTAAGATGTCCCTGGTGGACTCGATTCGCCAGAAATTGAACTCCCGACGATTAGAGCTATTCAAGGAGACATGTTTCGGTCATTGGTTGCAATTGACCGATACATCTGCCGACCCGACCTTGGTCCACATATTCTTGCAGACACAGGTCTTCCCGGAAAATATACGGGATGACGAGATGATTTATGAGGTTGGTGAGCACGCGCTTCGGTTCGGCCGTGAGGAGTTCTATCTTATCACAGCACTCCGTTTCGGACCGCACCCGAAGTTGCATAAGAATCGGTCCGGTGGGTTTGTTAGACGGATGTTCCCGCGAGGCCAGTTGACGGTGCGACACATCACAGATTTATTCAATATTATCGGCACTGCTGACGAGGGGCGGGCCCATATCGATGATGATTCTGCCGTCCGTATTTGTCTGATGATGATGGTTGAGACGTTCTTCCTCGGTCATCAGTTGTCCCAGCATATTCCCGACCCTGTACTTCGGGCAATTGATGATATGAGCGTGTTTAATCAGTATCCCTGGGGATCCTATATATGGGCGCACACCTACAATCAGATGAATAAAGCGATCCAGAAACGACCGGACCATAAATATAGGATGTCGTTAACTGGTTTTTTATTTGCCTTCAAGGTTAGTAAGTTGATATCAAATTAATATTTTTACAACCTACCCGAATTCCCTATTTCTAGAAAATATTTACTATTGTCTGGGTATTATAATTCACAGATATGGATTTTGGAGACCTTTCCTATGGCCAACACGTATTATATATTGACCACCAGGATGCCACGTGCAGTTCGTTGGGCTAGGTCTTCGACAGTTATTGGTAGCTATCATGCCCATAATCTCATGGATGTCTCGACGGTAAGTTACATTGACTACGACCAAAAAATTGTGATAAGTGGGGCCCTCGTGTGGATTTCTAACATGGTTATTTTTCAATATATTAGGATGATAGGATGCCACGTGATCGCCTTGTTCCGACGCCGTGGGAGGAGAGTCAGGAATGGTATACGGAGAGCCATCGCTGGTTTAGTAGTATGGCGGGGCGTCGACAGACGAAGAGGGCTAGAGTTACGCAGGATGTTGACGAGGGTGAGAAGTCATTCTAAGTTATCCGATATGTATAAATTTTTTTTATAAAGAGAAGTCGTTTTAGATTATCTGATATTTATGATAATGTTGTTAATTGTTGGTATAGAAGTTCAAACTGATTCAGAGGGAGACCAGACTGATGATGACGCAGGCGTCAGCAGGCCACATGGGGCCAGCTCTTACGAGGAGCCACCATTCCGTGCAGGGCATAGTCCAGCAGGCCACTATCAGCATAGTCCGCATGTTGACCCCTATGCTGATCGGTGGTCTGAGTTTACGCGGTGGAAGGATGATTACCATGACTTTCGGACTTCTCATCGCATTGAGCATGAAGATCTTGAGAGACGGCAAGCCGAGAAATGGGCATCTGATCGTGCATACCAAGAAAGTCTTGAGAGACGCATTGCCGAGGTGGAGAGGCAGTTTAGCGCTTGGCAGGTAAGTGTTTAACTTAAATTAACGGACTTGGTTTTAATTGTTATCTTTTGAACCTTTACGTGGTTTAATATGCTTGATGCCAGATTCCATCCCAACAGCAGGGTGGACAGCCCTCCCAGCCCGACGACATACCGCATGGGTTCGGATCTCCGTACTTCGGAGGGCCGTCCCAATACACGGATAATGTTAGTTATTTCAATCGTTTTTAAACCACATATGACATCATTTTTAAACCACATATGACATCACTTAGATTAATGTGCAGAGTTCATCAGGCTTAGGCACGTTTGATGACCTATTAGGATCTCAGTTCGTTACACCACCACAACAAATTATACATGTAAGTTTTTCAATTTGGTGGGTAATTTGAATTTTATATTATGAATGGAAACTGAATATCCTCAATGTTATTTTGCAGGGCTCTAGGGCAGCGTACACGGGGCTTACACAAGGCCAACATACTCAACATGTAAGTTAAGAGATTTGTTTGTTACATTTGCTATTTATTTAATAGAACAAAGTTGTGAGGACCCAACATATTTTGCAGGGCACATTCGGGGCGTTGCTCCATGATAGTGGAGCGCAACAGATGGGTTTGGAGGGGTTTGTTGGGGCTTTGTTCCAGGATACGCCTCATCCTGCAGTGTCCCAGGACACACAGCTTCGTCCGTCGGCCGTTGTTATCCAGAGGCCGCAGCGCGAGAAATATCCCGGGAAATCATTGCGCCCTCCTTTCACCGCTTTGCCTCCTAATACACGCCCACCTATCCAGCGCCGCCCATCGAAGGTCCCTCATCCTCGTCAGCAAGCAGATGCTGCCACCACTTCTTCTGCTTCCAGTTACACTTCATCCGCTATTGCCAAAAGGTGGCATGATAATGATTTGCCGGATTATTGGCTTAGGTGCATACCCACCCATGCTGTCGGACGGGACTGGTGGGGATTATTACTCGGTCTGCAGGGCTCGGGGTGGCTCGAAAATGATGTTAGTACTAAAGCGTCATTTCAGTTTGTCTATCATAATGTCCATTTATGACTTAACATTTTTTTATTTATTATATAGCACATCGACGGATGGGTTCGGTTTATCCGCGAGTCGCGTTCGCCCAGTGCCACTTGGACGGTGATGACGTCCGATTTCATGCATGTCTTGCTCTTTGGTGGGGGGCCGAAATCTGTCTACAAAATGTTGAAGGAGCCGGATGGTGTACCATGGTGGTCTGTTGAACATGTATGAATTTCAATTTCTAAAAAAAACTTGTTATTTATAACTTTCTGTATAGTTTAATGTTATTCACTGTTGGTTTGTTTTTTAACAAATATTTCAGGTATTTATTCCCATTTGCATCGACCAAAAGCATTGGGTTGTTGGCGACTTAAACCTAGAAACCATGAAGATGGTTATATATGATAGCTTCAGGATCCCGTCATATGTGGACACCTTTAATGAAATGATGACGAAGTTCGCCAACGATCTACCGGAACTTCTTACCCTAGCTGTTTGCCAATCACTTGCAGCTGCAAGCCATGACTTCACTTGGGTACACGCAGATGGGGTACCACAACAGCAGGGTTCTTTGGGCGATTGTGGTCCTTTGTCATGCATGTTCCTCACCCATTTAGCGAATAACGAGGTCCCAATAGCCCAGGAGGATGAGTCGACAAGGGCGGCAGCATTGAGGTGTCATATGACGGATGTTTTTTTGGTCCATGATACAGACAAATCGAAATGTATGATTCATTTTAGGACCTTTTTAGGACCTTGTATATTTATCTACGTATATAAAATTTTTGGAAGTTTTAGTTAATTTCAAGACAAGCATCATTTCAATAAATTGAACATATCTAATAACATTGAATGGATACAATGCATATGAACTAAACAACCAACGAAAGAAATACAACAACACAAGCACCATGAAAGAAAGTGATAGCAATAAGGGTACAAACTAGCAACATAGAAAATCCAAAAATGCTAAGGATAAAGTGCTTTACATTGATCAATCCAATTTTGTTTCTGGGTAACCTGCGCTTGCAGTACTGCAAAATCTTGCATAAGCTTGTTTACTTGAACGTTGTCCTGGCGAATACGGTCTTCTTTCTCTTTTATCTCCCTCTTCAACCTTCTTATCTCCTCCTTGTCCGCGTCGATCCTTCGCAAGTGGCCATCCTTCTTGGCCATCATTTCCTTCCACTCTTCGGTGAGTTGTTCGATCTCCGCTTCACTTTTCTCTATCGCTTTTTTCAGTCTGGAGGGCATTATTTGTGAAGACGGTGGGTTTGACGATGATGCATTTCCAGCCATGTGTTTGGTCAAAGAGGGGACTATTATGCTATGAAAATGTTGTATGGTGTGAACTATAACTTTGGTATAACCCCGTTATTTATAGCCAAAATCTAAGGACAGGGGCGCAATTGCGCCCAGACGCAATTGCGCCCCTCTACATTTGCAGGGGAATCGTTGTAGTTTAATGCTTTACAAGGGAATCCTGACAACAGGCTTTGCAGGGGAATCGTTCCATAACTTTGCAGTGAATCCTGTCAGGCACTTTGCAGTTGAGTAGTGGGGCGCAATTGCGCCCGGGCGCAATTGCGCCCCTCCCTATCTTCTCATCGACCATAAGTAGATTTTATGGTGAAGTAGTAATTCACAACTTGTTATCTACCCTCCACACCGTTTACAACCATTCTCTACATTTTCATAACTTAATGGCTGGTGGTTCACGTTCCAGGGGTAGAAGGTCAGCGAATGGTGCTTCAGGCTCCGCATATATCCAACAATTAAATGATGGATCAAGAAGGATTAACTGGAAGGCACCCAAGACAACGGAGGAGTGGGCACAGTTTGGTAGAACTGCGGCCGATCGTCCAATTACGCCTCAGGAGTGTGAAGAGTTTAACAATGCACGAGAGGCATACTACCATGCTCATGGGGGAGAATCCCCACCAGAGTATCAAGCTCACCAACAGCCGGGTCTACCAATGTCTTAAGTACTGCCTACCAGGTTGAGAGAGTCATGTGATGCGGCGAATGCAGATATACAAAACATAAGAAGGATGTGGCTAAGCAACATGGATATTCAGAAAGATAAAGAGGCGTGTATTGCGGAGAAGAATGAGTTCTTGGAAGAAATGAAGCGCAGGGTTAGGGCGATGAAACGAGAGATTAATGACTTAGAAGATGAAGTGATAGAAATCAAAGACAGCTACACCAGCATGGAGGACATGATTAAGGAAAAGTCTGACTGGATCATCAGGATCCAGGAAATCTACCCGTAGTAGGCTCCTCCAAAGATGGTTGTTGTATCGATGCACTTCATCCGTTTTCTTTGGTTTCAATAAAATTTTGGTTTGATGGATACTTTAGTAAATAACAGCTTCCAACTTAAAAAACACGATAAGGTGGATAAAATGGAAGTCAACTTTATAGAGCAATAATAATATTAATAAAAGGTTTATTACATACATGGTTTACTCGTTTAGATCAACATTTAAATCAAAAGTACCATGTCTAAAACTTTCATAATTCTCTTGGGTTGATACTGGTTGTGTTTGTTGACTACCAGATGCCCTGTGAGTTTGTCGACTACCGGATGCCCTTTCAGTTTGTCGACTACCAGATGCCCTTTGTCGGCTCACATTTACTGGTGCAGGAGATGGACAGTTTGCTCGAGTGTGTCCTATTTGTCCACAACGAGAACATCTTCTCTGGATGGAATCCTCGCCCTGAGACGGGATACGGTCATGGTTACTCGGTCGACCAACCCTTCTTATTACGACCGGTGGTCTAACGGTCATAAGCGGGTGGTCTGGAACAACCCATCCTTCTCCTGGACCGACTGGATGTATGAGCTCTGCGTAAGTTTGTCAGAAATTATCCGACGCGTAGTAACCAGTCGCCAGATGGGAGACGTCTGTACACCGTTGATTTCTTGCGACGACGATGACATGGCCGCATGGTATTCCTGATAACTGCCATTTCCTGCACGAGCAAAGACGATTATTGAAGTCAACTTCTGCGTCCCTAACCCCATCGCGGACTTCCCAGTAACCTCGACCAATCTCATGTACAGTCCACGTTGCCGACTTGTGAATTCTCTTTTCTATTTTGGCCTCCGCCCAAGGCGTGAGACGATTCACCATTTCTTCTGCGATAACACAAATTTGTTACGTTAGTGTTGCAAAAATGAAAACATAAAATTCAAACAGTCAAAAATCCAAGGATGATAACCTCCATTTCTCCGACGAATCGAATACCATTCTTGCTGAAAACATCGGAAATAATCCATAAGGGCCACAATAGGCAGGCTCCGTGCAAAACGAGACAATGCATTCACCGACTCGGCACTGTTCGATGTCATTATGTTGTAACGCATTCCTGGGAAATGGGCCCTTGACCATTTCTCCGGTCCAACCTGGTCCATAAGCGGAGCTCCAAGAGGTAAAGCAGCTCGTAGACCCGTCATATTCAGTTCAAACTCCTCCACCGTATATGCTTTACACGTCCTCCAAAATAACTTCTTCATGTATCTGACCCTGTTGTCCCTGGTTTTTACGTTCATCATTAGATGGCGACAACAAAGTGCATGATGGGCGCCCGGGTACACCGTATTAATTGCTTGGTGAATTGAAGCAGCCCTGTCGGATACAAAAACCAACCCCTCGGGTTCCCCGATACAACGCTTCAGCATGGTTAAGAACCAAGTCCACACATCCCCACTCTCAGACCTACCAACTCCGAAAGCGATGGGCACAATCTGGTTATTTGCTTCCATAGCAACGGCTAAGAACATTGTGCCTAAGTAAGTACCCTTCAAATGAGCCGCATCGATGATAATGACCGGACGCAAGTGTGTGGTAAACGATCGAATCTAGATATTTAAGGCATTTTCATATTATAACATTATTCAATATAGCAGTTCAATTAAAATAACCACGAAAGTTATTAAAATAACCACGTACCGCGCAACCGAGGGCAGCGAAACACATCTCAAAACGTTCTCTACTGTCTGTCCTTATGGAGGTAACGGTACCAGGATTCCGAAGCTCCAGATTATAGAGAAAGCAGGGGAGTCGGGTAAACGATTCTTCAGGGGTACCACGCACCATCGTGAGTGCATAAGCTTTTGCGCGCCAGGCTTGCCAGTAAGAAATATCTATTTTCAAATCCGATCTGACGTCGTTGACAATGTCGGATCCACGGTATGTCCTGCTGGTATCCTTCACTTTAGGGTAAATAAAATTACCCAACACTCTACTGTTTGCTTGATGGTGGTTGGGATGCAGCTGCGTCCTCGAGCAAGTGTGTACGTCTTCCAATATACGAACATGAAACATATTGGTATTTTTGACAGAGGTCGCATAGATACGCCAAGAACATCCGGCTTGCCTACATCTGGCATCGTATCTGGTTTTGTTTGATCGATGAACTCCAAACTCAAAACCCTCTTCAAGAAACTTCAAACCGAGAGCGAGTGTAAGATCGTCTTTTGTCTGGAATACTTGACCCAAACTTACTCTTCTACTACGACTATAACGTGGGGGTAGGTTGGGTGTGATGACTGGGGTCGCTGATGGAAGTGGAGGGGGCATATCAAAGAAATCATTTATCCCACCATATGATTTGATAGGACTACTTTCTGGTTCGTCGTCGTCTTCATCAGTATCAACATCAGATAAACCCAAGTGGTAAACATGAGACTCCTCATCATGTCTATAAACTTCGTCGTCGTCATCTTCTTGTTGTTCTGCTTCTCCTCCTTGTTGTGTTTCGAGAACAACATATGGGGTATCATCAGATTCATCCACACCGCCTCCGGCATTCGAAGTACCACCGAGATCGCTTCCACCGGACATCGATGGATCGACAAACACACAGAGTGTTGGTGGATTATTTTCACCGTCAAAAAATTGAATGAAAGACAAAACATCGTCATTGTTGCATAACTTATAAAGACCATCATTAACCTTATACGATATTCTAATCGTACCAAGAGCAGGATCGATACGAAATTTTCTGTGAATACAATTAACCAACCAAAGATGCGTAATGTTAGGTGCCACCTTGACACGGGTTATCGGTTGATCGGTAACATACTCCCACCCGTTACCATCCTGCTGCCATGAACCACCGCTTAGGAGATGTAACTTGACTTTATCATCTCCGGATCTCATATTTTCAAAAAAAACACGCACAGATACACAAGCAAAACAATTGTCTGAAATTTGTGGATGAAAATGGTGATTTACAACTTCAGTGGTTGTTGGTTTTATAGCAATAATCTAGGGAATCAATTTCAAAAAACACAGGGAATCAATTTATCTGCTAAAATAAATTTGATATCACAACTTTTTGAAAAAAACAGTAAAAATCAACATGAAAAAGCAACTGGAAATCGTGAAAAATAGCAAACAAACAAAATTCCAAGGAGAAACCCTAATTAGGGTTAACCTGGGCTTGACACGTGCCCAGGGGCGCAATGGAGCCCTAGGGCGCAATTGCGTCCGGGCGCAATTGCGTCCGGGAGCAATTGCGCCCTAGGGCTCCATTGCGCCCCTGGGCTCCATTGCGTCCCTTGGGCTATTTCCGTAAAGCATAGCGAGAATGGGCTAGGAGGCCAATCCAGTTCAATGTTTGGGCCATTTGGGTCAATTTCCCTTTAAATTTCCTTCTTTTTGTACTGCACATCTCGTTTTTTTCAAAAATAAAATAAAATATCAAATTAAAGTTTTTTTTTTCAAAAAGTATCTTCTTCATCATCATCTCCAAAGCATGACCCTTTATCTTCAAAGCAGAAGAGAATCAGTGATAGGGAACAATATGTGATGCACACTATCGAACGTTAAAATCAAAACCCAAAGTTCTAACCTAAATCTTCAAAGCTCAAACACTCTCAACTCATAGCTTCTTCCAGATTGAATAAAAGAAGGTGAAGCTTCAAGTTTCAGATCTGATTTCAATGAAGATGAAGATGAAAAAGACTGGGTCACAGTTTTAAATCAGATCATGTTCCAGAGATCTGGTCTCAACACACGGTTTCAGATCTGGACTCACATTTATCTCAACTTCACGATCTCACGAACGAAGAAAGAGATCTGGCAACAAGTTTGTTCTCTGATCTTCTACATGATCTATTAACCCGTTTTCTTCCTTGTTCTTGTTCAAAGAGAAGAACCCTAACTTTTTTCTAGCTTCTGTAAATTTGGAGCAAAAACGGGGGACAAATCGAAAAACCGTTTTTTGTTGGGTACCAAAGTAGAATCAAATGACAAACCTAAAGCAAAGTCAAACCATCTTCGTCTCAATCTCTTTATAGATGATTCTGGAATTAGTGGTTTTTGTTTAGATTTTTGTTGGTTTGATTCAAATTTAGGTTTAGGTTTAGGGTTCTTGTTGGTTTGGTGTTGATAAAGTTTTTTTTACATTTTTGTTATTCTTGTATGACAATTTTTTGAATGAAATTAACACAAGTTTATTGTATGCATTCTTGATGAAAATGTTAAAAGAAGATTGATGAAGACGTTTTAGAAGATTTATTTCTAAATAAAATATTTACTCTTTATTTTATAAATGATGTGGATATTATGTAATTTTTTAAATAATTATTTTTTTGCCACGTCATTTTGAGTTTACTGGTTACCTGCTCAATAAGTCAATCAGACTCTTGAATAAGCGAAAAGTTTGCTTGAGACCCTTAAATGATAATTTTAAAAGTTGGTTCCCCAAAATAGGAATCAAGACAAAGTTGGTTCCATTTTGATACAATTTTCCCATTAATTATTATATAAAGAAACTATTAAAAAAATCGAAGGCCCGATCTTGGCCCGGTTTTGGGCCCGCCCAACCCGGTTTTGGGTGAACGGGTTTAACCCAAGCCTAACCGGGCCACACATTTTCGTGTGAAACCCGACCCAACCTGAAGCCCGTTGGGCCCGGTTTTTGCTTTCACTGTTGAGGCCCGAAGCCCGTTTTGGCCCGGCCCAGCTCGGCCCGAGCCCGATTTTTGGCCCGGACCAGCTCGGCCCGAATCCGATTTTTGGCCATCACTATCATGGGTTGAGCTGATTAAGTTAAAGACATTTGAACAATTTAACCCAATGTTTGCATTTTGAAAAGTTTCGACTAAACCAACCCAAACCAAAATGTAAATACAAACCGTACGGGTTGGTCGGGTTGATAATTTTTTTTCATATCAACCATTTGGTATAAATTATTCATACTTATAATCTTAAGTATATATCACATTTATGGGCTATTTGTTTACCTCGTAATGGTTCCATTAAGAGGCAACATCTGTATCGCTAAGAGGTGAATCTTGTTTGACAAGAAAAAAGTCTGTCTCTTAATGATTATAAAACCCTCTAAATAATTTTATATCCTGAACCTCCCTTAACCATTAAGCGTCTTAATTTCGTTCTGAACAATTACAAAACAACCATGTTTCACTTTGAACTATATCATAAGTGCCTATTAATCATTTTGACCACTTAATAATTATGTACCACATCATTCAGCAACTGCCAACTGTGTGTGTATGTGTGTTCCCTGTTATTGAACATATATACAAATGAGTTATATAGAGATGGTGAATAGAGTGAAAATATATGTATATGAAGAAGGTACATGATAGTGCAATTGTCTCTGTACATATTAGTAGAGACTCAACAATCATATTAAATCCAATAAATAAAAAAGACATTGAGTCATCAGTGGGTTGAATTCAAATAAAAATAACCAAATATCAATCCAATACCTATGGTTGGGTTCATCGGGTCACTTCGAGTTAAATTATTTTACGTTGAGTTGGTCGGGGTTTTAAGCACCCCTAATTTTTACACATAACAAAAAAAATTACAATATACCTCAATAATCTGATTTCCACATCATCAGTAGTTACAATATTTGCGACCCAAAATAGATATTAAATAATAAAAAATAGGGAATTTAATTAAAATGCCCTAAGTTGAAAAATCAGTACCCAATATGCCCCAAATCTTGTAATTTTTGCCAAAATACCCCCTAGGTCCGCGTTTTTCACTGTTACACGCGGACCTGGTCCGCGTTTTGGCCGTGTTTCCCCCTACACGCGGACCTGGTACGCGTTTGGCTTCGATGCGCGTTTGATCCGCGTTTGGTCCGCGTTTGGTCCGCGTTTAGGCCGCGTTTGGGCCGCGTTTTCTCCGCGTTTTCCACTATAAAACGCGTACTTGGGGGCCGGCCCATAGCATTGTTTATTTAGGGTTTAGAGATCGACGGTGTGGATTGTTTTATTTGTTAGGGTTTGGCTCCTATAAATAAGTGAGGTCCCCCACCCATAACCCCACCACCATCACTCTCAAAGGTATCCCATCTATTTCACTCTCTCAAATATATCGTGTATTACACACGCGGGGTTAGTCCGCGTTTTAGTAACAAAACGCGGGGTTAGTCCGCGTTTTAGTACCAAAACGCGGGGTTAGTCCGCGTTTTAGTACCAAAACGCGGGGTTAGTCCGCGTTTTAGTACCAAAACGCGGGGTTAGTCCGCGTTTTAGTAACAAAACGCGGGGTTAGTCCGCGTTTTAGTAACAAAACGCGGGGTTAGTCCGCGTTTCAGGCTTTGCAGGGGAATCGTTTGACCATGGCACAAAAAACTAAACATTTCAGGCTTTGCAGAGGAATCGTTTGACCATGCCTTTGAAACTATCATGAACCGATCTTCGCATGGACTATAAGTAGATGCTCCGGTGAAGTAGTATTTCACAACTTCATATCTATCCTTTCTACCCTCACTTTCATTTACAAATATTATCTACATTCTATACATTATCTACATTTTCATTACTTGATGGCTGGAGGTTCACGCGGTAGGGGGAAAAGGTCAGCGAATGGGGCTGGCACTTCACGCTCCGTGGACATCGACCAATTAAATGATGGAGCTTCAAGGATTGACTGGAATGCACCAGATACACCGGAGGATTGGGCGCAGTTTGGGTTAACTGCTTACGATGAACCGATAACGCCTCAGGAGTGGGAGCAGTTTAACAATGCCCAAGCCGCATACTACGCTGCTCATGGAGGAATGCCCCCTTCTACGTATCAATCCAACCAGGGGCCAGGTCTAACAATGTCTCAGGTACTGCCTACCAGGTTGAAAAGGTCCTGTGATGAGGCAAATGAAGAGATACGAAATACAGGCAGGACGTGGCTACAAAACATGGAACTTCAGAAGGACAAAGAAGCAACTATTGCGGAGCAGAAGGAGCTCCTGGAGAATATGAAGCGAGATGTCAGGGAGAAACAAAAGGAGATTAGAAAGTTAGAAGATGAACTGGTAGACATAAAAGAAAACTACACCGTCATGGAGGACCATATGAAGGCAAAGGCTGGCTGGGTTACGAAGTGCCGGGAAATCTACCCGTAGTAGGTTTCTCAAAGGGTGGTTGTTGTATGGATGCACTTTAACGTTTAACCTAAGTTTTATTTTATGCATTAATTTTTACTTTATCGATGCTTGAATGTTGTACGGATGCACCATTTCGTTTTCTTTAATTTCAATAAAACGATGCTTTTATGGTTTATCTTTTATTTACACATAATATAATTTCACAATCACGATAAGGTAGATAAAATCAACAATTAACATAATAACAATATCACTTAGCATAGAAGATGAGGTGGTTACAATCAAGGGAAGTCAATGTTAAGGTCAATGCTATCACGCCTTAAAGTTCCATGTGGTTCTAGGTCCGATGACCCTTGAGAGCGAAATCTTTGGCTAGTAGAAGCTCTCCTGGGCACGGTTGAAGGGGCAGGAGTTGGACATTCACCACGAGTATGTCCTACTGCTCCACACCTAGTACACGTTCTCTGTATCGGATCCTCACCACGAGATGGACGTCGATCGTTCTTTCTTGGTCTCCCCGCACGTCTCTTGGTTATTAACGGTGGATAGCATGGCGGAAGGGGGACGTGTGGAAAAACCCATGATTGAGGGGGTCCAACAGGATAGATCAACTCATGATATGTTGACCGGTAAGTACTGGACGTGTAGTAAGATATAGCCAGATCGCTGCAATCTCTAAGATTCATTGACCTTGCAGCAGCGATGGCATGACCGCACGGTAAACCAGAATATTGCCATTGGTTACATTCACAAACACCGTTGACCATATCGACAGTCGCATGATAACGGATATCCCGAACGTTGAACTTACCATGTCCAATCTGACTTACCCTCCATGTCGCAGACTTTCCCGACCTTCTGCTAATTATCTCCTCCGCCATTGGTGTGAGATGATTACGCATTTCATCTACAAATATGTGTTAATTGTGTTACGATTTATACGGAAGACGAAAAATGCAACAAACATATAAGTTAACGATTTTAGAGTTTATCAACCTCCCTTTCGTCGTCGAAGTTGGTACCACTCTTGTTGAAAATCTCGGAAGTACTCTATAAGGCCGACAATGGGTAACCTGCGTGCAAAACGGGACAGTGCATTCACCGACTCTACACTATTAGAGGTCATTATGTTATACCGTTGTGCAGGGAAATGGGCCCTTGACCACCTCTCTTTACCAGCCTCGTCCATAACTTGTGCTCCACGAGGTACTTCATATCGTAGTGCATTCATGTAGGTCTCGAACTCCCTAATAGTATATGCTTTGCACGCCTTCCAATACGTGGTCTTGTTTGTTGTGATACGTTTGTCCGCGCTTTTCATCTCCAAATGTCGACAACATAGGGCGTGAGGGGTGGAGGGGTACACGGCAGAAATTGCCGCGCTTATGGAAGGAGCCCTGTCGGACATAAACACCAACCCCTTCCGGGGAGCCGATACATTCCCGCAACATGTTCAGAAACCAACCCCACTCCTCCCCCGTCTCGGACTTTCCTACTCCGAAAGCCAAGGGCACAATGTTGTTATTTCCGTCCATGGCAACCGCCAAGAACATCATACCCAGGTAATGCCCCTTTAAATGGGCAGCGTCTATTACAAGGACAGGACGCAGATTTGTCAAAAACGTCCGGATCTGCAATAAACGTATGTGGTTATTATTTGTAAATGTTAAAATTCATAATATGTAAAGCTACGACGATTTAATATACTTACCGCACATCCAAGTGCAGCGAAACACAATTCGAAACGTCCGTTTGAATCCGTCCTTATTCTGGTGCGTGTACCCGGATTCTTCAGCTCCAAGTTATATAAATACGCAGGGAGTCGTTCGTACGACTCCTCGGGAGTGCCTCTCACCATTAGTAATGCCTTGCATCGCGCACGCCATCCTTGGTGGTAACCAATGTTTATCCCGTACTGCTGATTTATATCGTTGACGATGTCCTTCGGCCGAAATGACCTGCTAGCGTCAAGAAACTTGTCTTTCAGTATGTGGCCCAAAGTCCTTTTGTTGGCCTGCCGGTGGCTAGCATTTAGTTGTGTCCTCGAACATGTGTGTACGTCGTTCAGCTTTCTAACGACAAACAGCCCTCCTTTAGGGCCCACGGACTTCGCGGACATACTCCATTCACAATTTTGTTGGTCACATACAGCCTTGTATCTGCGTTTGTCGGATTTCTTCGCTCTAAACACGAAACCCTCTCGCAAGAACTTCATTCCCAACTGTACGGTCATTTCCTCCTTCGTATGAAATATTTGACCTTCATGTATAGTTGTACTACGATTGTAAGGTGCGGGTTGGTAGGCTGGTATATGGGTCTCCGGGTTAGGAAGGGAAGGGGGCATATCAAAATAATCGTTTAACGCACCAAATGATTTATTGCTAGGGGTATATGTTTCTTCGTCCTCGTCATTATCGGTATCTGATCTGTCCAGATCAGATATACCAGTTGTGAAAACATGTGTTTCGTCATCAGCAACTCCAACAAACCGTCTTTTGGGGTCTGCTGCTTCTTCTTCTTCTTCTTCTAGTTGCGTCTCCGGAACAACTTCGGGATAAGATTCGTTAGGACGATATGCATGATCAGAATAAAGTGTGGTGTCGTAGGATGCCTGAAATTGAGAGTCAGGCTCCAGTTGACTACCACCGACATGGATTTCGTCA
Source organism: Arctium lappa (assembly GCA_023525745.1). Lineage (NCBI taxonomy): Eukaryota > Viridiplantae > Streptophyta > Magnoliopsida > Asterales > Asteraceae > Arctium > Arctium lappa. The sequence goes on from CM042063.1 coordinate 51,252,595, forward strand.
TCATCTTCGTCATCACCTTCGTCATCATCTTCGTCATCGCCCATCGATGGTGCGACATACACAAAAAGTTGTGGAGGTATTTCTGAATCGGCTGCAAGTAGCATAAAACCAAGGATTTCGTCATCGTTGGTTATCTCCATCAGTGAGCCATCTGCACGTCTGAACACCAACTTGCAAGCAGCAGAATCTCCGATTCCACACTTTCCCACGACGTAATCGATAAACGTCTTATACGCAACCATTATTGGAATATATACACCACGCTTTGTGTAGCCAATATAATCCCACCCATTGTTGTTTTGCACCCATTGACCATCGAAACATAATAAGACTCTAGTTTTTTGAACAGATGAACTCATTTTTTCAGTAGTATGAAAAATGAAGCAATTCAAGTGGATGTGATGAACGATTTTGCATCTAATCTTACTAATCTTTATAGGAAAAATTGAATGGAGAAAATGAATGTGAACCACATATTCAATGACAATGGTACACTTATTGTATGAGAATCAGACTAAAATGTGGAAAAAAAACAGTAAAATCATTCAAAAAATACGTCACAAACAGTTGACCACACATGAAATCATAGGCCTGAAACCCTAATTTTCAAAACCCTAATACGGTTTACACTATTAAACGCGGACCTAACCCTCGTTTTTAACAAAAAACGCGGCCCAAACGCGGACCAAACGGGGACCAAACGCGGCCCAAACGCGGACCAAACGCGGACCAACGCGCATCGAATGCCAAACGCGTACCAGGTCCGCGTGTAGGGGGAAACGCGGCCAAAACGCGGACCAGGTCCGCGTGTAACAGTGAAAAACGCGGACCTAGGGGGTATTTTGGCAAAAATTACAAGATTTGGGGCATATTGGGTACTGATTTTTCAACTTAGGGCATTTTAATTAAATTCCCTAAAAAATAAACATTTATTACGCCAATTAAAAAAATTACAATTAAATTTAAAATATTAAACATATTTCCCAAGAAAAAGTCATCACTCAATTAGAAAAAAACGCCATATATAATATAATATAATATACATAGATATATATATATAGAGAGAGAGGAGGGGGTGTTGGGTTGACGTGAGACTAGCCTTTTTTCATGGGAAATTCTTTTCCTACCCCCTAAAAAATTTCCCACCCCCTCACACCGATTTATTTTATTGTTTTTGAATTTATAATTACATTTTTGGTCTCTACACTATTTTGATTAATTTACTTTATATCTTTTAGTTATATATTTTTCATTTTACATTTTAATATATTAACACGTATAATTGTATATTAACTAAAATACGTTAAAAAAATACTTTTTAATTTTAACAAGTTACACCATTATAATCGTCTCGTCGATACATTCGAAATGAGACCAATATTGAATATTTTTTTATTTGATTTTTATTATTATATTCATATACTGTATCTTCGTTAATTGATTTTTTTTTGAAAAAATAGAAAATGTATCACATCGAACGTAAGTTTTTAACATAAAAATAATAAACATAATAAATATATTGAGTATTTTTTTTATTCCAAAAGATTTCAACTTTGATTATTCATTTAAATCAACATATTCACGAGTACGAGTATACTCTATATATATTCTTCATACACATCTAATCTACTTTTGTATGTGATAAAAAACTCTTAAATACAAATTATCAGGTACCATCATTTTATGCAAGATTTTAAAAATATCTTAATTTACAAGTATCAAAGCACAAGATACATATTACTACTGCAGATTTCTAACACCCACCAATTTGTATCTTACTGTATTGCGCGACTACGCTTCTAGTATTATTAAATATGTAATTGGTTATTTTTTCTAGATGTCATTAAAATATATAAGATAATAACTGAATTCTAACAAAATACTTAATTTTTTATATAAAAAAAACATTATATTATTAAGCATAAATTAAACAAATTTATTAAAAAAAATATCACTTTCTCAAAACAATCCAAAATCGTAACAAAAAAACAAAAAATAAAATGAAACATTAAAATCGTGATGTATCTCGCTGCATTTGCGAGTACGCTTCTAGTGTATATATATATATATATATCGATTTTCTTAACGTATTTTTTAACATATATTAAAATAATTAAATCCAAAAATATTCAATGTTGGACTCATTTTGAAGGTATCGAAGAGATGATTGTAATGGTGTAACTTGTTAAAATTAAAATGTATTTTAGTTAATATACGATTATATGTATGAATATGGTGATGGTGTAAAATAAAAATTAGAAAATTAAAAGTTATAAAGTAAACTACCTAAATAAGTATGGGGGTATAAAATTTAACTATACATAAAAAATCAATGAAAACTAGGTTTTTGGAAGTTTGTTGTCATGATTGTGAGGAAAATAGGGACTTAGGAGGGGGTTTGGTTTTATAGGGGTAGGGTTAGCAACACCCTTTTTCATCTGTGAGATCAAGATTTTATACTTAAAATTTTACAGCAAAACAATGTAAAGTTAAAAAATTCAAACATTTACAGTGTTTTGTTGTGAAGTTTTAAGTGTAAAATCTTATTCTCACGAGTCTCACGAAAACAACCCTATATATATATATATACAATGTAAAGGTAAAAAATTCAAACATTTAGAGTGTTTTGTTGTGAAGTTTTAAGTGTAAAATCTTATTCTCACGAGTCTCACGAAAACAACCATATATATATATATATATATATATATATATATATATATATATATATATATATATATATATATAACTTGTTTCCTCTCACTCACTCACTCACTCACCCACCCACCATCATCATTCTTTTTTCCTCTAAAACCCACACATCCATACGCTTCACTTGTAAGGATTCTCTGAAATTCGAGAAGAAAGAATCACAATTCAATCGAAATAGAGCAGAAAACAACACAAAATCACACACTCTCATCATCTTTTCTTACCAAATCCACCTCTAATCAAACCATCGTCACCCTTCTTGGGTCATCTTCTTCAAACCAAAACCAAAATTCACACAGATTCATACCTACATCTCCAATGGCGAAAACCGAGGTACCCGAAAAAGATCCGACCCACGACTTGAAAAAGGAATTACAAAGACTCGTTAAAGCGATCATCGAAGAATCATCATCACAAGACGAGAATGGATTTACGGCAAATGTCGTTAGCGCCATTCAGACCTTGCAAACTCTGATTGATTTGAAGAAAGGGGGAAAACAAGAACAACGATCGTCTTCTTCAATTGAAATCGATGATCGAATTGTTGGGTTTTTTCCACCAGAATTCATTTGCCCTCTTTCCGAAAAGATCATGAGAGACCCTGTTATCGTCTCCACCGGAACGGTATTTTTTTTTTCTGCTCAATTTCGTTTAGGGTTTTTCTCATAATTTCTTGTTGTGGCTGTTCATGGTGATGCATTGATTGTTGTTTTTTTATGTGAATTAATTGAGGGGTTTGATTCAGGGATGAAATTTGTTAATTTCTGTCATTTGCATCGGTTTAATTTTCAAATTTTTTTGTTCGGTTTAATGACGCCGGCGCCGGCGGTGGTGCCGGAAAAACCAGGTTGCCGGACCACCCTTTATAGACCACTTCTTTATACACTATTCTATTTAAAAGATTGTAAAATAAATTATATGACAAAAATAATGAATATATTAATAAAATATTATTTCACTTTTCTAATTTTCCCAAATTTTATCCAAAATAAAAACGAACAGTCAAAATCTAAAAAATATTTTACATCCTTCTCACATATTCTTTATTTTGAAAAATCCAACATTAATTAATTATAATATTAAAATATTTCTTTTTTTCTCAATATCTGTAATTATTTTTGGGTAATCTCCATTAAAAACTGTTGGAGCATAATTTAAACCCAAAATCCTCACTTTGGAGCATAATTTTTGGAGAAGTTGTTGTGATGCTCTAAATATTTTATTTCAATGTAAATATTAAAATATCGTTTCTCTTTCGGATTTTAGAGATTTTTTAAATTTAAATATTTTTATGTTCTCTTTTTTTCCTGGCCAAGAATCAAGAATTTGATTTCTTGTTGAATATTTCCCACAATTGTTCATCATCAAGAAATCAAACCTGCAAATTTAGAATTCGATTTCGGAATTCCACCAGTTGGGTTAATGATTTAATCAAGATTTTGGTGTTGCGAATTTGGGGATTTAGGTCTGTTGATTCTGTTTCTTTCTTCTTGTGTTGCATAATGCTAACTGTTTTCTTGATGATTTGCAGACATATGATCGATCTTCAATTCAGAAATGGTTAAAAGAAGGAAACCGAACTTGCCCGATTACTCAACAGCTTCTTCCGAGCCCGAACGTAACCCCGAATCACTTGGTTCGAGAGATGATATCGCAATGGTGCAAGGCTCGTGGTGTTCGGTACCCGAATCCGGCTCGTTCTTGGAACAGAGACGGGTTAACGGAAGCCGATTACGAACTCCTCCTATCGCTTTTCAAGATGTTATCGTCGTCCGTTTTAGCTTCACAGAAGGAAGCCGCACGAGCGTTACGGTCGTTAACGAAACGACTCCCGCCTTTCCGCGCGTATTTTAGCGAGTCTATAGAATCGATACCTCGATTGCTAACCCCGTTGACCCAACCCGAAATCGACCCGGATGTTCATCGTGATTTGATCACGACGCTTATGCATCTATCGACCCACGAAACGAACAAGCAAATCGTTGCTGAAACGCCGATGGTGATTCCGATTCTGTTGGACGCGTTAAGATCGGGGACGATCGAAACGAGAAGCAACGCGGCGGCGACGCTTTCCGCATTATCCGCTCTCGATACCAACAAAACGCTCATCGGAAAAGCCAGGGGTTTGAAGCCGTTGATCGATCTTTTGGAAGAAGGGCATTCGTTCGTGATGAAGGACGTGGCCTCCGCCATCTTTAACCTGTGTGTCGATAACGACAACAAAGGACGCGCGGTGGAAAACGGGGCGGTGAGAGTGGTTTTGAAGAAAATCGAGGAGAGGATTCATGTGGACGAGTTGCTCGTGATTCTTGCGATGCTCTCGAGCCACCATGGGGCGGTGGTGGAGATGGCGGATCTCGGGGCGGTTTCTTGCTTGTTTTCGTTGATCAAGGAGACGAATTGTGAACGGAATAAGGAGAATTGTATCGCGGTGGTTTATCGGATTTGTTTGACGGATGGAAGCAAGTGGAAGGAGATGCGGGAAGAAGAAATTCATCACGGAACGATATCGAAGATTGCGGAAACCGGGAGTTCGAGAGCGAAACGAAAAGCCAACGGCATTCTCGATCGGATTAAAATCCGTCGAATCCACACTGCTTGAGCTTAGGTTCATGGAAACACTGTAAATTCATCGTCAAAACCATGATCCATAGCTACATCTAATGTTTGACTTTTTAGTGTTGACTCAATTTTTGTAAATTCTTTTTGAATAAAGAATTCTTGTATTGTTGTGAATAATAAGAAGGGGAGATATATACAATCTCAAATTCACAATAATATTTTTCTTCTTCGTGTTATATTATATGCAGAAATATCGACTAAAATGTATTTATTTATTTTTTCTCTTGGTCTCTTTTAAAAGATTCAAAGATAAGAGGGAGAATTGAAATTAGAAGAAAGTGTGGGGGGAAATAGAGTCAATTAGTGGTTGAAATTACCAGGATAAGAGCAATAGCGGATCAACAGTGTGTTCTGTAAGATGTGGACTTACAGATGATATGCTCGTGGGGATGTTGACGTAATGATCGTGGTTGGTTGAATCTCTCTTGCAACTGCAAACTAACTTTGATCTTTTGAGAAGGATTCCAGGATGATTTTTCAGCATACATGTCGAGACTCGAAAGATGGTTATGTGTGATAATAATGAAACTGAAGAAAACTCTGGTGGAGGCGTGTAGTAGTAGGAGTGTTCAAAAAAACCGTTGGACCGCTCAAACCGGTCGAACAAAGTCAAACCGGACCGTTTTTGGCGGTTTGAGCGGTCTGGTCTGGAAAATTGCCAAACCTGGCGGTCCGGTCCGGTTTGCGGTTTGGAGGTTTTTTGGGCGGTTTGGACCAAACCGACCGCCAAATATATAAATATATATATTTTTATTTTTTATATATATCTTTATTATAAAGAATAGATGATATAAATCCCAAATGTCCAAATATATAAAAAAAGACCCAAGGTATTTTAAAAGATTGAAATATTTATGGATTGTGGAATACAAATAATGGAAAAATAAAGTGAAGTCGTTGATTTTATTTGCACTTTGCATATTCCTTTTTTTTAGTGTTTTATCTTCGGATATTTAACTTTTGTGGACTTTGTTCTTTATTTCAAATGGACTCAAGCCAACGAGCCTTTAAAATTCAAAGTTTTATATGTTTTTATGTTTAAACTTAAAAGTCCACTAAAAGACCCAAACCGCCTAAACCGGTCGACCAAACCACGGTCCGACTTGACCGGTATGGGCATTTGATGTCAAACCGCTCGGTTTAAAAAATCAATAAACCGCCACTTGCGGTTTGGTTTGTGGTCTGAGGGGTTAAACCGTCCAAACCGGATCGTGAACACCCCTAGCGTGTAGTGCAATAAACTTGCAAATTGTTCGTTTGATTTGAATATTGGATTACTTAATTTATGGGGACTCGAAATAATAAGACATAAATAAGGGTGAAAAGTGTATTATTTTGTAAAGAAAGGGGGTAGAATGTAAGAGCATCTCCAACAGCTATGCTAAAATGGAAAATTTTGGGATTTTAGCATTTTTGTTGTTCCAACATGTAACACCCCGAATTTGGAGTATGAAGGGTGTTGCGAACTGGTTAGCCAAGGTGGAAAAATAGAAAAGCGGAAAGTTTGACAGCGCTTGGCGCGGTTTACCGCGCGGTTGGAGCCCACTTAAATTTAAAGGTTTTAAAGCGGTTTTAAAGGTTGGCGCGTTTGACTCTGCCCAAGCTGCACTCCAGTGCTCCGTGCGGCTCACGGCGCGGGTGAGCACGCGCGGGCGCGCAAACCCCACTTAAATGTAGAAATTCGGCCAAACCCTCATTTTTACCAATATCAACTTTTAGGAACCCTTGAAGGCTGCGTTTTTCCTCCCAAGAACTTGGTAAGTTCCATCTCCCATCTTCCTTCATCATCAATGCTTTCACCAACCTCATTTATTGACCATTAATGGTGACTTTAGGTGGTATTTAAGCATCCATTGTGGTAGCTTCTAGTCTCCTCTAGGGTATAACTTCATTTTCCTTAAGCCTTTGAGTTCTAGGGCTTGGTTTTCTTTTGAAGGCTACCAAGGTGAGTTCATCCTTTTCCTAAAACTCTATACCTGTTAAAATATTATTTTAACCTACTAGACATCTCCATTTTTGTTTATGTAACTTGGGGTGTATTTTCACCCAAAACCCTAACTTTGGAGATTCTAGGGTTCATTTGTGTGGAAAGGGTTTTTGAGAAAAGAAAGGGGATATCTTGAATATATGTATGATGAAAACTTGGCATTATGTTTTTCTACCCTTTAGCTTCAAAGATTCATAAATGAAGGGTTAATACTATTTTCATCTAACTGCTGATAAGTTTGTACATTGGGAACTTGTTTTACCATAACTTTGGATTGAACATTTGGAACCTCTTGGTAGGATTTTGCAAACATTATGCGAAAACTTCCTTTTATCAATATTTTGGGCATCATAGCTTATTGTTGAAACATCGGTTAGCTGTTGCTTTATGTGACTTAATTGGTTGCATTGGGAGTCATGACCCCATTTTGGTTGTTGCATTTAGTCCGACGTAGGGACGCGAGTCTCTCACGTCGAGGCACGTTTAGGCATCGGATTGGGCTATAAGTCCTACGTGCTAAGTATGTACGATATTGGATGAGGATCTCAACGTAAGGGCCCTATGTGGTTGAAGTTGAGTTTCCGCGGGTGTACGTTTAAAGCCACGGAGCCTAACATCCCTTGCGTGTACTTTTATGTGTTTGGCTTTACTGATTTCTAAGTGGCCTACTTTTGTGTTCTGTCACTTGTATTAGTAAGCGGGTCTCCCCCGTTAAACCAAGAGGTAACTATTTATGGTAAATGCATTATTATTCAAATCATAACTTCGCTCTCTTTATTCATGTTTATCGTTAAATATTTTAATTCAACTGTTTGAGCTCACTAGACGTTAGCCTAACACTTTTCTTAAAATGACTTGTATAGCAGGTCAATCTAGTGATGGGATTCGTCGGGAATGAGCGGTCGGCCTAGTGGTCGAGAGCGGTCTTTTTGGGATAACACATTGACCAACACGATAGCAATAGTGGATACATATTTTTGGGAGAAAAGCAACACCCGATATTAATCTTTCTTGTCTAAGCTAGATTATTAGGTTGTTGTATATTATTCTCCATTTGATGCAACTGTAAAGGCTACCTCTCTATACCCCGTTTTCGGGATGATACTTTGGGTTGTTATGGCAGGTTTTGTTACTCAGGTTTACTCAGTTTTTAACCGTCTTATTGCGAAATTTTCGAATTTTATTCCTCTAAAATTTAGGGTGTTACAAGTTGGTATCAGAGCATTAGTTTAAGTGAACTAGGTATGGTCGTAGGATACCTAGACTTAAGCTGCGAATTTAAGTTATGATTGAGTGAGATTGGGTAGAACTTCTAAGATAGGATTGTCTTGAGTCGGCAGAAACTACACCAATTGAGAATTATGGTAATGGTAATGAAAATTCTTATGTATCGCATGTTCATAATTTCGCCTAGCTAACGTTATTATGAGGATGTTTTACGTAATTATGCTTGTTTCTCCATTGCTATGATGATTAATGAATGTAGTGATACGTTCCTTGTTAATAATTAGTGTAATCTTTATCTCACCTATATTCTCGCGTGTGTGGCAGACAATGGTAAACACTCGTAATCAACCAGAAGGTCAAGATACAGCGGCATCCCTGGCCGACCAACCAAGAGTAACAAATGCAAACTTGCCTCCTCCGTTGGTAAACGTGTTGGGCGGAGGACCAGAACTTATACCCCGTCGTGATATAGCGGCGACCAATGCAATTATGGAAGAAGTGACTCTGGAGACTAGGATGATGGATCGGATGATGCAAGCCACGAATGCCGCAATGGCTCAACAACAAGAAGTGTTCCTGAAGCTACTGGAAGACCGAGATGCTACCAACCGTAAGCACGAAACGGTCGCGGAAAATATTGTGGTGGCGGGATCCGGGGGTACGGGACTCGTAATTCCTTCTAATGAGACCCCAGCCCCGGAAGCGAGGCAAGTGTCAAAGACTTGTACTTTTAAGGCATTCCTCGGGTGCCGACCATCGGAATTCAAGGGTTCAGACGACCCGGTGGCTTACGTAAACTGGATTCAAGAGATGGAGCAAACGTTTCGGTCAAGCGAGTGTGGAGAGAGCCAGAAAGCTGTGTTCGGATCTCAAATGCTTAGAGGGGCGGCCCTCACATGGTGGAATGTATATTCCACTTCCATTGAGGCCACCGTGTTGGCCAAACTGAGTTGGGAAACTTTCAAGAAGAATGTTATGGAGGAATTCTGTAACGAACGAGCTATGGATCAGATCATCGACGAATTTCGTGGTTTGAAGAAGGGAAATTTGTCGGTAAAGGAATACAACAAGCAATTCATGGATAAACTGGCTTAGTGGGACACCTGGTCCCAACCGAAAAGGAGAAAATCAAGGCATACATCAAGGGTTTGCCTACAGAAATGATGAACATGGTTCGAGTGTCAAAGGCCTCTACTATTCGGGAGGCAATCGAGGAGGCGCAACTAATAGAAGATTCTTATGGCTCGAACAAAATGGAGAAAAGCGATTCGGTTGAAAAGAGAAGGTGGGAAGGGAGTTCGATGCACTCCAAGAAATCTAAGCAGTTCTTTAACAACAGGCAACGAGGAGTGGGCCCAAGGCGGGATGTCCCTTAGTGTCCCAAATGTCGAAGCAAACATCTCGGTCCTTGAAACTCGGGATCCGAGCCATGTTTTAAATGTGGCAAGGCTGGTCACAGTTTTAGAGATTGTCCGATCAGAGGACAAATTTGTTTTGGATGCAAGGAACCGAGCCACATTAGGAGTGAGTGCCCGAAGGCGAGGACAGAATTCGGTGGAGGAAAGAAAGTGGAACCATCGAAAGCAAAAGGAAGAGCATTTCAGATGACTACTGAGGAAGCAAAGGCATCGACAGATGTAGTGTCGGGTATGTTTATCCTAAACTCCGTACCTACACGTGTGTTATTTGATTCGGGAGCTAGTTTTTCGTTTGTGTCAAATTCATTTAGTCCAAAGTTATCTGTGCCCACTACTAGTTTAGAAGATGCGTTAGTAGTAGAGTTAGCAGATGGTGATCAAGTGATAGTTCGAGACGTCCTCAAGGGTTGCAAACTAGAAATTGAAGGGAGAAGTTCCCGATTGATCTAATGCCAATGATCATTGGAGGATTTGACGTTGTCATCGGGATGGATTGGTTGTCAAACAACCGGGCCGAAATCCTTTATGCGAAGAAATTAATCCGGATCCCAATTTCGGAAGTTGAGTCGGTGACCGTATACGGTGAGCGGCGAAAAGGCGAGGTAGCAATTATCAGCATGGTGAAGGCACGAAAGTGTCTATCGAAAGGATGCTCATCCTTTTTGGCATACGTAATAGACGCCAAGCTTGAGAAGAAGAAGTTAGAGGACGTTGAAGTAGTGAAGGAGTTTTCCGATGTGTTCCCAGACGACTTGCCAGGCTTACCACCCGATCGCCAAATAGAGTTCAAGATCGATCTAGTGCCGGGGGAGACTTCGATAGCTAGAGCTCCGTACCGCTTGGCCCCGTCAGAGATGAAAGAGATGATGGGACAACTTCAAGACCTTCTTGAGAAGGGATTCGTGAGACCGATCTCGTCACCTTTGGGAGCACCGGTCCTATTTGTGAAGAAGAAAGATGGATCCATGAGGATGTGTATCGATTATAGGGAGTTAAACAAGGTGACTGTGAAGAATAAGTACCCACTCCCTAGAATCGATGATTTATTCTACCAACTTCAAGGAGAGGGTTGTTTTTTGAAGATCGATCTACGTTCGGGTTACCACCAAGTGAAAGTCAAGGAGGATGACATACCGAAGACCGCATTCAGAACGTGTTATGGTCACTACGAGTTCCTAGTGATGCCATTTGGGTTGACGAACGCCCTGGCGGTGTTCATGGACTTAATGAACCGGGTGTGTCGACCCTTCCTTGATAGGTCGGTCATCGTGTTTATTGATGATATTTTGATTTACTCCAAACACGAGTCCGTTCACGCATGACACCTCCGTAATGTTTTGGAAGTTTTGAGAAAGGAAAAGCTCTACGCGAAGTTCACCAAGTGCGAGTTTTGGTTGAAGGAAGTGAAGTTTTTGGGTCACGTGGTCACGAAAGACGGAGTGAAGGTGGATCCGGCAAAGATAGAATTCATGATGAATTGGGAACCTCCAAAGAGTCCATCTGAGATCCGGAGCTTCTTGGGTCTGGCAGGCTACTACCGAAGGTTCATACAAGATTTTTCCAAGATTGCCTCTTCATTGACGGCTTTGACCAAGAAGAATGTGAAGTTTGTATGGACTGAAGCTCAAGAAGAAGCTTTCCGGATATTGCAAAAGAAATTGTGCGAGGCCCCAATCTTGTCCTTGACGGAGGGATCGGAGAACTTTGTAGTTTATAGCGACGCATCTAAGATGGGGCTTAGGTGTGCTCATGCAAAGGGGAAAAGTGATTGCCTATGCGTCTAGGCAACTAATGTAACACCCTGAATTCTGGAAATAGCAACTAATTTAAAATTTCCTAAATACACCAATAAATAAATCATCTACGACCACAATTTAATATTTAACCTCAATACACACATTCTTTCTGTACGAAAAGTCTATAATAAAGATGGGTGCTAGTAAAACCCAAAAGTATCGCTATCTCCAAACTGCGGAAGACTTCGCCAAATGCTTACACTCGTGAACCACTAAGCACATCTCTTCATACGACTGTTAGAACCGAACCCCCTTCTGGAACCTGATGCACATGCCGACAAATAAAAAGGTTAGGCTTGACGCCTAGTGAGCTCAAGAGTTTTACATTAGGGATGTAAATATAAAACAATAACTTTAAGAATGTTATTTAAAATCATGATTTCCACAATCCCATACGTTTGATTTGAAAGCAACCAAAAATGAAATACATTAAATCCTAAAACAATCTCCTTTCAACGTTCACCCCTTTTTGTGATTAAAATCATAAAACACACACCTCTTTAAATAAAGCCGAAACCCAAAGTGCTCGTAAAATATAACTGGCCTCATAATGATCAAACACCGAAAACGTAGTTAACTCCATCTTCCCAAAACATCCCAATAACTCGAATGAGTTTCAATAACCAAAACCTTAAAACATAGATAAATACCCATACACCAACGTCTCCGAAAACATGGATTATAAAACTCCATAACCAAACCACACCTATTGGTGACGGGGGAGACACGATTACATTGTACATAACGGAACACAAAGTAAATCTCATAGTTATGTAGTAATTCAAAACATGTGGGTTACACATAAAACACCCACCGAGCTCAACTACTCCTAGTCTATCGCCCGAAAACATCAAGTCAACCACTCCAGGTCTTTCCTTGAGAGTCCCCAAAACCGGCCAACTCGGGCACAATGGGATTACATCTTACTGTCCATGGGACGCTGCCCGACCGTATAGGCCCACACCCTACTTACCATGGAGCCCGATGCCTATCCCGTGCCAAATGGTGAACCAACTTCCTAAACGGGGACAGAGGAACATCGTGCCTATGGATCCATTGCACTAACTAAACCATTACATGACTCAAAACGAATGAATCAAACCATTCAAAACATGACATGCTCAACTAAAATGCAGTAAATGCAAATCTTAACCAAACGCTCAACACCGAGTAATTAAAACGGACAAGTGTCCTCAAAACCCAACAAAATCCAAACCGAGCCACAAGCTAAACAAATCCAAAGACTCAACGTCGAAATTCATGAAATGAAATCAAATGTAAATACCTGTATTTATATAAACCCACGCTCCAAAACATACAATTAGCTACAATGTGGTTTAGATTGGGACAATTCTTTCTCCAAGTGAGTTTACAACATTTATCTTTTCAAAACGTCCCGTAACACCAAAACCATGCATTTTTCCAAACCACAATTTGAAACACATTTATGCTCAAAATCTACTTCCATAAAATAAATCATTAAAATACCAAAATACATTATTTATTTATCATAATGCCCAAAATCCCAAGGACGTATGTTAAATGAGTTTATAAAGTTAAGCACCTTTAAAATAACCAACTTATCAGCAGTTACAAACTTCTCGACAATTAACAAAACTTATCAACAGTTAACAATTTCGTGTAAGGCATAAAATACTTTAGAACAACCATTTTGGCATGTACACCGTTTTCACAAATCAACTTGAACTCACCTTTCTAGATTTAGGCTAAATCTAGATTTCACCCAACGAGCTCTTTTGAAGGCCGCTTGAATCCTCAAGCCGAAAACTTCCAAAACCTAGATCCATACAAATCCAAACCATAAATATCCATACATAATCATATAGAAACATTTCCCCAACCTTTATATACTAAATTCCTCAACAAGACCAAAACCCTAGTTTCCCAAAAACCATCAAATCCGTGATTTGAGATACCCAACACTAAGAAACCACCAATGGAGCATTTAACATTATTTCAAGAAAGCTTACCATTAAAGATGACGAGACTTTCCCGAGCTTCCAACCGATGGACTTGATGGGGAAGATGAAAATGGAGGTTTTGTGGTTCAAGATTCCAACTAGTTAGATGGTGAGTAAACATGTGGTTTGGGGAGGAAAAAACCCCCAAAATGGGTTAGGGTTCGGTTTTGGGGTTTGGGAGAGAAAAGGGAAGAAGATAGAAGTGAAAAATGAGAGAAATGGTGAGAAATTTAGGCATTTAGGGAACCAGTGGCCGCGGGCGATTATGCCACGCGATAGTGACATTGTCACTATCGCGAGGGCACTCTCGCGGGAAATGTACCGCAGGTGGTACACCCCCGGCGATTGTGCCACGAGATAGTGACACATGTCACTATCGCGAGTCACAATCGCGCCACACGTACCGAGCCCCGAAAAGGTTGAAACTCGAGATTCTCGCATAGGTCGACTTAAGATTCGAAAGTACAACCTTTTCCACTCAAAAGATAGACGGAAGGCGGAGAGATAACCAACGAAGGACGGAGCTTGTCTTACGAAAAAACGGGTGTTACAATCCTCCCAACCTTGAAATGATTTCGTCCTCGAAATCTAGGTTCCCACGAAACCTTACCCGCAGGAAGGTTGACCTTAACCCGTCTGCCAGCACCACTAACACGACCCTTACACCGATACTTACCTTTGCTACCCCTCTTGGGCATATTATACTCATAACCGAGCGAGCAGTTAACTCTCTAATGTAACTTCTTACTCACAAGGTTACGATCGTCTCCCTACCTTGGGTGACAACTACTACCTTCAGGTAGCTTGTGGCCTCAACTTCCCACCGACCAATTCCTTTCGAAACTACACGGTTCCGAACCCAAAGCCAAAGATCATAACCAATCTTCCAAAATCCTCAGATTTCAACTGATCCATTCCTAATATCTATAAAGAGATTCTTCCAAGGCGCAATCATGCGTCCTTCAGGTGACTAGTTAGCCCCGATTCGGTTAGCACTCAACTCCGTTCCCATACCAACCTCACAACATTCCTATAATAGGATCATTATCACCATGGAGATGCTTAAACACACCGATACTCGATCTTCAACACCCACACTCCTTTCAGATTCCATCACCGAAAGGTCAAAATCTTCCATGATCCGACCGGGATACTTCTAAACATTGCAAGATCTAATAACCTCAAGAAAACAAGTCGACACCTAGGGCTAAACGGTGATCTCGAAAACATGGACATCCCATCCCAAAATCCCATTCCAGACGGATAGCCGTACTAAGGTTGACGCTTAACTGAGTGCTAAAACTTCAACTCATGCATTTCTAACAGACGGGCCACAAGAATTTCCTTAGATCGCGAAGCCCACTAATACGGTACACCCTCAACATAGATCATGATGCCACCCCGACGAGTAATTAGCCAAAATGAACCCAATCTAATCGCCGATAATCACCTGAGACCCTATCTCGCAGATTTACTGAAGCATAGAGGTCATCTCTTAATCAACTGGGGAACAAAATCTAATACCTCCACTACTCAAGCGTAACCCGATTCAAAATTTGAAACCCAATTTCAAGATTGACCACAAGTCGGATCATCCGACGCTTCAAATCCCAAGGACTCCTCTAGTCCCTTTATTATTGCTCCTGTCACGACAGGGGTTTAAATCTATAGGCCTAATGAGTTCAAGGTTTTCAACTAATATGCCAATTTAAACTCTTATAAAAGTTTTAAATACACAATTTTTATAACTGTTTATGCCAAAAATCTCCCAAGGGAAATTTAAGGTAATCGTGAAGCTTAATCCAACCAAAGAAAGTAACGACAATAATCGTACGACTATAATAGAAATAAAGTAAATAAGACGAGAGAATTGGTGACGCGGAAAACCCCTAAAGTGGGTAAAACCGCGGACGAGTGTAAGTCGTCGTGCACTATGGACGTCAATCAGGGACGTCGTCCTTTAGAACAAGTGTTACAAGTGAAATGTAATATAAAATAGTACAATAAAATAAAGTCGGTCGTGCGTCGGATGTATCAAGATGTCAGTCGTACGTCGTATGACAAACAGTGGAATACTTTATAAACTTCGGGAAAGATTGCGCAAGCTTGAGAGTATAATTCCAGAGTTTGAGCCTCAGATCCCCAAATATGAAGTTCAATCTTCATATTTATACTCCATTCGTCCGTTAGTAGGTCTTGAATGCATATCTTTAAGAAAGTAGCCGTTTTGACATTGATGATTGTGTCCGTTATGTCTGTTGCTATTGATGATGAATTCCGTTATAATCTTTGGTCGTAAATATCCTTTAAATCCTGCATTAAACAAAATATAACGTATGATATAAATTAGTAACTGAAATCATGTCGTACGATGGTATTCGTTGGACGGATATTTAACCGTTTTAGTCGAGGTCGCCTGAAGAAAGAGCGTCCTTTACCTTATGTCGTACGACCATGGTCTGTTGGACTTTTTACCCAAACAGTTTGCCCCCAAATTTAAAATTCAAGAGGCAACTTTTTGAAATTTAATTTAAGATTAAAACACGTGTTGCAAAAGAAAACGCGGGTCTTTCGATTAGAATCAAATCGGTTCATTTTTAACTAGATAATGACGTCATCACCTGCACAAGTAATCATCCAGACAACTAATTAGGGACAGGTGTCGCATATTGGAAGGACGTACTCTAGTACTTCTTCTGACACAGGTGACACGTGTCAAATGACGATTGGCGATCTATTTTCTTGGTCGATTCGGTTTCCAAATTTACAATATAAGTATCGTTTTTAGCCCTTTCCTTCTTTACGCTTGCATTTCCTAGAAAATACATATCTCCGGCGATATTTCCGAGCGACCAGAATCCTTTCCATTCTAAATTAGAGGTTTAGTACACTATTTAAGGTACGATTTCTGACCCTTTTCTGTATCGATTTATGTATAGAAAATCTATAGCTAGAAAACCTAGGAAAGCTTGGGATATTTTGAGTTATTGGTGTGCGACTCTTAACATCCCTGATTTTCAAATGTCGAGTGAGCCAGTAAGTTTGTTCAGGGAAGAAGAACACATAGATTTTTTCAAGAGTTTGGCTAAACTTCCAGATGAGATAAATCTGATGTCGTCGGAGGATTTAAGGTCGGACGAGGTTCCGAAGGGATATTGTGTCTTGTATGAATACCCCTTTAAGATAGGTTTTTCTTGGCCTTTTAGCCCTTTGGTCAGGGCATTTTTAGATGCCTTTGACTTGACACCTAGACAATTAATGCCTCAATTCTGGCATATTGTCCAAGTGATCGATCGTCTCACGGCCGAATGGGAGGTACCGTTCAACGTGAACGACCTCTTGACAGCCTATAGCGTGCGATCAGATGGTTATCATCATTATAGCTTGTTTCCTCGTTCAAAGGGGGATAACGTACTGATACTTAACACCGCGGTGAACGACCGTGGGTGGAAACATCGGTATGTTTTCCTTCAAGTGGCGTCCGTAAGTGACGAAGACAGCCAATGGTTGTCATCAGGCTGGAATGAATCGGGTAGGTTTATTGTTGTGCGTTTTTGTTGTGCATTTTGGTCGTGCGTTTTTGTCGTGCGTTTTTGTCTAATATATGTCTTTGTTTTACAGTGATTGACTTTAGTGTCGTGAAGCCAAGGAGGGATTCTCTCAACAAGGTTCAAAGAATCTTAGAGAGAAGTTTTGTCGATCGTTCATTCTCTCTTCGGTCGAATGACGAGGAGGATGAAGTCGTCCTAGTCGCTGAAGTTACACCTACCGAGGGTTCTTCGAAGGAAGGAGAGAATATAGAAGAGGAGAGAGAAGGAGAAAGAGAAGAGGAGATGACGGGTAAGTTGTTCAACAATACCTCCTTCTTATGTATTGTTTGGGTAAAAATTTCAATAGTACATTTGTCGTACGATTAACACTGGACAACAGGTAAGGAATTTCAACAGTCAGAATTTACTGTGTCGCACGACCAAATAGATAATAGACGCCCTTTCTTCAAGTGACCTCAATTAAATTATCAGAACCTATCCGCAGTCTCTGTCGTACGACATAATTTCAGTTACTAATCTACAAAATACATTATACCATGTTTTAATGCAGGATTCAAGGATATTTATGACTAAAGATCATAACGGAAACCTTCATAAATAGCAACAGACATAACGGACATAACGGACGCTATCATCAATGTCAAAACGGTCATCCCATTAATGTGTAAGATACACATTAAAGACATCCTAACGGAAAAATGCACTATAAATACGAAGAGGAAATCTCACTCGGGGACATCTGATTCTCATACCTTAGGAGCTCACAAATTATACTCTCAAGCTTGCTAAATCTCTCTTGAAGTTCATAGTTTTCCGCTGTTTGTCACACAACGCACGACTGACTTTATTTTATTGTATTATTTTACATTAAATTTCATTTGTAATACTTGTTAACAAGGACGACGTCCCTGATTGACGTCCATAGTGCACGACGACTCACACTCGTCCGCGGTTTTTACCCATTTTGGGGTTTTCCGCGTCACCAATTCTCTTGTCTCATTTACTTTATTTTTATCATAGTCGTACGATTATTGTTGTTACTTTCTTTGGTTGGATTAAGCTCCATATTTACCTTAAATTTTCCTTGGGAGATTTTTGGCATAAACAGTTTGGCGCCATCCGTGGGACCCCATCCAAAGAAAATTCTCGATAATCTTACGACGTACTAACGTTTTCCTTCGAGTGTTCTCTTTTTTCAGGATAATGGCATTCCAAGAAACTCAAAATTTGAGATCACTAATCGAATCATTGAAACCAATAGTATCCACAATTCCCCTGTGAAAGAAATGGGAATCGACAAATCCGAGATTACACGATGTTCGATTACACACGTTGGATTTAATGGTGGAGTTACAAGTACCATGGGGGAAATCACACTACCAGTATATGCTAAAGGAATCAACAGACAGACGAAATTCAATGTCGTCGATTGTTCATCAACTTATAATGTTATTCTTGGGCGACCTTGGATTCATGACATGAAGGTTGTGACTTCGACATATCATCAAACCCTAAAATTTCCCACGCAATGGGGAGTTCAGGAAATCAAAGGCGAAAGAAAGGTTGCTAGGGAATGTTACAAAGTTTCCTTGAAGTCCCCGAAGCAGACAGTGTAGCAATTACAGAACCAGGACGTTCCTGGGACTAACGACGATTATCGCTTGGAAGCTGTCCTCTTAAACCAGGATAAGCCTGACCAGATGGTTTACATAGGTTCTACGCTCGACCCTTCCTTTAAAAAGCAACTAATTTCTTTTTTGCAGGACCACTATGATTGTTTTGCTTGAACGCATGAAGAAATGGTGGGTATCGATCCGAGTATTATTTCTCATAAACTCAACATTGATCCATCATTTAAACCTGTTCAACAGAAAAGACGAAAATTTGCTCCTGAGAGGAATAAGGTTATCAACGACGAAGTTGATAATTTACTTAAAACAGGAAAAATACGAGAAGTCAAGTACCCAGATTGGCTCGCTAATGTTGTAGTTGTACAAAATAAAAATGGCAAATGGCGAGTCTGCATCGATTTCACAGACCTTAACAAAGCATGCCCGAAGGATCCATTTCCATTACCACATATCGACTCTATGGTCGACGCTACAGCAGGACATGAGATACTCAAGTTCATGGATGCATATTCTGGGTATAACCAGATATTGATGCATTCAGACGACCAGGAGAAAACAGCCTTCATGACGGATAAAGGTATTTATTGTTACAAAGTAATGCCTTTTGGTCTTAAAAATGCAGGTTCGACATATCAACGATTGGTGAATATGATGTTCAAAGAACATTTGGGTGATACTATGGAAGTATACATCGATGATATGCTTGTCAAATCAAAACATGCGGACGATCATATCGGACATTTGAAGCAATCGTTCGACATCTTGCGTGAATACAAGATGAAGTTGAATCCGATGAAATGTTCCTTTGGAGTTCAAGCTGGAAAATTTCTCGGTTATATGGTCACACGACGAGGAATCGAAGCTAATCCAGAACAGATTAAAGCAATTGTCGAGCTAAAATCGCCCAGAAATTTTAAAGAAGTCCAACGTCTTACAGGACGTGTAGCAGCGCTGAACCGATTCATTTCTCGGTCGTCCGACAGGTGTCATTTATTCTACAATGTCCTACGAAAGAATAAAGGGTTCGAATGGACAGACAAGCATAAAGAAGCGTTGCAGCAACTTAAAAAATACATGATGTCGCCTCCTTTTCTCTCTAAACCTGAGCAAGGTGAAGTCCTTCAACTTTACCTAGTAGTCAGCAATAATTCGGTAAGTGCAGTTCTTATACGAGAAACCGACGGATGACAACTGCCAATTTACTATGTAAGTAAGACTCTATTAGATGCTGAAACCAGGTATTCGTCTGTAGAAAAACTTTTACTTTCATTAGTCATGGCTGCTAAAAAGTTACGACATTATTTTGAGTCACATCCTATAATTGTGGTAACTAACTTTCCATTAAAGTCTGTGTTAAGAAAACCTGAATTAACAGAACGACTAGCTAAGTGGAGCATCTACCTCAACAATTTTGATTTGGATTTCAAGCCCAAGACGGCGATCAAATCGCAGGTCTTAGCAGATTTTGTCTCAAATTTCAGTCCAGAACTGGAAAGCACAATATCGTCCGATGAGTTAATTGTGGCGACTTTGCACGACACCACTTGGACACTCGACGTTGATGATTCGTCGAACATACGCGGAACAGGCCTGGGTGTCGTCCTACAGTCCCCACAAGGGGGCAAAATAGTATACTCCATACGGTGCGATTTCAAAGCTACAAATAATGAGGCAGAATATGAAGCACTAATTGCAGGAATTAAAATTGCTCACGTCTTGGGGGCAACACATTTGCACGTCCTGAGCGACTCGTCCTGAGCGACTCGTCCTTAGTTGTTAACCAAGTTAAAGGAGAATTTGCAGCAAAAGATGCAAGGATGATTGCTTATTAAAAAATAGTGAAGGAAGCAAAGAAGTTCGGTCGTTTTGTAATCGAGCAAATACCAAGAGATCAGAATACCCAAGTTGATGCACTAGCCAATTTGGGGTCAACACTTAATCAAACGACGTTTGACAATGTCCCAATAGTTCACCTTACAATACCATCCATCAAAGACGATGGTAATATTTTGGTTGCACCAATCGAAGAAAAAACTCTTGGTCGGACGACATTAGAAATTATTTGGAGAACGATCAACTGCCTGATGACAGAATGGAAGCAAGAAAGTCAAGCTAACTGGGTATCACGACAAGGTTATTATTGGCCGTCATTAAGGCAAGATGCTATCAGGTATGTATAGTCGTGCGACGCATGTCAAAGACACGCAGGTATGTCTCATAAACTCTCTGAACCTTTGCACTCGACGTTGATCCCATGGCCCTTTATGAAGTGGGAATGGATATTGTTGGGAAATTACCACCTGCTCCCGGGCAAAAGGTATTTCTTTTAATTTTAACAGATTATTTTTCTAAATGGGTCGAAGCAGCGGCTTTCTCCCAGGTTAGAATTCCATCTGAAATAACGTGCGACAACGAGACACAATTCATCAGTGATCGAACGCGAAGATTTTGTGAAGAAAGGAACATCAAGTTGGTAACATCGACGCCTCGAATATCCATAGTCAAATGGTTTAGCCGAGTCAAGTAATAAAACTATCATCAATTCAATCAAGAAAAGACTCAAAGTTGCCAAGGGGAAAGGGGTGGAAGAATTGCCTTCCGTTCTATGGGCTAATCGTACGACACCTCGTACGTCCACATGACAAACTCCCTTTTCCTTATGTGAAGTTGTGTTACCTATTGAGGCACGACTACCGACTTTAAGACATACGTCCGTTGAGCATAACTTGGTCGACCTAAGTTATGACCTCGACGCTTTAGAAGAGCTTAGAGAAGCTGCGCACATTCGCATGGCGGCACAAAAACAAGTGGTCGAGCGATATTTCAACAAAAATGTTCAGATCAAAGTTTTTCAAAAAAGTGATTACGTTCTACGTCGAGTATTTCAAAATACTCAAGAGGTCAATTCAGGTAAGCTTTCCATTAAGTGGGAAGGTCCTTATCAAATCTCTAGCATCATGGGTGAAGGGAGCTTATAAAATCCAAACCCTCGATGGTCGAGATATCCCACGAAGTTGGAATGCAGTTCAATTAAAGAGGTATTTCTCTTAAATTTCATATTTATTTCCTTCGATTATTTCTTAAGAAAGATTATTGACTTAAGCATCGGAGGATCGTTGGTCAAACCAACGGCCACTTCATTAATGTTGTTTTTCGCAGGGACGCACGACTTAGTTAAAACCTTTATGTTGAGTAATACTCACACGATCGCAAGTATACGGTCAGTCGTAACCATTGATAGAAGTCAATCTTTTGCATTTGACGTTCGATATTTAGATTGCCTTTGATTGATCATAAACCTCAATCAAAGTCATTACAATGGATGATAGTATGGCTAAACATATGATATGCTATGACTATTTATCTTCTTCGATTACTCGACGTACAATAAAGTGTAAACTTAAAGCAAAACAATAAGCGTCAGTGGACAAAATGAATTCTTTCATTAGTCGTTCAAAAAATAATTATAAAAAGGAACGACCATAGATGGCCGACCCCTAATAAAAGATTCAAAAGACAAAACTATTTCGAAAGATCGAGAACAGCGACACCATTGACAATGTCAAGGCCAAGATTCAGAACAAGGAAGAAGGAACGTCAGAAAGAACTCTCGCTGATTATAACATCCAGAAAGAGTCGACTCTTCATTTGGCCTGGAGGCTAAGAAGGAGTAACGTCAGAACGTTCCTGCACGACCGCCGTCCCTGATACCGCCACTTCTCCTCCGCCGTCGCTCCCCTCCAGATCGTCATCCTCGTCGAGGTCCCTTTCGGTCCCCACAGTGTCAAGATAGGTCTTGAGCTCCTCGGCGGCCGACACCATGGGATTCTTCCCACTCAGATGGCGTCTCATCAAAGCAACTCGGGCTGTGAGACGAGAGAAAGCTTCAATCTGCCTATTTTCTTCCTCCAAATCCCTGACATCACCCTCCAGCTCCCCGACTTTCTTCTTGAGGGACGTAACTTCATCAGCAGAGGCAGCAGCAGCAGTAGTGGCCTTTATCTTCTCCACCTCCAGCTTGGACGTTAAGGCCTCAAGTTCAAGGACATGGTCCCTGAACTTGATCGTCTCACTTTGAGCTTCGACAAGTTTGGTCTTGAGACTCTCGACCTTCTTCTTCTCAGCTTCGACCGCCTCTAAGGCGACCTTCTCCCTCTCAAGAGCCTCGTCAGCCCTTTTCTTGACGTCGGGGAAGGACGCCCTAAGTCCTTCTGTCTGAGCGTAAAAGCTCAGACAGGCTTGAAAAGCCTGCACGACAACAAAGAAAAGGTTAAAAAAATCATAACAAATAAGTAATAAAGGAAACAAAAAGTAATATAGGCTTACCATGAAGGAAAGACCAGCGGCATGTGCTCCCGTATCTTCGACCCGAGAATCCTTATAGCGATCGTAAAAGGTTGGGAGGAGGAACTTCGCCAAGTGTGGAAAAATAACGTCTCTTTCGAGAACGTCATTTACCATGAAATCAGCTGGGAGAGTGGCTTTGAAAGTCATTTCTCCCACCTTTTCTTTATTCTTTCCCTCACCTTTAGAGGAGGAAGAAGGCTTCTCAACGCCCGATACCCCCGACAAGGGAGTATCCTTCGTCGCCTTAGTCGAGCCTTCAAGCTCGACCTCAGCAACGGTGTCCTTCGCTAATGTCGCCCCTGAAAGGGACGACAAAGTGGTATCGCCCGTCTTCTTTGGCGAATACCGAGGCTGCTTGCCTCGGACACGTCTCGGATCTACCCTCGTGGAGGGTGCAGATCTTTTCCTCGCTTTCTCCCTCCCTTGACGAGCAAGCTCCAATTGCTCGGCTCGCTTAGCGGCGGCCGACTTTACAGCTGCGTCTTCTGAAAAAAGAGAGCAAGTTAAAAATACAAAGACATACGAGATACTCGAAAAAGGTATGGTCAAGCAACTTACTAGTCATGTTTTCTTCTCTCTCTTCTTCCCTCTCCTTCTCTGCCTCTTTAGGAGAACCCTCGACAGACGTCACCTCAGTTACAAAAACAGCCTCGTCTCCTTCGTCGTTCGATCGAGGGGAAAACGAGCGATCAGTAATACTTCTATCTAAGATTCTCTGAATCTTATCAAGAGAATCTTTCCTTGGCTTCACTCTGCTGAAGTCGATCACTGTCAAACAAAGAAAGACGTCAGAAAAAACGTACGACAAAAACGCAGAAAGACGTCAAAACAAACGCACGACAAACGCACGACAAAGCAAGAAAACCTACCCGACTCATTCCATCCGGACGATAGCCATTGGCTGTCCTCGTCGCTCACAGATGCTACCTGGATGAAAACGTACTGGCGTTTCCAACCACGGTCGTTCACCGCAGTATTGTGCACCAGTACGGTATCCCCTTTCGTTCGAGGGAATAAACTATATCTGTGATAGTTATCCGCTCGAACGCTATAAGCAGTTAGGAGGTCGTTCAAGTTAAACGGAGCCCCCCAGTCGGCTGTAAGACGATCGACCACCTGGACAATCCTCCAGAATTGAGGCATCAATTGTCCAGGCGTCAAGTCAAACGCATCCAAAAACTCCCTGACTAAAGGACTAAATAGCCAGGAAAAACCTATCTTAAAAGGATACTCGTATAAAACACTGTATCCCATCGGAACTTCATCCGGCTTTAAATCCTCCGGCGTCACCAGATTGACCCCATCAGGAATCTTAGCTAATTTTTTGAAGTAATCTAAATGTTCATCTTCCTTAAACATGCTCACAGGTTCACTCGACATTTGGAAATCAGGAATATTCACCGTCGCTCGCCAATAACTAAGAAAATCCCAAGCTTTCCTAGGCTTTTTCGCTATGGATTTCATATGCATAAATCGACACAGAGGGAAAAAACGAGAAATCGTGCCTTAAATAATGTTCTAAAACCTCGAATTTAGAATGAAAATGATTCTCGTAACTCGGAAATCTCGTCGTAGATACGTATTCTTTAGTAGGACAAAACGTAAAAAAGGAATGGATTGTGGGCAATCCTTATTTATACTGAAAATCGGAAATCGAATCGCCAGAAAATCGACGGTCAATGATATTGACACGTGTTGTTCGTATTTGGCAGCCACTCGAGTATACTCAACGAGGGCATGACACCTGTCATTTATTAGCTGTAAAATTGCTAACTTTGCAGGAGATGACGTCATTATCTGGTCGAAGATGAACCGATTCGGTTCTATGCAAATTTTCCGATTTCTCTTTTGTGACACGTGTCTTAATTTAAAATTCAAAAAGTTGCCGCTTGAACTTTAAATTTGGGGGCAAACTGTTTGGGTAAAAATTTCAATAGTACATTTGTCGTACGATTAACACTGGACAACAGGTAAGGAATTCCAACAGTCAGAATTTACTGTGTCGCACGACCAAATAGATAATAGACGCCCTTTCTTCAAGTGACCTCAATTAAATTATCAGAACCTATCCGCAGTCTCTGTCGTACGACATAATTTCAGTTACTAATCTACAATATACATTATACCATGTTTTAATGCAGGATTCAAGAATATTTATGACTAAAGATCATAACGGAAACCTTCATCAATAGCAACAGACATAACGGACATAACGGACGCTATCATCAATGTCAAAACGGTCATCCCATTAATGTGTAAGATACACATTAAAGACATCCTAACGGAAAAATGCACTATAAATATGAAGAGGAAATCTCACTCGGGGACATCTGATTCTCATACCTTAGGAGCTCACAAATTATACTCTCAAGCTTGCTAAATCTCTCTTGAAGTTCATAGTTTTCCGCTGTTTGTCACACAACGCACGACTGACTTTATTTTATTGTATTATTTTACATTACATTTCATTTGTAATACTTGTTAACAAGGACGACGTCCCTGATTGACGTCCATAGTGCACGACGACTCACACTCGTCCGCGGTTTTTACCCATTTTGGGGTTTTCCGCGTCACCAATTCTCTTGTCTCATTTACTTTATTTTTATCATAGTCGTACGATTATTGTTGTTACTTTTTTTGGTTGGATTAAGCTCCATATTTACCTTAAATTTTCCTTGGGAGATTTTTGGCATAAACATGTATCGTAAGTATTCTCTAACTTGCTCTTTTTGTCTCTCTTTTTTATTAGGAGACGCAACTGCAAAGTCGGCTGCTGCTAGGCGAGCCGAGCAATTAGAGCTTGCTCGTCAAGGAAGGGAGAAATCGAGGAAAATATCTGCCTCTTCCACAGGGGTAGATCCAAGACGTGTTCGAGGCAAGCAACCTCGAATTTCGCCTAAAAAGATGAACGACGTTACTTTGACGTACCTTCCAGGGGCGTCACCGATGAAGGGAACCGTTGTTGGTGTCGAGCTCGGAGGCTCGACCCAGGTGACGAAGGAAATTCCCCTGTCGGGGGTGTCGGGCGTTAATAAGTCCATCTCCGAAGTTCCTTCTTCTTTTTCAAAGGAAGAGAAGAACAAGGAGAAGGTGGGAGAGATGACATTCAAAGTCACTCTCCCATCTGACTTCATGGTTAATGACGTCCTTGAGAGGGACGTCATTTTTCCGCATTTGGGGAAATTTCTTCTCCCGACCTTCCGCGATCGCTACAACGATTCTCGGGTCGAGGATACGGGAGCACATGCTGCCGGTCTTTCTTTCATGGTAAGCTTGTATTATTTTTATTTTCTTTGTTACTTACTTGTTATGTTTTTTAATCTTTTCTTTATTGTCTTGCAGGCTTTTCAAGCGTGTCTGAGCTTTTACGCTCAGACAGAAGGTCTCAGGGCGGCCTTCCCTGACATACAAAAAAGGGCGGACGAGGCTCTTGAAAAAGAGAAGGTTGCCTTAGAGGCGGTCGAGGCCGAGAAAATGAAGGTCGAGAGCCTTAAGGCTAAACTCGTCGAGGCTCAAAATGAGAAGATTGAGTTTAGGGATCGCGTCCTTGAGCTCGAGGCGATAACGACCAAACTTGAGGTCGAGAAAATAAAGGCCACTACTGCCGTTGCTGCCTCTGCTGATGAAGTCACGTCCCTCCTCAAGAAAGTCGAAAGTTTAGAGGGCGACGTCAAAGATTTAGAGGAGAAGAATAGGCAGATTGAAGCTTTCTCTCGTCTCACAGCCCGAGCTGCTTTGATGAGACGTCATCTGAATGGGAAGAATCCCATGGCGTCGGCCGCCGAAGAGCTCAAGACTTATCTTGAGAAGGTGGGGACTGAAAAGGAGTTGGACGAAGATGATGAATTGGATGGAGGTGATGTCGTAGGTGAGGTGGCAGCGGAGGAGACCGTCGTCGGCCAAACGCAACCTGACGCCCCTCCTACTTAGGTTCTTTTTACACCTTTCTTTTGAAGGTCGACCGTATGTGGTCGTCCTTTAGATTCGTAACTTTGATATTTAATAGAAGAAGTTTTTCTTGCTTATTGACGTTTTATTTTTAATCGTACGTCAAATAATTTTAAGAAAACTAATAACTGCGTCACATCAAGCATTCAACCACACCATTATTTATAAATAAACCAACTGAAACTTTTGATTGTCCTTGGGCAATTCATCATAATAATTCTTGGCTCTATGTATGGAATACCAAGATGCATAATTTAACCTCTGTTACTTATATCGAACACATACGGGTGATTGCATGAGTTTTACTCGACACGAAAAAATGTCTTAAATAAGTCGTGCGTCCCTGCGAAAAACAACATTAGCGGGGTGGTCGTTGGTTTGACCAACGACCCTCCGATGCTTAAGTTAGTAATTTTTCTTAAAAAATAATCGAAGGAACTAAATATGAAATTTAAAATAAATACCTCTTTAGATGAACTGCATTCCAACTTCGTGGGATATCTCGACCATCGGAGGTTTGGAGTCTATAAGCTCCTTTACCCACGATACCAGAGATTTGATAAGGCCCTTCCCACTTAGTGGAAAGTTTACCTGCATTAGGTTCTTGAGTGTTTTGAAACACACGTCTCAAGACGTAATCGCCTTCTTGAAAAACTTTGACCTGGACATTTTTATTAAAATGTCGCTCGACAGCTTGCTTCTGCGACGCCATGCGAATGTGAGCAGCTTCCCGAAGTTCCTCTAGGGCATCGAGATCATAACTTAGATCGACTAAGTTATGTTCAACAGACGTATGTCTTGAAGTCGGTAGTCGTACCTCAATAGGTAACACAACTTCACATCCATAGACTAAGGAAAAGGGAGTCTGTCCTGTGGACGTACGAGGTGTCGTACGATTAGCCCATAGAACGGAAGGCAATTCTTCCACCCATTTTCCTTTGGCAGCTTTAAGTCGTTTCTTGAGTGAATTAATGATAGTTTTATTGCTCGACTCAGCTAAACCATTCGACTGTGGATATCGAGGCGTCGATGTTACTAACTTGATATTTCTTTCTTCATAAAACCTTCGCGTTCGGTCACTGATGAATTGTGTCCCGTTGTCGCACGTTATTTCAGATGGAACTCCAAACCTACAAATGATGTTAGTCTGGATAAAATAAACGACTTCTTTATCCCGGACTTGGGAAAAAGCCGTTGCTTCGACCCATTTAGAGAAATAATCAGTTAAAACTAAAAGGAATACCTTTTGCCCGGGAGCAGGTGGTAGTTTCCCAACAATATCCATTCCCCATTTCATAAAGGGCCATGGGATCAAAGTCGAGTGTAAAGGTTCAGAAGGTTTATGAGACATACCTGTGTGTCTTTGACACGAGTCGCACAACTGTACATACCTGGTCGCATCTTGTCTTATCGTCGGCCAATAGTAACCTTGTCTCGATATCCGGTTGGCTAAACTGCGGCTTCCGGAGTGATTTCCACATTCACCATCAAGCATATCCTGTAAGATTTTGTGTACTTGCGCCTTGCTGGTGATACACCGCAAATTCAGACCAGTTGAAGAGCGTCGATACAATTGTCCTCTGATCATAACGTACCTCGACGCTCTGAATCTAATTTTTCTCGCTTCCATTTTATCATCGGGAAATTGATCGTGCTCTAAGTAATTTCGAATGTCGTCCGACCAAGAATTTTCTTCTTCAATTGGTGCGACTGAAATATTATCATCCTCCTTGATGGACGGGGTTGTAAGATGAACTACTGGGATATTATCGAATGTCGTTCGACTAAGTGCTGACCCCAAATTGGCTAGTGCATCAGCTTGAGTGTTCTGATCTCTTGGTATTTGCTCGATTACAAAGTGACTGAACTTCTTTGCTTCTTCTTTGACTATTTTATAATAGGCAATCATCCTTGAATCTTTTGCTGCGAACTCTCCATTGATTTGGTTAACTACTAGGGACGAGTCACTTCGAACGTGCAGACGTGTTGCCCCCAAGTCATGAGCAATTTTGATTCCTGCAATTAGTGCTTCATACTCCACCTCATTATTTGTTGCTTTGAAATCGCATCGTATGGAATATACCATTTTGCCCCCTTGTGGGGACTGTAGGACGACACCCAAGCCTGTGCCACGTATATTTGCCGAACCATCAACGTCGAGCGTCCATATAGTGTCGTGCAAAGTCGCCACATTTAATTTGTCGGACGTCATTGTACTTTCCAGTTCTGGACTGAAATCTGAGACGAAATCTGCTAATACCTGTGACTTGATCGCCGTTTTGGGCTTGAAATCCAGATCAAAATTGCTGAGGTAAATACTCCACTTAGCTAATCGTCCTGTTAATTCGGGTTTTCTTAACACAGACTTTAAAGGAAAATTAGTTACCACAATTATAGGATGTGACTCAAAATAATGTCGTAACTTTTTAGCAGCCATGACTAATGAAAGTAAAAGTTTTTCTATAGACGAATACCTGGTTTCAGCATCTAATAGAGTCTTACTTACATAGTAAATTGGCAGTTGTCATCCGTCGTTTTCTCGTATAAGAACTGGACTTACCGAATTATTGCTGACAGCTAGGTAAAGTTGAAGGACTTCACCTTGCTCAGGTTTAGAGAGAAAAGGAGGCGACATCATGTATTTTTTGAGTTGTTGTAACGCTTCTTCATGCTTTTCATTCCACTCGAACCCTTTATTTTTGCGTAGGACATTATAGAATAAATGACATCTATCGGATGATCGGGAGATAAATCGATTCAGTGCTGCTATACGTCCTGTAAGACGTTGAACCTCTTTAAAATTTCTGGGTGATTTTAGCTCGACAATTGCTTTAATCTGATCTGGATTAGCTTCAATTCCTTGTCGCGTAACCATATACCCGAGAAATTTGCCAGCTCGAACTCCAAAAGAACATTTCGTCGGATTCAGCTTCATTTTGTATTCACGCAAGATGTCGAACGACTGCTTCAAATGTCCGATATGATCGTCCACATGTTTCGACTTGACAAGCATGTCGTCGATGTATACTTCCATAGTTTTGCCCAAATGTTCTTTGAACATCATATTCACCAATCGTTGATATGTCGAACCTGCATTTTTAAGACCAAAAGGCATTACTTTATAACAATAAATACCTTTATCCGTCATGAAGGCTGTTTTCTCCTGGTCGTCTGAATGCATCAATATCTGGTTATACCCAGAATATGCATCCATGAACGTGAGTAGCTCATGTCCTGCTGTAGCGTCGACCATAGAGTCGCTATGTGGCAATGGAAATGGATCCTTCGGGCAAGCTTTGTTAAGGTCTGTGAAATCAATGCAGACTCGCCATTTGCCATTTTTCTTTTGGACGACTACAACATTAGCGAGCCAATCTGGATACTTGACTTCTCGGATTTTTCCTGTTTTAAGTAAATTATCAACTTCGTCGTTGATAATCTTATTCCTCTCAGGATCAAACTTTCGTC
Source organism: Arctium lappa (assembly GCA_023525745.1). NCBI lineage: Eukaryota > Viridiplantae > Streptophyta > Magnoliopsida > Asterales > Asteraceae > Arctium > Arctium lappa. Next base: position 51,283,281 of record CM042063.1, read on the forward strand.
TTTTCTGTTGAACGGGTTTAAATGATGGATCGATGTTGAGTTTATGAAAAATAATACTCGGATCGATACCCACCATGTCTTCGTGCGTCCAAGCAAAACAATCATAGTGGTCCTGCAAAAAAGAAATTAGTTGCTTTTTAAAGGAAGGATCGAGCGTCGAACCTATGTGAATCATCTGGTCAGGCTTATCCTGGTTTAAGACGACAGCTTCCAAGCGATAGTCGTCGTTAGTCCCAGGAACGTCCTGGTTCTGTAATTGCTATACTGTCTGCTTCGGGGGCTTCAAGGAAACTTTGTAACATTACCTAGCAACCTTTCTTTCGCTTTTGATTTCCTGTACTCCCCATTGCGTGGGAAATTTCAGGGTTTGATGATATGTCGAAGGCACAACCTTCATGTCATGAATCCAAGGTCGCCCAAGGATAACATTATAAGCTGATGAGCAATCGACGACATTGAATTTCGTCTGTCTGTTGATTCCTTTAGCATATACTGGGAGTGTGATTTCCCCCATGGTGTTTGTCGCTCCACCATTAAACCCAACGAGTGTGGTCGAACGTCGTGTAATCTCGGATTTGTCAATGCCCATTGCTTTCACTGCATCAAAAAAGATAATGTTAGCTGAACTACCTCCGTCAACGAGTATCCTTTTGGTCAGACAATTCCCAATGCTCAATTGGATAATTAGTCCGTCATGATGTTTCTGATGTACATCATCGAGATCCGCCTGATCGAACGTCAAGGGCATAGCTTCCAGTTCAGCGTCTTCTTTGAGTCATGCCTCCTTCGGAATTGGTCGATCATCAGGACCGAGACTGGCATGTCTTTTAGCGGCTGAATAGGTGGTCCCACAAATATCAGAACCTCCGGTGATACAATTAATCACCTTGGCATGCTTTGGGGATGTGGGACGTGCGTCTTTATTTTCCATCAATTCTTGTAGGTAACCTTTTGAATTGAGCCAGGACAGCTCCTTCTTTAGGGCGATGCAATCATCCGTTATATGACCGAAGTCATTATGGAAGTAGCACCATTTGGTTTTGTCTTTTTGTCGTTGTCTTTATCACTTTTCTTTGGACATCGTACGTTTTACTGAAGTTGCTTCAAGGATACGACGACGTCTTTAGCTGATCCAGGGAAACCATAAGATGATACCTTAGGATACTGGACAGATTTAGAAGTCGTCGGTCCTTTCTTTTCAAATCTGACGTTTGAAATCTGCCGAGTAGGTTCCAATCGATTGGACGACTTTGATTTAAAGTCAGGCTTTTTAACACCTAAGCTTTTCCGGTCGCCCGAGTGTTTATTTTTGAATGCAAGGTCATCCTCGACCCTCATATGGGCAAGTGTTCGTGCTCGTACGTCTTCAAAGGTTTCCGGAGGATACTTTGTAAGATCGAGATATAACCCGGAACTATCGTCCATACCTCGTTTGTATGCTTCGATTGCCGTTTTTACATCGCAGTTACGGATACTAATCATCTCCACGTTGAACCGATTAAAGTAGCCCCGGATGGACTCTCCATTCTTCTGCACGACGTAGTAGAGGTCGCTCGTTTGCTTCTCCATTTTTCGGCTGCTAGCGAATTGTTGAGTGAATTGATTCACCAATTCTGCAAAAGACCCAATAGTTTTAGGTTTGAGATTTATTAACCATTGTAAAGCTGCCCCGGTCAAGGTCGCCCTAAAACTTTTGCACATGCAAACTTCTTGGAATTGGTACGGTATTGAGACAGTCCACATAAGTTGCTTGTATTGGGCGACGTGTTCCGTTGGATCAGTGACGCCTGAGTACTTTGGACTGAAGGTTGGAATGCTGTATTTCTTTGGAACATCTACTAATGCGATCTCATCAATGAACGGTGACGCTTGAAACCCTGCACGTGGCTCGACATCGACTGGAACTGCTGCCCCCGGTAATTTGGCCAACATTGATAGGACACGTTCATTTTGCTCTTCCAGAAGTTTTAGTCTTTGTGCAACGGGATCTAAGGGAACACCATTTGAAGTGCCCAATGGAACATAACCAGTCCCATTGAGGCTATTCTGCTGCGAGGCATCAGAGGCATATCCATTGAATGGAATAGAGGCCATAGGCATGGTTGGGATTGCGAAGGTCGCAGGATTAATTGATGGTGGTCGAGGATAATTAGGCAATGGAGGGGGCACATTCCAGGTACCAACATAAGCATTTGTAGTTCCCATCACATTGTTCCCATTTTGGTTTCTCAAATTCTCGATGGTTTCAGCTGCTTGTCGAGCTTGAGTTGTTAGGGCGTCAATACGAGCACGAGCAGCTGTCAGCTCCATGTTCATTTGAGCTACGATATGATCTTGAGTTCCTTGGAATGCCATTATCCTGAATAACTGGACAAGAAAACACTAAGAGAAAACGTTAGTCTGTCGTGAGATTATTGAAGATTTCCTTTGGATGGGGTCCCACGGATGGCGCCAAACTGTTTATGCCAAAAATCTCCCAAGGGAAATTTAAGGTAATCGTGAAGCTTAATCCAACCAAAGAAAGTAACGACAATAATCGTACGACTATAATAGAATTAAAGTAAATAAGACGAGAGAATTGTTGACGCGGAAAACCCCTAAAGTGGGTAAAAACCGCGGACGAGTGTAAGTCGTCGTGCACTATGGACGTCAATCAGGGACGTCGTCCTTTAGAACAAGTGTTACAAGTGAAATGTAATATAAAATAGTACAATAAAATAAAGTCGGTCGTGCGTCGGATGTATCAAGATGTCAGTCGTACGTCGTATGACAAACAGTGGAATACTTTATAAACTTCGGGAAAGATTGCGCAAGCTTGAGAGTATAATTCCAGAGTTTGAGCCTCAGATCCCCAAATATGAAGTTCAATCTTCATATTTATACTCCATTCGTCCTTTAAAACCTTAACATACGTGGAGGAGATCCAATGTTAAAGTAAAAAATTCCATAGTTATTTCCCTAACAACTCAATTAACATTAAAACACGAATATTACAATATCCGGGAAAATAGTGTCAGACCCGGAACACGGATAAGGAGATTTTCAATAAAAATTGCAACCACGTGCAACAAAACAATTTTATGCATGCTTAAGCTCACGGTTTAAAATCTGATGAGTGTTAAAGGCTTTACCAAGGCTTCATAGTACAACTCACTTTATGCTTCGAAAACATGGGAAACAATTGATGCAAACTTATTTTATAAATAAATTTTGTGCATGAACTTGGTCGGCACTCAGCATCTCAGGACTATACTCTTCCATTTTCCCGACATACTATTGCCATCCAGATACATCAAACACCTCCGAGTCACGAACCCACTAATTGGGTTAACTTACAATTTCCCTTCGAAATAAAACTGGTCTAACGAACTTATAGTTCTAATCCAACCAATAATTCTTACACAAGATGATCGACTTAATGCAGTCAACGCATTTAACTATCACTTCAACGTCACATCGCTATAGACATCAACCTTTCCTTAGATTAATCGCTTAGAAACTTTCTCACTACCCCAACGGTCATCCTACTAAGGTAGTTCAAGTATACACATGTGATATGTAGGTTCACCATAACACTGGCCAGGTGTCATTATGAACGTACCATACATGATCATCCTTGCGACCCTTGACAATTTCCCGTTTCTAATGACCCGATCAACTCCAAGATATTTTATCTTAAGGCGCCTAATGTGCAACTTCACTTTCAATCACCTACCAGTACGCTAGTTTAAGTCTAGGCATAAAAATCAACACCTAATTCTCTAAAATTTATGCTCTGATACCAACTTGTAACACCCTGAATTCTGGAAAATAGCAACTAATTTAAAATTTCCTAAATACACCAATAAATAAATCATCTATGACCACAATTTAATATTTAACCTCAATACACACATTCTTTCTATACGAACAGTCTATAATAAAGATGGGTGCTAGTAAAACCCAAAAGTATCGCTATCTCCAAACTGCGGAAGACTTCGCCAAATGCTTACACTCGTGAACCACTAAGCACATCTCTTCATACGACTGTTAGAACCGAACCCCCTTCTGGAACCTGATGCACATGCCGACAAATAAAAAGGTTAGGCTTGACGCCTAGTGAGCTCAAGAGTTTTACATTAGGGATGTACATATAAAACAATAACTTTAAGAATGTTATTTAAAATCATGATTTCCACAATCCCATACGTTTGATTTGAAAGCAACCAAAAATGAAATACATTAAATCTTAAAACAATCTCCTTTCAATGTTCACCCCTTTTTGTGATTAAAATCATAAAACACACACCTCTTTAAATAAAGCCGAAACCCAAAGTGCTCGTAAAATATAACTGGCCTCATAATGATCAAACACCGAAAACGTAGTTAACTCCATCTTCCCAAAACATCCCAATAACTCGAATGAGTTTCAATAACCAAAACCTTAAAACATAGATAAATACCCATACACCAACGTCTCCGAAAACATGGATTATAAAACTCCATAACCAAACCACACCTATTGGTGATGGGGGAGACACGATTACATTATACATAACGGAACACAAAGTAAATCTCATAGTTATGTAGTAATTCAAAACATGTGGGTTACACATAAAACACCCACCGAGCTCAACTACTCCTAGTCTATCGCCCGAAAACATCAAGTCAACCACTCCAGGTCTTTCCTTGAGAGTCCCCAAAACCGGCCAACTCGGGCACAATGGGATTACACCTTACTGTCCATGGGACGCTGCCCGACCGTATAGGCCCACACCCTACTTACCATGGAGCCCGATGCCTATCCCGTGCCAAATGGTGAACCAACTTCCTAAACGGGGACAGAGGAACATCGTGCCTATGGATCCATTGCACTAACTAAACCATTACATGACTCAAAACGAATGAATCAAACCATTCAAAACATGACATGCTCAACTAAAATGCAGTAAATGCAAATCTTAACCAAACGCTCAACACCGAGTAATTAAAACGGACAAGTGTCCTCAAAACCCAACAAAATCCAAACCGAGCCACAAGCTAAACAAATCCAAAGACTCAACGTCGAAATTCATGAAATGAAATCAAATGTAAATACCCGTATTTATATAAACCCACGCTCCAAAACATACAATTAGCTACAATGTGGTTTAGATTGGGACAATTCTTTCTCCAAGTGAGTTTACAACATTTATCTTTTCAAAACGTCCCGTAACACCAAAACCATGCATTTTTCCAAACCACAATTTGAAACACATTTATGCTCAAAATCTACTTCCATAAAATAAATCATTAAAATACCAAAATACATTATTTATTTATCATAATGCCCAAAATCCCAAGGACATATGTTAAATGAGTTTATAAAGTTAAGCACCTTTAAAATAACCAACTTATCAGCAGTTACAAACTTCTCAACAATTAACAAAACTTATCAACAGTTAACAATTTCGTGTAAGGCATAAAATACTTTAGAACAACCATTTTGGCATGTACACCGTTTTCACAAATCAACTTGAACTCACCTTGCTAGATTTAGGCTAAATCTAGATTTCACCCAACGAGCTCTTTTGAAGGCCGCTTGAATCCTCAAGCCGAAAACTTCCAAAACCTAGATCCATACAAATCCAAACCATAAATATCCATACATAATCATATAGAAACATTTCCCCAACCTTTATATACTAAATTCCTCAACAAGATCAAAACCCTAGTTTCCCAAAAACCATCAAATCCGAGATTTGAGATACCCAACACTAAGAAACCACCAATGGAGCATTTAACATTATTTCAAGAAAGCTTACCATTAAAGATGACGAGACTTTCCGAGAACACCCAATCCAACTCTTCAACCCGAGCTTCCAACCGATGGACTTGATGGGGAAGATGAAAATGGAGGTTTTGTGGTTCAAGATTCCAACTAGTTAGATGGTGAGTAAACATGTGGTTTGGGGAGGAAAACCCCCCAAAATGGTTAGGGTTCGGTTTTGGGGTTTGGGAGAGAAAATGGAAGAAGATAGAAGTAAAAAATGAGAGAAATGGTGAGAAATTTAGGCATTTAGGGAACCAGTGGCCGCGGGCGATTATGCCACGCGATAGTGACATTGTCACTATCGCGAGGGCACTCTCGCGGGAAATGTATCGCGGGTGGTACACCCCCGGCGATTGTGCCACGCGATAGTGACACATGTCACTATCGCGAGTCACAATCGCGCCACACGTACCGAGCCCCGAAAAGGTTGAAACTCTAGATTCTCGCATGGGTCGACTTAAGGTTCGAAAGTATAACCTTTTCCACTCAAAAGATAGACGGAAGGAGGAGAGATAACTAACGAAGGACAGAGCTTGTCTTACGAAAAAACGGGTGTTATAACTAAAGGTGCATGAGAAGAAATACCCCACTCATGACTTGGAGTTAGCGGCGGTAATGTTCGCCTTGAAGTTATGGCGACATTATCTTTATGGCACAAAGTGTACTTTGTACACGAACCACAAGAGCCTGAGGTACGTCTTTGATCAGAAGGAGCTTAACATGAGACAAAGAAGATGGTTGGAGCTACTCAAAGACTATGATTGTGAGCTACTCTATCACCCGGGGAAAACGAACGTGGTGGCCGATGCTTTAAGTCGGAAGGAGTATAGTGGGAAGCTTCAAGCCAAGATTTTGCGAATTGAATTAGTGTCAAGTCTTATGGAGAGGATCAAGACATCACAAACCGAGGTCCTGTTAGAAGAGAATCTCAAGGAGGAAGTAATGGTCAAGCAACGCCTACTCTTGACCGAAGATAGCCGTGGGATAAAATGTTTTGATGGAAGAGTTTGGGTGCCAAGGATTGGTGGGAATCGAGAACTACTTTTGGAGGACGCTCACAAGTCCAAATACTTAATCCACCCGGGATGTACAAAGATGTATAGAGACTTGAAGTTACACTATTGGTGGCCGGGTATGAAGTTAGATGTGGCACGCTATGTGGAGCGATGCGTGAATTGTTCCCAAGTGAAGGCCGAACACCAACGACCTTATGGGAACCTTCAACCGTTAGAAATACCCGAGTGGAAATGGGACAAGATCACTATGGACTTTGTGACCAAGCTACCGAAGACGTTGAAGGGAAACGACATTGTTTATGCCAAAAATCTCCCAAGGAAAATTTAAGGTAAATGTGGAGCTTGATCCAACCAAAGAAAGTAGCTTTAATAATCGTACGACAATAATAAAAATGAAATAAACGAGACAAGGGAATTGGTGACGCGGAAAACCCCTAAAATGGGTAAAAACCGCGGACGAGTATGAGTCGTCGTGCACTATGGACGTCAATCAGGGACGTCGTCCTTGATAACAAATGTTACAAGTGAAATATAATATAAAACAATATGATAAAGTAAAGTCGGTCGTGCGTTGTGTGTATTCAAACTTCGGTCGTGCGTCGTACGACAAACAACAGAAGGTCTTATGAACTTCGAGAGAAACTGAATGAGCTTGAGAGTATAATTAGTGAGCTTCTAAGGTCTGAGAATCAGATGTCCGAATGTGGAGTTCAATCTTCATATTTATACTCCAATTGTCCATTAACAAGTCTTGAATGCATATCTTCAATAAAATTTCCGTTTTAACATTGATGATAGCGTCCGTTACGTCTGTTGCTATTGATGGTAACTTCCGATATAATCTTTAGTCATGAATGTCTTTGAATCCTGCATTAAACATGATATAAAATATGTTGCAGTTTTAGTAACTGAAATCCTGTCGTACGACTAATTTCGTTGGATGAATATCTATTCAAAAGTCGCCTTAAGGGAAGGGCGTCAAATGTCTCTGGTCGTACAACAATAGTCTATTGGAATTTTTACCTAAACAGTTTGCCCCCAAATTTAAAATTCAAGCGACAACTTTTTGAAATTTAAATTTTAAAATCATGACACGTGTTATAAAAGAAACGCGGGTAGTTCGAATAGAACCAAATCGGTTCGTTTCCAACTAGATATTGACGTCACTTACAACGGAATGCACAATTTGACAGCTAATGAAGGACAGATGTCACGCTCTCGTTAAGTGCACTCAAGGGTTTTGCCTGACACGAACGACACGTGTCGATTGGCGATTTAATTTCCTGACGATTCAGTTTCCAAATTTCAGTATAAATAAGGATTTCCCTTAATCTTTTCCTTTTTCTACGCTTACCTTTTCAAAGAATACATATCTCCGGCGAGATTCAGTTTCCGAGCGATCAGAATCCTTTCCATTCCAAATTCGAGGTTTAGAACACTATTTAAGGTACGATTTTTCGTTCTTCCCTCTATATCGATTTATGCATAAGAAATCCGTAGCTAGAAAACCTAGAAAAGCTTGGGATATTCTTAGCTACTGGCGTGCGACTTTAAATATCCCAGACATCCAAATATCGAGTGAGCCCGTGAGTTTGTATAGTGAGGAAGAACATATAGATCACTTTAAGAGTTTGGCTAAGCTTCCAGAAGAAATAAATCTGGTGTCACCGGAGGATTTAAAGTCGGACGAAGTTCCGATGGGATATTGCGTTTTATATGAATATCCTTTTAAGATAGGTTTCTATTGGCCATTTAGCCCTTTGGTCAGGGCATTTTTAGATGCTTTTGACTTGAAGCCTGGACAATTAATGCCTCAATTCTGGTAGATTGTCCAGGTGATCGATCGACTTACGGCTGAATGGGAGGTACCGTTCAATGTGAACGACCTCTTGACAGCCTATAGTGTACGACCGAATAATTATCACCGGTATAGTCTGTTTCCTCGTTCGAAGGGGGACAATGTACTGATACTTAACACCGCGGTGAACGACCATGGGTGGAAACGTCAGTATGTTTTCCTCCAGGTGGCGTCTGTAAGTGATGAAGACAGCCAATGGTTGTCGTCAGGCTGGAACGAATCGGGTAGGTTTACTGTTTTTGTCGTGTGTTTTTATCGTGCGTTTTTGTCGTGCGTTTTTTCTGACGTCTTTCTTTGTTTGACAGTGATCGATTTCAACAGAGTAAAGCCAAGGAGAGATTCTCTCGACAAGGTTCAGATAATCTTAAATAGAAGTATTATTGATCGCTCGTTTTCCCATCGATTGAACGACGAAGGGGACTGTAACACCCCGATTCTTGAAAGATACCATTTCAAGTTAATACAGAAACCGATATATCAAGGAAAAATAAGATATTTAATTTTGGGTTTGAATCCTTGATTTTATAGTCTTGATGGATAAAGGATTCAATTACGAGTCCAACGGTTCTTTCTGGAGCGAAAACGGAGCTATAACGAAGAAGTTATGGCCAAAACAAGATTTAAGGTTCACTCTCGCGGACTGTGTGGGGCGCACGGGTCGTGCGCCCTCCACGCACAAACCGCGCACGGGTCATGCGCATCAGGCAGAGACCTCAGCTCGGGCTTAAAACCTGATTTCCATCCCATTTCACCCAAAACTTCATTCCTTCATAACTTTTGCTCCACAACTCCGATTTTGATGATTCAAGTTGCTACGGTTTCAGTTTTGAGAGCTCTTCAAGGATCTAGCAATAGATAAGAAGTATATTGGAGTATACTAGAGTATTTTGTGGTGGTAAGCTTCTCATCTCTCACTATTCATCTTCTTCACCAAGTTTTCTTGGGTTTTCATCCATCCTTTGTTCTCCCTTTCATAGATTGAAGGTTTGTAGTCATTTTGGTGAGATAGGAATGTTTTGGTTGGTGTATTCAAGCTTGGGTTAAGGTAATCTTCTATCCTCTACGGTTATGGAAGTTAGGGTTTCGGTATTAGTTGAGGCATCCATGTATATGGTTTGGGAAATGATTCTTTGTGGTTGATTATGTTTATGTATGGTTGAATATGTATGGATTTAGGTTTTGGAAGTTTTGTCTTGAGAATCCAAGTGTTCTTCAAAGGAGCTCTAGTTGGGGGGGGGAAATCTAGATTTAGCCTAAATTTAGCAAAGTGAGTTCAAGTTGATTTGTGAAAACGTTGTACATGCCAAAATGTTTATTTTAAAGCATTTATGTGTTTTACATGAAATTATCAATTGTTGGGTTATTTGGTAACTTTTGATTAATTGAAGTGTTTAGCTTATTAAATCTTGTAAAACACCACATTTAGGATTTTTAAGATATGTTGATAAATGTGTCACAAAGGAACATGTTTTGGTGGTTTATTGCATGAATGGGTTATTGGTCGAAAATACACCTTTATGTGTTTGTCGGGTTTTATGCATCATTCATGAATTGGAATATTTGGAAAATCACACATGCGTGAGTCCCTTGGTTTCGAGTCATTCCCGGCTTTGGGAAAACGCTTTAGAAATGGAAAACCTTTTGGGTTTTGGGCCGAAGGCCAATGATAATTTGAGAATCGAATATTTTGGGAAAATGTGTATTTGGGTTGTGTAACCATATTGGCTCTCGTGTTTTAGCCAAACGTTTATTAAACCTCTTGGGGCTTGATTTGTACTCGTTGGAGTCTTTGGAACATTTGTTCAGTTTTGGTAGTTCGTTAAGGAGCCTTGCCGTATGGTGTACCTAGTTGCATCCCATTTGTGAGTTACGTGTATTGGATGCGTTAGTTCATCCGTTGGAGTCATGTAACGTGTTAGGTTGTAATGCAATGGATCCATAGGCATAGAGGTTGATTTTATGGTGTAAATGGGATAAGATTCCTGTGTTTTAATCTGGAAATAGGCGTTGATGATACGATGTAAGTCCTACATAATCAAGTGTGTCAAGGATGGAGATATCCCAAGGTAAAGATCTGGATAGGGTTGAACTTGGTGATTCTTTGGAACTAAAGACTTGGATAGAGTTGATGTTCAAAGGACTAAAGACCCAGAGAGGGTTGATGTCTATTATGACTAAAGACCTGGATAGGGTTGATGTCTATCATGACTAAAGACCTGGATAGGGTTGATGTCTATCATGACTAAAGACCTGGATAGGGTTGATGTCTATCATGACTAAATACCCAGAGAGGGTTGATGTCTATCATGACTAAAGACCTGGATAGGGTTGATGTCTATCATGACTAAAGACCTGGATAGGGTTGATGTCTACCGTGACTAAAGACCTGGATAGGGTTGATGTCAATGGTTGTTTATCCTTGAAGATACGCTTATAACATACATATGTGGCTTAACTTTGTGTACCCGCCACATTCAATGGAATCGGGTCTTCCCCGTCACCGAAAGGTGTTGTTTTGGGTACTGAGTCTTGTTGTCATGTTTTCGGTGATATATTGTATATGGGATTTATTAACCATGATTTATGGGTTGAGTGTTATGACCCACCCGTGTTTTGGGTGTTGTGGGATGTGAAGTGTTATTCACGGTATCACAATTGGGAGTCGATTTATATTCATGTTTTGAGTGAGTTTTGGATTGGTTTCCTTTCTTTTAAAGATATATCTATTCATGTTAAAACTTTTGAACTCACTAGGCGTTAGCCTAACCTTTTATTTGTCGGCATGTGCATCAGGTTTCAGTTGGGGTTGGTCCTAGCGGTGCTATGAAGAGATGAGCACTAGCTTGCGTGAGAGTGAGTAGCGTGACGAAGTCTTCCGCAGTCTGGAGATAGCGATACTTATTGGGTTTTAGTAACACATGTCCTTATTATAGACTGTAGGTATAGAATGAATGTATGTATGGAGGTTAAATCTTAAATTATGGTTGTAGATGAATCATTTATTGATGTATTTAGAAAATTTTTAATTAGTTGCTATTTCCAGAATTTAGGGTGTTACAAGTTGGTATCAGAGCTTAAGTTTGAGAGAATTAGGTATTGATTTTTGGATGCCTAGACTCAAACTAGCGTTTTTATTAGTGATTGTAAGTGAAGTTGCATATTAGGAACCTTAAGATAAGATATTTTGGAGTTGATCGAGTCGTTAGAAACGGGAAACTTGTCGAGGGTCGCAAGGATGAACTTGTACGGTACGTTCATAATGGCACCTGGCCAGTGTTATGGTGAACCTACATGCTATATGTGTGTACTTGAACTATCTTGGTATGATTACCGTTGGGGTAGTGAGAATGTTTCTAAGCGAGTGATCTAAGGAGGGTTGGCGTTTATAGCAATGTCACTTTGGAGGGACAGTTAAGACATGATGAATGCTGGAAGTTGACCATGGTGGGTCAGGATAATTGGTTGGAGCAGAACCTTAGACTTATGGAATTGATGTTAGTCGAAGAGAAAATTATAAGGTGAATCGATGAGATATTCGAGTATTGCCTTAGGATGTTAAGCATCCGGATGATAATAGTATGGATTGAGAAATGTGGTCCTAAGATGCTGAGTGCCGACCAAATTCATGCACAAAATTTATTCTAAATCAGTTTGCATAAATTGTTTCTCACGTTTTCAAAGTATAATGTGAGTTATGTTGCGAAGTCTTGGTAAAACATTTAGCACTCATCAGATTTTGATCCGTGAGCTTAATCTTGCATGAAATTGTTTTGATTGCACGTGGTTGCAAGTTATATTGAAAAATCTCTCCGTCCCTGTTTTGTGTTTAACGCTATTTTGGACATCTTAAGATCCGTGTTTTATTGCCATATGGGGCATTGGGCAAGTAACTGTAGAATTTTAACCTTGACATTGGATCTCCTCCACGTATGTTAAGGTTTTAAAGGAAGAGTTGTTCCCATGTTTTTGAGTCTGAACTTCCTTGGGAATTTTGGGTCGGTATGAGTCGTGTTGAATTTTATGGAATATTGTTTTGCGACGTTTTGGGCGCGTGAGTGTACTTCGAAATGCGTGTGTTTTATTTTTGTTGCGTGTAAATTTACGAGCTTTTTGGGCGTCGTGTCTCAGGAAAGTTTTGTTGAAAGGGGTCACTTTATCGTGCGAGGTGGTTTTAGAATTCTGACATTTTTAGACATGTTGACGTTTTATGCTTTTATGTTGGGAAGTGAAAGTTTTGACACCGCTTGATTTTAGCGTTAATGAGTTTTATTAAAATTCAGTTAGTTTTATGGTGTCTTATTGTACGACATTTTGTGTCGCGTAAGCAAATTCTGGGTACGTGTACATATGCATCTTGGGTGCGTTGACTGGTGAGTTTTGTTAATAAATGTCGTCCCTCATGTTGTTTTGGGGAGGTTTCATTATTATGTGAATTACCTTCGGGATTTATACAAATATCAATCATTGAATACTATTGACATTGGATTAAATTATACGGTTGGTTTGAGTAGGCACATAAAGGATTTATGTTGTTTCAGCTATTGATTTTGTTGTTTGAAATTTTCCGCAATGCGTTAAACGAGCATCGGATTTCAAGTCGTTGTAGTTACCATCTTGGTCAAATGTGTCTTATCGAGGCGGCTTCAAGTTTTAAACTCGATTTGAGAATTATTTGCATTCTTATCATTTCATCGAACTTTGGGGAATAAACTGTTGCATATGGAGTTGTTAATAATTTTATGTCGCAACGACTTTTGGGTTGGGAAGTCAGAACTTTAAAAATTAATTTGTGAATGCCTCTTTTGGGAATTGTACAAACTTTTATTGCACATGTTACAGTGCGGAAAGTTATTCTTCATATGCATAGTATAAATTGATGCATTACTAGGACCATGGTAGTCCGTTTGAAAATTTTGTTGCGCATCTCTTGTTACCGTTTTTATTAACGTAATTACTGATCAAACGAGTTTTGGAAATGGTTTTTATATGCGTTGTGTTGGTAACCAGTTTTGAAACCTATCGGATGGACGATAGTGTGTTGTCACTGTACGGTTAATCGTTATAAAGCGTACGTATTTGAAAGTTCTTATAAAACTTTAAATTGGCATAGTAGTTGAAAACCTTGAACTCATTAGACCTACAGATTTTAACCATGCGTAAGAGAAGTTGTAATTAGGGACTAAGGGAGTCCTTGGAATTGGAGGCGTCAGATGTTCCGACTTGCGGTCAGTCGTGAAAGTTTGAGTTTCAGTTTTGAATTTGTGTGCATTTGTTTTATGGAAGTAGTATATTTAAGTCTTCTCCGCTAGTTAAGGGGTGATTTTATACTTCGGTAATCATGCGGGATAAGGTCTTATGTGACTATCTGCGCTTCTTTTGGGATTCGTTGTGATGGATTGCTAGTCGGTGTCACATCATGGGCTGTGTTGTCGGCATACCGTATTGGTGGGTTCCGCGATTAAAAGGAAATTTTGGTGATATGTTTGTTAGAAATGCATGATTTGGAATTTTAGCATTTTGTTAGGTGTCAGCCTTAGTGCGACGATCCGTCTGGAATGGAATCGTGGGCGGGATGTCCACATTTTCGAGGTCACCGTTTAGTTTTAGGTGTCGACTTGTTTTCTTGAAGTCAATGGATCTTGGAATGTTTGGAAGTATTCCGGTTGGATTATGGGAAATAATGACCTTTCAGTGATAGAAATTAAAAGAAGGTTAAGTGTTGATGTTTAAGTACCGATGGGTATAAGCATCCCCGTGGTGATAAAGATTTTGTTAAAGGAATGTTGTGTGGTTGGGGTTGGAACGGAGTTGAGTGATAGCCGAATTTGGGTTAACCAGTTACCTAAAGGACGCATTGGTGCGCCTTGGAAGGACATCTTCATCAATATTAGGAGTGGATCTGTAGGAATCTGAGGATTCATGGGTCTAAGGGAATAGTTCGGATTGGGGTATTCTTGATGGAAATGTCTAGATAAGGTCGTAAGTTGCTTTCGGGGTATTACGAGAAATCTAAGGTTGGGAGGCAACCGAGAATGAACGATTTAGAAAAGGATTAATCAATGACGCAACGTTCATCCTGGCATCGGTGAAATATATTGAACGTCGAGGTTTAGTTTGTAACGGCACGTTATGAGAAACACAGCTACAACCTCAACCGGAATGTAATCGGGTTTGTATATGAGGTGAAGTTTAAGTGAAGGCATTCCTTTTGGATAGAAAATCAATCAATCTTTCCAAGTGTGATGTTGGGTGTTTGGTGGTTCCAGATTTCGAGGACGAAATCTCTTTTAAGGTTGGGAGGATTGTAACACCCCGATTCTTGAAAGATACCATTTCAAGTTAATACAGAAACCGATATATCGAGGAAAAATAAGATATTTAATTTTGGACTTGAATCCTTGATTTTATAGTGTTGATGGATAAAGGATTCAATTACGAGTCCAACGGTTCTTTCTGGAGCGAAAACGGAGCTATAACGAAGAAGTTATGGCCAAAACAAGATTTAAGGTTCACTCTCGCAGACTGTGCAGTGCGCCCTCCACGCACAAACCGCGCACGGGTTGTGCGCATCAGGCAGAGACCTCAGCTCGGGCTTAAAACCTGATTTCCGCCCCATTTCACCCAAAACTTCATTCCTTCATAACTTTTGCTCCACAACTCCGATTTTGATGATTCAAGTTGCTACGGTTTCATTTTTGAGAGCTCTTCAAGGATCTAGCAAGATATAAGAAGTCTATTGGAGTATACTAGAGTATTTTGTGGTGGTAAGCTTCTCATCTCTCACTATTCATCTTCTTCACCAAGTTTTCTTGGGTTTTCATCCATCCTTTGTTCTCCCTTTCATAGATTGAAGGTTTGTAGTCATTTTGGTGAGCTAGGAATGTTTTGGTTGGTGGATTCAAGCTTGGGTTAAGGTAATCTTCTATCCTCTTCGGTTATGGAAGTTAGGGTTTCGGTATTAGTTGAGGCATCCATGTATATGGTTTGGGAAATGATTCTTTGTGGTTGATTATGTTTATGTATGGTTGAATATGTATGGATTTAGGTTTTGGAAGTTTTGTCTTGAGAATCCAAGTGTTCTTCAAAGGAGCTCTAGTTGGGGGGAAAATCTAGATTTAGCCTAAATCTAGCAAGGTGAGTTCAAGTTGATTTGTGAAAACGTTGTACATGCCAAAATGTTTATTTTAAAGCATTTATGTGTTTTACATGAAATTATCAATTATTGGGTTATTTGGTAACTTTTGATTAATTGAAGTGTTTAGCTTATTAAATCTTGTAAAACACCATATTTGGGATTTTTAAGATATGTTGATAAATGTGTCACAAAGGAACATGTTTTGGTGGTTTATTGCATGAATGGGTTATTGGTCGAAAATACACCTTTATGTGTTTGTCGGGTTTTATGCATCATTCATGAATTGGAATATTTGGAAAATCACACATGCGTGAGTCCCTTGGTTTCGAGTCATTCCCGGCTTTGGGAAAACGCTTTAGAAATGGAAAACCTTTTGGGTTTTGGGCCGAAGGCCAATGATAATTTGAGAATCGAATATTTTGGGAAAATGTGTATTTGGGTTGTGTAACCATATTGGCTCTCGTGTTTTAGCCAAACGTTTATTAAACCTCTTGGGGCTTGATTTGTACTCGTTGGAGTCTTTGGAACATTTGTTCAGTTTTGGTAGCTCGTTAAGGAGCCTTGCCGTATGGTGTACCTAGTTGCATCCCATTTGTGAGTTACGTGTATTGGATGCGTTAGTTCATCCGTTGGAGTCATGTAACATGTTAGGTTGTAATGCAATGGATCCATAGGCATAGAGGTTGATTTTATGGTGTAAATGGGATAAGATTCCTGTGTTTTAATCTGGAAATAGGCGTTGATGATACGATGTAACTCCTACATAATCAAGTGTGTCAAGGATGGAGATATCCCAAGGTAAAGATCTGGATAGGGTTGAACTTGGTGATTCTTTGGAACTAAAGACTTAGATAGAGTTGATGTTCAAAGGACTAAAGACCCAGAGAGGGTTGATGTCTATTATGACTAAAGACCTGGAATGGGTTGATGTCTATCATGACTAAAGACCCAGAGAGGGTTGATGTCTATCATTACTAAAGACCTGGATAGGGTTGATGTCTATCATGACTAAAGACCAAGAGAGGGTTGATGTCTATCATGACTAAAGACCTGGATAGGGTTGATGTCTATCATGACTAAAGACCCAGAGAGGGTTGATGTCTATCATGACTAAAGACCTGGATAGGGTTGATGTCTATCATGACTAAAGACCTGGATAGGGTTGATGTCTATCATGACTAAAGACCTGGATAGGGTTGATGTCTACCGTGACTAAAGACCTGGATAGGGTTGATGTCAATGGTTGTTTATCCTTGAAGATACGCTTATAACATACATATGTGGCTTAACTTTGTGTACCCGCCACATTCAATGGAATCGGGTCTTCCCCGTCACCGAAAGGTGTTGTTTTGGGTACTGAGTCTTGTTGTCATGTTTTCGGTGATATATTGTATATGGGATTTATTAACCGTGATTTATGGGTTGAGTGTTATGACCCACCCGTGTTTTGGGTGTTGTGGGATGTGAAGTGTTATTCACGGTATCACAATTGGGAGTCGATTTATATTCATGTTTTGAGTGAGTTTTGGATTGATTTCCTTTCTTTTAAAGATATATCTATTCATGTTAAAACTCTTGAACTCACTAGGCGTTAGCCTAACCTTTTATTTGTCGGCATGTGCATCAGGTTTCAGTTGGGGTTGGTCCTAGCGGTGCTATGAAGAGATGAGCACTAGCTTGCGTGAGAGTGAGTAGCTTGACGAAGTCTTCCGCAGTCTGGAGATAGCGATACTTATTGGGTTTTAGTAACACATGTACTTATTATAGACTGTAGGTATAGAATGAATGTATGTATGGAGGTTAAATCTTAAATTATGGTTGTAGATGAATCATTTATTGATGTATTTAGAAAATTTTTAATTAGTTGCTATTTCCAGCATTTAGGGTGTTACAGGGACGAAGCCGTTTTTGTAGCTGAAGTGACGCCTGTCGAGGGTTCTCCTAGAGAAGGAGATAATATAGAAGAGAAGGAGAGGGAAGAAGAGAAAGAAGAAGAGAGAGAAGAAATGACTGGTAAGTCGCTCGATAGTACCTTTCTCTTATACATCGTACGTTATATTATTTTTAACTTGTTCTCTTTTTTCAGAAGACGCATCTATAAAGTCGGTCGCCGCTAAGCGAGCCGAGCAACTGGAGCTCGCCCGTCAGGGAAGAGAAAAAGCGAGGAAAAGATCTGCCCCCTCCACGGGGGTAGATCCGAGACGTGTCTGAGGCAAGCAGCCTCGGTATTCGCCCAAGAAGACGGGCGATGCCACTTTGTCATCCCTTTCAGGGGCGACACCGGTGAAGGAAACCGCTGTTGGGATCGAGTTGGAAGGCTCGACCAAGGCGACGAAGGATGCCCCATCAACGGGGGTTTCGGGCGTTGAGAAGCCCTCTGTCGCACCTTCTTCTTCCTCTAAAGGTGAGGGGAAGAATAAGGAAAAAGTGGGAGAGATGATTTTCAAAGCCACTCTCCTGGCTGACTTTATGGCGAATGACGTTCTCGAAAGAGACGTCATTTTCCCCCACTTGGCAAAATTACTTCTCCCGACTTTCTACGATTGGTACAAGGAATCTCGGGTTGAGGACACGGGAGCATTTGCCGCTGGTCTAACCTTCATGGTAAGTCTTATTTGTCTTTCTTCTTCGTTGCTCATTTCTCACTACTAACAATTAGTCATGTAGGCTTTCCAAGCTTGTTTGAGCTTCTATGCTCAAACAGAAGGTCTTAGGGCGTCTTTTCCTGACGTCAAGAAAAGGGCCGACGAGGCTCTGGAAAAGGAAAAGGTCGCCCTGGAGGCGTTCGAAGCTGAAAAAATGAAGGTCGAGGGCCTTAGGACCGAACTTACTGATGTTCGAAGTCTACTAGAGATTTCGAATTGTGAAAAAGTCAAATTCAGGGACCAACTTCTTGAGTTGGAGGCTTTGTCGACCAAGTTGGAAGTCGAAAAGATTAAGGCTACTACAACTGCTGCTGCTTCTGCTGACGAGATTGTGATTCTGAAGAAGAGAGTCGAAGATCTGGAGGGTGATGTGAGGGATTTAGAGATGGAGAATAAGCAAATCGAGGCTGTCAGGATCGAATTCTTAACAAGAATTAATTCTCAGAAACAATATCAAAGAAGTTTGCGGAATAACACTTTGATATTTTATGAAACAGTAAATCAACACAGAAAATATGAATAACAAACTGTGAACTTGTATTTAATGCTTTGAAGTTACAAGATTACACACTCAACCTCAATATTGATGAACAGGCTCACCAATACGAATTCTACTTCTCTTTTTCCTGCTCTGAGATCCCTCCTTCTTTGATAACTACTCCCTTGGCCTTTTGAGTAGCCTTAAGAGTATCATTCTTTGCTTTGACTAAAGTTTCTGCTATCTCCATTTCTTCCACAGAGAGCCCTATTTCTGCTGCTACTTTTACTTCAGCAGCAGTATCTGTTTCTTTTTCCATCTCTTCCTCTGTCTCCCCCTCAACTTCAGCTTTCTTTTCAACAGTTTCCCCTTCATGCTTCTCCCCCTTGTTGAAAGAATCTTGAACTTGGTCCCTCTTTTTGAGTACAAACTGTTTCCTTCTTTTCTTTTGAACCAGCCTGGTTACCATCTTCTTCAATTTTTCAATCAGAACTTGTTGGGACAGGATAACCAGCTTCATCTCCTCTATTTCTTTTCCTTGTTTCATAACATCTATGTTGATGTTTCCCATGGTTTCCATCAATTCCTAGTAGTCATATCTGTCCTCACCTTCTCTAGAAGTGTTACCCTCCTTTGAAGGATCATTGGATCTTTTAGTAGTGGAAGTCTTCTGCCTAGCAGAAGCACTATCCACCCCCGTGGTTTCTTGGCACCAGGGACCTTCAAATGATTGCTCATTCAAAGTTGCCATGGGGGAGGTCTTATTGATGTTACCACTTTCCTCCTCTGTGCTAGCAGGAGTAGTGGCAGCCTCATCACCCATATGCTCTTCCTCCTCCTTAGAGAGCACCTCCTTGGGGTTGGGAGACACCCCTTTGGTTTCCCTATGGATATTCTCTAAAGGAGAATTCTCCTTTAGAGGGCTTAAAGGCTTGGGGGATGTTGGTACAAGAAGTGAAGGAGCCTTCTTTACCTGTTTCCTCTTGTAAGTTTGGGTAATAGGAGAGGTTGGTTTTTCAAGAAGGGACTGGGGAATTAATTTTGAGTGGGAAGGTTGGGATTGGCTAGCAGTAGGATGGTCTAATGGGGGCCTTGACCCTGCTGCCATACCTTCATTGGTTTGGGACACCACCATCATTGTAGAGAACAATGGGGTGTCAACTCCTTCAGAGTCCCCAGCAGATCTTCTCATATTTCAGAAAACCTTGCCTTTGGGGGGTTTAGGTACATATACCCCAACAGGTTGAGGTATATCCGTCAATACATGAGTAATAACTTCTTGAACAAACCTGGGATACATAAAGAAACTCTTTTTGTTTCCCATGTTTGATACAAGATCACTGAAAATCATTTGTGAAAAATTGTACCTTCTGGCAGTGGCCAAACAGACCAAAGCATAAGCAATGGTGCTGCTGAACTCACTCCATCCAGTAGTCTTTTTGGAGATGCAGTGCATGAGAGTATGGACAAAGAAACGCCATTGGGGTGAAAATTTGGCTTTAGAGAATTTGAAAACACCCAATGGGCCTCCATACCCCATTCTTGTAAGGGATGAGAACAGTTCATCATTTGGGATAGAAGTTATACCAGAGGCATCGTCTAGACGTAGACTGATGCGAATAACTTCTTCAGTAACTGTTAAAGGTTGGTCATACACCCTTGTCTTGATCATCTGCACACCATTCTCAGCAACAATGGTGGCATTAGCCCAGAACTGCCTTTGATGCTCGATATAGATTGTAGGAGCAACGGTAAGAGCATGAGCAATATGGCTCGACTTGAGGAAATCCACAATTTGATGAAATCCTGCAGCTTGCTTTGGCTTTTGTAGCATTGCGATCTCATTGTGCTCATCGATGAATGCCATGGATGCCATTGAACTGGGATGCTCTTGCCTGAAAGACTTGGTACTTGAGAGAAAAAGGTTTAGAGCGCAAGTGAATAGTATGCAAAGAGTCGTTATGAACATTTAGGCGGGCAAAGAGTATTTATAGTATTCGGGACATAAGCAGTATTAACCTAGAGCAGTATTAACTACCTAGCAGTATTAACTGCGAGCAGTATTAACCGCGAGCAGTATTAACTAACTAGCAGTATTAACTGCGGGCAGTATTAACCGAGAGCAGTATTAACTAACTAGCAGTATTAACTGCGAGCAGTATTAACCACGAGCAGTATTAACTAACTAGCAGTATTAACCGCGAGCAGTATTAACTAACTAGCAGTATTAACTGCGAGCAGTATTAACTGCGAGCAGTATTAACCGAGAGCAGTATTAACTAACTAGCAGTATTAACTGCGAGCAGTATTAACTGAGAGCAGTATTAACTATACTTACTCATTGAAGCTTAGGCTGAATTGAGTACTGCTATGTATGCCCTGCAAAGATAGATTAGTAACACCAAAAATCTATAATATTCAGATATTTAACCACTTTTTGAGAGAAAGCTTATTCAGAGTTGATCATTCCCACACTTGTTACCAAGAAAGTGAATCTACCCACATCAAAAGCTTTGGTGAATAGATCAGCAAACTGGTTGTCAGTATGAACTTTCACAACTTGAACAAGTTTCTTTTCATTACAGTCTCTTATGAAGTGATACCTGATCTCAATGTGCTTTGTCTTAGAGTGCTTGACAGGATTATTCACAATGCTGATAGCACTGCTATTATCAATAAAAATGGGAGTGTGTAGAAAGGTTACCCCATAGTCCAGCATTTGATTCTGAATCCATAAGACTTGAGAACAGCAACTTGCAGCTGCTATGTACTCTGCCTCTGTTGTAGATGTGGACACTGTGGTTTGTTTCTTGCACTGCCATGAAACTAGTCTAGCACCCAAAAACTGACATCCTCCAGAAGTAGATTTTCTGTCCAAGTTTGCCCCACCTAGATCACTGTCTGAGTATGCTATTAGGTCAAAGGGTGAGTCATGAGGATACCATAGTCCCAATCTGGGTTGCCCTTTGAGATATCTGAATATCCTCTTAACAGCTTGAAAGTGAGATTGCTTTGGCCTAACTTGGAATCTTGCACAAACACAGACTGGAAACATTATATCAGGCCTTGATGCTGTAAGATACATGAGAGAGCCAATCATGGATCTATAATGATGCACATCCATATCCTCCCCCTCAAGATCTGCTATTATCTGCTTGTGTGTCTCCATAGGTGTGCTAGCAGGTTTTGATTCTGAGAAACCAAACTTGGTTAGAATGTCCTGCACATACTTGGATTGACAGATGAAGATACCATCTGACTTTTGTTGAACTTGGAGTCCAAGGAAGAAAGTAAGTTCCCCCATGGAACTCATTTTAAACCTTTGATGCATTAGGTCCTCAAACTCCTTGCACATGCTGTCTCTTGTGGATCCAAAGATAATGTCATCAACATAGATTTGGACCAGCAAGATCTCCTTCTTCTTTCTCTTGATAAATAGAGTCTTATCAATGACTCCTCTTTCAAAGCCATTTTCCAAGAGATAGGATGACAGAGTGTCATACCATGCTCTTGGAGCTTGATGTAGTCCATAAAGAGCTTTCTTCAATTTGTATACCCTGTCTGGATAGCTTGGGTTTTCAAACCCTGGTGGTTGACAGACATATACCTCTTCTTCAATTGAGCCATAGAGAAAAGCACTCTTTACATCCATTTGATAGACTTTGAAGTTCATGTAAGAAGCATAGGCTAGGAATAATCTGATTGCTTCTATCCTAGCCACAGGTGCAAAAACTTCTTCATAATCTATACCCTCTTCTTGAGTATACCCTTGAGCCACTAGCCTTGCTTTGTTCCTTATGACAATTCCTCTTTCATCTCTCTTGTCTCTAAAGATCCAC
The DNA here is from genome assembly GCA_023525745.1 of Arctium lappa. Taxonomy (NCBI): domain Eukaryota; kingdom Viridiplantae; phylum Streptophyta; class Magnoliopsida; order Asterales; family Asteraceae; genus Arctium; species Arctium lappa. The sequence goes on from CM042063.1 coordinate 51,306,043, forward strand.
TTTGTGCCAATTGCTCTGTGACCTTTAGGCAGGTCTACTAGATCCCATACATCTTGTAGCTTGAACTGTAACAGTTCTTCTTGCATTGCTTCTATCCAGCTGGATTCTTTCATTGCATCATGTGCCTTTTTAGGCTCAAGCTGGGATAGAAAGCAAGAAAGCACTGTATGCTGTTGATCATGCATTTCTTGAAGTCTGGTTTGATGTCTAGTCATAATAGGAGAGGATATATCTCCTATTACCAGCTGTGGAGGATGATTCTTTTGAACTCTGGTGTTATGACTAGGTTCTTCATTAAGTCCAGCCTCTAGATTAGATTCATTCAACTCAACTGAAGTGTTTTCAGCATCCACTTCTGATTCTTTATCTTCTTGAGTCTCTTCATCTCTACTTTCTTCTTCACTCTGACTTGGTCCAGTAGATGGTTCCTTTTCACAGTCTTCAAAGGAATTCACTGTGGGTATGGGAAAGATCACTGATTTAGATATACTTTCTTGAACCTGTATAGTCCCTGATCCTCCACATCTTGAACCTGCATATTCATCACTACTGAAACCAAAGGAGTTAGTTAGTGAATCAATGTCAAATAGCCACTGAGGACCAGTTCCAATAGGATTTGGTGTGTTCTCATTGCATTTGACATTGTCACTTTCTTCAATTATTCTAGAAGTTGTGTTAAAAACTCTGTAGGCCTTACTTTGAGATGAGTACCCAACAAGAAATCCATCATCTGCTTTGCTATCAAACTTACCTAAGTGAGATTTGGTATTGAGAATTGTACAAGGACACCCAAAAGGTTTGAAAAATCCAATGAAAGATTTTCTTTTATTTAACAGCTCATATGGTGTCTTGTTCTTTGGCTTAACTACTAGAACTCTGTTTTGGACATAACAGGCAGTATTAACTGCTTCAGCCCAGAAGGTAATTGGCAGTTTTGAATCAGGCAACAGAGATCTAGCAGCCTCTATTAGTGTCCTATTTCTCCTTTCAGCAACACCATTCTGTTGAGGAGTCCTAGGGGCACTATACTGTCTCTCAATGCCTTTTTCTTCACAGAAGGTGTTTAGATCCAGATTTTTGAATTCAGTCCCATTATCTGATCTAATGACTTTTACTTTTTGATTAGTTTGGTTTTCAATTCTTAGGATAAAGGATTTGATCAGTCCACTTGTCTCATCCTTAGTCCTTAGAAAATAAACCCAGGTAAATCTAGAGTAATCATCAACAATAACCAAGCAATAAGATTTCTTGCCTATACTCATAACATTTGTAGGACCAAACAGATCCATATGCAATAACTGGAGACAAGAAGAAATTGAATTTATCTCTTTGGTCTTATGAGAAGTTTTATGTTGTTTGCCTTTAAGACAAGCAACACAATGATCATCACATGAAAAGACTTTAGATGGTAAACCTCTTACAAGGTTGTTTTTAACAAGTTTGTTCATAGTCTTAAAATTAATGTGACACATCCTTCTGTGCCAAAGAGAGGATTCATCTACAGAGGCTTTTGAAACAAGACAATTTAGAGATGAATCACTATCAACATTGTCCATATCTAGACAGTAAACATTGTCCTTTCTTGGAGTTCTAAGTAGTATCATGCTTTCATCAACTACCTTGAACCCTGGAGCAAGGATCATACACTCAGTATTTGTAAATAATATACTATGTTGTTTGTCACATACCTGTGATACACTTAACAGGTTGTACTTCAATTGATCAACATAGTAGACATCCTCAAAGGTCATCTTACCTTTGGTGACATTACCTTTTCCACTTATCTTACCACCAGTAAGATTATCTCCAAATGCAACATGTCCTCCATTGATATGCTTGAAATCCTGAAGGCATGACATGTTGCCTGTCATGTGCCTAGAGCAACCACTATCAACATGCCATATGCTCCTTCCCTTGAGCTGTTGGTTGCCCTGCACATAAGATAGATCAGTTAGTATGAATTAGGAACCCAAGCCAAAGTGGTCTTGGGTACCCCTTTCTCATCAAAATACTTGCATTCTTTCTTGACAAGATTTTTGAATTTTAGCTCCTCATTCTTGGAGTACTTTGTCACAATAATAGGCTTGGAAACATTTGTGCTAGAAACAGTACTGGTTTTAGAGTTATTAACTGCTTTAGCAGCACTTGCATGCTTAACAGTACTAACCTTGTTAGCAGTAGTAACTGTGTTAGCAGCAGTAACTGTGTTGGCAGTATTAACCTTTGAAGAGGTACTAACTGTATTAGCAGCATTAATATTTTCAGCAGTACTAACACAGGTAGCAGCAGTAATGCTTCCAGCAGCACTAACCCTGTCAGCAGCACTAACAGTTTTAGTGCTTTTGGGCACCCACATTTTAATACTTTCTTTTAAAACCTTTTTCTTCATGGGGCTTTTCTTTTCACCATGTTTCTTTACAGCCTTCCTATTTCCAACAGGTTTTTGCACAAATTTTTGAAAAGTCATCTGTTGATTGATAGGGTTAAAGAAGCAGTATTTAGCCAAATGATTTAACTTGCCACATATGAAGCAAGGTTTTGGTCTATTGATTTTACTCAGATCAACTCCTTGCTTCTGAGCCCATTGATTATTCCAGTTTCTTTGATTTACTCTTTTTAAACCTGAATTTAGGCTCTTGGCTTTACTGCAATCACACTGTTTACAAGATCCAGGATTCACAACTGTGGTTTGTTTGTAATGAACCTTGTTATCTTTTCCTTTATCGAATTCTTAACAAGAATTAATTCTCAGAAACAATATCAAAGAAGTTTGCGGAATAACACTTTGATATTTTATGAAACAGTAAATCAACACAGAAAATATGAATAACAAACTGTGAACTTGTATTGAATGCTTTGAAGTTACAAGATTACACACTCAACCTCAATATTGATGAACAGGCTCACCAATACGAATTCTACTTCTCTAGAATTAGGATCTATGCCTTGAGGTTGTTTTCTCTCTATCAAAAATTATCAAAAGTATCTCTATCTATTCTGTACATTGTATACATATATACTAATCAAGAGATAATTACAATAAATAAACAAATCTTCAGTATATCTTCCATGTTTATCTCTAAGCTTCCAAGAATATCTTAATTCTTTCCAGCTGTCTTCCTTTCCATACGGATCATATAAGCAGCACTAACTATGCTCAGCAGCATTAACTTCTTCTAGCAGCATTAACTACCAAGCAGTACTAACTACTAGCAGTACTAACTAGCTAAGCAGTACTAACTTTGTTCAAGCAGTACTAACAATAACTAGCAGTATTAACTCTACTAGCAGTAGTAATACTCAACAGTATTAACCTTGAATTCTTCTAGCAGTAGTAATTCTGAACCAGCAGCATTAACCATACTTGATCTTTTCTTCAGTTCCCAACAATCTCCCCCTAACTTGACTTTTAGGAAAAGAAGTCAAGTTCTTCAGAATTAATCTTCAAGATGCTTTCAACACCTCTGGTTCAATTTCCCAAATTAGGATCTAGGCCCAAGCTTTGATTCACAGTTCTTCTCACCACAATCTTGGCCATCTCTGAATCCTTTGTACATACCAGTGTAGCTTTAAGCATCCCTTCCAACTTCTCCTTGCTATGCTCATATATTTTGTCCACCAGGTAGTATTCATGATAACAGTTGTCAATAGTAATCATTTATACTCCACAGTTTTCAAACAGTATCCATTTGTCAATCTTCTTGAATATGAACTCATGCTTATGATCTTTAATCCTATAATGTACTCTTTCTGGATCAAACATCATGCACAAGTATTCCAATGTCACTTTGAGAAGATTCTCTTCAGTACCTTTCAACACAGGTTCATAAAGTTTCATCCCCACTTTATATAGTTCTTCCATATCAGCTCTGGAGCAACTTCTAATCACTCTCCCCCATGTTGAATAAACTTCAAATGAACCATCAGCTCTCTTGATTCTGAAGAAGTTCTTTCCATTGTCTCTTAGAATATCCCAAAAGATGATCTCTGGAGCTTGCATAGAGATTGGATCAGCCTTCAAAGGTTCCACTATGGTCATGTACGGATCTATCCTCTCATCCTTTGGCTTACTAGACTGTTCTGGAAGTTGTACTGATTCTGTTTGAGATGTGACTGAAGGTTCTGCTTCCTTTTCAATTTCCTCCACCCTTGGCCTTTTCAACTGCCTTTTTGAAGCAATTGATTTCACTCTCTTTCCAGACTTGGCTTCTACATCAACACTTTCAGATTCTTCTTTCTGTTCTTTTGCTTCTTCTTTTGAGGGTGTAGTCTCCTCAGGGAATGGCATTTGAATATTTAGGTCATGCCTTTCCTTCATTCTTCTCTCAGCCTCCTCCCTTTGAGCTGAATCCCCTTGGAGCTTGGCCATTTCTTTGTTATATAACTCTTCAACCTGAGAGTATGCCATATGGGTAAACATCTCCCCCTTAACACCAATTGCACCTTTCAGGAAGTTTATCATCTTTCTTCTTTCCTGATTGGCCAAAAATGTCTTGGAGGGTTGTCTTTTCTGCTTTTGCTTCTGAATAGGCATCTTCTTAATTTGAAGTTTCTTGACCTGAGCTGCTGTTTGAGCTGCTTCTTTCAAATTCTTTTGGTATTCTGCATTTAACTTCTTGGCCATTATCTTTGCCAGTTCTCTATCCTTTTCTGTTTGTAACTGCTCCTCTTTCTCCATTTGGTCTTGCAACTGCTTTGCTATTGCCTCATCCATTTCAATCTGAGACTTCTGTCTTGGAGGCATTTCAGCTTCAACCATCTTCTCTTTTCCTTTTCCCTTTGATTCTTTCAAAACTTCCTTCTCTATCTCCTTGGACTTGATCCAGATTTTCCCACATCCCTTATTGGTGATGATGTTGTTTTCTAATGGGATCTCTTTACTTACATCATTATCTTTATCCTCACTGGCTTCTTTCTCAGTTAAATCCTTAATTACTACTTCATCCAAAGGATCTATCTTAAAGGCTTTCTCAGATAAGTCCTTTTTCTCCTTGGTTTCTAACAAGTCTGAAGTAGGAGAGATATAATTGTTGTTGTAAGGAGGAGGTGTATTGTTGTATCCAATACCAGGCTTCATCTTATCATGAATCTGAGCCTTTAGAAGAGAATCCATTGCTTTTGAAGCATATGAAAACTTTTCTATGTCAAGTTTAACTTTAGACAGTTCCTCCTTTAGCCTATCACTCTCTTCTAAGGATTTAGACAGTTTGGTTTCTAACTCATTCTTTTCCCACTTCCAATAGTTAGTGTCATAGGAGTGTTGAAGTTCATTAGCTTGAAAGCCTTTGATTTGTTCTTCAAATCTTTCTACTATTAACACATAATCTCTTCTATCCTTTTCTAATCTTTTGAGGTCATCACACATACTTTGATTGTGATCCCTGTATCTTTTGACAGTGTCAATGCAAGATTTAGTGCAAAGATTAGAAATTACCTCAGAGGGGAGATCTGACACTTCTGCCATAAGAGCTTGATTCTGAATGGCTTCCTCAGCTTGATCACTCCAGTCAAATCCCATTCCTTGTTGAGACACAAGGGCTTGAGCAGGATTTTTGTTCTGAGTGTAGCCTCCATTCTGAGCTTGTTGATGGTTGTTGTTTGGAACTCCACTCCTGCATTCTCTAGCAAAGTGTCCTTTCATGTGACACTTATAACATTCCACCTTGGTCTTGTCAAAACCAGCTCCATCTTCTCTTCTTTGAGAGAAGTTATTCCTTCCTGTTCTTTTAATGAACTTCTTCACCCTCATGGATAGCATGGCCATCTGCCATTTGATATCCATCTCCTCCAGGTCATCAGGGTGAAGTTGATCCAGATCATCATTGATCAATGAATTGTTACTATGACTGGACAAGAAGGCTTCAAAGATTGTTTCAGTTCCTTTTTCTGAACTTGCTCCACTAGCAGTACTAACTGCTTCAGGGATGGCAGTAGTATCAGTGGCTGCTGAAAGAAGTGCAGAATTGTGGACATAACCAGTAGGCTTCTTCTTGATCTCTACCTCAGTTTCAAAAACTCTTAGATCATTGTAAAGATCATCAAGTTCTTTCTCTTCCAGATTGTCACTCTGCCTATATGAGACAGTGTACATAGTCCATTCATCCCCAAGAGATCTGAGGAACTTTCTGTTGATGTCATCTTGATCCATCTTCACTCCTATAGTAGCCAGTTCACCAATGAGTTGTTGAACCTATCAAAAGTTTGAGTCATAGACTCATTCTTTGAGGAAGTAAAGTTCTCATATTGCTGCTTTAGAACATCTCTTTGATTTCTTTTGATGCTCTTAGTTCCAGCAAATCTTTTCTCTAGAGCATTCCAGATAATTTGAGCATCAGTGCAGTTGCAAAATTGATGCTGATATTCATTGGGGATTGCCAAGAGCAAAGTGCTCAAGGCCTTCATCTCTGTCTGTCTGATCTTCCTCTCACCATCTGTCTTTGGTGGAGGTCTTTTCCCATCTGGTCCTATCCTTCCAGCTTCAGAAGGACCATTCTCAATGATATCCCACATTGAGTAGTCAGTGAGGAGAATATATTGTCTGATTCTGATCTTCCACATGTCAAACTCACTGGGTTTGAGCATTGGAACCTTGGGGACCAAAGTACTGCTTGATTCTGTAAGATTTTCCATGATAAATAGATGTTTCTGAGAGAGTTTAGCTCTGATACCACTTGTCAGGATCGAATTCTTAACAAGAATTAATTCTCAGAAACAATATCAAAGAAGTTTGCGGAATAACACTTTGATATTTTATGAAACAGTAAATCAACACAGAAAATATGAATAACAAACTGTGAACTTGTATTGAATGCTTTGAAGTTACAAGATTACACACTCAACCTCAATATTGATGAACAGGCTCACCAATACGAATTCTACTTCTCTAGAATTAGGATCTATGCCTTGAGGTTGTTTTCTCTCTATCAAAAATTATCAAAAGTATCTCTATCTATTCTGTACATTGTATACATATATACTAATCAAGAGATAATTACAATAAATAAACAAATCTTCAGTATATCTTCCATGTTTATCTCTAAGCTTCCAAGAATGTCTTAATTCTTTCCAGCTGTCTTCCTTTCCATACGGATCATATAAGCAGCACTAACTATGCTCAGCAGCATTAACTACCAAGCAGTACTAACTACTAGCAGTACTAACTAGCTAAGCAGTACTAACTTTGTTCAAGCAGTACTAACAATAACTAGCAGTATTAACTCTACTAGCAGTAGTAATACTCAGCAGTATTAACCTTGAATTCTTCTAGCAGTAGTAATTCTGAACCAGCAGCATTAACCATACTTGATCTTTTCTTCAGTTCCCAACAGAGTCATTCTCTCGCTTCACGGCCCGAGCTGCTTTAATGCGGCGTCACTTGAAGGGGAAGGATCCTATGGCATCGGCCTCTGAAGAACTCCAGGCTTACCACGACAATGTCGGGACTGAGAAGGACTTGGACGAAGACGACGAATTGGAGGAAGGTGATATCGTAGGAGAGGTGGCAGCAGAGGAGACCGTCGTTGTCCAGGAACAACCTGACGTTCCTCCTAGTTAGCTTCTTTTAAAACTTTCACTTATAGGTCGGCCGTATGTGGTTGTCCTTTACATTTGTAATTTTGACATCCAATGAAAGAAGCCTTTTTTGTTTATCGATGTTTATTCTTTGTTTTTATCATTAATCGTACGTCGAATAATTTAAATAAATGGACAATTATATTATATCAAGCATTCAACCATACCATCACTTAAAAATAAATCAACTGAAACTTTCGATCACCCTTAGGTAATTTATGGTAATGGTTATGGATTCTAAGTATTGAACATCAAGTACAGAATTTAACCTTTGAAACCCATTAAGATCGAACATATACGTATGATCGCATGAGTTTTACTCGACATAAAGATTTCAAATAAGTCGTGCGTCCCTGCGAAAAACAACATTAGTGGGGTGGTCGTTGGTTTGACCAACGACCCTCCGATGCTTAAGTCAGTAATCTTCCTTAAAAAGTAATCGAAGGAAATAAATATAAAATTTAAAAGAAGTACCTTTTTAAATGAACTGCATTCCAGCTTCGTGGGATATCTCGACCGTCGAGGGTTTGAATTTTATAAGCACCCTTACCCACGACACTAGAGATTTGATAAGGACCTTCCCACTTAGTGGAAAGCTTACCTGCATTGACCTCTTGAGTATTTTGAAATACTCGACGTAGAACGTAGTCACCTTCTTGAAAAACTTTGACTTGGACATTTTTGTTGAAATGTCACTCGATCACTTGTTTCTGTGCCACCATGCGAATGTGCGCAGCTTCTCTAAGCTCTTCTAGAGAGTCGAGGTCGTAACTTAAATCGACCAAGTTATGTTCAACGGACGTATGCCTTGAAGTCGGTAGTCGTACCTCAATAGGTAACACAGCTTCACATCCATAGACTAAGGAAAAGGGAGTTTGTCCTATGGACGTACGAGGTGTCGTACGATTAGCCCATAGAACGGAAGGCAATTCTTCCACCCATTTCCCTTTAGCAGCTTTGAGTCTTTTCTTGATTGAATTGATGATAGTTTTATTACTTGACTCGGCTAGACCATTCGACTGTGGATATCGAGGCGTCGATGTTACCAACTTGATGTTCCTTTCTTCACAAAATCTTCGCGTTCGATCACTGATGAATTGTGTTCCGTTGTCGCATGTTATTTCAGATGGAATTCCAAACCTACAAATGATGTTAGTTTGAATAAAAGAAACGACTTCTTTGTCCCGAACTTGGGAGAAAGCCGCTGCTTCGACCCACTTAGAGAAATAATCTGTTAAAACTAAAAGAAATACTTTTTGCCCAGGGGCAGGTGGTAATTTTCCAACAATGTCCATTCCTCATTTCATAAAGGGCCATGGGATCAAAGTCGAGTGTAAGGGTTCAGAGGGTTTATGAGACATACCTGCGTGTTTTTGACATGCGTCGTACGACTGTACATACCTGATCGCATCTTGCCTTAATGTCGGCCAGTAATAACCTTGTCGTGATTTCCGGTTGGCTAGACTGCGACTTCCTGAGTGATTTCCACATTCATCGTCGTGCATATCTTGTAGGATTTTCTGGACTTGCGTCTTGTTGGTGATACATCGCAAATTCAGACCATTCGATGATCTTCGATATAACTGTCCTCTGATAATAACATACCTTGATGCTTTAAATATAACCTTTCTGGCTTCCATTTTGTCATCAGGCAGTTGATCGTTTTCCAAATAATTTTTAATGTCGTCCGACCAAGAGTTTTCTTCCTCAATCGGTGCGACCAAAATATTACCATCGTCTTTGATGGATGGTATTGTAAGGTGAACTATTGGGACATTGTCGAACGTCGTTTGATTAAGTGCTGACCCCAAATTGGCTAGTGCATCATCTTGGGTATTCCGATCTCTTGGTATTTGCTCGATTACAAAGCGACTGAACTTTTTTGCTTCCTCCTTTACTATCTTATAATAAGCAATCATCCTTGCATCTTTTGCTGCAAATTCTCCATTAACTTGGTTAACAACTAAGGACGAGTCGCTCCGGACATGCAAATGTGTTGCCCCCAAGTCGTGAGCAATTTTGATTCCTGCAATTAGTGTTTCATATTCTGCCTCATTATTTGTAGCTTTGAAATCGCACCGTATGGAGTATACTATTTTGCCCCCTTGTGGGGACTGTAGGACGACACCCAGGCCTGTTCCGCGTATGTTCGACGAACCATCAACGTCGAGCGTCCAAGTGGTGTCGTGCAAAGTCGCCACAATTAACTCATCGGACGACATTGTGCTTTCCAGTTCTGGACTGAAATCTGAGACAAAATCTGCTAAGACCTGCGATTTGATCGTCGTCTTGGGCTTGAAATCCAAATCAAAATTGCTGAGGTAGATGCTTCACTTAGCTAGTCGTCCTGTTAATTCAGGTTTTCTTAACACAGACTTTAATGGAAAGTTAGTTACCACAATTATAGGATGTGACTCAAAATAATGTCGTAGCTTCTTAGCGGCCATGACTAACGAAAACAAAAGTTTTTCTATAGATGAATACCTGGTTTCAGCGTCTAGTAGAGTTTTACTTACATAATAGATTGGCAATTGTCGTCCGTCGGTTTCCCGTATAAGAACTTCACTCACTGAATTAGTGCTAACAACTAGGTAGAGTTGAAGAGTTTCACCTTTCTCAGGTTTAGAGAGGAAAGGAGGCGACATCATGTATTTCTTGAGTTGTTGCAACGCCTCTTCGTGCTTATCAGTCCACTTGAACCATTTATTTTTTCGCAGGACATTGTAGAATAAGTGACATCTGTCGGATGACCGAGAGATGAACCGGTTCAGTGCTGCTACACGTCCTGTTAGACGTTGGACTTCTTTAAAATTTCTGGGTGATTTTTGCTCGACAATTGCTTTGATTTGATCTGGGTTAGCTTCGATTCCTCGTCGTGTAACCATATAACCAAGAAATTTTCCAGCTCGAACTCCAAAAGAACATTTTGTCGGATTCAACTTCATTTTATATTTGCGCAGAATATCGAACGACTGCTTCAAAAGTCCTATATGATCGTCCATATGCTTTGATTTGACAAGCATGTCGTCGATGTATACCTCCATAGTGTCGCCCAAATGTTCTTTAAACATCATATTCACCAATCGTTGGTATGTCGAACCTGCATTCTTAAGACCAAAAGGCGTTACTTTATAACAATAAATACCTTTATCTGTCATGAAGGCTGTTTTCTCCTGGTCGTCGGAATGCATCAATATCTGGTTATACCCAGAATATGCGTCCATGAACGTGAGTAACTCATGTCCTGCTGTAGCGTCAACCATAGAGTCGATATGTGGCAATGGAAATGGATCCTTCGGGCAAGCTTTGTTAAGATCGGTGAAATCGATGCATACTCTCCATTTACCATTTTTCTTTTGGACAACAACAATGTTGGCGAGCCAATCTGGATACTTGACTTCTCGTATTTTTTCTGTTTTAAGCAAATTATCAACTTCGTCGTTGATAACCTTATTTCTCTCAGGAGCAAATTTTCGTCTTTTCTGTTGAACGGGTTTGAATGATGGATCAATGTTGAGTTTATGAGAAATAATACTCGGATCGATACCCACCATGTCTTCGTGCGTCTAGGCGAAGCAATCATAGTGGTTCTGCAAAAAAGAAATTAGTTGCTTTTTGAAGGAAGGGTCGAGCATCGAACCTATGTAAACCATTTGATCAGGCTTATCCTGGTTTAGGACGACAGCTTCCAAGCGATAGTCGTCGTCAGTCCCAGGAACGTCCTGGTTCTGTAATTGCTATATTGTTTGCTTTGGAGGCTTCAAGGAAACTTTGTAACATTCCCTAGCAACTATACTGTTTGCTTTGGAGGCTTCAAGGAAACTTTGTAACATTCCCTAGCAACCTTTCTTTCGCCTTTGATCTCCTGTACTCCCCATTGCGTGGGAAATTTCAAAGTTTGGTGGTACGTCGAAGGTACAGCTTTCATGTCATGAATCCAAGGTCGCCCAAGGATAACATTATAAGCTGATGAGCAATCGACGACATTGAACTTCGTCTGTCTGTTGATTCCTTTAGCATATACTGGGAGTGTGATTTCCCCTATGGTGTTTGTCGCTCCACCATTAAATCCAACGAGTGTGGTCGAACGCCGTGTAATCTCGGATTTGTCGATGCCCATCGCTTTCACTGCATCAAAAAAGATAATGTTAGCTGAACTACCTCCGTCGATGAGTATTCTTTTTGTCAGACAATTTCCAATGCTCAATTGGATAATTAGTCCGTCATGATGTTTCTGATGTACGTCATCGAGATCCGCCTGGTCGAACGTCAAGGGCATAGCCTCCAGTTCTGCGTCCTCTTTGAGTCGTGCCTCCTTTGGAATTGGTCGGTCGTCGGGACCGCGACTGGCATGTCTTTTAGCGGCCGAATATGTGGTCCCACAGATATCAGAACCTCCGGTGATACAGTTAATCACCTTGGCATGCTCTGGGGATGTGGGACGTGCGTCTTTCTTTTCCGTCAATTCTTGCAAATAACCTTTTGAGTTGAGCCAAGACAACTCTTTTTTTAAGGCGATGCAATCATCCGTTATATGACCGAAGTCATTATAGAAGTCACACCATTTAGCTTTATCCTTCTTGTCACTGTCTTTGTCACTTTTCTTTGGCCACCGAACGTTTTGCTGGAGTTGCTTCAAGGATACGACGACGTCCTTAGCTGATCCAGGGAAACCATAAGATGATACCTTAGGATACTGGACAGATTTAGAAGTCGTCGATCCTTTCTTTTCAAACCTGATGTTTGAAATTTGTCTGTTAGGCTCTGACCGATTGGTTGACTTTGGTTTGAAGTCTGGCTTTTTAACACCTAGGCTTTTTCGGTCGTCCGAGTGTTTATTCCTGAAAGCGAGGTCATCCTCGACCCTCATATGAGCAAGCGTCCTCGCTCGTACGTCTTCAAAGGTTTCTGGAGGATACTTCGTAAGGTCGAGATACAACCCTGAACTATCATCCAGACCCCGTTTGTATGCTTCAATTGCTGTTTTCACGTCACAGTTTCGGATACTAATCATTTCCGCATTGAACCGGTTAAAGTAGTCTCGGATGGACTCTCCATTCTTCTGTACGACATAGTAAAGGTCGCTCGTTTGCTTTTCCATTTTTCGGCTACTAACGAATTGTTGAGTGAATTGATTCACCAACTCTGCAAAAGACCCGACGATTTTAGGTTTGAGATTAATCAACCATTGTAAAGCTGCTCCGGTCAAGGTCGCCCCAAAACTTTTGCACATACAGACTTCTTGGAATTGGTACGGTATCGAGACAGTCCACATGAGTTGTTTGTATTGGGCGACGTGTTCTGTTGGATCAGTGACACCTGAATACTTTGGAGTGAAGGTCGGGATGCTGTATTTCTTTGGAACGTCTATTAACGCGATCTCATCAATGAATGGTGACGCCTGAAATCCTGTACGTGGCTCGACATCGATTGGAACTGCTGCCCCCGACAATTTGGCCAACATTGACAAGACACGTTCATTTTGTTCTTCCAGAAGCTTTAATCGTTGTGCAACAGGATCCAACGGAACACCATTTGGAGCACCTAATGGAACATAACCTGATCCATTGATGCTAGTCTGATGTGAAGTATCAGAGGCGTATCCATTAAAGGGAATAGAAGCCATAGGCATGGTTGGCATTACGAAAGTCGCAGGATTAATTGATGATGGATGAGGATAATTAGGTAAAGGAAGGGGCACATTCCAGGCACCAACATAAGCATTCGTAGTCCCCGTCGTATTATTTCCATTATGGTTTCTTAGATGCTCAATGGTTTCAGCTGCTTGTCGAGCCTGAACTGTTAGAGCGTCGATACGAGCACGAGCAGTAATCAACTCCATGTTCATTTGAGCCATGACATGATCGTGTGTTCCCTGGAATGCCATTATCCTGAATAACTGGAACAAAGAACACTAAAAGGAAAACGTTAGTACGTCGTAAGATTATCGAAGATTTTCTTTGGATGGGGCCCCACGGTGGGCGCCAAACTGTTTATGCCAAAAATCTCCCAAGGAAAATTTAAGGTAAATGTGGAGCTTGATCCAACCAAAGAAAGTAGCTTTAATAATCATACGACAATAATAAAAATGAAATAAACGAGACAAGGGAATTGGTGACGCGGAAAACCCCTAAAATGGGTAAAAACCGCGGACGAGTATGAGTCATCGTGCACTATGGACGTCAATCAGGGACGTCGTCCTTGATAACAAATGTTACAAGTGAAATATAATATAAAACAATATGATAAAGTAAAGTCGGTTGTGCGTTGTGTGTATTCAAACTTCGGTCGTGCGTCGTACGACAAACAGCAGAAGGTCTTATGAACTTCGAGAGAAACTGAATGAGCTTGAGAGTATAATTAGTGAGCTTCTAAGGTCTGAGAATCAGATGTCCGAATGTGGAGTTCAATCTTCATATTTATACTCCAATTGTCCATTAACAAGTCTTGAATGCATATCTTCAATAAAATATCCGTTTTAACATTGATGATAGCGTCCGTTACGTCTGTTGCTATTGATGATAACTTCCGTTATAATCTTTAGTCATGAATGTCTTTGAATCCTGCATTAAACATGATATAAAATATGTTGCAGTTTTAGTAACTGAAATCCTGTCGTATGACTAATTTCGTTGGATGAATATCTATTCAAAAGTCGCCTTAAGGGAAGGGCGTCAAATGTCTCTGGTCGTACGACAATAGTCTATTGGAATTTTTACCTAAACAGACACCATTTGGGTGATCGTTGATCGGTTGATGAAGAGTGCACATTTCCTAGCGATGCGGGAAACCTTGCCAATGGATAAATTGGCAAAACTGTATATTGATGAGGTGGTCTCTAGGCACGGTATATCCTTGTCAATCGTCTCTGATCGGGATAGTAGATTCACATCAAGATTTTGGGGAGCTTTGCATCAAGAGTTGGGCACACGGGTGAATTTGAGTACGGCATACCACCCACAAACGGACGGACAGAGCGAGAGGACGATTCAAACTTTGGAGGACATGCTCAGGTCATGCGTGATCGACTTTGGCGGTAATTGGGATACCCACTTGCCTTTGGTTGAGTTTGCATATAACAACAGTTATCACTCTAGCCTCGGGATGGCACCATTTAAAGCCTTATATGGGCGGAAATTTAGGACTCCCGTGTGTTGGTTAGAGGCGGGGGAGAAACAGTTTGCTGGTCCTGAAATTGTGCAAGAGACGACCGATAAGGTCAAAGCTATCCGAGAGCGGTTGAAGGCGGCGCAAGATCGTCAGAAAAGTTACGCCGACAAGAAGAGGAGGTCGGTGGAGTTCCAAGTGGGAGACGTATGATGTTAAAAGTGTCTCCTTGGAAAGGCTTGATCCAGTTTGGAAAGCGAGGGAAGTTAAGTCCCCGTTTCCTTGGGCCGTTCACTATCCTCGAGCGTGTTGGACTACAATTTTACAAGCTAGATCTACCGCCGAAAATGGATGGAATCCATCCCACGTTTCATGTGTGCTATCTACGGAAGTGCCTAGCGGAAGAAGAGAGTGTTATACCGTTATCCGAAATCCGAGTGGACGACAATCGTTGTGTTGAAGAACCTGAAGCCATTTTGGAAAAAGTAATCAAGAAACTCCGACATAAAGAAGTGGCAATGGTGAAGGTGCAATGGAAACACCATCGCGGTGCGAAAGTGACTTGGGAAGCGGAGGAGGACATGAAGCGTCAATATCCTCGTTTGTTTGATTAGATCGGAGGCAAGGAATCATTAGTATGGAGGCAAGAAAGAGGTAGGATCTGATGTAGCCGGTACACAATAAGTGCCATGCAATTAAGCCTTGTGGGGAACGTGTGTTAAAGATGGATGGTGGAGATTGGTGCCGACTGACGAGTAGTTTGAAATGTGGTTCACATCTTTGTATCTTTTTGTAAAGTAGGCTTTGGGACTGCTTACCAAATTTTCTATTAAATTTTGTATGGATAAATTTGTCTGTCTAGATAAACTATTGATATCATTTATTTTTTTATCTGAATCATCATTCTGAATGATAAAATTGATCGATTTATCCTTGAGTATGAATTATGAGCTATTTGATAAGTTTATGTTTATTTTTCAAGCCAAATAATATTTTGAAACACAAAAATTATTTGATTATCAAATAAAGCAAATAATCAACAAACCCAAAGAATCAGAAATAGACAATGGAAATATCTCATTAGGTTGTGTTAGAATTTTCTTATATAAAAAAAAGAGTCCTTTAATTACATGATATTAAACAAAAAAAAACATTGAAGAACAAACACAAAGAAAATCCATCAAGCACAAATCGAAGACAAAAATCGATATAGACAATGGAGAAGAAATCTATAAACAAGCATTATCAGGTGAAGGAAATCGTGCAAACAAACAATAGAGAAGGAAATCGACAAACAAACAATGGAGAAGAAATCGTGTAGAAATTCATGAAAGAAATTGTGCATAAATCATGATTTGGAGGAGAATCTTGCATAAATCGTGATTTATAGGAGAAATCGTGAAGGAAATATTACATTTGGAAATCGATTGTGCAAAAATCGATTTGGAGGAGAAATCGTGCAAAAACCGTGATTTGGAGGAGAAATCTCCATAAATCGTGAAGGAAATATTACCTTTGAAAATCGATTTTGCAGAAATCGATTTGGAGGAGAGACCTTCAAATCGTCCAGTTTTGTTTGGAGTAGAAATCGAGTGTAGGGGCTAGGGTATGCAGAAGAAATCGCTTGGCGTGTTTATTAACAAGGGGGAGGGAGTGTCTTTTTTTGGGCTAAAAGTGGACAACATAGGGATACCCATCTGTGCGAAAGGTGTGTTTACTAACGACTTAATGGGCTTAATGGACTACCCAGCTTATTCGCACAGCTATTTTTGGTTGTTTACTTGGGGCTTAATAAAAAAAATATAGCTTATTCGCACAGATGAAATAACTCACTTGTCCAGATTCAGCCGTTCAAAATAACCTCCGCTACCCTTGTTAAAACACGCTCCATATACAAAATAAAATAAAAAAGATAACCTAACATCTCCCTTACACTCGGTTTTCTCGTCCTCTGTTCTTCTTCTTCCAGCGACGCGACCTCATCGTCGGACGTCGACCTCTCATCACCGTCTGTTTTGGGTTTCTGCTTCTTCAAGTGAATTCGATCTCGTCGTTGTTTGTTCGACGGACGTTGTGGTTTACATTCTAAATACTCCTGGGTTTCTGCTTCCTCCAGCGACGGCGACCTCATCGTTGTTGCGCTGTGGTTTACACCCAAAATACCCTGTACAATTTCAAGGGTTTCTCTCTCTCTCTCTCTCTCTCTCTCTCTCTCTCTCTCTCACTCATGCCTCTAGGTTTTTGAAGAATAGATTATTTCATTGTTTTATAAAGAGAGTGTTTCATTGTTTATTCAAGCAAACTCCCTTAGGTTCTCTATGACGCCCCTAGATTCAACTTTTTTTTACAGTAATTGAAATGACTATATAGCTTATTTCATTGTTTATTCACCTATTAGGTATAAACTATATTTTATTTGGGTATAAACAATGTATCTCATAATGAGGGGTAAAACAGTCATTTTTGTTATTCAGATCGTTGATTCAGTAAAAAAAAATAAACAACAACATTTTCTTATTTGGACAGACAAATTTATCTAGAAAGACAAATTTATCCATACAGGACTTAATAGAAAATTTGGTAAACAGCCCCTAAGACAACAACTGTGCGAATAAGCCACAAGTAAACACTCTATTTTGGTTGTGCGAATAAGCCGGCTAGACAATTAAGCTTATTGAGTCGTAAGTAAACATCCCATTTGTCTTCTTCACATCTGAACATGGTCCACAATTACAAGGACCAAATCTTTAAAATATTTTACAGTTTTGACTCTATTTTTTGTGGAGTATTTTAGAAACTTCTTTTTCTTTTTACCTTTTCAGCTCTTCGTAATTTACGGATCTGTCACTTGCGAAGATTGTAACATTTAAGTAAAAGGGGGGATAAATGGCTAAGAGATCAATTGGGGAGTGAGAAATAACCATTTCGGTCAATAACCACTTAAAAGTTAAATAAATAAAGTTTAAAAAAAAAAGATTTTGGATCACTATAAAGGGGTTGTTTGTTTTTAAAAAAAAACTTTTAATGGGTCTTAAGTCTAAATCGTTCAGACCTTTTTACACACCACCTCTTATTAATCATAACTAAAATAAAACTTCAGACTTTAGATATCTTAAAAAACAAACGGCACCTAAGTGTTTTTTAACAATTAATAACGATCAACCAAGTTGATAATAAGTCAATGTGCAAGATGACAAAATGCACAATTAACGTTCAGACAATTAACATTCTAATTTATTTTATCGATTAAGATTGTAGTCCATTAAAACGGGATCCTATTCGCTAAGTGGGTAAAAGTTGTTACCCTCACTTACCGAATTAACCATCCATCCTTATTATCGCTACTACTGGATAAGATTGTCGCTTCCTGCCATGTTCGTCCGATAAAACTATGAGATGGGAAAATTTTCTCTTTTTATAATTAAAAGTTACTTGTTTTTTTTTTTTGTTAATTGAAAGATGTAATAGTTATCCATTTCTAAAATTATATGATTTTTTATTATAAATAAACTAGAAGCGTACTCGCGCAATTCATCGAGATACATCACGATTTTAATGTTTCACTTTATTTTTTTGTCGATTTACAATACGATTTTGAATAGTTTTGAGAAAGTGATAATGTTTTTTTATAAACTTGTTTAATTTAGGCTTAATAATATAATGTTTTTTATATAAAAAATTAAGTATTTTGTTACAATTCAATTATTATATTATATATTTTAGTGACATCTAGAAAAAATAACCAATTACATATTTAATAATATAATTAAAACAAAATTATAGTAATATAATATATTAATTAATAGTGATACATGGAAATATCTGCATAAAAGGAAGACCTTGCACATACCAAATTGGTGGGTGTTAGAAGCCTACATTAGTAATATGTATCTTGTGCTTTGATACTTGTAAATTAAGAGATTTTTAAAATCTTACATAAAATGATGGTACTTTGTGCCTAATAATTTGTATTTAAGAGTTTTTTATCTGTGCTTTATAATATAGTATAGATAGAGTAAATTACGTTTGTAGTCCCTGTGGTTTGTTAGAATTTTCTATTTTCTTCCTTATTGTTTTAAAATCATGATTTTCATCCCTACGGTTTGTATTTTGTTGCCTTTTTTGTCCTCCTGATTTAAGTTTTATTATTTTTCTCATCCCTATGGTTTACAATTCATTTCTGATAGCGGAAAATCGTATAGGTCCACAAAGTGGCCACTATGTTGCCACAGTGGCGGTGCAAGTGCACACCGGACACTATGATCGCTATAAGTAATAAAGTAGTAAAAATTCCGAGATCGTATCCACAGGGATCAGACTTCAAAGTTTCGAGTAGTAGGTCGAGAATCAATGGTTTCAATTAGAGAAAAAGAAAATATCTTTAATCGAAGCAAATTAAACAACAATTAAACGGAATTAACAGTAGTAAAAGTAGGATGTGGGTACAAGCATTAACTAAGACTGATGTAGTAACAACTTGGTCAGAAACAAAATGACACACGACAGCCTTAAAAACCCTTTTCTCTCGAAAATAAGTTTCCTCGGAAGGTGGCCACGTTGCACCCACTTTGTCACCACTTTGGCCAACTCAAGACTTGGCGACTTAACTAAGTAAAACCTCTAAGGATTTCAGTTCCACCAGTATAGATATGGACGCCCAAATCTCTTTGTGACACCCATATCAACCGACATGTGAACCTTAGTTAAAGTCATGCAAAAACCCGTATCTCTACGTGGTTATAAAAGACTTTCTCAAATCTTCTTTGCATCACTCAAGCCGTATTTCAGATCTGCCCCTCTCGAGGTCTAAGATCTAATATTAACACTAACAAGTGATCGGCTTGTCCGCGTTGAGTTGAAGTCCCGACTCGAGTGACCAAGTCTAAGAGTTAGTAAAGATGGCAACACCCAAGTGTTGCCTACTAGTCTTAGTCTTGGCTCATACCCACACCCAAGGGGGTGCTTAGCTCATAATACAAGTAAAAGACATGAAGGAAGAAGGAGGGAACATAAACTTAAATTGCATAAATGAAACGTAAAAGTTGCTGCCAACGTGGTGACAAGGTGCCCACTTTGAGCTGGAAATTAAATACTATAAAATAAATTACAACTACAATTACAACTACAACTATCTAAGAAAAAAAAAGAACAATAGCTGAATTATGCTACATGTTGGAGCTCTCTTCAAATGACATCCATGGCTTCAATTTATAGTGGAAGATGAAAATGGTGGTGGAAGATTTTACTCACAAAACCTTTCAATGAGTTCAAGCATTCTTTGACCCAAAGGCTCATTGCCTTTTTCATCTATTTTCTCATGAAAGCTCATAGTTTGCTTTATCTCATTTAGGCTTTTAGATAGACATTTTTGGCATTGATATCTTTCCACCAACATTTTGCTTTTATCTTTTGTCTTTTCTTCACCACCTTAGTTTCTAAACCTTAGCCTTTAAGAAAGCCTTTATGCAGCTGAAATGGACATAAAAATACATGCAAAATATGACATTTTCTAGCTGTCCTCGGATTTACATCATTCACCAACGTGGCGACAAGGTGGCCACTTTCTGCAGTCCAACATTTAGCCCAAAAATGAAGCTTTCAACCATCAAAACACAAACTTTTATCCTCAACACCTCCAAATGAAAATAAATAAATAAAAAAGAGAAACATGAACACGTAAAGAGAAAACACACACTAAAATTAAAGAAAAACACACACAATGTGTAGAAAACACTGAAAATGAGAGTTATCAATTTCTATTTTGGTCCTTCTGATTTAAGTTTTATTATTTTTCTATCCCTATGGTTTACAATTCATTTCTATTTTGGTCTTTCATACATAAAAATAGTGTTTTGACCTCAGAGACGAAAATGAAAATGAATTGCAAACCATAGGGATGAAAACCGAAATTTTAAAACCATAGGAACGAAATCCACAATTTTTAACAAACCACATGAATGAAAAACGTAATTTACTCTTATAAAACAATATATATATAGTGGAAGAATGAGGGAGCATTTTCGAGGAAAAAAAATCGTTGACTACTTTAAGTGTAAAGGAAGAATTGACCGGAAACTAGTGATGATCTTGAAAATCTTGCATTAGAGCATCTCTAACAGTTTTACTAAAATTTTCAAAAGTCAAAATTTCTATAAAAAAATATTTACAACTATCTCCAACAGCTTCTCCATTTTAGAGATAAATCATTGATTATATTATTAAAATATTTTATATAATATTATTTCTCTCACCTAAACAATTCATTTCAAAAAATTTCATTGATGAAATGTAATAAAAAATAATTTATCTCTCTTGACAATCATTTTTGGGATATATCCAAATTTGGAGAAAAATGTATTCTCACTTCTACTTTCTCCATTTTGGAGAAGCTATTTTATACCAAAAGTCTTCATTTTCTTTATTTTCTCCAAAATAAAAAGGTTATTGGAGATGCTCTTATGTGTTAATTTATATGATTTTTTTTATCTACAATTTAGATTTAGGGTATTAATTAATATTTGATAATAATCATAAAAAAAAATCATACCAAATAATATCATATTATAATAATTCTTCCATATCCGTACGATTCCAATGGACCAACATTTTATCCGAATCGCCTTTTCCATTCTGACCCCACACAACAACCTTTTTTTGGTCCTCTACAAATGTTGCCTTCAATTGTTGTGGCGCCAACCAAATTACTTTTTGTACCTTCAAAATCATAAATTCTTCAATAGTTACTAGGCATATACCCGCACGATGCAGCGGAATGTAAGTAAAGAACGAACAATTAATGCTATTTCTTTATATATATTTCATCAATAATCAACCATGATCTAAGAATCACAACTTATGAAACCTAAACCCATAAAGATATTCAATAATTAGTTTATATTACAATTATTGACGAAAAAAATTATAATGATATTATTTATAATAAGAATGAAACGTATTTTACGATTATGTATTTTTAACGTGCTAACGGTGGAAAAATAAAATAAAACGTATGGACAGAAAAACAAATTATTTCGTAGATATTCATGATATTTAATAGTACGGTTAAATTAAAAAATATTCAAATTGGGCTCGTTTTGAAGATATTGAGGAGACGCTTATAATGATATAATTTGTAGAAAAATGAACGTATTTTTTCATTGCATTTTTGTTAATATATAATTATTTGTGTTAATATGATAATGGTGTAAAATGAAAAATGAAAAAAATAAGGGATATAAAGTAAATTAAATAAGTAATTATAAGGGTGATAAATGTAACATTGTAAGGGTGGTAAATGTAATTGTACAAAAGTTTGTACAATAACCGTTTTAGTTTTTTCATTATATAGTATAAATTCTTATATTTAATAGTACGGTTAAATTAAAAAATATTCAATATTGGGATCGTTTTGAAAGTATTGACGAGACGATTATAATGGTATAATTTATAAAAAAAGGAACGTATTTTTTCATTGCATTTTTGTTCATATACGATTATTTGTGTTAATATGATAACGGTGTAAAATGAAAATGAAAAAGTAAGGGATATAAAGTAATTTAATAAGTAATTGTAAGGGTGGTAAATGTAACATTGTAAGGGTAGTAAATGTTATTGTACAAAAGATTAAGGGTGGTAAATGTTATTGTACAAAAGATTGTACAATAACCGTATAACCGTTATAGAATTTTCATTATATAGCTAGGCATATACCCGCACAATGCAGCGGAATGTAAGTAAAAAACGAACTATTAATGCTACTTTCTTATAAATATGTCATCAACAATCAATCATAACCTAAGAATCACAATTTATAAAACCCTAAACCTATAAAGATATTTAATAATTAATTTATATTACAATTATTGACGAAAAAAATTATAATGATATATATTATAATAAGAATGAAACGTATTTTACGATTATGTATTTTTAATGTGCTAATGGTAGAAAATTAAATAAAACGTATGGATAGAAAACAAATTAATTTGTAGATATTCATGATATTTAATAGTACGATTAAATTAAAAAATATTCAATATTGGGCTCGTTTTGAAGGTCAGACGAGACGATTATAATGGTATAACTTGTAGAAAAATGAACGTATTTTTCATCGTATTTTTGTTCATATACGATTATTTGTGTTAATATGATAATGGTGTAAAATGAAAAATGAAAAAGTAAGGATATAAAGTAAATTAAATAAGTAATTGTAAGGATTGTAAATGTAACATTGTAAGGGTGGTAAATGTTATTGTACAAAAGATTGTACAATAACCTTTTTATTAGTATAGATAATTCGTATATATTCTGATATTTAATAATATGGTAAAATTAAAAAATATTCAATATTGGACTCGTTTTGAAGGTATTGACGAGACGATTATAATGGTATAATTTGTAAAAAAATGAACGTATTTTTTCATTACATTTTTGTTCATATACGATTATTTGTGTTAATATGATAACGGTGTAAAATGTAAAATGAAAAAGTAAGGGATATAAAATAAATTAAATAAGTAATTGTAAGGGTGGTAAATGTTATTGTACAAAAGATTAAGGGTGGTAAATGTAATTGTACAATAGTTTGTACAATAATCGTTTTAGAATTTTCATTATATAGTATAGATAAATTTAAATCCTCACCCTTCATCTTACCATATCATATTAAGAGTCATTAGAAAGGCTACATTCTTTTTTAGACGATATGAATCAAGGATCCGAGACTTTCCTATAATTAAAAGGGAAGGTTTTCCTTAGGGATAACCCCCCAGAGAACTCTTCCACGTAGTGTGCACGATCCACAAACTGACCCCGAATGGGAAGAAGGGGGTCAGCCAAGCAGCGGTCCACTTTTGTACGTTTGCTGAGCAGACCAATCAGGCCAATATCAGGGAAAGAATAGCTCACGAAGGGCTTCCTTCTTTATCTAAGCGACTAATAGGCTTGGGTGGTTAGGGCACATGCTATCGAGGCTATCACTGGGGCAAACGATGCAATAGCTACTGATAATATAACAACCCAACTCGCGACATAGAGCAAAACTAAAAGTTATTAACTAACAACGCCAAACGGCCCAAATCAAACATCTACATTTTTAAGGTTTGCGGAAAAACAATCTATTACACAACTGAGATTACAAGGAACGAAAACTATAATGGAGGTCTTCTAACCCAACTCCGGCCTACACCTTCTTTCTTTCTCTTGCTCGATCCTCCTACCTCACGCCTGAAAAGGTTTTTAATTTTGAAAAAGCGAGGGTTAGACCGATGGTCTAGTGAGTTCCCTTTTACAACAGTTTAACAACAGAAATAAGGAAAATATTTATAACATCAGCAACCAATTCAGTTATAAACAACACAACAAATACATACACGCTTCTGGCATACACTACCGTCACCCGCAGGCGACAGCGTGTCTGACTCATACAACCTTAACTGGGACACCCCCCCCCCCCCCATTGGCATAAACAGGACACCCCCCGGTATGAGTTCACGCGGGACACACCCCCGACTTTAATTAATGCGGGACACCCCCCGACTTTACTTAACGCGGGACACACCCCCGACTTTACTTTACGCAGGACACACCCCCAACTTTCAGCGTAACTGCTCACACTAATGCCTGTATACATTTAACCACACATCATTAAAAACCACGTCATAATAAATCTCACACATATAATCCAACCAATAATTACATGCTTTAAAAACCAACTACTGTAAGACTTTAACCACATTAACATCAATAAGCATTTAGTTAAAAAAACTCACCTGGTAACAGAAACTTCCTTACGCCCAGATCAACTCCTACTCGATCACTGATCACTTGAAAAGATAAGAATTATATTTAGACCAAGGGACCCACTACCCAAGACACTACCCGGATCCTAATTCCCCGAGCGCCCTAACTCCCGGGGTTCCCTTCGCCCGACCTATAATGACCGACCCGATCCCCCCTTTCCCACCCCAGGCGCCCCGTCTCCCGGGGTCCCGCCCGGGTCCACACCGGTTCCCGGTCCCCCCTCTCCCCAGGCGCCCTGCCTCCCGGGGTCCAGTCCGGGGTTATGCCGACTCCCGACTTAACTCATCCCCGGGCACTCCGTTTCCCGGGGTCATCCGACTCCCGGGGTTTCGACTAACCCGGGCCGCTCAGATCACCCAGTTTCGCCCGGAGGCGATTAAGGGTTTTTCTGCGAACCTCAAACTTCGAATAACCAACAATACTCCCTAATCTCATTGATTAACTTATCAAAATATATAGGTTTAGGATTCCATAACAACAATAATCAATCCAATAGCAACTATAACCATAAGAACGATCATTAAGGAGCGAAATGAGGTTTTCAAGCATTTCTCATTCACCCTAACCCAAGAACATCAGACTCCCTCCCAATCAAAAGGTCTTACAACAATCCACACACTCTTAATATGAAAACTAAAGATTATGGAATGGAAATCTTACCTTAGATGAAGCTAAAATGTCCAAAACCTTTACAATCTTTCTCCTCTTCAATCGCACCCCGCTTTTGTTCTTCCTCCCAACTTTCCCCAGCCGTCAACAAGGGAATGAGGGAATCCCTAGGCTAAAACCCTTTTTAGATACTAATTTACACTTAGCCCCTTGCACTTTGGGTTTTTACCACAATTATCCCAAAACTCAAAAATTATCAAATTTTGAACCCGATTATTACAAATAATTTACTAAACATTTATTGAACGATATTTTACTTTACTGAATGAGTATGAGATGAACCAATCTTATTCAATAAGTGAAGGGGGAAGACTCTTACCCTATTAGCGGTTACCGGATAAGAAAACACTTACCAACAATCCATTTCGATGATCGAGAATGTACAATTCTAAAGTAAGTGAGGGTAGTAACATTTACCGGTAAATGTGTAAACATATCCATAGTCTATTTATGAATCCTTTGTTTAGTTTAAACAAATGTTACTTTTTACTCTTACTGATATCTACTTTGGTCAGGAGTAGTTTTATAAAATTTCGGTAACGATTTAAGGTAATTAAAAAGCCGAGGTTATAACACGGTAAATATTTACATTTTAATTTCGATAACAATCAATCTAATATTTTCTCTTCTCAAATTAAGTGTCTACATTACTATTTTAGTTTGTCTCAAAATAAGTGTCAACTTTCAAAATTAATGTTTACTTTATCACTTTACCCTTGGCTATTTTGGTGAAGAAAATTTTATGTCCCTGTTGGGTTGGGTTGGGTGGTTTTTGACATTTTTACAACCCAACCTAATTACGGCGGTTTGAAAATTCTCAACCCAGACCAACAATTCAAAAGTATAACTCAACCCAACCCAACCCTTGCGGGTTAGGGCGGGTTGGGTTGGGTTGACGGGTTATAAATATACATAAAGTTGACGGTTGAAATACGATAAATAATACTAAAAATGTAGCCAACAAAGTTATTAGTGATTACAAATGTTCAAAGTTCTACATCCCCTTTTCTTAGGGGTTGTTTGTTTTTTTCTAAAAACCTCTTAATGGCTCTTAAGTCTGAATCATTCAGACATTTTTACACACCACCTCTTATTAATTATAACTAAAATAAGACTTCAGACTTTAGTCCTCTTAAAAAAACCGACACCTTAGTGTTTGATTTATCATTGTCTTCGATTTTTGGAGATTTAGGAGTATTTTCCATTGTTCGTATACATAGGAAATATGATAAAAAAATACAAAGTTACAACCTAAAAAAATATGATATTTATCTACACAATAAAAATCAAAATTTTAACAACATCAATGCAATGAAAACAAAAATTCATGGTTCCAACTTCTATTTTAAAACATACTCCTTATATTCATTTATGTTTATACTTCTAATTTAAAATCTATTGTTTAAAACATACTTCATATGTTTATTTATGCAATGAAAACAACAACGTCGATCTAGTTGTTTCAGTACTCATGTATTCGTGTTTATTGAGACATATCGATCGACCTAATTGAATTAATTCGGGCCTTGACGTAGTTGGATTAATTTTGGGCTTTGAGTTGTAAATTGGACTAATATTTGTATATATATATTTGGGTTGTTATTAGACTAATATATGTATATAATATTTGGGTTGTAAATTATAATGGTTGTAAATATTATATATATATATTTATTTATTTATTTATTTATCGAAATAATATATATTAGCGGCGGGTTGGCGGTTTGGGTTGGGTTGAGTTATGCCAGTGGCGGATCCAGGATTTTTTCCTGGAGGGGGCACCTTTAAGATGGATTAAAGGGCCGCAAAGTCGTCCGATATATTTTTAGCTTAATTCCATCGTTTCGAGGAATTTTTATAAGTTTTATTGGTTGATTTCATGGATTTCTAAGTTTTTTTATACGATTTTGAGGGACTTTTTGGTTTTTTTGGTTGATTTTGAGAGTTTTTTTTTTTGATTGATTTCAAGGTACTTTTTTTGATTGATGGGGTCCCATATGAAAAATCAGTGGGGGGAACTATGGTAGAAATTAAAAAAAAAATTGTTTTTAACCTTAAAATTTTGGTTTTTTGAGTTTTTGACTGGGGTCCTTTCCCCCACCTTTTATACTCTAAGTCCGCCACTGAGTTATGCTAACCCAATTTCAACCCTCCTAATTAGCGGGTTGGCGGTTGGGTGAGTTGGCGGTTTAACGGGTGAGCAAGTTGAGTTTAATTGGGTTGTTAACGGGTTGGGTTAGGCGGGTTTCGCTGGTTGACGATTTCTTGTACACCCCTACCTGTAATTATGGTTAAAACTGTACTTTTGTTAATTAAAAAAATGTAGTAATTACATATTTCTAAAATTATATGTATTTTATTAGACATTTATTTTACGACAAAAAAAATACATTAAAAAAATATTAATATCTTCCCATATAAAAGATACTTTAGAAAATAAGACCCAAGAAATATATGTGTGGTATGGTATCAAAGTTAAATGGGCCTTCCAAGCTCCCTTTATAAGCAA
Organism: Arctium lappa; assembly: GCA_023525745.1. Taxonomy (NCBI): domain Eukaryota; kingdom Viridiplantae; phylum Streptophyta; class Magnoliopsida; order Asterales; family Asteraceae; genus Arctium; species Arctium lappa. The sequence continues at coordinate 51,333,701 of CM042063.1, forward strand.
ATTTGGGCCCATCTAGGCGTAATAAATATGGGCTAGCAAAATATTATTATGTTTTGCTTGGCCTAAGCCCTTTTCCAAGCTAAATCCCAAAATTACATTTATAGAGAAATACAAATTAAGGTTATGTTTGGCAAACTAGCAGATAAGCTAGCTGGTAATTGATAAGTTAGTTGATGAAAAAGTCACGTTTGGCAAAAGTTAGCTGACAAATGTTAAATGACCAAAAAGTATATGTTTAAAACTTATTCAAATTTAACATTATATAATTAAACAAATAATGTTTAACATTACTCCATTCTAACAGTATATAATTAAAATAAAATACTAACGTGTTTTTAACATTATATAATTAAAATAAACCACTAACATATTTTTAACATCATATAAAAATAAACCACCAACACATGAAATCATATTAAAATCCGTAACAACAAAAGTAATAAAGTCGTTTAACATCATATTTAAAATAATTAGCAATACAAAACAATAATAACCTACTAACACATTTCAATTACTTAGGTTTAAAAGACATTATTTACAGTAAGCGTGTTATTTGTTTTAAGGAGGAATAGGTAGCTTTGTCATTTAAATAAAATAGCAAGGGTATATTTGGAAGAAAAAAAAAATCTTCTCAAGTTGGTAAAACGCTAGTAAGAGTAGTTTTTTAATAAGCTAACTTATGGTCATCCAAACATGTACCCAAAAAATAAGCTAGTTTCTTTTTTTGTTGCCAAACAATGCCTAATAAAATGGTACAAAATTATAAATTAGTTTTTATATGTTGTTTTAAATGTGAAGCAACATTTTAGAAAGCCAGTGTTTATACAGTGTTATTTCACACGTAAAATATTCGATATTGTTTTGTATGGAGAAAAAAACTAACTTAAACGTATTACATATAAAACAACAACGTTGTATAAATATCACATGTGTTATTAGGGTGGGTGGGGGGGTCTACATTTGTAGTTATTGAGGATGTGGATTAAATTTTTATCATTTATTCACTAACACATCCTTGTTAATTTATTGAGCAATGTAAGAAATCTAAAAATTTAAGCTCATAGAATTTAAGTTGTCATGCAATATATGATTCACTTAAATAAACATAATTGTATTAAACTAATGGACTGTTTGGTACATGTAGGGGAAGAAAATAAATATGATTGAGAATGAAAAATAAAGATGCTAGAACAAACATTTATATACAAAAAAAATAAAAATTAGCGAAAAGACAGTTCAGATCTATTTCTCCCATTTTTCACGTTAATCTCAACTTCTTATCGAAACCCAACTTTTATGGGTAAAATGGGAATGCTTTTGGGCCCAGGTAAATAATTGGCAACCAGCAGCCCAAGAAGGATTAAAAGAAGGGTCTTACTTTTTAATATCAAATTTGATTGCAAAATTTATATTATTAAAACTAGTTATGTGCCTGCGCAATGCGGCGGGATTTTTGTAACTTTTTAGGGGTCGTTTACAAAACATTTATCTGGTAAAAGCTTAGCGGATAAATTGTTGTATAAAATTTCATCTTGATGGACTAAAATCTTACGTGTAATGTAAGTGAGAGTGTCGACTTGTACCAATATCCCCTTATATATATATATATATATATATATATATATATATATATAGGTGGTTTCAATTGAAAACAATATTAGATTGAAAACTTTGAAAACCGTCAATTTCATTAGTTAAATTAATAAAATTGGTTCATAAAGTTGTTTAATATGATCAAGTTGTTTCATGTAATTCTTTTGTTAATGAAATTGTTTCATATATTTGTGTTTTTTTATGTAGTTTGATCTATTTTTCTCATTTTGATGAAATTGTTTCATGTATTTTCGCATGAAACTTTTTCATTTTTACATAAAAAACATAAATATATGCAACGATTTCATCAATAAAAGAATTATATGAAACAATTTCATCAAATTAAACAACTTCATGAAACAATTTCATTAACTTAACCAATGAAATCGAGGGTTTCCACGGTTTTCAAAATTAGAGTGGTTTCCATTTGATTGCTTCCCTATATATATTTATATATATATGATTGGATTTCGGTGAGAAGTTGAGATTAATGTGAGAAGCATGAGAAGTGGTTATCAACTGTTGGATGAGATGCACCGAGATAATTCCTTTATAAGCCGGATTTCATGAGAGGGCATAAAATTAAAATTGATCAACGTTTCAGATCTATTTCTCACACTTCTCATATTAATCTCTACTTCTCACACGATCATTCGCCTATATTTATCTCGGTGCTTCTCATCTTAATATGCATCAATTTTCATCCAACTGTTGATAACAATTCTCACGTTTCTCATGTTAACCTCAACTTTTTACCAAAACCCAACGATGAATTTAACTTTAGTGTTCAGGTAAACGACCCCTAGCATGACAATAAACCAAAATTGTAACTAATCAAACATAACCGAAACTTAAAAATTACTGAATCTAAAAGAGTTGAAGTTATGTAAAACAGAGAAAAAAATGGACATGAATGCTCTTAATTATTAACCGGATTCCACCAAGGAATTCAATTACTTGGAAGATGTTACAAAATTAAACATTATTCGTTGATTATTTTTCAATAGATCTTTAACCTTCTAATCAACAAAAATACAATTACAAAAAGATCAATATATCACAGTATTCCATTTTGGTAACTGCATCAAAAAACTAATTAAAATATGATAGATGTTGTCTCTGAGTCTATCTATGAAACAGCCTCGAGCATCATCTAAATCACTATCTGAATTTTTTTTAAATGAAAATGATCTAAAAGTGTTCATGAAAATGAACCCTATAGCCAAATGGAAACTTGAGAAAGCTTTTCTATTTTGGATGACGTACAGCAGAATCTCGCACATCTCATCATCACCATCAACAAAAAAAATATATGGCTACTGCTTCATCATCGGAATAAACTGGTATCATGGGTGACAACCTAGGAAACATAAAACCGTGAGAATTGTTGGGGGAAAAGTGTTCAAAAACCTTTGTAAAAACCATCCGAAAGGGGTAAAAGCAAATTGATGCAAAATCAAACTAAAATTAAACTTCAATGATGCAAGACTTTCATGACTCAAGAATGTATTTACACACTAAAAAATTGTCCATTAGCAAGTTGAAAAATACTTAAATTCAAAGAGAAATGAAGTTAGTAGCTTACCTCAAAACCAATGAGAGATTAAACTGCACACAAATATCAATTCAATAAAAAATTACACACAAAACAAAACAATACAGATGCAAAGCAGCATAAAATACACAAAATCCATTTCAATCAAAATACACAAAAATTGCTTAGGAATTTCCCTAAGTATTAAGCCCCCCTATCTTCTGATTGGTTTAAGTTTAGTTTTAAAGGCAAGCCTTTGGAATGCCTTTGTATTCACAGAAAGAAGAAGGAAATGCTAAAAAGAAGTTGAACCTTTTGTTGTATACAGCGATTAAGGAACTTGAGGGCCTATATCGAGTTAAAAATAAGATTACACTCTCGGTTAAAAAATGAAGTTTCACATATTTCTGAAAAGTTGAGGGCTAAAGAAGAATTCAACAGCAGGCTCCAACAAAAGGTTATTGTTTCATCGTTTTTGTTATACATTTATTGCCAAATGTAGCCAACTTAATATATTTTATGATAACATATTACTTCCAATAATCTAAAAACCGCCAAATCATAAATTTGGAATTTCAAAAGCAAGTCAAAGAGTGAACGCCCTACTCCTCGACCCCCATCTATTTTGGGCAGTGTGAGAGCTGCAACAAGCCTTATAATGATACAATGAGGGAGTATAATGATCGGTTAGATCTCTGTGTGATTGGTTATATATGATATTTGAACTACAAATTGATCACCCATATGTCTGCAAAATATACATGTAATTTCACTTCGGGAATCAATTCATGCTTGTGTTTCAAATTAATTTTCAGCCATGGATATAGATACAGATTTATGTATGTATCTTTCTTTTGGTTATTGTTGTATGTGTTCTTCCAAATCTGATTCTTGATAATGAACTCAATGGGGGACATTTCCATTTACATTGTGAAACATAAGAGGATTTTTTTAAAAATTACACAGATTGCATAACCCCTATAAAACTGTGATTTTTGAAACTGACTTTAGAAAGTATAAATATATGTATAATATCGAGGAATGGATGATCCATAAGTTACATTTTTGTGCATTTATGATCAATTATGATGATATAACAAACCTCAATCGAATGGAAATTGTAATTTGAAGATGTAATTGCATATCAATGAACCCATGAGTATCTAATTTGATTTAAAACAAAAAAGCCATAGATTCACAAACAAGAACATAAAGGGTTTGAACTTACAGAAAATGAATCTAGAGCTCCTGTGATGAACCAGGTACAATAATGGAGGAAGGATTCGAGAGCTCAAGGCGATGTCTTGAATCTGGAACGATAATGGAGATTGAGAGATCGATATATATTCGAATCATTGGAGCTTGAAGCGTCGGTTTGGAGAAATCACCCGGATCTTGAAGCGTCGGTTTGGAACTATTAGATAACCAAATCGTCACTTTGGGGGAGGAGCAGATGTATATGGGAAAACTAAATAGTCAGTTTGCGTTGGGGGAGGAGCTCATGTAAGTTTTTTTTTAAATCAAAAATAAAATTGTTTAAGACTTTAAGACTTTTTAAGAGTTTAAGACTTTAAGACTTTTGGTAAATCTGGTTTATAAGATAGTATAGATAAAACCTAAATTTTTGTGAAAAAAATGATTAGATAGTTTAAATTATTTTTATATAAATAGGAAATGGTTAAAATAAGAAATCCTTATGATTTATGGAAAAGGTAAAAACACTTGTAAGTTCATCATTCTGTTTAAAGTTATATTTTTTAAAGAATTGAGGGAGCAATAAAATATTAATTAAATATTTACATTTTTTTAGGAATATTGAAGGCATGTAATGGCAAAATGGAAAAAAAACACTACAAATCACATAATGAACAGATGGAGCTGACGATTGTAGGTATGATCATCAGTTCATCACTAGTTTTCGATTTATCACAACATTATTAAATTATCATCACAACAAAATCATATCATTATTACAACATTATAACATCATTATTGACAACGGATGCATCGTCATACGAAGTATTCGACGCAACATTAAATAGATAAAGACAAATATAAGATAACATGAAATTGTTGATATATACTAAATTATGTTCATTGATTTTAATTTTTATTATGCGTTATATAATTTGGAGGTCATACGTATTCTTGCATATTTGTAAAACACGAGTGTTCTCCTTTGAACTCTTGCATATATCTATACTATATTATAAAGATGGCAAAAAAAACTCTTAATTACAACTCACTAAGCTTTATGTACTATCATTTAAAGCTATCTACTTAAAATCTCTTAAAAATAACTACTAAAGTCTAATGTACTATCTGTAAAGCTTTTAACCATAATTAATATATTTCATCCTTATCCCCCAAAATTCTTATCTCTAATCCCCAAACCCTAAAATTATGAAATTTGAATTCTGATAAACATAATCAAAACAGGATAAACATCTCAATTTAAATATAAAAAATTTAAAATATATAAGATAATTATTTATATCTATATCTATATCTTCTATATCTATCTATACTATATTATAAAGATGGCATAAAAAACTCTTAATTACAACCCACTAAGCTTTATGTACTATCATTTAAATCTATCTACTTAAAATCTCTTAAAAATAACTACTAAAGCCTAATGTACTATCTGTAAAGCTTTTAACCCTAATTAATATATTTCATTCTTATCCCCCAAAATTCTTATCTCTAATCCCCAAACCCTAAAATTATGAAATTTGAATTCTGATAAACATAATCAAAACATGATAAACATCTCAATTTAAATATAAAAAATATAAAATATATAAGATAATTATTTATATCTATACTATATTATAAAGATGACATAAAAAACTCTTAATTACAACTCACTAAGCTTTATGTACTATCATTTAAAGTTATCTACTTAAAATCTCTTAAAAATAACTACTAAAGCTTAATGTACTACCTGTAAACCTTTTAACCCTAATTAATATATTTCATCATTATCCCCCAAAATTCTTATCTCTAATACCAAACCCTAAAATTATGAAATTTGAATTCTGATAAACATAATCAAAACAGGATAAACATCTCAATTTAAATATAAAAAATTTAAAATATATAAGATAATTAATGAATTTTAACAAACTACTTAATTTTTTTTATATAAAAAACATTGTTAAGCCTAAATTAAACAAATTTATATATAAAAAAAAACATTATCACTCAATAAAAACCATCCAAAATCGTACCGTAAATCAATAAAAAACAAAAAAACATTAAAATCGTGATGTATCTCGCTGCATTGCGCGAGTACGCTTCTAGTCATATAATCAAATGAGAACCCAATATATTGTGATAACCCTTATTATTTTTATCGTAAGGTAATATGGTATTGTTTTACATTATTTTTCCCATCCAATGCTATAAGTTAAAATATTTATTATAGAGTAAATTACATTTTTGGTCCTTGAGGTTGACACCCATTATCAAGTTTGGTCCCTCTTTCAAACTAATTATAATTTTGGTCATTATGGTTGTCATTTTGTTTTATTTTTGGTCCCTCTGACCAACTTTAGTTAAAATTCTTAGTTACATTAAGGGTATTTTGGTCCTTTCACCTTTTCTTTAATTTTTTCATTTTTTTGTTTTACTAGATTATATAATATATTACAATTATAGTCCTTGTAGTTTGTATTTTTCTTTCTCTTTTCTTTTCTTTCGTACTTTTTTTTATTTTTCATTTTATACTATTATTATATTAATTAATTAATGATACCTTTTAATTAACAATACGTTAAGAATACGTATTTCTTTTTTTTGGAAGGCATAGCGGCATCGAACCAACGAACGACTACCACGAACACACGCACGCACACCTCCCCGGTGGTATCGGGCATCCACGGGCAGCCCACTAATCCGCCGCTGTCCAGGCCCAGCTTACGCTGAACCTAGAGCCCAACCACAAACTAAGACTGGGTTGGGGGACAGCCCAGTTAAAGACTGGACCAGCCCAAGAACTGGGTACCCCCATGCCCTCAAATTGACTCCCCTTGGATTCGAACGCGGGTAGATTGGGTTACCATCCACAATCCCCCCCTGGATGTTACCGCCCTTGGGAAAACCAACTGAGCTAGACATGATTTGTTACGTATTTTTTTTTGTAAATTACACCATTAGAAAAAATCGTATAGATAACTTTAAAACAAGATACGTATTGAATATTTTCAACTTTTTTATGCAATTTATTTAATATATATCTGCAAATCCGTCTACGCTAGTCCGAAAAAAAAAACTTTTCTTTTTTAAGTTGTGTTTAAGAAATTTATCGTTTTTGTTATTAATGTAAGAAAAAAATTCGAAATTTATCTATGTCTATTAATTAAAAAAAAATGTATCAATTTTAGATATTTTAATTAATTAAATGTTTTTATAAAATGTGGATGAATTAAAAAACCCTCAACTATATTTATACATATATATATATATATATATATATATATATTACAAAATATAAACTTAAATTTATTATAACGAAAAATAAATAATCAACTAATAACTACACATTTTCTTTATTTCATTAATCAATAGATTATAAAAGAATGATTTACAAGGTGAAATATGCATGGTTCATAAGTTTGCATTTTAGATCAAACAAAGCAATAAGGCTCATTTGGTTTGACGTAATGTTTTCAAGAGATTTGGATTTTATCTAAAGATTTGGAATTGGAAATGATTGAAATTTTTTTGGGTATATGGTTTGTACTTTGTAGTTTGGAATAGAACCGAATATCATTCTCTATATAAATTTAAGTTTTATATTTTGATTTTTTTAATAAGAATATTATAAATTCTAATAACTGATACACATTTTAAACGATACATTTTTTTTATTAATAGACATAAATAAATTTCGATTTTTATATTATATAAATAAGAAAAAAAATTATACTTTTTTAAACACAACTTAAAATAATAGAAAGTTTTTTTTTTGGATTAGTGTATACAGATTTGCATATATATATATATATATATATATATATATATATATATATATATATATATCAGATAAATTTCATAAAAATATTTAATATTTAACTTATTTTAAAAGTATCAACAAAACTTTTTTAATGGTATAATTTACAAAATCAAATACATATTTTAATGTATATTTAGTTAAAATTATCGTTAATTAATATAATAAGGGTATAAAATGAAAAATGAAAAAAAAAACACAGGGACTATAATTGTAATTTACTATATTATCTAGTAAAACAAAAAAATGAAAAAGATAAATAAAAGGTAAAATGTCCAAAATACCTTTAACTTAACTAAGTTTTTTAACTAAAGTTGGTTAGAGGGACCAAAAGTGAAATGAAATAGCAACCATAGTGACCAAAATTGTAATTAGTTTGAATGAGGGACCAAACTTGATAATGAGTGTCAACCACAAGGACCAAAAATGTAATTTACTCTTTATTATAATATACTTTTCATAATGTATTTGTTTCATATGTATTTATTTCATAACATGAAACCTTTTATTTGTTTTTTTTTTTCACAAATACGTAAAAAAATATTACATTGTGAAACAAAATTACATTTGAGGTCCTTTTGACTTATATTATTTTATCTAATTATTTTTGTTTTACCAAATTTACAAGATAAATAAAATGAAATAAATTAAAACTGTCATTTTTGGATAATAAAAGTCAAACAATGGTTGGGCTAATTAAAGAGAATAAATTTATATTAAATATTGTATATACAAAATATTTTAAAAACAAAATTATAGTCGTATTGGAATGTCTTAATCCACAAGATTGTTTGATTAATCATGAAATCCTATCTAATTACATTACACATCATAACTATTAGACCTAATCCGATAAGAGGTTCACATAAAGACAAATATTTCCTATTTTTACATCAAAATATTGAAAATGTTGTTTAATTTTATCTTATTTTCTTAATAAAAAACTACAAAAAATATAGTGTAACTACCTGTCACACATAGATAGAAAAGTATAATTAAAATTGTGGGTTACCAATAACTTGCATCATGATTTTAAGTTAGATCGAAATTACTGGGTCTTCCTGCTGCTTTGAACTTTGGGGTGTTATAGATGATGTCAGAGTTGATCCTTGTTCCATCGGGTTGGCGGGGAAAATCTCATCGGGCATGATGAGTCTTCGAGAGATGGGGGGTGTTTTTTACATTTTCGGTGAATCTCAATCGCCGATTACGAGGAGGATTCTGGGCATGTCTGATGAGGACATATTAATTACCGACAAAGGGATGAGAGAGTGGGTGAGAGAGGGAGAGAGTGAGTGGGTAAGGGTCTGCCGTCGTGGGAGTGGGAGTGGGAGAGTGAGGTCCGAAGAGAGGGTAAGAGAGGGACCTAGGAAAAGCGAGATTGGGTACAATCGGACAACCGGTATTGAGAATAACCAGAGATTAACTGATTTTAGCAGCATGACATCTTTTTTGTTCTTCAACTTTCCGGAGGAATGGGAAGTTCAACATATGTAGAGAACCTTCAAACGGTATGGGGAGGTTGGGGATATATATATATATATATATATATATATATATATATATATATAGGCAGGTAAAAGGATGGCAAATGGTAAAAAGTTCGGATTTGTGAGATTCAAAATGGTGCGAAATGAATTGGTTTTGGAAAGAAAACTCAAGGGTATTTGGATAGGCTCATACAAGCTAAGAGTTTCTTGGCGTTAAAAAGGAAGGGGGACCGGATCAGAAAACCGACAGCGGAAAATGATCAGTATAGGGTGATCAAAGAGAGTAGTTCGATGGGAAGATCATACAAGGAAGCGTTGATTGGTAGGTTCGGCAATAAAAAAGAAGTGGAGGAAAAGAAACAAAGAACGAACCTTAACCATAAAGTGGACTTCATAGGCACTTGGCAAGAGCTGGATGAGGCTAAATCAAGGTTAAGGAGAAGTTTAGTGGGATACGTCGAGTCCTTGGATGGTCTAGTTGCTATAAAAACATTGTGTAAATCGGAAAATCTTTTGGAATGTACGATTAAGCACTTGGGGGGTAGGAATGTGTTACTATCGTTTGATCAAGAAAACACCATGATCAATATCCTTAACAATAAGGTTCACGGACTGCATTATTGGGTCAAAGATCTTAGAAAATGGACGGAGGGGTTCAGGTCGACCGAGCGGGCGATGTGGTTAAGGATTTACGGGGTTCCACTTCACGTTTGGACATTAAATACGTTCAAGGACATCGCAAGTAATTGGGGAAATACGTTAAAGTTTATTAATTGTGAATGGGGACTAAACAATAACATGGAATTTGCAAAGGTTTTTGTAGCCTCTCATCTTCTATCAAAAATCGATGAGCTTAGAAGCATCAAACTGGGGGATCTTTACTACAGAATTTGGGTGGTAGAGGAGAATGTCGATCCACTGATCAGTTGGGGAGAGGAGTTGAGAAATAGCTCGTCTGAAGAAGAGGACTCGGTGTGCCCGTCGGAGTGGACGGAGGATATGGTGGAAGGAGAAGCTGTGTGGATTGTAGAAGATAGCTTTCGTGGAAGGAAGGAAAATAGGGGCGTCAATCTGGATAGTACGAAACAAATAGTAGAGTCGGAGGTAAAGGAAAATAATCATCCAGGTCTTGATGTAGATCACAACAGCAGCAAGTCTTCACTGCGAACAAAGTGGCCGAAATGCAACCGGATAAGGTGAGAGGCATAAAGGAAGCCCAACAGACCCAACAGAATAATTTTGAATTATTTGCAGAAATCGAGAAGAAGAATTTTCACAGCAATGATGATGGCAGAGGTGAGACATGGGTAAACTTGGAGAGCAACAAGTTCCAAGATAAGGTAGTGCAGATACAAGGAGCAGGAAGTAAGGAGATTCAGGAGCTGGTTAATAGAATTGGGCCTGTGGAAACAGTGGGCCTAGATAACTCTGATGGAGAGAAAAGGAATTATAATTCGGTGGAAGAAATGCCTTTAAATGAGGTGGCCCAAGTGGTAAAACCCATATCTCCTGAAGTGGCCCAAGGGGGATTAAAAATCAATCAAAGTAGAGAGGGAACACATAACTTGATATCCAGTGAAGGTACTGTATCGAATGAATATGGTAGAAGGTGTAATGATTGGAATAGCAAGAAATTGAGGTTGAAGAAAGGTGAGAAGGTTGGTTTAGGGAGGGGAAGGACTAGTTTCCATCTTTTCAAGCAGAAAGCGAGGGCAAAAATGCATAAAGGAAGTCAGAAGAAAATATCAAAGACTGGTGCAATTGACATGTTAGAAAGACGCAGAAGGAAATCCAAAAATGGATGTTCATCAGAGAATTCCATGGCAATATCGAATGAATTGAAGAGTACAAATGGAACAGAGGATTTGGAGAATTTTGGAAAAAAAATTGGTTTGATGTGGAAGGGTGTTGTTCGGCCAGGAAGAGAAAATGGAGAGGCAGAGGTGTAGTCATCAGGTACAATTGAGTTTCGTTGCCTATTATTTCTATGAAAATTTTATTTATCAACGCAAGGGGTATGGGTTCAATGGAAAAAAGGAGTTGGATTAAGAAGATGTGTGTGAAGGAAAATGTAGATATGGTGGGAATTCAAGAAACTAAACAAAATAAGTGGGAAGAGTGGCAGGTTAACTTATTGTGGGGCAATGATAATGGTGATTTCATTCAATCACAAGCGGTAGGAAACTCGGGTGGTTTATTACTTATTTGGGATAGGGGAGTCTTCAAATGCGAACATTACATCGTGGAAAAAAGTTTCGTGGTGGCAATAGGGACCTGGGAAGGGGTGAAAGGCCAATTTGGGTTCGTAAACGTATATGGACCGAGAGATCAAAAGGAGAGGGAGGAAGTATGGAAAAACATCGAGTATTTGTGCGATAAGGAAGAGGTAAATTGGTGTGTTTTTGGCGACTTCAATGAAGTAAGAGGAAACCACGAAAGGTTAAATTCAAGCACTAATGGGAGGGGTGTAGAGGTTTTTAATATGTTCATCAACAATAGTGGTTTGGTGGAAATTCCTTTGGGTGGGAAAAAATTCACAAGGGTAAGCGATGACGGGAGAAAATTTAGTAAGTTGGACAGATTCCTAGTCTCTCCGAAATTCAATTTGGCTTGGAGAAACTTGGTGTAACACCCGAAAAATCTAAGGTAAGTATTCCCCTCGTTCCTTGACTTTCATTAATTGGAGAATCTCTTTGTGTGCTTAATTGGTGTTTTATCAACCTGTTATGTGTATGTTAATCTGCCCTTTTTAGCTTCGCTCTATCGAACCTTAGAAAGTCAAGTTTTTGGTGTCAAAGGGGTTGGTCGTGATTGTGCCATCGCGATAGTGCCCTTGGCACAATCGCCTGGCACTATCGCTGGAGTTGTACCGTGGGGTCGGGTTTGCTCGCGATTGTGCCTTCGCGATAGTGCCACGGGCACTATCGCCTGGGATGTACCGAGAGTCGTCTGAGTGTCGCGATTGTGCCTTCACGATAGTGCCATGGGCACAATCGCCAGGCACTATCGCCGGCGGTGTCTGAGAGTATAAAAATCCAACTTTGACTATTTTGACTTCACTTCTCATCTCAAATCGTTTTGGGGCCGGTTTAGGACTAGCTTGGGCGATTTTCTTCTACTTCTAAACTCACCAAACATTTATTGAAACCCTAGATTAGTTGGGGACATTTATTGGTGTTTAAGGGAACTAGAAGATCACTCAAGGGAAGCATTCAAGCCACATTCCAAGTCTCCACCTTCCTTCCATCCAATCCAAGTTTTCTAGGGTTTTGTATAAAACCCTAGATAGTGAGTTCTTACATTATTTTCAAATGAGATACATATTCTATATGCTTTCATGCTTAATGTACTACTGTTATGAGAAGATCTGATCACCTGATAAGTTTGACCTAACTGTTAAGTTTGGTATTTTTCGTATCTTAGTCTTGAATATGGTTATGAACATGAATGAGGTTATTATTCTTGATGTTTGAGCACGTTTACATATTCGTTTTGATGAGGCATGGTTAGTATCGCGTATTTGCATATCTTAGAGTTTTGTACCTAAGTCATGTTTGGGATTGTGGTAGTCTTATACATGTACCTTACGAGTATGAAAATATGTATAGAGACGGACATCGTAAGTACACAAGAAAGAACCATGAGTAAGTGCTAGGAGGATGTAGTCTTAGGTGCCACTATAATGGTATGCACCTAGACCTCCACCATTTGGAGTAATGCCTGGGAGGTAGTCTTCAAGTGTGTCGGGCCTTCGGGATGTTGCTCAAGCGAGTGAACATCAAGGTACATTGACTTGAGGTAAAACTCATTGGTGTGATGTTATAATATGTGCATAATTGAGGTACATAAGGACTTTGGTGATTGAAGTGTCATAATTGTGCATAATATGTGTTATGTTAATATGTTGTGCTTTTATGTAACTCACTAGACCCGTTTGGTCTAACACTTGATTGTTGATATGTATCTCAGGTTCTAGCGGCACGAGCGCCAAGGAAGCCTAAGCGACTTTAGTGGTGAGCTTGGGAGCATTTTAGGATGCCAATATTGAAGACCATTATTGTGAACATAGTTGACAACCTTTTTGTAATCTTATGTCTAGCAAGGCTTAGATTAGGGAGTTGTCATCTATTATTACCTCTTATTACAAACTTGTAATTAACAGTCATTTGTTGTTCCTTTTTGTATGAGCTCGTGCTTTGGCAGTTATGCATACCGCATTTCTATTTTTCCGGAAATTTTTGTTAGTCCCATTTTTGGGGTGTTACACTTGGGAGTTTCGGATCTAGAGGGGAGATGGTCGGATCATTACCCAATTCTCCTAGGCAATTCAAACTGGGACTTTGGTCCGAAAACGTTCAAAATTTTTGACACATGGTTGGAGGATGAAGATTTGGAAAAAGTAGTGAAAAGGGATTGGGATAAAGGGGTGCCTACAAGGAGGCTCGATTGCGTGTTAAGAGAGAAACTGAAAAAGGTGAAACTAGTTGTGAAAAAAGAATGTTCCGAGAAAGTAAAGACTCTTGATAGAGATTGGAAAAAAAACAAAGAAGAGGCTTTGAAGCTCGAAAAGGAGGCCGAATCGCGACAATTGAATGATAATGAAAGAGAAAGGTGGGTAGAGGCGAGGAAGAAATGGTTAGAAGCGGAAAAGAAAAAGATGGAAATGGACTCTCAAAAGGCGAAGATTAAGTGGATAGAAGAGGGTGATGAGAACTCGAAACTTTTTCATATGTTTATAAGGAAGAGAGAAAGGAAAAATGGAATCCGGGGGCTAAATATAAATGCGGTGTGGACAGAAGAACCGGAGAAAATTAAAGAGTTCGTTTGGGATTTTTTCAAAGAAAAATTTAAATCGAATTCGAGGTCTGGACCAAAGTTGGTTAGTGACAAATTAAAAAAGCTATCGTTGGTCGAAGCTGAAAGTTTGGAGCGCCCGGTCACGGAGGAAGAAGTTTGGGAAGCCGTTAAAATGTGTGGAAGTAAGAAATCGCCGGGTCCGGATGGGATTACGTTCACGTTTGTGAAGAAATTTTGGGTTATTATTAAATCCGATCTAATGAAGGCTATTGAGTGGTTTTGGTACTGAGCGGAGATTAGCGATGGGTGTAATGCCTCGTTTATTACACTCATCCCTAAGAATTCAAATCCGACTAATCTTAACGAATATCGGCCGATAAGCTTGATAGGAATCTTTTATAAAATAGTGGCAAAGGTATTGGCGGAGAGAATGAAGAAAGTGATGGGGAAACTAATAGGAGACACTCAAGCGGCATTTATTAAAGGTAGAAATATTTTAGATGGAGTGTTGATAGCAAATGAAGCGGTGGATTTCATTTGTAGGTCAAGGAGGAAAGGGATGGTTTTCAAGGTGGACTTTGAAAAAGCATACGATAGT
Source organism: Arctium lappa (assembly GCA_023525745.1). Classification (NCBI taxonomy): domain Eukaryota; kingdom Viridiplantae; phylum Streptophyta; class Magnoliopsida; order Asterales; family Asteraceae; genus Arctium; species Arctium lappa. The sequence continues at coordinate 51,348,730 of CM042063.1, forward strand.
GTAGAATGGCATTTCCTTCTTGACGTTTTATCCTCGATGGGTTTCGGCCTAAAATGGTGCAATTGGATTAAAGCTTGCTTGAAATCATCCTCGGTTTCGGTTCTTGTCAACGGTTCCCCGAGTAAAGAATTTAAAATGGAGAAAGGACTAAGGCAAGGCGATCCTTTGGCTCCGTTTCTTTTCCTAATAGTAGTGGAGTGTCTAAATGTGTTAATGTTGGAAGCAATGGAAAATGACGCCTTCGAAGGTGTGGCCATTGGCAAAGATAATTTAACATTATCTCAACTCCAATATGCCGATGATGCCATTTTCTTTGGTAGATGGAGTGTTAGCAACATCAAAAACTATTGAAAATTCTCAAATGTTTCCAAGCGGCATTCGGGTTAAAAATTAATATTGGCAAGAGCAAACTGTATGGGGTGGGAGTCGAAAATGAAGAAGTCAAAGAGTGGGCGACTAGCTTGGGCTGTGGATATGGGGAGTTACCTTTTCTATATCTCGGACTCCCGGTGGGAAGATCGATGAATAAGATAGAAAATTGGTCGGAAGTCATAATGAAAGTGAAAAACAAATTGGCGGATTGGAAAGTGAAATTGATCACAATTGGCGGTCGGCTAACTTTGGTTAAATCGGTACTTGGTAGTCTCCCTTTGTACTATTTTTCGCTTTTTCGCGTCCTGTGTGGAGTGATCCGTGAGCTTGAGAGAGTGAGGAGTCAATTTTTCTAGGGAGGGGGGAAAGGGTCAAACACAAAAAGGGGGTGGCTTGGGTAAAATGGGAGAGAGTGGTGAGGAATTTCAAGAGAGGTGGTCTAAACGTGGGGAGTTTGCAAAAGTCAAATTGGGGGTTATTAGGAAAATGGTGGTGGAGGTTTGCTTCGGAAAAGGATGCTCTTTGGGTAAAGGTGATTAAAAGTTTGTACGGTAAGGAGGGGGGATTGGTAGAGAAGGGTTGGTGGTAAGGGCGGGTCGGTCGGTATGGGGAAACATCATTAGAATAGGTAAGGACTTGGAGAAGTTTAGAATTCACCTAGAAACCTATATTGGGAAAGAAGTGGGGCGGGGGGACGAGACGAGATTTTAGAAGGATAGGTGGGTGGGAAATGAGATGTTAGGAGATAGATTCAAGAGATTATTCCAACTTGAATCTAGAAAGGAGGACTCAATTGCCAACAAAGGAGCGTGGATCAACGGTAATTGGGTATGGTTGTGGAGTTGGAGAAGGGATCCGAGGGGTAGGGAAGTGGGGGAGTTAGAAGAGTTGACGGAGCTCCTACAAGCTTGGTATCCGAAATTAGATGTAAAGGATAGGGTCAAATGGATGAGGGGGAATGGGGAATTTTCGGTGCAAGATCTAAAAGAGTTATTGGAAGAGAGAGTAGCGGAGGTAGGGGAGCATTATGAAGAAACCAAGTGGTCGAAGACAATTCCAAAAAAAGTATGTATTTTCTATTGGAAAGCAAAATTGGGTAGAATTTCGTGTAGGGAGGTATTAGAAAAGTTCGGGATGGATCTAGATTCGGCTTTGTGTCCAAGATGCGAAAAGGAAGTGGAGACGGTAAACCACGCCTTGGTAAGGTGCCACGATGTAACTAAGATTTGGCAAATGGTGAGTCGATGGTGGAATTTCAAAGTAGAAAATTACTCATCCTTACAAGACTTGCTGGAGTTAGCTCAAGACCCGAATGGAAATGGTTTGCGAATCAAATTTGGATAGAGACGGTGTGGAGTATAGCCTACTTGGTTTGGTCTCATTGTAATCAAATTGTTTTCAAAAATGATAAAAGGAGGTTAGAAGATAGATTCGTAGAACTGCAATGCATCTGTTTTGAATGGATAGGAAAGAGGAATCGAGATTTTAATTTCGTTTGGGATAATTGGTTGTCCGATCCAGCAGTTGTGAGGTGACCGACATTCGTTCGGTAACTGTTCGGCTGATGGAAGGAGTATGCAGAAAAGGGTTAAACTCAACGTGGGTGTTGTGCGAAGCTGATCGAGCAGCAGCAGTTCGGCGTCATGGCGGAGTCTGCAGCAAGGTATGGTGGTATCGCGTGGGGGTTGCTGGGTTGATGATTGATCAACAGCAGATCAGCAGAGGGTGGTTGTCGTTGGTCGGAGAATGCAACAAGGAGCGGTTCTTGTACTGGTCGAACGATGCGCTGTACGCGGGAGAGAGTGAGGCGGCTCAGGGGAGTGTTTCTTGTCTGGTTCTGGTTTGCTTAAGGGGCTGCTCTCGATAGGTGGATCGGAGAGGAATACATGCGGCGAGGGATGGTTCTGTAGCGGTGTTGAGGTATATTTGGCCTCACACAACCGTTGTAGGTGCTTTAGTAATTGCTGAAAGGTATCTGTTGGTGTTTGGTATTGGTTCTACAGGGGTTCGTTGTTTTATTTTCGATGTATTGTTCCTGTGATGTAAAGTTTATTTGTTGTACGGTTGTTCTTGGGTGTTTGCTTCTTGCAAACTCCTCCCTGTATCTCTTTGTAATTGCGGTGTGTTGGTATAATAAATTGCTTTTCAAAAAAAAAATGTCTGATGAGGACGTCAGGAGTTTAATTTGGAGAGTTTGTAACAACAATTCCATGTGGATAGAAAAGTAGATTTGTGAGCATCTTATAAGTTCAAAGTTGTAGGCTAACAATAACTTCGACCATGATTTTAAGTTGAATTTGAAGTTATTGGGGCAATCTGTTGCTTTGAGTTTTGGGGTGTTCCACATAACAAACCCTAACGAAATTTTGAATTATTAGAAAAAGACCTAAAACCCCACAAATGAAGATGTGATAATTTTGTCATCAAGTTAATGCGTATATGGTGGTACAATTGACGAAATATAAAGAAAACGAACGAGTTAGAGAATACGTTAATATAATTAATTTTGTTATAGAGAGGGTCGACTTGACCCAACAACTTTTTTGTTCTAATTAATTTGTTTTTATAATGATATTTAAAGGTCATAAGCATTCTCGATGATTTTAACCGATTTTATTTTAACTGTTTAATTATTACTTATTAACACATGACTCGTTAAAAATATGTTGTAATTAAACTTGACTTCTTTCCAGGTAGACGTATTGAATTTCACCTTTGTTATGTGATATATTCAAATTATAGTTGTTGTTTTTTTACCGGATAAGGATCAAAATAACATATCGATTTTTATTTATTTTCATGTCGACAGTAAGTTGATAAGAATTAAAATATATTGAAATACATAACTTTCCCTTTTATTTATTTATTATTATTATTATTTACATGTTGGTGTATTATATTAAAAAAATAATTTTATTTTGTTTATTTACTTGTTGGTATATTAAAAAAATATTGTTTTGTTTATTTACTTGTTGGTACATTAAGAAATACTTAATATTCACATATACGGATATAACCATATCTATATTTGTATCTAACTACACTTGTATCTAATTCGCCTTTGGAACCGGAACCGCTTCGGTACTGCTGGTTCCGGAACCGGAACCGAGGTGATTGGTTCCGGTTCCTAAAATATGGAACCGATCGGGACCGCTTCCGGTTCCGGTTCTCATTTTTTTGGAACCGTTACCCGTTGGGTACCCGCTGGGACCGGGTACCCGGTCCTGCTGGGTACCCAGAACTGGAACCGGCGGGTACCTGCTATTTTTTTAATAAAATATATTTTATTTATTTATAAAAATTTAATAAACCACCATTTAGTGAAGTATCGTTTGTAGTATTTATTAGCATCAACTAATTTTAATGACGTGAAGTGTTTTAGAAGCACCGTTTGTAGTATTTATTTGTTTTGTAAGCACCGTTTGTAGTATTTATTTGTTTTGTAAGCATCGTTTGTAGTATTTATTAGTTTTTAGTTTTTATCTTATTAGTTTTCATGTTTGTGGTATTTATTTCTTTACGTTTGGATTTTGTAATATAATTAATATTTACCCTTTTATAATATAAATGATAAAAAAAAAATTAAAAATTTGATAGTGGGTACCCGATTCCGGAACCGGAACCGGCGGTTCCGAATCCGGTTCCCAAATATAAAGAACCGGTGTAACCGGTTCCTTCATTCCAGGAACTGCTGGTTCCGGTTCCGGGAATTTTAGACGGGTACCCGCCTTTGCTCACCCCTACTTGTACACCCATTTATAAGTAAAATGAGTACAAATAGAAAGAACCGAATGTTTGTTGCAAATCTATACTTCTATACTATCTATATCTATACTATATTATAAAGTACGGATAAAAAACTCTTAAATACAAATTATTAGGCACAAGGTACCATCATTTTATGCAAGATTTTAAAAATCTCTTAATTTACAAGTATCAAAGCACAAGATACATATTAGCACTGCAGACTTCTAACACCTACCAATTTGGTATGTGCAGAACATTCCTTTTATGCAGACATTTCCATGTATCACTATTAATTAATATATTATATTACTATAATTTTGTTTTAATTATTTTATTAAATATGTAATTGTTTATTTTTTTTAGATATCATTAAAATATATAAGATAATCATTGAATTCTAACAAAATACTTAATTTTTTTATATAAAAAACATTATAATATTAAACCTAAATTAAACATATTTATAAAAAAAACATTATCACTTTCTCAAAACCATCCAAAATCGTACTGTAAATCGACAAAAAAATAAAGTGAAACATTAAAATCGTGATGTATCTCGCTGCATTGCGCGAGTACGCTTCTAGTATTATAAAGCACGGATAAAAAACTCTTAAATACAAATTATTAGGCATAAGTTACCATCATTTTATGCAATATTTTAAAAATCTCTTAATTTACAAGTATCAAAGCAGAAGATACATATTACCACTGCAGACTTCTAACACCTATCAATTTGGTATGTGCAAGACATTCCTTTTATGCAAACATTTTCATGTATCACTATTAGTTAATATATTATATTACTATAATTTTGTTTTAACTATTTTATTAAATATGTAATTGGTTATTTTTTGTAGATGTCATTAAAATATATAAGATAATAATTGAATTTTAACAAAATACTTAAATTTTTTTATATAAAAAATTATATTATTAAGCTTAAATTAAACAAATTTATAAAAAAAAACATTATCATTTCTCAAAACCATCCAAAATCGTACTGTAAATCAACAAAAAACTAAAAAATAAAATGGAACATTAAAATCGTAATTGCATTGCACGAGTACACTTCTAGTATATATAAATTGTGAAAAAAAAAAAAAATCATCATTACACTTAAAATAGCAAAATGGCTTTCCGTAATTCACTTTTTATGCTATTTTTTTCTTAAAATTTGTCCTAAAATAGCCAAACACCACGAATATGAATTTGTGTTACATTATTTGAAAAAGGGGTTGACTTATATTCATTCAAGACGATTATAAATACAATGTCTTAATATTTTTTATTTTATAGTTCTTAAATTAAATGTGTTATAGTAAACACAATATATGATTTACTATATTACAAGTTCTTTGATAATTTTTTAAAAACAAAAAACTTATTAAAGATTATGTACTATTAATAATATATAATTCATTAAAATATAGAGTTCTACCAACACAAAATCTTTCATAAAATCTGGGTTTTATTTTTTAATTTAAAAAGTACATTATTTTTTAATTTTGATTTCTAATAAAAATCTTAAATATGTAATGTAGCAGCTAATATCATTATCTATACAATATTATAAAGCAGACATAAAAAAAACTCTTAAAAACAAGTCTTAAAGTTTAGTTTACCGTTATTTAATGCTAATTACTTAAAAAACAATCATTAAAGTTGTATGTACTATATTTAATGGTATTTATTAATTTTCAATCATTATCTCCCCTAAAATCATTTCTCATTTTAACTCCACTAAAATAACTCTCAGCATAATTAAATATAGTATATAAAAATCAAATTTTAAATATAAAAAATCTAAAATATAATTACAAAAATCTAACAGATTTTTTTATAAAAAATTTATATTATTAAACCAAAATAATTACATTATATTAAGTTTAAATTAAACAAACTTATATAAAATAAATCATTATCATTCTCTCACAACCTTCCAAAATCGCAATGTAAATTGACAAAAAACAGAAAATAAAATGAAACATTAAAATCGTGATGTATCTAGTTGCATTGCGTAAGTACACTTCTAGTTAAAACATTAAAGACAAAGCCTATAATTGAAAAGTTAAATCTTTGATATGAAACTAATGAAGGTTGTACAAAATAAAATTTTAAAAAATGCAAACGAATAAAGTAAAAGAGAAAGGATAATATAAATAAAACATATGTGGGATTTTCACATGTTATGTCTCTATTATATAATATATATATATATAGAGAGAGAGATAATCAAACATAAACACTAACGGCCGTTTGTTTATCTTTTATTAGTTACATTAAGAGGCAACATATGAATCGCTAAGAAGTAAATTATGTTTAACAAGAAAAAATGTATGTATTTCAAAACTCTCTAAATGATTTTGTATAATAACTCTCCCTTAACCATTCAGAGTCCTAATTTCATTCTGAATAATTAAAAAACAACCATATTTCATTTTGGACTATCTCATAAAAGTCTCTTAATCATTCTGACAACTTAATCATTCTGCACCAAACCATTCAGCAATTGCCAAACAGCTCTAACTATTTAAGAAAACGCGAAAAACAACAAATCACATGATTTACATTAACGGCAAAAAATAGACGCGGACGACTTTGGCATATATATATATATATATAACAATGTACATTTGTATAGAATGGAGGTTTATTTAGTTTATGTTAAATACTGTTGCAGTTTGGGGTCGTTATCAAAAGTTTACCAAGGGTACCGGTCAAAATATTTGAAGATTTGCTTGATTTTGTTTTCATTTACGATCTTATGATAAAAAAAACTACAACAAATACTAAAAACCACATTAACCATTCACATATATTTCTTTAAATTAATAAAATGTGAATTTAACTGTATTTTGTTAATATTTATCTAAAAAATTGATTATGTGAATGATCGAAACCTTGCAACCTTGGCAGAAAAAAAGAAAAAAAAACGATGTTTTATAACACTTAGGTGCCGTTTATTTTTTAAGTGGTGCTCAAGTCTGAAGTCTGATTTCACTTCTGATTTTTAAGTGTTGGTGCTGAAGTCTGAAATCTGAATAAAAAAGACTGTTTGTTTTTTAAGTGGTGGTGCTGAAGTCTGAAATATGAATAAAAAAGACTGTTTATTTTTGTAAGCTGAAAACATCTGAATATATATTATTGCCTATTTTATCCTTGAAAATGTGATACCCTTTCAACTTTCATACATTTGTGAATCAACACAAGTTCACTACTACATATTTACGTACAAATACAAATCCATGAATAGTAGAAATAAAGTGCGCATTCGATCTCTCAAATACCAAACAGGTTTGAAAATTGATGTCAATAACTACATGCTAAGCATGTAAGGTCAATCAAAACACTCCAAGCAACAATTTGGTTTTTCAAATTGGCAGTATCATAAATCAATTTGGTCATAATAAACCTCTTTAATGCACTTGCCCAAGATCATCAACATAAACTTGCTTAATGCACTACTCCAAGATCGTCAACATAAACCTGTTTGATAGATATGATAAACTATATAAACAATCAAAACACTCCCAGCAACAATAAACATGTCTAATGCACTACCCCAAGATCATCAACATAAATCCCTAAGATCATCAACATAATCCCATAAATCAAAAACCAAACATGGGAGCAACATAAATCAAGTAAACCATGTTTCAACAATATTTGAATCTAGTCCATATGTTTAAGAAAGATTTGAAACATTAGATGAACCACGTTAAAGGTAAAAGTGAAAGTGAAACCAGACTTACGGATAGATGATGCTTTTAAGAACATAATTTCAAGAGATTGAGCCAAAATTTCATAGCAATCATGTGCATTCAAATCCACTTTTCTTCCAATAGGTAATCCATCCATATTCACTTTCACAAACCCAGAATGCACTGTTTCTTTGACCATCTTCTCATCATTTTTGTTTGAATTCTTTTTCTTTTTCTTGGACCCATCGTTCCCACCCACTCCCTTATCCTCTTCATCCTATAAGTCTTCACAGGTGGCCATCCCACCACCTGACTGCTTCAAGAAAATATCAAATTAATCAATATAAAAACACATAAAATGAGATCAAGATTTAAGATTTATAACCATCATCAGAATTCATCAGAGAAGCAGAACAATTTCCAACAGATCTAACAAATCTAAACAACAATTTCAAACATACCGATTTTAGAGAAGTAGAGAAGAGATCGATGTTGGATGACTCAATAGTTGATTTTGAGAACAGATCGATGGCCGATGTTGGATGAGATTGATGGAGAGGAGTCGATTTTAAGAGGAAATCGATGGAGAGGAGTCGATTTTGAGAGGGGCGATGGAAGCAGGCTAGAGGCGTTAAAGACTGGAAAAAAAAGTGATAGGGTTTCCACTTATTTGGTCAGTGAAAAAAAGTTTTAAATGGATCTGAATTTGTGGAAAAAACAAACACACTTAATTGGCCTACATCTGACCGAAAAAGTGATAAGGGGCATTTAAGTGCTTATTTTTAAAAAAACAAACAAGGCCTTACTCTATCAATAGCTCGCTATTTTGTCATAAACTAAAAGATATTATTATATCCGCAAGTAAAACCTAAATAACTGGGTTGACAATATAAATTATCTAGCTTGTCAATTTGAAGTTTTACAAAACGATCTGTAACATTCGGAAAATAGTTAAGGTAAGTATTTACTCCTTGCACTCTATTAATTGTGGTAAATTGTGAACATGAGACCTTTTATGCATATAAGTCTATTTTCATAATCCTAGTTAAGATACATCATAGTTGAAATGTCTAATCTTACGCTCGTTATCGAATTGGATCAAGTTTTCGAGGTTTTGGGAGTATGGTGCGACAGTGCCAAAGGCACAATCGCAGGTCACTATCGCCGCGTTTGTACCGAGAGTTCGGTGTGTGGCGCTGTGTCTGAGAGTTTAAATGAAATCCTTGACCGATTTTGACTTCATTTTTCCACTTCACTCATTTTCTTTGGCGATTTTGGAGACCCCAAAACTGATCCCTTCTTCTCAAAACCCTAACCCTCATTAATACCAATCAAGTTGTTGTTGAGATTTTTGGTTTTGCATTCACTCACATCAAGGGAGCATTTATTAGAGATTCTCAAGTCCAACAACCTTCATCTTCAAGTTTCAACCTCTTCAATATAGGGTTCCCTATTTTCTAGGTTTTTAACTAAAAACCTAGATAGTGAGTATTCTAAACCTTTATAAATGAGATACATGTATTCACTTGCATATTTGTTAATATCTCCATCAAATGAAAGCTATGGTTTCCTTATATTTTGTATATTTGACCCAATGATATTTGGAGTATGAAATGGGAACTTGGTGGAAATGTGTAGATGTTGGTAATATGGACAAGTAAAGAAGGATGTCTTTATTGGCACAAATTTATGATATGGCTACTTGTGTGTTGGGGAATATTCTCACTGTGTGTGCATTATATTTATGATTAAATATATGTTTGAGCATGGTAGAAATGATATCATGTTTCCTTGCATTTAATTGTTGTTGGGGTAAAATATTTAGGGCAAATGATTTACATTGGTGTTGAATACACATTGTAAGAGCTAAGATGCTCCTTGGACATACATGAGAGGTATGGATGAACCAATTCAGATGGTCACTAGGAGGACATAGTCTTGGGCGCCACTGTGTTGGTATGTGCCTAGACCTCCGCCATTTGGGGCAATGCCTTCGTTGTACCCTCGAATGTGTCGGGCCTTGGGGTGTCGCTCATGGAGTTTGACACTAGGGTGTCTCGTCTCTTGGGTGGAATTTGATTGGTGTTATGGGTCTCCCCCATTGATTCCAGTTGTGGAACCCATCTTTGGCATATAAATGTTGGAATAATTCTTATGTATATACTAATTGTCATATCACTCACTAGGCTTTTTGGCCTAACACTTGCTTGGTGTATATGTGTATCTCAGGTTCTAGCGTCGCTGCTTCTAAGAAGGTTTAGACGAGACCGGGTGAGGTTGGGGAGATCAAAGGGTCATTTTTGTGAAGACCGTCATTGGACTATAAACGACACCCTTTTTGTAATCTTTTTTCCGTTAAGGAATTAGATTAGACGGTTGTTATTTTATTTTCCCTTATAATTACAACTGTAATTAAACAGTAATTCTTATTTCCCCATTATTTTAGGAGGCTCATGCTATGGCATTTAAATACCACATTTCCAGTTTTCGGAAATTTTTGTTAGCCCGTTTTTTGGGTGTTACACGATCGCCTATAAATACAATGTCTATTTATATATTTACTTTATTAGTAACTTATAGTATGGTTATAATATTGATGTAGTTTTCTATATGCTTACTGCCAAGAGTAAATTATAAGTATGCTTGACTTGTTCACTTACGGTTATGATATGTTACGTTATGTATTCGAATATGAGATGAACTAAGATATTGGGTTTTGATTATTATTTTGATAAGACTGTAAGACTTCTAGTGCATGGTTTATATGTTCAGTAGTATTTGGATGATGGTGTTTGTGGTTTAAATTAACGAGTTATTGTGTGAATGTAAGAATCATATGTAGAGTATTTGTGTGGATGGATGGTGAAAATAAGTATTATACAGATCATAGTTTTAAGAGAATTATGTTGCGTAATGACCAAAGCTTACACCATAAAGTTGAACTTTAATTGTATATTTGACATTTTATTAAAACATTGGCTTTTAATCTTTGTAACCTAGCTTCTTTCTTTCGTAGGTTTTAAGGACCAACTGTGAGCAATGTGAAGCAACCTTAACGACAACAAGAAGTATGAATAGGAGTATGGGTGTTCAAAAAAACCGTTGGACCGCTCAAACCGGCCGAACCAAGTCAAACCGGACCATTTTTGGCGGTTTAAGCGGTCTGGAGGTCCGGTCTGGTCTGAAAAATCGCCAAACCGGGTGGTCCGGTCCGGTCTGCGGTTTGGAGGATTTTTTGGGCGGTTTGGACATAAAAAGAGACATTCAGTATATAAGATTCAAACAGACTCTGCATCATTTGGGTAGACATAGGGAATTATAGATCCTGATAGATAAATAATTTGAGATTACAAAGTTAAATAAGTGAACTCAGTGTGCGGTGAAAGAGGAATTACAAAGATAGTAAGACGAATTTCCATGTTAGAAGGCCTAGGTAGGTTAGGATCAATGATTGATTCCGATTGTGGCTGGAGACGCTAGTGTGCTGATGGGGTATTATCACTGAGCTACTCATATGTGGTGCAAGTAGTATCTTGAGGGAGCAGATTGGAGTCACATCTCATATTCTATTGTTTTGATACTTAATAGAGGTGATCAAAGAATGCATATGACGTCGTTGGTCTGTATGATGATTACACATGGAGGGTTAAGTTCCAGGGAGAAGTTGAGTTAACGTGAGAACTGTGAGAAGTGCTTATCAACCGTCGGTTGCACATTAGAATGAGATGCACCAGATCAATTCTCTTATGAAGCGTGATTAATGGGTGACTTTGAGATTATTAGTGATCAATGGTTCAAATCAACTTCTCGCTCTTCTTACTTTAACTCAACTTCTCACACAATCTTTTTGACTACACATAGAATTGTAGGTAATGAGATTAATGAGTAAAATGTAATCAATATTCCAGTTCGTATTAACCTTTCAGTTATAAGCATTTAGCATTTAAGTTTGGATCTATACGTTTTGCCATACTCTATTTGAGTTATTAAATTTCAACATTAACTTCATTCTTAATCTTGTATAAACTTTCGGTATACTAGTTACTAGTGAGAATATATGATTCATGTAATAACCGTGTTTTAATTATTAAAGTAGAGAGTGTGGGGGGTTTGTCTGTCAAAACTTTAAGTAGGAGGGTCTGGTTGTAATTTGAGTAGAAAGGGATTAAACCCTATACTCTACCCTAATTTCATTTTGGTATGCTGGTGGCTGCTAAAGAATCCAGAGAGAGAGGGAGATGGAAGGAGAAACCGAGTGGGAGAAAGAGAAGAAGAGGTGGGCATCAAAGGGGTTCTTGAAACTTGTTCTCTAAGGTAAGCTTGGACTCTCCTTTTGATTTATTTTTTTGGTAAGAGAGAATTCTATGTTTGGGTTGTGTTAAGAATAAAGAGGTTTAGTGTTGTTGTGTTCTCTTGGGGAGGGATTTGGATTTCATCTTCTTTACGTATTGATAGAAGTTGAAACCTAATCTTTTAGATCGTTTGGTATTATTAAGGGAGAGATTGGGATTAACCTTGTTAGAGAAGGAGACTTAGCGGGCGAAATCGAGAACCCAGTTGTCGGGAGGGTCGACTTCGTCTCATTGTCGTCGCTGCCAAACCGGGAGTGGACCCGGGAAAGCCCTCGACCGGGTGATCCCAGGAAGCTAGCGACCTGGTGATCCCGGGAAGTTAGTGATAAGGTGATCCCGGGAGTGCCTAACCCAGTGTTAAATGTGTGAGTTGGCAAATCCTTAATCAAGTCTCGTTCTTTCCCGGGATTTTGAATTTGAGAGTAAGTCTAGTTTCTTTGAGAGAGTTTTCAGAGAGGGGTTCATAGAAGACTCACTGCTCTATCATATTTATACCGTAGGGGATCGTTATCGGTCACCTGTTACCGGACAGTAGCGCTAGTGTGAGGATCTAAGCGAGGAACAACAAGTGAGTCTTTCTAACCGAAAATGTGTGGAATTGTATTTCATAATAAAATGCGTGTGATACTATGAAATTGCATGTTGTTATGTTGTTATTGTTGAGATATTTTTGTATGCATACATTTGGGAGGGGTGTGTGTAACGGCTAAGTCGGAGGGTGTGTTCTGTCGGTGTTCATGTCGAGGGGTGTGTCCCGTTTATGCCATGGAGGGTGTGTTCCAGTTAAGGCAACGTGAGACCGACACGGGTGTGTGTAACGGGCTAACGGTAAGTTGGAGGGTGTGTTCCGCCGGAGTTCACGTCGGGGGGGGGGGTCCCGTTTATGCCATGGAGGGTGTGTTCCAGTTAAGGCAGCATGAGACCGCCACGTTGTCACAGGTGGCGTGACTTCAGTGTGCCGATCACATGTGTGGTTTGTGATTGAAAGATTAAATGTTATCAAGTGGAGTTTATTATAAATGTCTTTAAACTGTTTTAAATGTTGTTGTTGTGCGATTGTTGTTCCTAGAGGGAACTTACTAGACCTCATGGTCTAACCCTCGTTTTTCAAAACTAAACCATTTTCAGGTAAAAGTTCAGTAGAAGTTCGCTCATGGGATCGATAGGAGGGGTACCGTGGAAAAGTCGTCGTGGAAGCCCGAAGTTTTGGTAGACCTAGTATATCTCAGTTGTAGTGACGTTGTATCGTTGTATTTAGTATGTTGTAATGATTGCAGTTAGCATTTGGGACCTTTCCGACGGTATTTTACCTTTAAGCTATTGTTGACGATCTATGGGTTGTTACAATTCATTGTGAGTTATAAATACACGTTATCACTATTTCAATACATAAACACAACAAACTGCAAAATCGGTTTCGAAAAGTCAATCCGATCTCAACCACGAGCTAAACGCATCGATAGGTCGGAGTCAAGGTTGAGCAAGAGAATAATTTTGAAAATAGTTAATTATTAAAATATTCTTATTATTTTAATTATCAAAATTAAAAAAACTCATTAATAAATTATATCTATATCAAAAGGAGATATGTTATTTTATAAAGAAAAAGAAAAGGTATAGAAAATAATGATTAAAGAAAAAGGGTTGAGCAAAAAAGGCTTTACATCAAAACACTTGTCATATCCTTATTCCTTATCCATATTATAACACATTCAATTTTACCAACTACATTTTCCATAAAAATGGCATATTCTTCTTCAACCGTAAATAATATTCGATTAATGATTTGTTTAATAAGAGTTATATTTTATCGGATCAGTTATACACTTATACAATTTTATACTCATTACTAGATTCGCCCCCGTATATTATACGGGTTAATTTAAAAAAATTCAATTGTGTCAAAAAACTTATCTTACAGATATTAATGGTCATCGAAAGTACGATGCTATTTTTTCTAACTTTTTTCCATTCAAAGTTGTTTTTTTTTGCAGCTGGTTAAATCATGCCAATTTTTTTTTTTTTGTATTAATAATTGATTTTGAAAATCAATTATTAAAATTTGTGAGATAAAAGTTGAAATGAATTTTGTAAAAGGATTTGCATATGTTCGATAATACTTGATTTTTAATTTGTATTACAAAAATAATAATACGAAATAATATTTGATTTTCAATTTGTACTAGAATAAAATATATTCTATTTTATTTTTAGAAAATATAATATATTTTAATTCAATAAAAGATATTCATATTACAATTGGATTTCTGAACATATGCAATCTCATTTTTAACTTTTATTTCATACTAATTTCGATAAATTCCATAGTAATCACGACATATTAATTTGTATATACTTATGATATTTAATTATATAATTAAATACAAAAATATTCAATGTTGGACTTATTTCGAAGGTATTGACGAAACGATTACAATGATATAATTTGTAAAAAATAAAAATATGTTTTCCAATGCAATTTAGTTCATATACATTATTTATGTTTATACGATAAGAGTCTAAAATGAAAAATAAAAAAGTAAGATATTAAAAGTAAACTACATATCTAATTATAAGGGTAGTAAATGTAAGGTATAAATTAAAAAAATTGAATTAAGGAAAGATTAAATAAGGAATGAATGTGGATTTGGTAAATGAACTTATAGTGTAAAATGCGTTCAGGTTCATGTTTAGGCGGGAAAATGAAAAAATATAGATTAAATAAGGAATGAATGTGGATTTGCTAGATGACACGTGTCACTTCCGTTACTTATTTATTATATGTATAGATAGATAGATTAATATATAGTTTTTAGTTACCATTTATATAACAATTTATTACTTTCTAATTTGATAAAATACTAATGGACAAATATTTAAAATACTTATGCGTGTATAAAATTAGAGTAAAGATGAGAAATATAAGAAATAATTTGATCCTTTCACTTTAACGATTTAAATTAAATCTCATAATAACTATCATTAATTTAAAAGAGAATTTTCAATTGAATTTAATTATGATTAATTCATACTTTTATTTACCACAACTACTATTCTTTCCAAAAACTAACTTTTAAATTTAGGTGTCGTTTATTTTTTAAAAGGTCTAAGGTCTAAAGTCTTATTTCACTTATGATCAATAAGAGTGGTGCTGAATTCTGAAATCTGAATCAATAAGACTGTTTTTGTAACATCTACAAACGTCTTGAGAGAAAAAATAACATATGAAATGAGACATTAATAAAAGGTTTTAAGAAGTTCGGTCACTATTTCTTATTACAAATGTATTTAATAATTAAAAGGTTTTAAAATCTGGAAAAAAACAATATAAATATAAAAAGATTTGACAAATTCAGACTTAAAAACCATTAAAAAGTTGTTAAAGAGATTTTTTTTTAAGACAACTACCCCTTATTCCATATAAAAAGTTATCTTTATTGGGTTATCTAACATATATTTTTACTCTTTGTAGAAAAGTTCAATTTTTTATATTGCTTATAAAATAAGAAATAATCTCATCTTCTCTTGACCTTTAACCTTTTTTTAACTTGTAAAAAATTCATATCATAATTTACCAACGATAATATTTAAGATTTATCAAATATTTTATTGTCATGATAGGGTCAGGTTTAAGAGATAACTCTAAATAAATGGAAAACCGAAAAACCACGAAAAAACGAATGAAAAAGTATATGAAAATGGATGTCAAATTAACGAGAAAAATATGATCGTTTATTTGGTGTATTTTATTTCGCTCGAATTTTGTTCACTTTTCGTATTTTTTCGGATAAAAAATAGGGGGTGGAGGTTTTTTTAATTTAAAAAATATTGTTTTAACCGTCTGTTTAATCATATCCATCAGATCATCTAATCTAACGGTTGATAAATTGTTTTTTAGTTTTCATTAATTTGAGGTTTTCTCTTAAACCTCTGTCTATATATATATATATATACTATATAATGAAAATTCTAAAACGGTTATTGTACAAACTATTGTACAATTACATTTACCACCCTTAATCTTTTAACCATACTATTAAATATCAGAATATATACGAATTATCTATACTACTAAAACGGTTATTGTACAATCTTTTGTACAACAACATTTACCACCCTTACAAGTTACAATGTTACATTTACCATCCTTACAATTACTTATTTAATTTACTTTATATCCTTACTTTTTCATTTTTCATTTTACACCATTATCATATTAACACAAATAATCGTGTATATGAACAAAAATGCGATGAAAAATACGTTCATTTTTCTACAAATTATACCATTATAATCGTCTCGTCTGACCTTCAAAACGAGCCCAATATTGAATATTTTTTAATTTAATCGTACTATTAAATATCATGAATATCTACAAATTAATTTGTTTTTTATCCATACGTTTTATTTATTTTTCCACCATTAGCACATTAAAAATACATAATCGTAAAATACGTTTCATTCTTATTATAAATTATATCATTATAATTTTTTTCGTCAATAATTGTAATATAAATTAATTATTGAATATCTTTATAGGTTTAGGGTTTTATAAATTGTGATTCTTAGATAATGATTGATTGTTGATGACATATCTATAAGAAAGTAGCATTAATTGTTCGTTCTTTACTTACATTCCGCTGCATTGTGCGGGTATATGCCTAGCTATATAATGAAAATTCTAAAACGGTTATACGGTTATTGTACAATCTTTTGTACAATAACATTTACCACCCTTAATCTTTTGTACAATAACATTACTACCCTTACAATGTTACATTTAGCACCCTTACAATTACTTATTTAATTTACTTTATATCAATTACTTTTTCATTTTTCATTTTACACCGTTATCATATTAACACAAATAATCGTATATGAACAAAAATGCAATGAAAAAATACGTTCATTTTTTTTTATAAATTATACCATTATAATCGTCTCGTCAATACTTTCAAAACGAGCCCAATATTGAATATTTTTTAATTTAGCCGTACTATTAAATATAAGAATTTATACTATATAATGAAAAAACTAAAACGGTTATTGTACAAATTTTTGTACAATTACATTTACCACCCTTACAATGTTACATTTATCACCCTTATAATTACTTATTTAATTTACTTTATATCATTTATTTTTTTCATTTTTCATTTTACACCATTATCATATTAACACAAATAATTATACATTAACAAAAATGCAATGAAAAAATACGTTCATTTTTCTACAAACTATATCATTATAAGCGTCTCCTCAATATCTTCAAAACGAACCCAATATTAAATATTTTTTAATTTAACCGTACTATTAAATATCATGAATATCTACGAAATAACTTGTTTTTCTGTCCATACGTTTTATTTTATTTTTCCACCGTTAGCACGTTAAAAATACATAATCGTAAAATACGTTTCATTCTTATTATAAATAATATCATTATAATTTTTTTCATCAATAATTGTAATATAAACTAATTATTGAATATCTTTATGGGTTTAGGTTTCATAAGTTGTGATTCTTAGGTCATGGTTGATTATTGATGAAATGTATATAAATAAATAGCATTAATTGTTCGTTCTTTGCTTACATTCCGCTACATCGCGCGGGTATATGCATAGTATATATATATATATATATTTTCCACTTTGTGATGGATTTTAAATTATTGTGATGGATTATTTTCCACTTTTACGTGTTGCTAGAGAATTGGCATAATAATCAATGAGGGTTTTAGTCATATCACCACGTGGCATCGTTTGTGGTCCACCAAAAAAAACGTGCAAATTCTGTAACCAAATATCGACGACGTTTATCGAAACCAAAAAATATTTACGTAGTTAAAAGACATATTTTAATTTATCTAGTACGGGTTGCCGCGGGAAATAACGGAGCGTTAGTAACGGCGTTAAATCCTATTGCACGACATTTAACGGCAGACGTCGTTGAATTTGCCGGAACCACAGACGCCGACGACATATTCGTCGGAGTATAGTTCACCGTCCGTCGGTACGGACCGAACCACTTGTTCTGCATGAACCGGTTTTTCCTCCACGGAGGGAGGAGTAATCCTCTACTTTTCAACGAACGTCTAGCGCCATCGCTCATCAACTTCACCATCTGTTTCAGATCTTCACTTTTTCCGACGAAAACCGTCGGAACGATCTGCCAGAGGCGGTCGAAATGTTCCGTCTGTCTAGCGATCTCAAACTCTCCGGCGAAGTTCAGATCTACGTAGTAACGAACGCCGGAATCAGATCGGACAACGTCGATGAACTCGTAATTACCGGCGGTTAGTCCGCCACATCCCTCCCACTTTGTCTTACAAATCGCGGCATTGTAACCAATATTTTGCAGAAACAACATCATATTCCTATGGAGAATTTGTTTGTTAGGTTTCAACGAGTGAAAAATCTCCATACCTTTCAAAACATGAGCCAGTAACACGCTTCTGAATCTATCAACATTCTGCTTCCTCAACATCGAAACCACAATTTCAACGATCGCATCCGTACGATCAGATTCACAATTCAAATCCAAATCGGAATCCGATTCATATTCATTTTTCTTACCGTCATCATCATCAACGTCGGCATTACATCCTCCACCTCCTTCATCTCCTCCTTCTTGCTGGAGAAAACATTGAAGCAGATTCGAGAAATGAGGTGAAGAAGACGATGAATCCAAATCACGTCCACCGCTACCGGCGGCGCTGTGTTCGCTTCCGCTGCTGAAATACACCGGTTCTCGCCGATCACGGCCGACGATTCGATCCTTCACACGGTCATCTAGCGGATCAGTAACACGCTTTGTTCTAGCGAAAACCGCCATTTTCATGGTGGAAGAAGTTGGTACGGTAGGTCTGATCACACTCAATCTGTGCTACAAAAACACAAAGAGGATTTTACTTTAAATTTATAGATGAAAATTACTAGGAATTTTACTCCAGAATATTCCATTTTCAAAAATGGATTTTAATTAAAAAATAATATAAATTATAAAAATCATCATTATCTCGACAGTTCTTTTTTTTAAAGTGTTTTAAAGATAGGAACTGACTTTGGAGTGCATCAGGGGTTTGTACTGTACAAGTTTGTTAAGCATAAAATATGTCTTCAATGGATGTGGGCATATCCAACGCAAGAAGGGTTTATTCCACCGGCAACGAATAATCATTTGAATTTTTATTGGGTTTTATTTAGGATCCGGAATAAATTTTCATCCCTCTTTATTACAGATATTATTTTACAAATTATATTTGATCTTTCCGTTTTCAATTCAACACTAAAACACTAAGGGGGTGTTTGGTTCGCGGAATTGGATGTAATTCAATAGAATTGGAATGTCCAAATCCATTGACCAAATTCCAAAGTCTTGTTTGGTTCACATAATTAAAACTAAGAAATCCTGCGGATTCCATCAAATTCCTTCAAACACGGATTTCACAATTCCACGGGGTATCCTATGGAATTCATTTTTTTTCCAACAGATTCCAATTCCATCCAACCAAACGCCACCAAAATATGTGGTCAAATTCCATCAAATTCCAATTCCAATTCATTCAAAGTCAAATTCCTTGATGAATTCCAATTCCATCAAATTCCATTCCACAAACCAAACGCCACCTAAGGGGTTGTTGTTTTTTTTAAAACCTCTTAATGACTCTTAAGTCTAAATCGTTCATACATTTTTACACACCACCTCTTATTAATCATAACTAAAATAAGACTTCAGACTTTAGACCTCTTAAAAAACAAACGGCGCTTAAAAAATTAAGATGTAATGGCCAGTAAAGAATAGATCTATAAAATCAAATATTACTATTTATTCAACTTTTATAATTATCTATACTATATTATAAAACACGGATAAAAAACCCTTTAATACAAATTATTAGGCACAAAATACCATCATTTTATGCAAAAATTTAAAAATCTCTTAATTTACAAGTATAAAAGCACAAGATACATATTACTACTGCAGACTTCTAACACTCACTAATTTGGTATGTGCAGGGTCTTCCTTTTATGCAGACATATCCATTTATCAATATTAATTAATATATTATATTACTATAATTTTGTTTTAATTATATTATTAAATATGTAAATGGTTATTTTTTTTAGATGTCATTAAAATAGATAAAATAATCATTGAATTCTAACAAAATACTTAATTTTTTTATATAAAAAACATTATATTATTAAGCCTAAATTAAACAAATTTATTAAAAAAAAACAATATCACTTTCTCAAAACCATCCAAAATCTAACTGTAAATCGACAAAAAAATAAAATAAAACATTAAAATCGTGATTTATCTCGCTGCATTGCGTGAGTACACTTCTAGTATACATAAACTAATAGTTTAATACATTAAGTAATATTATTATTATTTTAATATTAAATATGTTTTTAGTGTTTTTTTAGTGTGTGGTTGGAGTTGGGTTTTTTTATTGTTCAAAGAACCCATCATTTTTAGTGTTTTTAGTGTTAATTTTTTTGTGATTGGGTTGGAGATGTCTTAATAAAGTTCCGTATTTTTATGTCAGTTATCAGTAATTTGTTAATTTTGTAATCTTTTCAACATATTTGTTTGGGTAGAAAATCCAACAGACCATCGTCGTACGACCAACAATGAATGAAGCCCTTTCTCTGGACGTCCTCGATTGAACGACTAAAACGTCTAAACCATTCATGTCGTACGACCTAATTTCGGTTACTAATCTGCAGCATGCGTTATATCATGTTTGATGCAGGATTCAAAGACATTTATGGCTGAAGATCATAACGGAAGCCATCATCAATAGCAACGGACATAACTGATGAAATCATCAATATTAAACGGTCATTCTATTAATGAGCATTCAAGACGTGCCAACGGAGAAATGGAGTATAAATATGAAGATGGAACCTCACATTTGGGACATCTGATTCTCAGACCTTAGAAGCTCACAAATTACGCTCTCCAGTTCGCTTAGTCTCTCTCAAAATTCACAAAGCCTACTACTATTTGTTACGCGACGCACGATCAGAGTTTAAATACACACGACACACGACGCACGACTGACTTTACTTTATTGAATTGTTTTACATTACATTTTACTTGTAACATTTGTTATCAAGGACGATGTCCCTGATTGACGTCCATAGTGCACGACGACCCACACTCGTCCGCGGTTTTTACCCATTTTAGGGGTTTTTCGCGTCACTAATTCTCTCGTCCCATTTACTTTATTTTTATTATAGTCGTACGATTATTGTTGTTACTTTCTTTGGTTGGATCAAGCTCCACATTTACCTTAAATTTTTCTTGGGAGATTTTTGGCATAAACAGTTTGGCGCCCACCGTGGGGCCCCATCCAAAGAAAATCTTCGATAATCTTACGACGTACTAACGTTTTCCTTCGAGTGTTTCTCTTTTGCATTCATTCAGGACAATGGCATTCCAAGGAACTCAAGATCATGTTGTGGCCCAGATGAACATGGAACTGACTGCTGCCCGTGCTCGTATTGACGCCCTAACAGCCCAGGCTCGACAAGCGGCTGAAACCATCGAGCATCTAAGAAACCAGAATGGAAACAATGTGACGAGGACTACGAATGTTTATGCCGGTGCTTGGAACGTGCCCCCTCCATTGCCTAATTATCCTCGTCCACCACCAGTTAATCCTGCGACCTTCATAGTCCCAACCATGCCTATGGCCTCTATGCCATTCAATGGACACGCCTCTGATTCCTCGCAGTAGACTAGCTTCAACGGATCATGTTATGTTCCATTGGGTGTTCCAAGTGGTGTCCCGGTAGATCCCGTTGCACAACGATTGAAGCTTCTGGAGGAACAGAATGAGCGTGTCTTGTCGATGCTGGCCAAATTGCCGGGGGCAGCATTTCCAGTTGATGTCGAACCACGTACAGGATTTCAGGCGTCACCGTTCGTTGATGAGATCGCGTTGGTGGACGTCCCAAAGAAGTATAGCATCCCGACCTTCACACCAAAATATTCAGGCGTCACTGATCCGACAGAACACGTCGCCCAATACAAACAACTTATGTGGACTGTCTCGATACCGTATCAGTTTCAAGAAGTCTGTATGTGCAAGATTTTGGAGCGACCTTGACTGGAGCAGCGTTACAATGGTTGATCAATCTCAAACCCAAAACCATCGGGTCTTTTGCAGAATTGGTGAACCAATTTTCTCAACAGTTCGCTAGCAGCCGAAAAATGGAAAAACAGACGAGCGATCTTTACTACGTCGTATAGAAAAATGGAGAGTCCATTCGGGACTATTTTAACTGATTTAACGCGGAAATGATCGGTATCCGAAATTGCGACGTAAAAACAGCCATTGAAGCTAGGCATGGAAATAGGCCCCGACCCATCAGGGAACCCGGTCCACCCGCCCCGATCGGGGATGGGAATGGGGACGGGGATCCCCGTTTGTCTCAAACCGAGGATGGGGACGGGGACGGGTATCGCACTCCCCGCCCCGCCCCGTCCCCGTTATATATTTTAATTAATATTTAATATATATTATTTAATTAAACTAAATCGGTAATTCATAATTTCCCATTTCCTAACTAGGTTTATAATATAAAATTGTTATTTTTTGGATGTCAATCAAAATACAATTACTCGATATGGTTTTGAATATTACTCGATATCTTTTGGTACGTGTGAAGTGAAGTTTTTTTTTTCGAATTCGGTTGAATTTCTTTTGGTTTTAAGTTATTAATTATTATATGATGTTGTGATTTTTTATACTAAATTAATTTTTTCGATTTTAGGTTTATTGGAAATATGTGATATTTAAACATGTGCAATATCTCATATATTTGATTTAAATAGCTTACGTAAACGGAAAAAAAAAATCCCCGTTTCCCCGTTGGGGATGGGGATGGGGATGGGGATGTGATCATATTCCCCGGCGGGGATGGGGATGGGGACGGGGATGAAGATGAGGTATTGGGGACGGGGATGGGGATTGAGGTCCCCGCCCCATCCCCGCCCCATTTCCATGCCTAATTGAAGCATACAAACGGGGTTTGGACGATAGCTCAGAGTTATATCTCGACCTTACAAAATATCCTCCAGAAACCTTCGAGGACGTACGAGCAAGGACGCTCGCTCATATGAGGGTCGAGGATGACCTCGATTTCAGAAATAAACACTCGAGCGACAAGAAAGGCCTAGGTATTAAAAAGTCGGACTTCAAACCAAGGCCGGTTGGTCGATCAGAGTCTGCCAGACAGATTTCAAATGTCAGATTTGAAAAAAAGGGCCGACGACTTCCAAATCTATCCAGTATCCTAAGGTATCATCTTATGGCTTCACTGGATCAGCCAAGGATGTCGTCGCGTCCCTGAAGCAGCTACAACAAAACATTCGATGGCCAAAGAAAAGCGATAGAGACAATGATAAGAAAGACAAAACAAAATCGTACGATTTCCATGATGACTTCAGTCATGTAACGGACGACTGCATCGCCCTAAAGAAAGAATTGTCCTGGCTTAATTCGAAAGGTTATTTACAAGAATTATTGGGAAAGAAAGATGTGCGTCCTACATCCCCAGAGCATGCCAAAGTGATTAATTGTATCACCGGAGGTTCTGATATCTGTGGAACCACATATTCAGCTGCTAAGAGACATGCTAGTCGCGGCCCCGACGACCGACCAATTCCAAAGGAGGCAAGACCCAAGGAGGACGCAGAATTAGAAGTTATGCCTTTGACGTTCGACCAAGAAGATCTCGACGACGTACATCTAAAACATCATGACGGACTAATTATCCAATTAAGCATTGGAAACTGCCTAACAAAGAGGATACTCGTCGACAGAGGTAGTTCCGCTAACATTATCTTTTTTGATGCAGTGAAAGCTATGGGGATCGACAAATCCGAGATTACCCGACGGTCGACTACACTCGTCGGATTTAACGGAGGAGCGACAAATACCATGGGGGAAATCACACTACCAGTATATGCTAAAGGAATCAACAGGCAGACGAAGTTCAACGTCGTCGACTGTTCATCGGCTTATAACGTCATCCTTGGGCGACCATGGATCCACGATATGAAAGTCGTACCCTCGACGTACCACCAAACCTTGAAATTTCCCACACAATGGGGAATACAGGAGATCAAAGGCGAAAGAAAAGTTGCTAGAGAATGTTACAAAGTCTCTTTGAAGCCCCCAAAGCAGACAGTATAGCAATTACAGAACCAGGACATTCCTGGGACTGACGACGATTATCGTTTAGAAGTTGTCGTCCTAAACCAGGATAAGCCTGATCAGATGGTCTACATAGGTTCGACACTCGATCCATTCTTCAAAAAGAGACTAATTTCTTTTTTGCAGGACCACTATGATTGCTTCGTATGGACGCACGAAGACATGGTGGGCATCGATCCGAGTATTATTTCTCATAAACTCAACGTCGATCCATCATTCAAACCCGTTCAACAGAAAAGACTAAAATTTGCTCCTGAAAGAAATAAAGTTATCAACGACGAAGTTGATAATTTGCTTAAAACAGGAAAGATACGAGAAGTCAAATATCCAGATTGGCTCGCCAACGTTGTTGTCGTCCAAAAGAAAAATGACAAATGGAGAGTATGCATTGATTTCACAGACCTTAACAAGGCCTGTCCAAAAGATCCATTTCTGCTGCCACACATCGATTCTATGGTCGACGCTACAGCTGGACACAAATTGCTCACCTTCATGGATGCATATTCTGGATATAACCAGATATTGATGCATTCCGATGATCAGGAAAAAACGGCCTTCATGACGGATAAAGGTATTTATTGTTATAAAGTAATGCCTTTTGGTCTTAAGAATGCAGGTTCGACGTATCAACGACTATTGAATATGATGTTCAAAGAACATTTGGGCGACACTATGGAGGTATACATCGACGACATGCTCGTCAAATCGAAACAT
This sequence comes from Arctium lappa, assembly GCA_023525745.1. Classification (NCBI taxonomy): domain Eukaryota; kingdom Viridiplantae; phylum Streptophyta; class Magnoliopsida; order Asterales; family Asteraceae; genus Arctium; species Arctium lappa. The sequence continues at coordinate 51,373,851 of CM042063.1, forward strand.
ACAGACGATCATATAGGACATTTGAAGCAGTCGTTCGACATTTTGCGTGAATACAAAATGAAGTTAAATCCGACAAAGTGTTCTTTTGAAGTTCGAGCTGGCAAATTCCTCGGTTACATGGTCACACGACGAGGAATTGAAGCTAATCCAGATCAAATCAAGGCGATTATCGAGATAAAATCGCCCAGAAATTTTAAAGAAGTCCAACGTCTAACAGGTCGTGTAGCAGCATTAAACAAATTCATTTCTCGGTCGTCCGACAAATGCCACCTATTTTACAATGTCCTGCGAAAAAACAAAGGATTCGAATGGACTGATAAGCATGAGGAGGCATTGCAACAACTCAAGGAATACATGACATCACCTCCCTTCCTATCCAAACCCGAGAAGGGTGAAATTCTCCAACTGTATCTAGCCGTCAGTGCTATTTCGGTGAGTGTAGTCCTTATACGAGAAACCGACGGACGACAATTGCCAATCTACTATGTAAGTAAAACTCTATTAGACGCTGAAACCAGGTACTCGTCTATAGAAAAACTTTTGCTCTCGTTAGTTATGGCCGCTAAGAAGTTACGACATTATTTTGAATCGCATCCTATAACTGTTGTAACTAACTTTCCATTGAAGTATGTGTTAAGAAAACCCGAGCTAACAGGACGATTAGCTAAATGGAGCATCTACCTCAGTAATTATGATCTGGATTTCAAGCCCAAAACGGCGATCAAATCACAAGTCTTGGCAGATTTTGTTACAGATTTCAGTCCAGAACTAGAAGAAGCGACGACGTCCAATGAGTTAATTATGGCGACTTTGCACGATACCACTTGGACGCTCGACATTGATGGTTCGTCGAACATACGAGGAACAGGTCTGGGCGTCGTCCTACAGTCCCCACAAGGGGGAAAAATAGTATACTCCATACGGTGCGACTTCAAGGCAACAAATAATAAGGCGGAATACGAAGCACTGATTGCAGGAATCAAAATTGCTCATGACTTGGGGCAACACATCTGCATGTCCGAAGCGACTCGGTTTTAGTCGTTAACCAAATTAATGGAGAGTTCGCAGCAAAAGATTCGAGGATGATTGCCTATTATAAAATAGTAAAAGAAGAGGCAAAGAAGTTCAGTCGCTTCATAATCGAGCAGATACCAAGAGATCAGAACACTCAAGCTGACGCATTAGCCAATTTGGGGTCAACACTTAATCAAACGACGTTCGACAGTATCCCAATAGTCCACTTTGCAACACCATCTATCGAAGACAATGGTAATACTTTGATCGCACCGATTGAAGAAGAAAACTCTTGGTCAGACGACATTAAAAATTATCTAGAGAACAATCAATTGCCTGATGACAGAATGGAAGCAAGAAAGGTCAGGTTTAAAGCATCAAGGTACGTCGTGATCAGAGGAAAATTATATCGAAGATCTTCAACTGGTTTGAATCTACGATGTATTGCCAACAAGACGCAAGTCCAGAAAATCTTACAAGACATGCACGGCGGTGAATGCAGAAATCACTCAGGAAGTCGTAATCTAGCCAACAGGATATCACGACAAGGTTATTATTGGCCGACACTAAGGCAAGATGCGATCAGGTATGTACAGTCGTGCGACGCATGTCAGCAACACGCAGGTATGTCTCATAAACCATCTGAACCCTTGCACTCGACTTTAGTCCCATGGCCCTTTATGAAATGGGGAATGGATATCGTCGGGAAACTGTAACACCCTTAAATCTGGAAATAGTAACTTATTAAAATTTACTAAATCATCAATAAATAAATCATCTTCAACCACAAATTATGACTTAACCTCAATACAACCATTCATTCTATACAAAAGTCTATGATAAGGACGGGTGCTACTAAAACCCCATAATAGTTACTATCTCCAACGTTGCGGAAGACTTCACCAACTACTTACATTTGCACAAGCTAAGGCTCGACTCTTCATGGGATTGCTAGGACCAACTCCCAACCTTGAAACCTGATGCACATGCCGACAAATAAAAAGGTTAGGCTTAACGCCTAGTGAGCTCAAGAGTTTTCATCATATATGAAATAATCGTTTAAAAGAAAGAATGCGGTTAAAAGTTATAGTCCTTCAATATGATACGCCTTACATGTGAAAACGACTCATTTTCAACAATATGCATTTTAGGTAAAGAACACCAATTAAAACGTTTTCCAAGCCAACTACTTCAAGGATAATGATAAAAGCGTAAGTATAAACTGAACTCTCCATTTATGAAGATACGGTTAAACCTTATATCCTAAAACACCCCAAAACACGGGTGGGGGATAATACTCAACCCATAAATCAAGGGTAAAACCCAATTATACAAAACGTCACCGAAAACTTGGATAATAAAACTCAATACCCAAAAACAACACCTTTCGGTGACGGGGGATTCCCGGTTCCATAAAATGTGGCGGTCCACAAAGTAAGCCCATTTTATGTTGTTATGACTAGTCATATAAACAAAAGTACACGCAAGAGATGTCAGGATCAGTAGCTTTAAATGTACACCCACGGAAACTCGAGTTCAACCCCGTCGGGTTCCTATGTCGAGCCCCTCATCTAATATCGTAATACTTGAGCACGAAGGACTTATACCGCAACCCGGTACCTTAACGTGCAGCACGAAGGACTTACATCGCACCCGATACCTAACGTGCAGCTCGTAGGACTTACATCGCTCCCGATACCTAACGAGCTTCATCCAAAATTGCCAACAAGGCTCGAAGTCGAGTTACCAAAACTGGACAATTGTCCAAAACCCCATCAAAATAACAATGCCAAGCCATAGGCTTAGCAATCCAATTGACTCATTGATAAATGAAAATAAAAGTACGATAAAACGCACTCGACCAACGGATATGCCAACACAACGACCAACAGTAAGATTAGTTCAAAACTCAACATTAGTTGAGACAACCCATTTTCCAAATGAATTTATACCCTTATAACTTTTCCAAATGTCTCATAACACAAAATATGCATTTTCCAACTTTAACTGCTGATAAGAATGAAAATCATAAAATGAGACTATAAACATTCTTTCAAGTACCTCGCATAAGTGTGTAACTAATACTTTACAAAACGTTCCATTTCGTGAATGATGCATAAAACCCGACAAACATTTAAAAGCGTATTTCTTTGATCAAAGATCTATTTATGCAATAAGACCTCAAAACACATTTATTTGTAACACATTTATCAAAATGCCCAAAAATCCCAAATATGGTGTTATACAAAGTTTGTAAAGTTAAATACTTCAAATATCCAAAGATTAGCAAATACCCCAACACTTGATAATTTCATGTAAAACACATAAACACTTTAAAATAGACATTTTCGCATGTACAACGTTTTCACAAATCAACTTGAACTCACCTTGCTAGATTTAGGCTAAATCTAGATTTTACCCAACGAGCTCCTTTTTGAAGGCCGCTTGAATCCTCAAGCCGAGAACTTCCAAAACCTAGATCCATACAATCCAAACCATTTAGAAACATTCCCCAAACATTATACACCGAAATCCCTAAACGAGATTAAAACCCTAATTTCTCCAAAATCATCAAATCCGAGATTTGAGATACCAAACACTAAGAAACCATCAATGGAGCATTTATAACCTTAATACAAGAAAACTTACCCTTGAAGACAAAGAGGCTTCCGAGAACACCCAATCCAACATTTCAACCCGAGCTCCCAACCGTTGAACTTGATGAGGAAGATAAAGATGAAGGTTTTGTGGTTCAAGCTCCCAACTAGCTAGATGATTGAGAATCATGAGGTTTGGGGAGAGAAAAACCCCCAAAATAGGTTAGGGTTCGGTTTTGGTGTTTGGGAGAGAAAAGGGAAGAAGATAGAAGTGAGAGTGAGGGAAATGGTTGAGAATCGCGACTCTTAAAAGACCTGGGGGCCGACCGCGATTGTGCCCGGCGATTGTGCCAGGGCACTATCGCCCAACATGTACCGCGGGTACACCCCCGCTGGCGATTGTGCCCGGCGATTGTGCCCAGGGCACTATCGCCCAGAGTGCACTGAGGCTCGATTCTTCCCATTTTCCGCACAGACCACTCATGACGCGATTGGCTTTCACAGACAGGAATTTACGGGTGTTACAATCCTCCCAACCTTAGAATGATTTCGTCCTCGAAATCTGGAATCACCAAGCACCCAACATTCACATTTGGAAGATCGATTGATTCCCTATCCCAAAGGGATGCCTTTATAAAACTTCACCCCATATACAAACCCGATTACATTCCGGTTGAGGTCTTCGCTGAGTTTCTCATAACGTGCCGTTACAAACTAAATCTCAACGTTCAACATATTTCACCGACGCCAGGATGAAAGTTGAGTCCTTGATTAATCATTTTCTAAATCGTTCACTCTCGGTTGCCTCCCAACCTTAGATTTCTCATAATACCCCGAAAGCAACTTACGACCTTATCTAGTCATTTCCATCAAGAATACCCCAATCCGAACTATTCCATTAGATACTTCTGATTACGACGCATCAAAGTCTCCTCAAAATTCATTGGTACTTAAAGTCCACCTCGACATTCCCACCAAATGTCTCCAAAATCATCACCACTAGAGAGTTATTGTCCATTGACGAAATTTCCTAACGACTAGCTTGGTCTGAACCATCCCAACCTTTAAACCCGTTCCTCAAAGCTGACCCGGACACAATGTCTGCAAGTGCTCCCACACTTCTATAGACCCAAGCATTGTGTTTCCACCAGAAACATACCATTACGCTCTACTGATAGTCGATTATCCCAAATCCCATGGATCCTCAGATTCCTACAGATCCCCTCCTAATATTGATGAAGATGTCCTTCCAAGGCACACCAATGCGTCCTTTAGGTAACTGGTTAACCCAAATTCGGCTATCACTCAACTTCGTTCCAACCCCAACTACACAACATTCCTTTAACAAAGTCTTTATCACCACGGGGATGCTTATACCCATCGGTACTTAAACATCAACACTTAACCCTCTTTTAATTTCCATCACCGAAAGGTCATTATTTCCCCTAATCCAACTAGAATACTTCTAAACATTCCAAGATCCATTGACTTCAAGAAAACAAGTCGACACTTAAGACTAAACGGTGACCTCTAAAATGTGGACATCCCGTCCACGATTTCATTCCAGACGGATCGTCGCACTAAGGCAGACACCTATCAAAATGCTAAAATTCCAAATCGCACACTTCTAACAAACAGATCACCAAAATTTCCTTTTAATCGCGGAACCCACCAAGACGGTATGCCAACAACACAACCCATGATGTGACACCGACTAGCAATCCATCACAACGAATCCCAAAAGAAGCGCATATAGTCACATAAGACCTTATTCCGCATGATTACCGAAGTATAAAATCATCCCTTAACTAGCGGAGAAGACTTAAATCTATTACTTCCATAAAACAAGTGCGCATAGATTCAAACTGAAACTCGAACTTTCACGACTGACCGCAAGTCGGAACATCCGACGCCTCCCATTCCAAGGACTCCCTTAGTCCCTAATTACAACTGCTCTTACGCCAGGGTTAAAATCTATAGGCCTAATGAGTTCAAGGTTTTTCAACTAGCATGCCAATTTAAGTTTATAAAACTTCCAAATACAAAGGCTTCCTAACGATTAAACGTGCGGCAAAATACACTACCGTCCATGCGATAGGTTTCAAAATTGATTAACCACACAACGCATGTGAAACCATTTCCAAAAACTCGTTTGTTCAATACTTACGTTAATAAAACGGTAACAAGAGATGCGCAACAAAAATTTCAAACGGACTACCATGGTCCTAGTAATGCATCAATTTATCCTATGCATATGAAAGATAACTTTCCGCACTATAACATGGGCAATAAAAGTTTGTACAATTCCCAAAAGAGACATTCACAAATTAATTTTAAAGTTCTGACTTCCCAACCCAAAAGTCGTTGCGACATAAAATCCTTAACAGCTTCGTATGCAACAGTTTATTCCCCAAAGTTCGATGAAATGAAAAGAATGCAAATAATTCTCAAATTGAGTTTAAAACTTAAGTCGCCTCGGTAAAACACAATTGACCAAGATGGTAACTACAATGATATTCAATTCGAAAATTCACTTCATGTATTGCGGAAAATTTATAACAGCAAGGTCAACAAGCGAAGCACGCTTAGAGTAAAATTTAATTTAAGACAAGATAAATACTTCGCATATTTACTCACGCGAGTGAAAGTCGGATTCAACCCAAAAGTATGCACATATACTCGTGTGAAACTTAAGATGCAATCATGCGACATTTCGATTTTTCAAGGGCCTCTTACGGTTGCAAAAGTGTTGATGCAAGACTCGCATGAAACAAAGTATTGAACACAACTCGTAAATTAACGCACACAATGATGCATATGTACATGTTCTCAAAATTATTTTACGCAACGCAAAATGGCGTAAGACGAGGCACCCTAAACCCAACTGAATTTTCGCAAAACTCAATAATGCTAAAATCATGCAGTGACAAATTTTCATTTCTCAACAAGAATGTAAGACGGCAATATGGCTAAAACACTAAGCCTTTAAGAGTTTCCTCTTTTAATGCAATGAAAGATAAAATGACACCTTTAACAAAATTCACATGGGACACGATGCCAACTAACTCGTAAGCTTAAAAGAAGCAAAATTAAAACTCACGCACGGAAAGACATCGTATAAAACAACACTCCATGAAATTTCAACAAAACTCACACAAACTAAAATTCTCAAGAAATTCCGACTCAACGCGTGGGAATAACTTTTCCTTTAAAACCATTGACATATGTGGAGGAGATCCAATTCCTAGGTTAAAATCTCATAGCTACTTGCCCAATGCTCAAATGACATTAAAACATGGATATTACAATATCCGCAAATAGCGTTAAACAAGAGACGTGAATAAAGAGATTTTGATAACAATTTGCAATTACGTGCAACGAAACAATTTATGCATGCTTAAGCTCACAGTTTAAAATCTGATTCGTGCTAAATGCTTTACCAAAACTTATAATATAAACCACTTTCTGTTTTACGAACACAAGAAACAATTTATGCAAATTTATTTCAGAAATAAATTTTAGTGCATGTATTTGGTCGGCATTCACCACTCTAGACTACGCTTCTCAACAACCCGACATACTAATACCATCTGGGTGTATCAAGCATCTTAGGACAACAATCTCAATTTCCTACTATTGTCATCCGGATACTCCACATCTTAAAGCGACACTCGGATATTTCATCGGTTCACCTTACAATCCCTCCTCGTATGACGTCAATTCCATAAGCTCAAGGTTCTACTCCAACCAATTATTCTTACTCAAGACGATCAACTTAATGCATTCAACTCACTTAACTATCACTTAAACATGACATTGCTATAGACATCAACGTTTCCTTAGATTACTCACTTAGAAACCTTCTCACTACCCCAACGGTAATCGTACCAAGGTAGTTCAAGTATACACATGTAATATGTAGGTTCACCATAAAACTGGCCAGGTGCCATTATGAACGTACCATACATGATCATCCTTGCGATCCTTGACAAATTTTCCGTTTCTAGTGACTCGATCAACTCCATCATATCTTATCCTAAGGTTCCTAATGTGCAACTTCACTTACAATCACTTATAAAAACGCTAGTTTGAGAGTAGGCATCCTATAATCAATACCTAATTCTCTCAAACTTATGCTCTGATACCAACTTGTAACACCCTTAAATCTGGAAATAGTAACTTATTAAAATTTACTAAATACATCAATAAATAAATCATCTTCAACCACAAATTATGACTTAACCTCAATACAACCATTCATTCTATACAAAAGTCTATGATAAGGACGGGTGCTACTAAACCCCATAATAGTTACTATCTCCAACATTGCGGAAGACTTCACCAACTACTTACATTTGCACAAGCTAAGGCTCGACTCTTCATGGGATTGCTAGGACCAACTCCCAACCTTGAAACCTGATGCACATGCCGACAAATAAAAAGGTTAGGCTTAACGCCTAGTGAGCTCAAGAGTTTTCATCATATATGAAATAATCGTTTAAAAGAAAGAATGCGGTTAAAAGTTATAGTCCTTCAATATGATACGCCTTACATGTGAAAACGACTCATTTTCAACAATATGCATTTTAGGTAAAGAACACCAATTAAAACGTTTTCCAAGCCAACTACTTCAAGGATAATGATAAAAGCGTAAGTATAAACTGAACTCTCCATTTATGAAGATACGGTTAAACCTTATATCCTAAAACACCCCAAAACACGGGTGGGGGATAATACTCAACCCATAAATCAAGGGTAAAACCCAATTATACAAAACGTCACCGAAAACTTGGATAATAAAACTCAATACCCAAAAACAACACCTTTCGGTGACGGGGGATTCCCGGTTCCATAAAATGTGGCGGTCCACAAAGTAAGCCCATTTTATGTTGTTATGACTAGTCATATAAACAAAAGTACACGCAAGAGATGTCAGGATCAGTAGCTTTAAATGTACACCCACGGAAACTCGAGTTCAACCCCGTCGGGTTCCTATGTCGAGCCCCTCATCTAATATCGTAATACTTGAGCACGAAGGACTTATACCGCAACCCGGTACCTTAACGTGCAGCACGAAGGACTTACATCGCACCCGATACCTAACGTGCAGCTCGTAGGACTTACATCGCTCCCGATACCTAACGAGCTTCATCCAAAATTGCCAACAAGGCTCGAAGTCGAGTTACCAAAACTGGACAATTGTCCAAAACCCCATCAAAATAACAATGCCAAGCCATAGGCTTAGCAATCCAATTGACTCATTGATAAATGAAAATAAAAGTACGATAAAACGCACTCGACCAACGGATATGCCAACACAACGACCAACAGTAAGATTAGTTCAAAACTCAACATTAGTTGAGACAACCCATTTTCCAAATGAATTTATACCCTTATAACTTTTCCAAATGTCTCATAACACAAAATATGCATTTTCCAACTTTAACTGCTGATAAGAATGAAAATCATAAAATGAGACTATAAACATTCTTTCAAGTACCTCGCATAAGTGTGTAACTAATACTTTACAAAACGTTCCATTTCGTGAATGATGCATAAAACCCGACAAACATTTAAAAGCGTATTTCTTTGATCAAAGATCTATTTATGCAATAAGACCTCAAAACACATTTATTTGTAACACATTTATCAAAATGCCCAAAAATCCCAAATATGGTGTTATACAAAGTTTGTAAAGTTAAATACTTCAAATATCCAAAGATTAGCAAATACCCCAACACTTGATAATTTCATGTAAAACACATAAATACTTTAAAATAGACATTTTGGCATGTACAACGTTTTCACAAATCAACTTGAACTCACCTTGCTAGATTTAGGCTAAATCTAGATTTTACCCAACGAGCTCCTTTTTGAAGGCCGCTTGAATCCTCAAGCCGAGAACTTCCAAAACCTAGATCCATACAATCCAAACCATTTAGAAACATTCCCCAAACATTATACACCGAAATCCCTAAACGAGATTAAAACCCTAATTTCTCCAAAATCATCAAATCCAAGATTTGAGATACCAAACACTAAGAAACCATCAATGGAGCATTTATAACCTTAATACAAGAAAACTTACCCTTGAAGACAAAGAGGCTTCCGAGAACACCCAATCCAACATTTCAACCCGAGCTCCCAACCGTTGAACTTGATGAGGAAGATAAAGATGAAGGTTTTGTGGTTCAAGCTCCCAACTAGCTAGATGATTGAGAATCATGAGGTTTGGGGAGAGAAAAACCCCCAAAATAGGTTAGGGTTCGGTTTTGGTGTTTGGGAGAGAAAAGGGAAGAAGATAAAAGTGAGAGTGAGGGAAATGGTTGAGAATCGTGACTCTTAAAACACCTGGGGGAAAACCGCGATTGTGCCAGGCGATTGTGCCAGGGCACTATCGCCAGGGCACTATCGCCCAACATGTACCGCGGGCACACCCCCGTTGGCGATTGTGCCCAGGGCACTATCGCCAGGGCACTATCGCGCAGAGTGCACTGAGGCTCGATTCTTCCCATTTTCCGCACAGACCACTCATGACGCGATTGGCTTTCACAGACAGGAATTTACGGGTGTTACAAAAACAGTATCGAGAAGAAAACCAGGGAAGCGGGCGACTTATGCCGCGACTTAAGGTCGCGGCACAAGTCGCGAAATCCACTGGATCGAGCTTAAATCGCGATTTTCATCCCCAAACTTCATTCCTTCATATCTCCTTCATCCTAGCTCCGATTTGGGTGATTCAAAGTGCTACGGTTTCGTTTTTGAGAGCTTTTCAAGGATCTAGAAAGAGATTGGAAGTCTATTGAAGTATACTAGAGCATTTTATGGTGGTAATCTTCTCATCTCTCCCTATTCATCTTCTTCCCCAAAATATTCTAGGGTTTCATCCACTCCTTGTTCTCCTTTTCATAGATTGAAGGTTTGTGATCATTTTGGTGAACTAGAAGTGTTTTTGTTGGTGAATTCAAGCTTGGGTTAAGGTAATATTCTATTCTCTTCGGTTATAGAAGTTAGGGTTTCGGTATTAGTTGAGGTATCCATGTATATGGTTTGGGAAATGATTGTTTATGGTAGAATATGTATATTTATGGTTGGAACCTTGTGGATCTAGGTTTTGGAAGATTTGATTTGAAGAATCAAGATCTTCAAGGAAAGTTCTAAGTGGGTAAAATCTAGATTTAGTCTAAATCTAGCAAGGTGAGTTTACTAAACTTTTGTTAAAACTGGATGCACATCATAATTGCTTAATTGTTGTTATTATCACGTATTTGCTCAAAATGGTCATCTTTACGGGTTTATGTATTTGATGGTATTTCCATGAGATTATGTGAGATATGTGTATATGAAGTATTATCCCATGATTTACTCTATGTTGTGTAATTATTTGGGGATTTACATTATGTGTGCGCACAATGGGTATTTGACATGATTATGGAATATATGTTTGGTATAACATGATGATTTCCATTCAGGATACACTCTTGGTGTTATTGTATCTACAACGTGGCTATGTGGATATTTAAGTCTTATGTTGGACTCATGCTATTAGGAGGGATATATCATACCCATGGTTGGTATTGAAGTACATTTGGTTGAAGAATACCTAAGGACCTCCTATAGGCATTATGTTGGACGAACCAAGTTAATGACACAAGGAGGATGTAGTCGGAGGCACCACCGTGATGGTATGTGCCTAGACCTCCGCCACTCGGATAAGGTGGAATTTTCGGGTGTGCCGGGCCTTTGGGATGCGCCACTCGGATAAGGTGGAATTTCCGGAGGGCATCAAGGTACATCGACTCTGGGGTGGAATTGATTGGTGCTATGGGTTTCCCCCGTTGACTCCATACATGTGGAAAATTGGTTAACTGCTGATAAGAATTGTATATGTTAGACCATGCTATTTATTGTTCAACTCACTAGGCTTTTTGGCCTAACACTTGTTTGGTGTCGATGTGTATCTCAGGTTTTAGCGGCACCGATTCTAGGCGGGCGTAGTGCTTGGGTGAGAGATTTGGGAATATCGCTTTTGGACTTATTATTGGTAGAGAATCCTATGGGTCTATAAATGACACCCTTGATTGTAATCTCTTTTCTGGTTATAGAAATTAGATTAGTTGGTTGTTATTTATTATCCGTTTAAGTACGTTTGTATTTAAACATGTTTGTGTATTTTCCCCATTTTTGGGAGGCTCTTGCTTTGGCAATTTTAAATACCGCATGTCTGTTTTTCGGATTTTTGTTATCCCTATTTTTAGGGTGTTACAAGTTGGTATCAGAGCTCTAGTTTAAGTGAACTAGGCATGGATGTAAGATGTCTAGACTTAGACTGAGTACGTTAGGCAATGATTTGTGAGATGGGTAGAATTTCTAAGATGGGTAGAATTTCTAAGATGGGTTAGTCTTAGAGTCGACGGAAACTATGGTTATCAAGCGTTGTGGCGATGGTAACGAGAACCTTTATGTATTATATGTTCATAATCTCACCTAGCTAATGTTATTATGAGGATATTTATACGTGATGGTGCTTGAATTGCCGTTACTGTGACAATTGGTAATGTAGTAGTATGTTCTCTTGTGCTTGGTTTACTAATGTTATGATATTTTGTAGACGTAGTAGTACGTTTCCTTCGTGTTCAATTATGTTACTCTCCTTCTTATTCATCCCCGTGCTTGTACGAACTGCCTTGGTATGTCGACCGTTGGGGTAGTAAGAAAATTTCTGAATGGGTAACTATTAGAAATAGTTGATGATTTTATTATTCGTCACTTGGAGTAACGGTAAGTATGGTGACTGCATTAAGTGGACAGTTTCGAGTCGGATTAATTGGTTGGATTAGAACCATTGACTTTTGAATCGGTGTATTCGAGGAGAAATTGTAAGGTGAACCTATGAAGTCCGTGGCCTTGCCTGAAGATGTTGAGCATTTGGATGACGATAGTGTAACTATAGAAATCGAGGAGCGTGAGTTCAAGTTGATTTGTTAAAACGGTGTACATGCCAAAATGGTTATTTTAAAGTGTTTTACATGAAATGGTTAACTACTGATAAGTTTTGAGTATTTTGAAGTAAAAATGTATTTTACTTGGTATTTTTCAAAGTGTGAGTATTTTAATAAGTTTTCATATTTGATATACTTGGCTTATTTTAGTTCCATAAAATACTCATATTTGGAATTTGGACATCTTGATAAGTAGTAGCATGATTATAGCATTTTGGGATTTTGTACAAATAGAGTCCATTTCATGACTTAAGCATCTTGGTAATTTTGGTACAAATGAAGTCTATTACATGTTGTATGCATTTTTGTGAATTTGCATTCATAAACCCTTTTGAAACTCTTTGGTCCCAATACGTGTTGAGTTTCGGGTTAATCACGTCTTTGAGGCATGTGTCTTTGTAAATGTCGCTTAAAGACATTTCATTATTTGGGGGACCGATAATTATTGGTCAAAAGGATTTTGAGCAGTTTAGCTCGGTGTTGGCTTAAAAGAGTCTTGTGGACATTTGTCCAGTTTTAATGGCTCGATGTAGAATCCAATTTATGACGTACATCTTAATGCATTTAATTTCATTGCATATGCATAATCATTACACGCTCGAGTGCTTTTGTCATTCATGTGTAGTCGCGTATTTTTTAGGCTATGTTGCATTGGATCCATAGGCACGTGAGTCAGTCTTATTGGATGGTCAATTGGGTAGTACGGGGTTGGACTCTGGGACTCATGTTTTATGACCGAAGCTTGACAAGTAGGCACTAGGATGAGGTAGTCTTGGGCGACACTGTGTGGGTGTGCGCCTAGATCTCCGCCGTAGGGGAATTTCCTCAGTAGTAGTCCTCGGACGTGTCGGGCCTTTCGGGTGTCCTTTGTGGCATCAAGGTATCTCGTCCCTTGGGTGGAACTTGTCAAGGATTCGTAGGGACACTTGGGCTTTCATGTCGTTAGGTGTCATACGATGAACGTTGTAGGAGTAGCATACTTCGTGCTCTTTCGTTCTCAACGGATACGGGTATCCCCGTTATTGGTCGCTATATTTTTTATATTTAATTGTCCATTTGTTGCATACGATTTTATAAACCGTTGGAAAATTCGTGTCATTGAACTAGGAGTCGTTTTGAAAACATGAAGAGAAATAGTTCATTTGGAAAACATTTTGTTGCAACCAATGGGAAGTTTTGATTATTTGAAATGTTTAGTTTTATGAACATGTTGAGTCATCCATTTTGGAATCTTTGGGGATTTTGGTAAATAAATCATGTTGAGATGTTTCCTCGATGATTTTACATATATAATTGGAGTTCAATTGACGTAAGTGTCATTTCGTGTATTTGATCTTATAAACCTTTTTCAGAAAATACATATTATTGTGTTATGAGGCGTTTTAAAAATATAAGAATATGAGTTCCTTTGAAAAATGGTTTGTCTCAACCAGCAATGAGATTTTAGTTAATTATACTTGGGTCATGTATGCATATCTTATTGGAAATTTCCGTCATGGTATTTTAGCCAATGTTTTAGAATGATGAGAGCATGTTTATATTTGGCTTTGAACTCAAAAATGACATAAATTATTTCATGTTTTAACCGGGTGCATACACATATCTATCTACTAGCTTTGTGAAATAAACGGTCGCATGCAAGTTTTGTTGTGAAATCTTATTTCGTGCCGCATTGTGACTAAAAGAGAGAAAACTTTAAGAGTTTGATATTGAGCATGTGGTCTTGGATTTTGCAAACATTTTATTTATACAGTTTGGAATTAAACTAAATTACTCTTACAATTGCTCAAATCGCATGCATATGTCTTTACTAAATATTGGAGAATAAACCGATGTATGCGAGTCACTATGAGAAGTTTTATTTCATGACATTTCATGGTTAATTGCAGAAATTTTAAGGATCGATTTTGTGAATTTCCCTTCTGTAGCTTTGTATGAAAGATTTATGGTATTTCGGATAGAACTTTTGCCCAGAACATATTTCAGTTATTGATTTTACTGATAGGAGTTTTTCCGCGATGCATGAAATGAATTTTCGGTTTGCATGTCGTAGTAATTACAATTTTGGGCAAGTACGTTTTATCGGTGCGGCCTAAATTTGAAACGCGAATAAAAATATATATACATATTTATTTATTTATTTATTTACGTTCCTATTGTGTTGTTACATTTGGAAAATTATCGGACGTATATAGGTCTTGTTGGAAATTTTATCTTCCGACTTTTTGTGTTAAATTAAAAGATTTTAAATTTGAAGTTGTGAAATCCTCTTTTGTGAGTTGTACAAACTTTAATTGCATATGTTATGGGACGGAAGTTATTTTTCATATGAATAGCATAAACTGATGCATACTAAGACCCTGGTAGTCCGTTTGAAAATTTTGTTACGCATCTTTCGTTATCGTTTTATTAGCGTAAGTACTAATCAAAGGAGTTTTGAAAATGGTTTTATATGTGTGGCATTGGTGAACAAATCTTGAAACTTATCGAATGCACGATATTGTATTTTCACACACGTTTAATTGTTATAAAACTTATGTATTTGAGAGCTTTATTAATTTCAAATTGGCATAGTAGTGTGAAAAACCTTGAACTCATTGGACTATAGGTGTAAGCCCCCTCGTGTTAGAAGTCAATATTAAGGATAAAAAGATGTCCTCGAAGTTTGAGGCGTTAGACATGTGTTTTCTCTCAGTTAGTTAGATAACGATCTTTATGCATCGTTAAACCTACGGATTAAAAATCGTGTTCGGTTGTTTGGGTATGGTTGGTTTTGGAATTGTGGGATTTTGATACAACGATATGTTATGTGTCGGTGGTGTACTATATTGTTGGATATTCGTGATTAATGATGATGTTATGGTTGATTGGTAAGGAGGTTGGATTTGGGAGACTATTTCCAAGAGTAAGTGTCAACTTTGAATCGACATTACTAATTGGGAAGGAAATATTTGGTAGTATACCCACGTTTGTAGAATGGCTGTCTCGAGGTTAGGTGTTGGCGCGTAATTTGAGGACAATGATTGTTGGTGTGCTTCAATGTATTTCCGTTAGATCTGGTGCGTCTGTAGGACGAGCGGTAAACTTAAGGAAATTAGATGTTGATCATTAAGAAATCAACCATTGGTATTTTGATAATTGTCAGTACTTTCGTTGATTTGGAAATCGATGTTTGACATCATGGTGGGAGTTGGTGGTAATGTTTACTGGATACATTTGGTGAGAACGTCGAGGTGGATTTTAAGTACAAATCGATTATCAAGGAGACCTTGATACGTCATAGTTAGAGGTATCTAAACGAAATGTTTGATTTGGGGTATTTTTGGTGGAAATAATTGAATAAGGTCGTAGGTTACTCTTGGGGTAATACGAGCAATCTAAGGTTGGGAGGCAACCGAGATTTAATGATTGAGAAAATGATTAATCAGGGACTCAATGTTCATCCTAACATCGGCAAAATATATTGAACGTTAAGATTTAGTTTGTAATGGCACGGTATGAGAAACGCAACGACAACCTAAACCGGGATGCAATCGGGCCGTATATGAGGTGAAGCCTCATGAAGGTATTCCTTTTGGATAATAAATCAATCAATATTTCCAAGTGTGATATGGGGTGCTTGGTGGTTCCAGATTTTGAGGACGAAATCTCTTTTAAGGTTGGGAGGATTGTAACACCCCGATTTTTGAAAGATATCGATCCAAGTTAATACAGAAACCGATATATTAAGGAAAAATAAGATTTTTGATTTTGGACTTGAATCCTCTATTTTATAGTCTAGATGGATGAAGGATTCAATTACGATTCCAACGGTTCTTTCCGGAGCAAAAACGGAGCTATAACGAAGAAGTTATGGCCAAAACAGTATCGAGAAGAAAACAAGTGTAACACCTCAAAAATCAGAGTAAATTAAAACCTGGAAATCTGATAATATGACGTAAGCAATTCCATTAACTTCCCATAAATGGGATTAGTCCTTAAGACTATACAATCCTATACAAGGATTTCATCAAAAGAATGGGACTTAACAATGTCCAGCAACAATACTTAAAACATCTCCAAAAACCCCGAGACTCAGAACTCGTCTCTCCAAAAACCCCGGCACCCACCGCTAATGGAAACCTGTTATACACATCATTTGAGAAAAAGTGTCAGACTATAAAGCCTGGTGAGAACATACAGTTTATAAAACTCGAAAGATATAAACATCAGTATCATACGAAATCTTTTCATAAAGGTTTAATTCGTAAAGATAACATTTCGCCACAACTGGGCCTCTTCGGTCCAAAACTCTTAAACGGTGATAAAAGGACCATTTTACCAAGGATAGTGGTGTAACACAAAGTAGACCACAAATCCGAGTTACGAGCTAAACCAATTGGAATCCGCGGATACGAATCACAAAGTCCGTGCTTCAACGTGAGATCAAGCCCCAAGCGCAAAACCAAGGTATACTCCTTCGCTAGGATCACCATGAACCACGGCTAGTATTCGGCCTCACATAACCGTACCAAGTTGCCCCTGAGGAACATGTGATCCATAGCTACAAATTTGGGGAATGTAACATCCCAACAAAACAGTCTACTCCAAAACCTAGGGATCCACTAGTAATGGTAAGGACTCGTCACAACAACGTATGTGACCAACCATAAATAAACATATGGTTACAAACACATTTTTATAAACAAAATGTTATTCCCAGTTCAACTTCTGGTAAGAATGAAAATCATTTAAAAGAAGTTCCTTTGAATATTTCTTTCGCATAAACGCACAGGTAAAACATCATTTTACTTTTAAAATAAGATAAGATCAAAAAGGTAACTTTTGATATGTATACAGTTTAAAATGATAGTAGGAACTCACCTCTGTTTCCTTCTTCTTAACAAGCGCTACCTATGATAACACCGAAAGAATCGGTAAGTCGAAATACAGATAAACCTCTCGTTACTTGAATAGGACTCAAAGACACAGAAGCTAACAACTTAACAGAACCTAAACCGGTCAAAGGACAACTCCGGTCTACAACAACACCGGTCGAACGACCTCCGGTCGGGCGCAACCCCCCGGTCGAACCATCTCCGGTCGAAGGGCACCGGTCGAAAGCATTCGTCCGGTCCTTCACTCATTCGGTCGAACGCTCATCGGGTCAAAGGACTACTGGTCGAACGACCATCAGTCCTTTGCCCATCCGATCGTCTTGTTCATCAAGAACAGTACGATGCAGAACCCAGATTCAACCCAGATCCAAATGAGAAATACTCAGATCTCAAAATGGAACGGTTCAAAATCTTCACAACGAGATTCTACACGGCTAAAAGCATTCAGATCAAAGCATTAAGCTAGATTCGTACCTCGATTTGCCCGAAACAATCGACCCAAAAACAAAGCTTCTCCTACACTCTTCCTTTCTCTCTGACTTCTCAAAACCAAGAACTGATATTTGTGATATAAATCAAAATATCTAATTTGATTTGTATTTATATAGCCCAAGTTACAGAATACCCCCTTGAACTTTGGGTAAAGGTCAACTTCTCACCCAATCCCAAAATTCAGGGTGTTACAATCCTCCCCAACTTGGGAATGATTTCGTCCCCGAAATCCAACTATACAAAGAGATGAGGATATCTACGCTTCATATCCTCTTCAGATTCCCAAGTCACATTTGCTCCTCGGTGATGCTTCCACTGCACCTTGACCAAAGTGACTTATTTATGACGCAACTTCTTAGACTTTCTCTCCAAGATGGCGTCGGGTTCTTCCACACAACGGTTACCTTCGTCTACCCTCAGCTCTGAAAGGGGAATGACGCTGTCTTCTACCGCCAAACACTTCCGGAGGTAGCAGACATGAAACGTGTTGTGTATTCTACTCAACTCCGGTGGCAGTTCCAACTGGTAGGCCTGCAACACTACACGCTTAAGTACTTTGAAAGGTCCGAGGAAACGAGGATTCAGCTTCCCACGTTTTCCGAACCGTATGATGCCCTTCCATGGCGATACCTTAAGCATAACGCGGTCGCCTACTTGAAATTCCATCGGTCGCCTCTTCTTATCGGCATAGCTCTTCTGACGATCTTGAGCCGCTTTCATCCTCTCTCTAATACACTTGACCTTATCTGCAGTCTCTTGCACGATTTCAGGTCCGGCGAACTGCTTCTCTCCCGCTTCTAGCCAACACACGGGAGTCCGACACTTTCGCCCATACAGTGCTTCAAAAGGTGCCATCCCAATACTCGAGTGGTAGCTATTGTTGTAAGCAAACTCTACCAAAGGCAGGTGAGAGTCCCAACTACCCCCGAAATCAATGACACAAGACCTCAACATGTCTTCCAAGGTTTGGATTGTTCGTTCGCTCTGCCCGTCGGTCTGCGGATGGTAAGCCGTACTCAACTTAACTCGCGTACCAAGCTCTTTCTGAAATCCATCCCAGAAGTTCGAAGTGAACCGACTGTCGCGATCCGACACGATCGACAATGGTATTCCATGCTTCGAGACCACCTCATCGATATAAAGCTTCGCCAACTTATCCATCGGTAAAGTCTCGCGCATAGGCAGAAAGTGAGCGCTCTTCGTCAATCTATCTACTATCACCCAGATGGTATCGTCTCCCCGAAGAGTTTTAGGCAACTTCGTCACGAAGTCCATGGTGATATGCTCCCACTTCCACTCGGGAATCTCTAAGGACTGAAGACTCCCATACGGTCGCTGATGTTCGGCTTTGACTTGCGAACACGTCACACAACGCTCAACGTAACGCGCCACATCAAGCTTCATCACCGGCCACCAATAGTGCAACTTCAAGTCCCTGTACATCTTCGTACTTCCCGAGTGAATGGAATACTTGGACTTGTGCGCGTCTGTTAGCAACAGCTCACGGTTTCCCCCAACCTTGGGCACCCACACACGACCACTGAACAGTTTCACTCCGCGGCTATCCTCCGTCAAGAGTAAACGATGTTTTGTCATGACTTCCTCTTTGAGATTCTCTTCCAACAATGCTTCTACCTGCGATGTCTTGATCTTCTCAACAAGACTAGACACTAGCTCGATTCTTGAATGGGTAGCCCGAATACTCCCGCTATAGTCCTTCCGACTTAGCGCATCGGCCACCACGTTCGCCTTACCGGGATGGTAAAGCAATTCACAGTCGTAATCTTTCAGCAACTCGAGCCACCGCCTTTGCCTCATATTCAACTCTTTCTGATTAAAGACATACTTCAGGCTCTTGTGATCCGTGTAAAGAGTACACTTCGTGCCGTAGAGGTAATGTCGCCAAAGCTTCAAAGCGAACACCACCGCTGCTAACTCCAGATCATGGGTTGGATAATTCTGCTCGTGTATTTTAAGCTGCCTCGAGGCATAAGCGATCACCTTGCCTCGTTGCATCAACACACAACCCAATCCCATCTTTGAAGCGTCGCTGTAAACCACGAAATCTTCCGACCCTTCAGGTAAAGTCAAGATCGGAGCTTCACACAACTTCTTTTGAAGGATCCGGAACGCCTTCTCTTGGGTTTCGGTCCATTCAAACTTCACATTCTTCCGAGTCAGAACTGTCAAAGAAGAAGCGATCTTGGAAAAGTCTTGGATGAATCTCCTGTAGTATCCCGCCAGACCCAAGAAACTTCAGATCTCTGACGGACTCTTAGGAGGCTCCCAATTCATCATAGCTTCAATCTTGGAGGGATCTACTTTCACTCCATCTCGAGTGACTACGTGCCCCAGAAATTGTACTTCTTTAAGCCAAAAGTCGCACTTGGAAAACTTGGCGTACAATCTTTCTCTTCTCAACACTTCCAGAACCTCACGTAGATGTTGTTCGTGTTCCGACTCACTCTTGGAGTACACTAGTATGTCATCAATGAATACAATGACCTACTTGTCGAGGAAAGGTCGGCACACTCTATTCATCAAGTCCATAAACACTGCTGGTGCGTTCGTCAGGCCAAAAGGCATTACAAGGAACTCGTAATGGCCGTAACGCGTTCTGAAAGCCGTCTTCGGAACATCTTCTTCTCTCACCTTCACTTGGTGATAGCCTGATCGTAAGTCGACTTTGGAGAAACAATCCGCTCCTTGAAGTTGATCGAACAAGTCGTCTATTCTCGGAAGCGGATACCTGTTCTTCACTGTAGCTTTGTTCAACTCCCGATAGTCGATGCACATTCTCATTGTGCCATCATTCTTCTTGACAAATAAGACCGGAGCTCCCCAAGGTGACGAACTCGGTCTTATAAATCCATTCTCAAAAAGCTCTTGGAGTTGTGCTACCATCTCTTGCATCTCCGACGGCGCTAAACGGTAAGCTGCTTTAGCGATCGGTGCAGCGCCTGGCACAAGATCAATCCGAAACTCTACCTGACGATCGGGTGGCAACCCGGGCAAGTGGTCCGGAAAGACATCTGGATACTCCCGCACGATCTTCACATCTTCCAGCTTTGACTTCTCTAACTTGGCATCGATCACATAGGCTAGGAAAGACGAACATCCTTTTACTAAACACTTGCGTGCTTTTGCCATTGTGATTATTGCCACTTCACCCTTTCTCTTTTCTCCATAGATGACCACGACCTCTCCAGAGGGGTTGGGAAGTCGAATCATCTTCTTGGAACACACGAACTCGACCTGATTGTTTGACAACCAATCCATACCGATTACAACATCAAAACCCCCGATTGACATTGGTAGCAGATCGATCGGGAATTCTCTTCCCTCGATGCTAAGAGCACACTGCTTCAGAACTTCGTGGATCAGAACTTGCCTACCATCTGCTATTTCTACCACTAATGCATCCTCAAGACTAGTAGTGGGCATAGCAAATTTCTGACGGAATAATTCAGATACGAAAGAGAAACTAGCACCCGTATCGAACAAAATACGAGCAGGTACAGAGTTTATAAGAAAAGTACCCGATACCACATCTGCTGATGCTCTAGCCTCTTCAGCCGTCATCTGAAAAGCTCGACTCTGAACCTTAGGAGGGTTCTCCTTCCTTGCTGGCGCGCTACCCGACACAAGCTTCGGGCAATCTCTCTTTACATGCCCCGGTCCTTTACACTCGTAACAGACGATTCCACTGACCGGGCAATCTCTGACAGTATGACCGGGCTTCCCACACTTATAGAAAACTTGAGAATTGTTGTAACAGTTACCGTGATGCTTGGTCCGACACCTCGGGCACCACTTAGCTTCCTGATAATTGTTGAAGTTGCGGTTCCCAACAAAAGGTCGGGTCCGCTTGGGAGGTACTGAACTGTTCTCCCACTTTCTCTTTTCAGGCACCACCACTGCCTTTTCAGATTTGCCCTTCGCGAACATCTCTTCCATAAATTGAGCTTCCTCCACCATCTCTCGGAGGTTAGAAGCCTTGAAATTATGGACCATGGATTGCATGTCCGCAGGCAAGCCGTTGAGATAAGCTTTCATCTTGTCTTTCTCTGTCTGCCCCACCAGACCCAGCTTCTCCATAAACTGACGGGTGTACTCTCTCACCGTCAGGCTTTCCTTTACCAAGGACCGGAATTCTTTCTCAATTCGGTCCATGGTCCTCTTGTTGCAAAACTCCTCTAGCAACTTCTTCTTGAACTCGGCCCACGACAACTGAGCCAGTACTTCCGGAGATAGAGTGGATTGGATGATATTCCACCAGATGAGTGCAGTGTCCCTCAGCAATTGGGTACCAAACCGCACCCTCTGATCATCACCACATTCGGAAGAGACAAAAGCTTGCTCAACCGCTCGGATCCACTTAACGCACACCACCGGGTCGTCAGAACCGAAGAATTCTGGCGGTCCGCAGCCCAGAAAGGACTTATAGGAACAACTCTTCCTGTTCCCCGGAGCTTCAGAACTCCTGCGCTCTACTGCCGTGATCCTTATACCATCATCACCAGAACCTACTACGACGTTCTCCACCACCGTCTCACTTCTCCAATGGTTCACGTCGCGGTCCTCCATCGCTTTTAGCAGAAACTCTTGCTGCTTAGCCATCTCTTCTCTCATTGCCAACATCACGCTGGACAACAACTCTGACTGGGGATTAGCATCCCCTATAACTGGGTGAGATGAAGTCAGGTCCACACGCGGAATGACCTCTGGCCCTCCACCTAGTATTTGTTGAACTGGCGGACGCACGACAACCTCAACTCCTTCCGGCTGATCAGCGGTAGAGGCTGTCGCTTCCAGACCGTCAACACGAGTACGCGGTCTACCACGCGTATTCACCATGCTGAACAACTTCACAGAACAAGAAAGAGATAAGAGAGAGATAGGAAAAACACGAAAGGAAAACGTACTATCACATTATCAATCGTCATATCAACAGCAAATCAAGGACTCTTACGTACAATATCCTCATAATAACATTAGCTAAGTGAAATTATGAACATACAACACATAACGGTTTTTGTCACCACCATTACAACGCCTGATAAACGTACTTTCCGTTGACTCTAAGACTAACCCATCTTAGGAGCTCTACCCAAATCTCGCGGATCAATTCTTAGCATACGCAGCCTAAGTCTAGACATCTTACATTCATGCCTAGTTCGCTTAAACTAGAGCTCTGATACCATCTGTAACATCCCGCCTACCTCGACAACAATATTGTCCGCTTTGCCCCTGGATTTAACCAACGTGTAGCGCACGGATTTGTTTCTGGCGACCTGGTGAGAAACTTCCCAGGGGGTCACCCATCCAGGGACTACTCCCACCTAAGCACGCTTAACCTCAGAGTTGCCAGAACCTGACGTGCTTGTGGCCCCAAAACGCGTTGTTGTTAGGAAGGCCAAGATATTACTTATAACACCAAGCATCACTCCTGTCCACGGCCGATATGGGATATGCCTAAGGTGTTACAAACACCCCCCCTTGGGACTCATCGTCCTCGATGAGGTTTGCCCCATATCCCGAACGGCACAGGAGTGGCTCTGATACCATCTTGTAACACCTCAAAAATCAGAGTAAATTAAAACCTGGAAATCTGACAATATGACGTAAGCAATTCCATTAACTTCCCATAAATGGGATTAGTCCTTAAGACTATACAATCCTATACAAGGATTTCATCAAAAGAATGGGACTTAACAATGCCCAACAACAATACTTAAAACATCTCCAAAAACCCCGAGACTCAGAACTCGTCTCTCCAAAAACCCCGGCACCCACCGCTAATGGAAACCTGTTATACACATCATTTGAGAAAAAGTGTCAGACTATAAAGCCTGGTGAGAACATACAGTTTATAAAACTCGAAAGATATAAACATCAGTATCATACGAAATCTTTTCATAAATGTTTAATTCGTAAAGATAATATTTCGCCACAACCGGGCCTCATCGGTCCAAAACTCTTAAACGGTGATAAAAGGACCATTTTACCAAGGATAGTGGTGTAACACAAAGTAGACCACAAATCCGAGTTACGAGCTAAACCAATTGGAATCCGCGGATACGAATCACAAAGTTCGTGCTTCAACGTGAGATCAAGCCCCAAGCGCAAAACCAAGGTATACTCCTTCGCTAGGATCACCATGAACCATGGCTAGTATTCGGCCTCACATAACCGTACCAAGTTTCCCCCGAGGAACATGTGATCCATAGCTACAAATTTGGGGAATGTAACATCCCAACAAAACAGTCTACTCCAAAACCTAGGGATCCACTAGTAATGGTAAGGACTCGTCACAACAACGTATGTGACCAACCATAAATAAACATATGGTTACAAACACATTTTTATAAACAAAATGCTATTCCCAGTTCAACTTCTGGTAAGAATGAAATCATTTAAAAGAAGTTCCTTTGAATATTTCTTTCGCATAAACGCACAGGTAAAACATCATTTTACTTTTAAAATAAGATAAGATCAAAAAGGTAACTTTTGATATGTATACAGTTTAAAATGATAGTAGGAACTCACCTCTGTTTCCTTCTTCTTAACAAGCGCTACCTATGATAACACCGAAAGAATCAGTAAGTCGAAATACAGATAAACCTCTCGTTACTTGAATAGGACTCAAAGACACAGAAGCTAACAACTTAACAGAACCTAAACCGGTCAAAGGACAACTCCGGTCTACAACAACACCGGTCGAACGACCTCCGGTCGGGCGCAACCCCCCGGTCGAACTATCTCCGGTCGAAGGGTACCGGTCGAAAGCATTCGTCCGGTCCTTCACTCATTCGGTCGAACGCTCATCGGGTCAAAGGACTACTGGTCGAACGACCATCAGTCCTTTGCCCATCCGATCGTCTTGTTCATCAAGAACAGTACGATGCAGAACCCAGATTCAACCCAGATCCAAATGAGAAATACTCAGATCTCAAAATGGAACGGTTCAAAATCTTCACAACGAGATTCTACACGGCTAAAAGCATTCAGATCAAAGCATTAAGCTAGATTCGTACCTCGATTTGCCCGAAACGATCGACCCAAAAACAAAGCTTCTCCTGCACTCTTCCTTTCTCTCTGACTTCTCAAAACCAAGAACTGATATTTGTGATATAAATCAAAATATCTAATTTGATTTGTATTTATATAGCCCAAGTTACAGAATACCCCCTTGAACTTTGGGTAAAAGTCAACTTCTCACCCAATCCCAAAATTCAGGGTGTTACAACCAGGGAAGCGGGCGACTTATGTTGCGACTTAAGGTCGCGGCACAAGTCGCGAAATCCACTGGATCGAGCTTAAATCGCGATTTTCAGCCCCAAACTTCATTCCTTCATATCTCCTTCATCCTAGCTCCGATTTGGGTGATTCAAAGTGCTACGGTTTCGTTTTTTAGAGCTTTTCAAGGATCTAGCAAGAGATTGGAAGTCTATTGAAGTATACTAGAGCATTTTGTGGTGGTAAGCTTCTCATCTCTCCCTATTCATCTTCTTCCCCAAAATATTCTAGGGTTTCATCCACCCCTTATTCTCCCTTTCATAGATTGAAGGTTTGTGATCATTTTGGTGAACCAGAAGTGTTTTGGGTGGTGAATTCAAGCTTGGGTTAAGGTAATATTCTATTCTCTTCGGTTATGGAAGTTAGGGTTTCGGTATTAGTTGAGGTATCCATGTATATGGTTTGGGAAATGATTGTTTATGGTAGAATATGTATATTTATGGTTGGAACCTTGTGGATCTAGGTTTTGGAAGATTTGATTTGAAGAATCAAGATCTTCAAGGAAAGTTCTAAGTGGGTAAAATCTAGATTTAGTCTAAATCTAGCAAGGTGCGTTTACTAAACTTTTGTTAAAACTGGATACACGTCATAATTGCTTAATTGTTGTTATTATCACATATTTTCTCTAAATGGTCATCTTTACGAGTTTATGTATTTGATGGTATTTCCATGAGATTATGTGAGATATGTGTATATGAAGTATTATCCCATGATTTACTCTATGTTGTGTAATTATTTGGGGATTTTACATTATGTGTGCCCACAATGGGTATTTGACATTATTATGGAATATATGTTTGGTATAACATGATGATTTTCATTCGGGATACACTCTCGGTGTTATTGTATCTACAACGTGGCTATGTGGATATTTAAGTCTTATGTTGGACTCATGCTATTAGGAGGGATATATCATACCCATGGTTGGTATTGAAGTACATTTGGTTGAAGAATACCTAAGGACCTCCTATAGGCATTATGTTGGACGAACCAAGTTAATGACACAAGGAGGATGTAGTCGGAGGCACCACCGTGATGGTATGTGCCTAGACCTCCGCCACTCGGATAAGGTGGAATTTTCGGGTGTGCCGGGCCTTTGAGATGTGCCACTCGGATAAGGTGGAATTTCCAGAGGGCATCAAGGTACATCGACTCTGGGGTGGAATTGATTGGTGTTATGGGTCTCCCCCGTTGACTCCATACATGTGGAAAATTGGTTAAAGGCTGATAAGAATTGTATATGTTCTACCATGCTATTTATTGTTCAACTCACTAGGCTTTTTGGCCTAACACTTGTTTGGTGTCGATGTGTATCTCAGGTTTTAGCGACACCGATTCTAGGCGGGCGTAGTGCTTGGGTGAGAGATTTGGGAATATCGCTTTTGGACTTATTATTGGTAGAGAATCCTTTGGGTCTATAAATGACACCCTTGATTGTAATCTCTTTTCTGGTTATAGAAATTAGATTAGTTGGTTGTTATTTTTTATCCGTTTAATTACGTTTGTATTTAAACAGGTTTGTGTATTTTCCCCATTTTTGGGAGGCTCTTGCTTTGGCAATTTTAAATGCCGCATGTCCGTTTTTCGGATTTTTGTTATCCCTATTTTTTGGGTGTTACAAAAATGTACTGACATTTCCAACCACGGTCGTTCACCGCGGTATTATGTACCAGTACGTTATCTCCCTTCAATCGAGGGAATAGGCTGTACGAGTGATAATTATTCGGTCGAACGCTATAAGCAGTCAGGAGGTCGTTCACATTGAACGGAACCTCCAAATCGGCCGTAAGACGCCCGATAACATGGACAATCCGCCAGAATTGAGGCATTAACTGTCCAGGTGTCAGTTCGAACGCATCTAAAAATGCCTTGACCAAAGGACTAAATGGCCAAGTAAATCCTATCTTGAAGGGATACTCATATAGAACACAGTATCCCTTCGGAACTTCATCCGGCCTTAAATCTTTCGACGACACCAGATTGATTTCATCTGGAATCCCGACCAAATTCTTAAAGTAATCTAAATGTTCATCTTCCCTATATGCACTCACAGGTTCAGACAACATCTGAAAGTCCAGGATATTCAGAGTCGCACGCTAATAACTAAGAATATCCCAAGTCATCCTAGGTTTTCTAGTTATGGACTTCCTACGCATGTAATCAACACAAAGGGAAAAATGAAGAATCGTACCTTAAGTAGAACTCTAAAACCTCGCACTTAGAATGGAAAAGATTCTAATTGATCGGAAAAAGTATCTCGCCGGAGGTATGTGATCTCTAAGGGAAGCGTAAAAAAGGAAAAGATTGAGGACAATCTCTATTTATACTAAAAATCGGAAATCGAATCGCCAAAAAATCGAATCGCCGGAAATTCGAGTCGCCAATTGACACGTTTCGTCTGTGTCAGACAACCTCTCGAGTACGTCCATCAGATGTTTGACATCTGTCCAATATTAGCTGTCTGCGCCGTTTATTCTGCAAGACGTGACGTCATTGTCCAGTTGGAAGCAAACTAATTCGGTTTCATGCAAACTACTCGCGTTCTTTTATGACACGTGTCTTGATTTTTAAATTTAAATTTCAAAACAGTTGCCGCTTGAATTTTAAATTTAGGGGCATACTGTTTGGGTAGAAAATCCAACAGACCATCGTCGTACGACCAACAATGAATGACACCCTTTCTCTGGAAGTCCTCGATTGAACGACTAAAACGTCTAAACCATTCCTATCGTACGACCTAATTTCGGTTACTAATCTGCAACATGCGTTATATCATGTTTGATGCAGGATTCAAAGACATTTATGGCTGAAGATCATAACGGAAGCCATCATCAATAGCAACGGACATAACTGACGAAATCATCAATATTAAACGATCATTCTATTAATGAGCATTCAAGACGTGCCAACGAAGAAATGGAGTATAAATATGAAGATGGAACCTCACATTCGGGACATCTGATTCTCAGACCTTAGAAGCTCACAAATTACGCTCTCCAGTTCGCTCAGTCTCTCTCGAAATTCACAAAGCCTACTACTATTTGTTACGCGACGCACGATCAGAGTTTAAATACACACCATGCACGACTGACTTTACTTTATTGTAATGTTTTACATTACATTTTACTTGTAACATTTGTTATCAAGGACGCCGTCCCTGATTGACGTTCATAGTGCACGACGACTCACACTCGTCCGCGGTTTTTACCCATTTTAGGGGTTTTCGGCGTCACCAATTCTCTCGTCCCATTTACTTTATTTTTATTATAGTCGTACGATTATTGTTGTTACTTTTTTTTGTTGGATCAAGCTCCACATTTACCTTAAATTTTCCTTGGGAGATTTTTGGCATAAACAATATTTAAAACTTAAAAGTTTCTCTAAAATGAAGAATCTAAGATTCAAAAAGGGAAAATTGCATCAAAATAGAACCTACTTTCATATGATTCCTATTTTGGGGAACCACCTTTAAAAATCATCATTTAAGGGTTTAGACCAAACTTTTTGTTTATTTAAGGGTCTGTTTAAACATATTTAACAGGTAACCGGTAATTTTAACATGACTTGGCATATAATTATTTAAAAAATATTAGGTGGATAGTATTATGCCAAATCATTATTATTAATATTTCTATTGAAAAAAAAACATTTATAACTAAAATAAAGAAAATCAATCGTCTCTCCCCTCATCCCAAATCGTGATCGACTCTAACTCGCCTCCCTTCCTCCATCGTAGCCCTAAACCCTCCGTCGCCCTGCCGGCAGTGCTCCATCTCCGACAGGCGCTCATCATGTTTGAATAATTTAATTATCCTCAAAATCTCAAATCTATAAAATAGAAGGACTTTCAGGTTGTGGTGGCAGTGAGGGTTTCAACGGTGGTGGCTCCGCCTAACACTATGTTTGGACTGAAAATCCTAGTACGTTGAAAGTTGTATAAAACATTTATAGGGTTTGAATTGCAATTGTTTTAAAGTTTATTGTAAATGGGCCTCAAAGCCCATTAGGCCTATACGGCTCATATTTAATGTGTTGCTTAACCTAGTTTAGGTTAAGTGTGGTCATTAGAAAGGTTTACCAAACCGTATCAGATATTCTCTCTGTAAACCTAAACCCTTTATTGTTTATCAATCATATGACTAAAAGTTGTGGTTCAATCATTACGTGTTATTGATTATTATTGTTGATTGCACTGTATCTGGGATCTACACACTACCACAAACCTCTCTTTCTCATGGCTATGGTGGTTTAATTTGATAGGAGTATTTGTTAAAGTTAATTTTTTTATTGCATTAATAAGAAAACAAATTTTAATTTAATCTTTGATATTTATTTTTTATTTTTTTGGGAAAAAAATCCTTAACTACCTTGATGAAACGAGATGTGTGAAATAAAAAACAAATTTTATGGTATTATTTTTTTATTGAATTAATTTTAATTGAAATAAGAAAGGAGATATTGAAAATGAGATGTAGAATAATTGTTTTCCAAATAAAAGAATTATGTGAAATTATAATAATGATGTGGAATCCTAGTTGGCAAAAAAATAGGGTGATGTAATTATTAATAGGTCAATAAGAGACCCTTAAATAAATGACCCTAAAGTCCTTTTGGTTATTACGTTTTTTTTATAGGTGATAGTATAAAAAAATATTTATATCTCATAGCAATTGTTTGGGTAAAAAAGTCCAATAGTCCGTGGTCGTACGACAGACGGTGGATGACGCCTTTCTTTCAGGCGACTTAGACTAAAACGATCAAGTATCCATCCGACAAATATCATCGTACGACTCGATTTCAGTTACTAATTGACAGCACACGTTGTATTATGTTTAAATGCAGAATTTAAAGGCATTCATGACCAGAGATTGTAACGGAGGACATCATCAATAACAAAAAGCATAACGGACGTCGTCATCAATATCAGAAACGGTCATATGCATTCAAAGACTTGGAAAACGGAAAGATGGAGTATAAATATGGAGTTGGAACTGCACATTTGGACATCTGATTCTCATACCTTAGAAGCTCACGAATTACGCTCTCAAGCTCATTCAGTTTCTCTCGAAGTTCATAAAGCTTTCTGTTGTTTGTCATACGACGTACGACCGACATCTTGATACATCCGACGCACGACCGACTTTACTTTATCGTATTGTTTTACATTATATTACACTTGTAACACTTGTTCTAAAGGACGACGTCCCTGATTGATGTCCATAGTGCACGACGACTTACACTCGTCCGCGGTTTTTACCCATTTTAGGGGTTTTCCGCGTCACCAATTCTCTCGTCTCATTTTTCTTATTTTTATTATTGTCGTGCGATTATTGTCGTTACTTTTTTTGGTTGGATTAAGCTTCACGTTTACCTTAAATTTTCCTTGGGAGATTTTTGGCATAAACAGTTTGGCGCCCACCGTGGGGCCCCATCCAAAGGAAATCCTCAATAATCTCACGACTGACTAACGTTTTTCTCTTAGTGTTTTCTTTTCCAGTTATTCAGGATAATGGCATTCCAAGGAACTCAAGATCATATCGTGGCCCAAATGAACATGGAGCTGACAGCTGCTCGTGCTCGTATTGATGCCCTAACAGCTCAGGCTCAACAGGCGGCTGAAACCATCGAGCATTTGAGAAACCAAAATGGGAACAATGTGACAGGGATCACGAATGCTTACGTTGGTACTTGGAATGTACCCCCTCCGTTACCAAATTATCCCCGTCCACCATCAATTAATCCTGCGACCTTCGTAATTCCAACTATGCCTATGGCCTCTATTCCATTCAATGGATATGCCTCTGATACCTCACAACAGACTAGCTTCCAAGGGTCAGGGTATGTTCCATTGGGTGTCCCAAATGGTGTTCCGATAGATCCTGTTGCGCAAAGGCTGAAACTTTTGGAAGAACAGAATGAACGTGTCTTGTCAATGTTGGCCAAATTGTCGGGGGCCGCAGTTCCAGTCGATGTCGAGCCACGTACAGGGTTTCAAGCGTCACCATTTATTGATGAGATCGCGTTAATAGACGTCCCAAAGAAGTACAGCATCCCAACTTTCACTCCAAAGTATTCAGGTGTCACTGATCCAACAGAACATGTCGCCCAATACAAACAACTCATGTGGACCGTCTCGATACCATACCAATTCCAAGAAGTCTGTATGTGCAAAAGTTTTGGGGCGACCTTGACCGGGGCAGCTTTACAATGGTTGATTAATCTCAAACCTAAAACTATTGGGTCTTTCGCAGAATTGGTAAATCAATTCACTCAACAATTCGCTAGCAGCCGAAAAATGGAGAAACAAACGAGCGACCTCTATTATGTCGTGCAGAAGAATGGAGAGTCCATCCGGGGCTACTTTAATTGGTTCAATGCGGAAATGATTAGCATCCGTAACTGCGACGTAAAAACAGCAATTGAAGCGTACAAACGGGGTCTAGACGATAGTTCCGGGTTATATCTTGACCTTACGAAGTATCCTCCGGAAACCTTTGAAGACGTACGAGCACGGACTCTTGCCCATATGAGGGTCGAGGATGACCTTGCTTTCAGAAATAAACACTCGAGCGACCGGAAAAACCTAGGAGTTAAAAATCCAGACTTTAAACCAAAGTCGACCAATCGATCGGAGCCTACTAAGCAAATTTCAAACGTCAGATTTGAAAAGAATGGACCGGCGACTTCTAAATATGTCCAGTATCCTAAGGTGTCATCTTATGGTTTCCCTGGATCAGCTAAAGACATCGTCGTGTCCTTGAAGTAGCTTCAGCAAAACGTACGATGGCCAAAGAAAAGTGACAAGGACAACGACAAGAAAGACAAAACTAAATGGTGCGACTTTCATAATGACTTCGGTCATATAACAGATGATTGCATCGCCTTAAAGAAAGAGCTGTCCTGGATTAACTCTAAAGGTTATTTGCAAGAATTGACGGAAAAGAAAGACGCACGTCCCACATCTCCAGAGCATGCTAAGGTGATCAATTGTATCACCGGAGGTTCTGATATTTGTGGGACCACATATTCTGCCGCTAAAAGACATGCCAGTCGCGGTCCCGATGACCGACCAATTCCAAAGGAGGCACGACTCAAGGAGGACGCAGAGCTGGAGGCTATGCCCTTGACGTTCGACCAAACGGATCTCGATGATGTACATCAGAAACATCATGACGGACTAATTATCCAATTGATCATTGGAAATTGTCTGACAAAAAGGATACTCGTTGACGGAGGTAGTTTAGCTAATATTATTTTTTTTGATGCAGTAAAAGCGATGGGCATTGACAAATCCGAAATTACACGACGTTCGACCACACTCGTTGGATTTAATGGTGGAGCGACAAACACCATGGGGGAAAATCACACTTCCCGTATATGCTAAAGGAATCAATAAACAGACGAAATTCAATGTTGTCGATTGCTCATCAACTTATAATGTTATCCTTAGGCGACCTTGGATTCATGACATGAAAGTTGTACCTTCGACGTACCACCAAACTTTGAAATTTCCCACTCAATGGGGAGTACAGGAGATCAAAGGCGAAAGAAAGATTGCTAGGGAATGTTACAAAGTTTCCTTAAAGCCCCCGAAGCAGACTGTATAGCAATTACAGAACCAATACGTTCTTGAGACTGACGACGACTATCGCCTGGAAGCAGTCGTCCTAAACCAGGATAAGCCTGATCAGATGGTTTACATAGGTTCGACGCTCGATCCTTTCTTCAAAAAGCAACTAATTTCTTTTTTGCAGGACCATTATGATTGTTTCGCTTGGACACACGAAGACATGGTAGGTATCGATCCGAGTATTATTTCTCATAAACTCAACATCGATCCATCATTCAAACCCGTTCAACAGAAAAGACGGAAATTTGCTCCTGAGAGAAATAAGGTTATCAACGACGAAGTTGATAATTTACTTAAAACAGGAAAAATACGAGAAGTCAAATGTCCAGATTGGCTCGCTAACATTGTTGTCGTCCAAAAGAAAAATGGTAAATGGAGAGTGTGCATTGATTTCACCGACCTTAACAAAGCTTGCCCGAATGATCCATTTCCATTGCCACATATCGACTCTATGGTCGACGCTACAGCATGACATGAGTTACTCACGTTCATGGACGCATATTCTGGGTACAACCAGATATTGATGCATTCTGACGACCAGGAAAAAACAACCTTCATGACAGATAAAGGTATTTATTGTTATAAAGTAATGCCTTTTGGTCTTAAGAATGCAGGTTCGACATATCAACGATTGGTGAATATGATGTTTAAAGAACATTTGGGAGACACGATGGAGGTATACATCGACGACATGCTTGTCAAATCAAAGCATATGGACGATCATATAGGACATTTGAAGCAGTCGTTCGATATTTTACGCAAATACAAAATGAAGTTGAATCCGGCGAAATGTTCTTTTGGAGTTCGAGCTGGAAAATTTATCGGCTATATGGTCACACAACGAGGAATCGAAGCTAATCCAGATCAAATCAAAGCAATTGTCGAGCTAAAATCGCCCAGAAATTTTAAAGAGGTCCAACGTCTTACAGGACGTGTAGCAGCACTGAATCGATTTATCTCTCGATCATCCGACATATGTCATTTATTCTATAATGTCCTACGCAAAAATAAAGGGTTCGAGTGGACTGAAAAGCACGAAGAGGCGTTACAACAACTCAAAAAATACATGATGTCGCCTCCTTTCCTCTCTAAACCTGAAAAAGGTGAAATCCTTCAACTCTACCTAGCCGTCAGCACTAATTCGGTGAGTGCAGTTCTTATACGAGAAACCGACGGACGACAATTGCCAATTTATTATGTAAGTAAAACTTTACTAGACGCAGAAACCAGGTATTCGTCTATCGAAAAACTTTTACTTTCGTTAGTCATGGCTGCTAAAAAGCTACGACATTATTTTGAATCGCATCCTATAATTGTGGTAACTAATTTTCCTTTAAAGTCTGTGTTAAGAAAACCCGAATTGACAGGACGACTAGCTAAGTGGAGCATTTACCTCAGTAATTTTGATCTGGATTTTAAGCCTAAAACGGCGATCAAATCGCAGGCCTTAGCAGATTTCATCTCAGATTTTAGTCCAGAACTGGAAAGCACAATGACGACCGACGAGTTAATTGTGGCGACTTTGCACGACACTACTTGGACGCTCGACGTTGATGGTTCGGCGAATATACGCGGCACAGGCCTGGGTGTCGTCCTACAGTCCCCACAAGGGGGCAAAATAGTGTACTCCATACGGTGTGATTTCAAAGCAACGAATAATGAGGCAGAATATGAAGCATTGATTGCAGGAATCAAAATTGCTCACGACTTGGGGGCAACACATTTGCACGTCAGGAGCGACTCGTCCCTAGTTGTTAACCAAGTTAATGGAGAATTTGCGGCAAAGGATTCAAGGATGATTGCTTACTATAAAATAGTAAAAGAAGAAGCGAAAAAGTTCAGTCGCTTTATAATTGAACAGATACCAAGAGATCAGAACACTCAAGCCGATGCACTAGCCAATTTGGGGTCAGCACTTAATCGAACGACATTCGACAATATCCCGGTGGTTCCCCTTGCAACCCCGTCCATCAAGGAAGATAATCATATTTCAGTCTCACCAAGTGAAGAAGAAAATTCTTGGTCGGACGACATTAGAAATTACTTAGAGCACGATCAATTGCCCGATGATAGAATGGAAGCGAGAAAAGTTAGATTTAAAGCATCAAGATACGTTATGATTAGAGGACAATTGTATCGAAGGTCTTCGACTGGTCTGAATCTGCGATGTATCACCAACAAGGCGCAAGTACAGAAAATTTTACAGGATATGCACGATGGAGAATGTGGAAATCACTCTGGAAGCCGCAGTTTAGCCAACCGGATATCACGACAAGGTTACTATTGGCCAACGTTAAGACAAGACGCAACCAGGTATGTACAGTTATGCGACGCATGTCAAAGACACACAGGTTTGTCGCATAAACCTTCTGAACCTTTGCACTCGACTTTGATCCCATGGCCCTTTATGAAATGGGGAATGGATATTGTTGGGAAATTACCACCTGCCCCCGGGCAAAAGGTATTCCTTTTAGTTTTAACAGATTATTTTTCTAAATGGGTCGAAGCAACGGCTTTTTCCCAAGTCCGGGACAAAGAAGTCGTTTCTTTTATCCAAACTAACATCATTTGTAGGTTTGGAGTTCCATCTGAAATAACGTGCGACAATGGGACACAATTCATCAGTGATCGAATGAAAAGATTTTGCGAAGAAAGGAACATCAAGTTGGTAACATCAACACCTCGATATCCACAGTCGAATGGTTTAGCCGAGTCGAGCAATAAAACTATCATTAATTCACTCAAGAAACGACTTAAAGCTGCCAAAGGAAAGTGGGTGGAAGAATTGCCTTCCGTTCTATGGGCTAATCGTACGACACCTCGTACGTCCACATGACAGACTCCCTTTTCCTTAGTCTATGGATGTGAAGCTGTGTTACCTATTGAGGTACGACTACCGACTTCAAGACATACGTCTGTTGAACATAACTTAGTCGATCTAAGTTATGATCTCGACGCCCTAGAGGAACTTCGGGAAGCTTCTCACATTCGCATGGCGTCGCAGAAGCAAGCTGTCGAGCGACATTTTAATAAAAATGTCCAGGTCAAAGTTTTTCAAGAAGGTGACTACGTCTTACGACGAGTGTTTCAAAACACTCAAGAACCTAATGCAGGTAAACTTTCTACTAAGTGGGAATGACCTTATCAAATCTCTAGTATCGTGGGTAAAGGAGCTTATAGAATCCAGACCCTCGATGGTCAAAATATCCCACGAAGTTGGAATGCAGTTCATCTAAAAAGGTATTACTTTTAATTATGTGAAAATTGATTTCTTTGATTATTTTTTGAGAAAGATTACTGACTTAAGCATCGGAGGGTCGTTGGTCAAACCAACGACCACCCCCCTAATGTTGATTTTCGCAGGGACGCACGACTTATTTGAATCTCATGTGATCACACATATACATTCGATATTAATGAATGACGAAAGGTTAAAATATGCATTTGATATTTTGAATTGCCTAAGGTCGATTGAAAGTTTCAGATGATAATGATATGGTTGTATGACTAATGTATCTGTTTATTTACTTATTCGACGAACGACAATTTATAAAAGTAAGTAATAAGCATTGACAAATAAAAAGAGTTTCGTTTCATAGGATGTCAAAAATACAAATATAAAGGACGACCACATACGGTCGACCTTCAGGTAAAAAGTTCAAAAGAAACTAAGTAGGAGGAGCGTCAGATTGTTCTTGTACGACGTCCGTCCTTGCTACCACCTCCTCTTCTCCGCCATCGCTCCCATCCAGATCGTCGTCCTCGTCGAGATCCCTTTCAGTCCCCACCTTCTCAAGATAAGTCTTGAGATCTTCAGCGGCCGACGCCATAGGATTCTTCCCACTCAGATGACGTCTCATCAAAGCAGCCCTGGCTGTGAGACGGGAAAAAGCTTCAAGCTGCTGATTTTCCTCCTCCAAATCTTTGACGTCGCCTTCCAAACCCTCGACTTTATTTTGAAGAGACGCAACTTCACCAGCATAAGAAGTAGCATCGGTGGTGGCTTTTATTTTCTCGATCTCCAACTTGGTCGTTAACGCCTCAAGCTCAAGGACGCGATCCCTAAACTCAATCTTCTCATTTTGAGCTTCAACGAGTTTAGCTTTAAGGCTCTCGACCTTCATTTTATCGGCCTCGACCGCCTCTAAGGCGACCTTCTCCTTTTCAAGAGCCTCGTCAGCCCTTTTCTTGACGTCAGGAAAATACGCCCTAAGACCTTCTGTCTGAGCTCTGAGCGTAAAAGCTCAGACAGGCTTGAAAAGCCTGCTCGACAACCAAGAAAGGGTTAACAGGCCAGAACAGTAAGTGACAATGAAAATAAGTAAGACATGATTACCATGAAGGAGAGACCAGCAGCATGGGCTCCTGTATCTTCCACCCTGGATTCCTTGTAACGGTCGTAAAAGGTTGGGAGGAGGAACTTCGCCAAGTGTGGAAAAATAACGTCTCTTTCGAGAACGTCATTTACCATGAAATCAGCTGGGAGAGTGGCTTTGAAAGTCATCTCTCCCACTTTTTCCTTATTCTTTCCCTCACCTTTAGAGGAAGAAGGAGGCTTCTCAACGCCCGACATCCCCGACATGGGACCATCCTTCGTCGCCTTGGTCGAGCCTCCAAGCTCGACCCCAGCAACGGTGTCTTTCGCTAATGTCGCCCCTGAAAGGGACGACAGAGGGGCATCGCCCGTCTTCTTTGGTGAAGTCCGGGGTTTGCATCGGAGACGCTTTAGATCCACCCCCGCGGAAGGAGCAGATCGCTTCTTCGATTTCTCTCTGCCCTGACGGGAAAGCTCCAGTTGTTCGGCCCGTCTCTGAGCAGCCGACTTCGTAGATGAATCTTCTGGATGAAATGAAAGAGTTAGAAAAGACATAAAATGCAAATTACGAAAAAGACATCGAACGACGTACCAGTCATATCTTCTTCTCTCTTTTCTTCTCTTCTTTCTCCTCTCTCCTCTCCTTGATGAGAACCTTCGACGGATGGAACCTCCGTAACAAAGATGACTTCGTCTTCTTCGTCGTTCGACCAAACAGAAAAAGAACGGTCAACGATACTCTTTTCCAAGATCCTTTGAACCTTGTTTAAAGAATCTCTGTTTGGTTTCACTTTAGTGAAGTCAATCACTGCCAAACAAAAAGAAAGACACCATTAGTATACATTATAAAACACACGACACACGACAAAAATACCCGACAAAATAAGAAAACCTACCCGACTCATTCCATCCAGATGAAAACCATTGGCTATCCTCATCGTTCAAGGATGCCACTTGGAGGAAAACATAGTGGCGTTTCCAACCACGGTCGTTCACCGCAGTGTTATACACCAGTACGGTATCTCCCTTCGTTCGAGGGAATAAACTATATCTATGATAGTTATCTGCTTTAACACTGTAAGCTGTTAGAAGGTCATTCAAATTGAACGGAGCCCCCCAGTCGGCCGTAAGACGATCGACCACCTGGACAATTCGCCAGAATTGAGGCATCAACTGTCCAGGCGATAAGTCGAATGCATCTAAAAACTCCCTGACTAAGGGAATAAATGGCCAAGAAAAGCCTATTTTGAAGGGATATTCGTATAAAACGCCATACCCCTTCGGAACTTCATCTGGTCGTAAATCCTCCGGCGTCACTAGATTGACACCCTCTGGAATCTTAGCTAATTTCTTAAGATACTCTAGATTTTCTTCTTCTTTGTAGACACTAACAGGTTCACTCGACATTTTGAAATCAGAGACACTCACGGTGGCATTCCAGTAACTAAGACAATCCCAAGCTTTTCTAGGTTTCTTAGCTAAGGATTTCTTATACATAAATCGACACAGAAAAGAATCAGAAATCGTACCTTAAATAGTGTTCTAGACCTCAAATCTAGAAATGGAAAGGATTCTGGTCAATCGGAAACTGAATCTCGCCAGAAATATGAATTCTTCGAAAAGGTAAGCGTAGAAAAAGGATGAAATTGAAGAAAATCCTTATTTATACTATAATTTGGAAACTGAATCGCCAGGAAATCGATTTGCCTATTGCCAAGTGACACGTGTCGTTCGTGTCAGGCAAATCACTTG
The DNA here is from genome assembly GCA_023525745.1 of Arctium lappa. Lineage (NCBI taxonomy): Eukaryota > Viridiplantae > Streptophyta > Magnoliopsida > Asterales > Asteraceae > Arctium > Arctium lappa. The sequence goes on from CM042063.1 coordinate 51,412,829, forward strand.
AGTACATCCCTCCGATGCATGACATCTGTCCTTCATTAGCTGTCAAATTGTTTATTTTGTTAAAAGTGACGTCAATATCTAGTTGGATACGAACCGATTTGGTCCTATTCGAATTACCCGCATTTCTTTTATAACACGTGTCATGATTTTAAAATTTAAATTTCAAAAAAGTTTTGAATTTTAAATTTGGGGGCAAACTGTTTGGGTAAAAAAGTCCAATAGTCCGTGGTCGTACGACAGACGGTGGATGACGCCTTTCTTTCAGGCGACTTAGACTAAAACGATCAAGTATCCATCCGACAAATATCATCGTACGACTCGATTTCAGTTACTAATTGACAGCACACGTTGTATTATGTTTAAATGCAGAATTTAAAGGCATTCATGACCAGAGATTGTAACGGAGGACATCATCAATAACAAAAAGCATAACGGACGTCGGCATCAATATCAGAAACGGTCATATGCATTCAAAGACTTGGAAAACGGAAAGATGGAGTATAAATATGGAGTTGGAACTGCACATTTGGACATCTGATTCTCATACCTTAGAAGCTCACGAATTACGCTCTCAAGCTCATTCAGTTTCTCTCGAAGTTCATAAAGCTTTCTGTTGTTTGTCATACGACGTACGACCGACATCTTGATACATCCGACGCACGACCGACTTTACTTTATCGTATTGTTTTACATTATATTACACTTGTAACACTTGTTCTAAAGGACGACGTCCCTGATTGATGTCCATAGTGCACGACTACTTACACTCGTCCGCGGTTTTTACCCATTTTAGGGGTTTTCCGCGTCACCAATTCTCTCGTCTCATTTTTCTTATTTTTATTATTGTCGTGCGATTATTGTCGTTACTTTTTTTGGTTGGATTAAGCTTCACGTTTACCTTAAATTTTCCTTGGGAGATTTTTGGCATAAACAGCAATCATTTTTTGAGAATATTTTAAATCTAGATACGTTTATACCCTCACTTAAGGGTTGTTTGTTTTTTTTTTAAAAAAAACTCTTAATGGCTCTTAAGTCTGAAATCTGAATCGTTCAGACCTTTTTACAAACCACCTCTTTTTAATCATAACTAAAATAAGATTTTAGACTTTAGATATCTTAAAAAACAAACGACACCTTACTATTTTGAAGAAAAGTTTTGAACGAAAAAAACCTAGGACAAAATGGGTGATAAATTTGATATAAACGTCATAAAAAATTTCAAGATTAATGGTATATTGATCAGCATGAACAAAAAATACGTTTGGAACTTTGTTATCATAAATATCAAATTTCATTACATTAATTTAGGGAAAACATTATATCTTATATAAATAGAAGTTAAAATAAATTTTGTTATATTTTGATCGTTTTGGTTGATTTAATTTTACATCCATTGTTGGTCCACAATACTATCAAGTTCTTACAAAACAACAACAATAACAAGATTACCAACCTGTTTGATTAATAACAAACGATTACAAGATTTGGTGTTCGATTTTAGCTCTTGATGTTTTTCTCTCTAGATTTACACCGTGAGTGTGTGTTGTGTATGTTTTCTGATATTCGACCTTCGCTTCTCAAACACACTTACACTACTAATATCTAACTTAGATATTATCTAAAACAACTAATATCTAATTTAGATATTAACAAACTAATATCTAATATCTAACTAATTAATATCTAATAACTTAGATATTTAAATTACTTAAACTAAAATATAATAAACAATAATTAACTTCGACATTTATTACAAACGACATTAGATTTAATATCGAGAGTTGACTTTCCGGCATTACCAGGGACGGATGCCTATGAGGGCATTTAGGGGCCTTGGCCCCTGTGATTTTCTGAAATTGATATAGAGGGTAAATTTCATCATGTTATAAAAAATAAAAAATATAGTTTGGACCCCCCCACTCACCGCTTCAATCCAGTAGTAATCCAATAAGATTATAAAAAAGCCCAATAAAAAAACTCATATCTCATATCTGATTTTTAATCTATGACTCAACACAGTCCAACAGAGTACAGACCAAAGTCGTCTACTCCAAACCCTCATCTCCATTCTCATCCTACGACCTACCCTCCTCAATCGAAGATCGGAATCGGACTCAACAGTCAACTCAGTAGACAGCAGCGGTAGGCCGGTAACGGCGTCCGGCGACCGTCCGACGTCCGTCCAACAGCTGAACAGTAGTAGGTCAAACCTGAAACCTCCTCTGCTCGACTGCTCCTCAATCGTTGATTTGATAGTCAACAGGTCAATGTATGTGTTCCTTACTTGCTTACAGTTTATTGCTATCTGATATTCTGATTATTGATTAATTTCTGGTTATTGCTGATTTGCTTCGATTTACTGTTTCGTGATTGCAATTTGCAATGATTTTGATTGATTGATTCGTTCGATAGTAGATAGTTAGAACTAGAGGATTTTGATGATTTCCCAGCTACAGTACCTCACCTCTATGACTTAAGCTTAAATCTTCAAATTCTTTCGGTTTTCAATGGAAGAGATCATTTTCGGCCATGAATATAATATATTAGGTCCGGCCCCTGCGGTTTTAAAGGTTGTGTTCCGTCCCTGGGCATTACCTTCAGATTGGATCTTCAGGTTGAATTATCTTGAATCCAATGAGACTGTAATCTACCATCCATCAAGCACATGGTAATATTTAATTAATTGAAGTTAATTAAAATAGTCAATTTTTCTAACCAAATTAAAAAATTAATCATTTTTAGAACCGAATTCTCTTTTCAATCATAGTTTATGTAAACCTATTTTTAGGTTTAAAATAAAATTTCTGTACACAAATGAGTAACCCATTTGCCTAAAGATTACGTAAATGAGTTATGCAAATGTGGATCCTTAAGCATATTTGAATAAAGATTTTTGTTTTTAATCCCAAAAACGAAAAAGTTTATGCATATATGTAAACTCTAACTAAAATGAAAATTCGGTAAATTTCCCTTTTAACTAATATACCAAATTTAACAAGCATTGAGTGTGGTTAAGGTTCCCGGGGGAAGGGGATATAGTGAGATATCCCATCTGTTCAGAACTCGAATCCAGGACTGAGTTTATCAGAGTTGATTTCTTGCTGTCATAATTTGTCGGGATTAGTTTAGGCATAACCTAAGATATCCTTCAAAAAAAAAAATTTTGTATTTTTACATCTATCTAAAAATATCCAGAATTGTTACAACAAATTTATAGAATTTCTAAATCCTAATTATTTCGATTCCAAGAAATCAAAAGGTTAAAATCAAAATTTGGACATTAATAATCATGATAATGAAATTTAAATGAAATTAATTTAGGTATGGATATTTATAATGATTACACATATTAAAAATGTGATGTGGATAAACGACGGAGACGCACGTGTCGTTTTCTAGGACAAGCCGTGGGAGCCAACGAGATGTAGCACGTGTTAAATAAAGGAAGAGTGAGTCGTGTCCCTTGGGTTCACCAAGGGTCGGTGATGGCCAAAAATCGGACTCGAGGCGGGTTTCACCTGAATATGTATGACCCTTTTAAGCTTCGAATAAACCGCTTTCAAAAAAACCGGGCTAGGCCGGGCCCAAAACCTGGCCATGATCGGGCCGAATCTAATTTTTTTAAATAATAATTAATTACTAAACTTTAAAAAATAAAAATTGGATTGGATCAATAAAATACACTTTAGAAATACGTTTTAATTGTTAATAAATCACTAAAATACACTTTAAAAATACATTTTTTTTATAATTTTAAGTTACAAACTTACAATACATAAATTCTAAGAACCCGAAAGTCCTGCTCCCCAACTCCCACCCTCACCCCATCCCCATGGATTGTAGTATGTATTGTACTCTTGATTGTAGTCTTCAAGAGTTCTGTACTTTTCCAGTCGTTCAACAATTGTATTATCATCAAGGCAGTTGGCGTCTGGTTCTTCTTCTTCATCGTCGTAACGTGAGACGCCACCGGCACTACTAGCATCGTCCTCGGTTACGGTTTCCGACGTACTTAGTCCTTCGTCCACTTCGTTTTCGACTAAGTTTAATTCCACATCGTCTATATCCGCCTCCAGGTTTGTTTCATGTTGAATTCTTTGTTTGCCTTCCAAGTAATCCTTCAAACATATGCAACACTCTACCGACTCCGAGGTTAATCTTGACCGACGCTCCGATATGATCCTGCCATTAAGAGAAAAAACAGACTCCGAAGCTACGGTACTAGCTTGGATTGTTAGTATATCAAGGGCAATAGCCGCCAAAACCGGGTATTGAGGTTGTTTAACTTTCCACCATTCTAATAAATCTAGTGATTCAACATCGTTGACGGTTGTGGAGGATGCCACTATAAAATTAGTATGTATGTACATATTGAATTCACCCAAATTATCCCCATCAAATCTAGATTTTTTACTAGATTCATTTAAAACCGAGCTTATTAAATTTGCCATTAAGTCGGTCCTGTTTCGAACACGAGAACTAGAACTAGAACTCGGTGAAAACATTTGAGTTGTAGCCTTGTAGGGGTTTGTTGGCTTCCTCCCCCATAATTAATTCTATAAATATCAAATAATTAATGAAAATCACTATTAAATTGTAGTATGCGGTTCCTTGAAAAAGAATAATTTGTAGCCGTATCCAAACCAAACGCTACATATATTGATTGAATTAAAACTTCAACACCCGTAACATTTAAATACAGGTTTAATGCCGCGACACAAGGAAAACTGAAGGTGATCTCTTTAAAATGTTTTAACAATTTTGCTTTCATTGGTGCTACCACGTTTTGAAAGTTGAAATGTTCTTCGTATTGAGAAATTTTATTTGCCAAAATATATATTTGATTTAAAAGTAAAGGGCTTGTTGGATAATAAATACCGGATAACAAAGTTGTTGCGGTTTTGAAATCGCCCAAAAGATCATGTAAGCCTTCAAGCATTTGCCAATCATATTCAGATATCGTGTTATCCGGGTATTGAATGTTATAAAATGCTTGAATATATAGTTTTTGTCTTAATAAATTATCCATCATTTTGTAAGTCGAATTCCATCGAACTGGCATATCGTGTGTCGGTCCCAAAGCTTTAATACCGACATCTTTGCAATATTTTATATATGCTTGTTGCATGTTTTTGCATGCTTTTACCTTTTGTGAAAATCCGGCGTAACATAAGCCTAAACTTAGTTAAACAATTTTTACATACTACTAAGCCGTCTTGAACGGCTAGATTTATTATGTGTGCGCAACAACGTGTATGAAATAATTTTCAATTTAAAATAGGGGATAAAGCCAACCTTAATTTGTCCACACATAACGTATTATTACTAGCATTATCAAACAAAATACTAATAACCTTATTAGTTAAATTATAATATTCAATATTTCTCATAATTATATGAAATTGACGCTCACTTGAATGTGGCGAACCAAGGTGCTCAAACGTGATTACACGTTTGCATAATTGCCACGATTGCGGCACAATCTAAAGTGTCGTTATGCATATATAAGATTGTGGTAATCCGAATGGTGCGCTCCATATATCACACGTTAAAGAAACGTTGTATAACAACTCAACCAAAAATTTAAACAGACGGATTCAATCTTAGAATAGAATTCTCAATAATCCATAATCCAAGTCATAACGGTCCCAAATTTACAATAGTTAATTCAAGGTTTGATAAACAAATCAACCTACACAACTGAGATAATTAATAATAGTTAAATGACGGTCTTCTATCCGCCCCACTAGACCTTCTCCTTGCCTTTAGCCGCACAGCCTAACTCACGACGGCCTGAAAAGATTTTTAGTTTTGAAAGAGCGAGGGTTAGACCATAGGTCTAGTGAGTTCCCTCTAACAGTTAAGCAACAAAATATACTTTCCAGAATTTGAAAACAATATTTAATAATGACACATGAATAAAAACACGTTACGGACCACACGATCGTCAAAGACGATGTGTCTAACTCGCGCTGCCTTAATGTTGGGACACGCCCCCAACGACATAAATGGGTCACACTCCCCGGCACGTGTAGGCGGGCCACACTCCCCGACTTAGGTCACATAACCCATAGGAAATGTATGCATACAATCCAACAACAATAGTTTATAACACACTTGAACAATTTAGTAAAATCATGCCATTATAAATAAATCAAGTTTAAAAAAAACTTCACATGCTTTCATCATCAAAGGTTTAGTTTAGAAAAACTCACCTGACGTCCTTTAACTCAAAGCTTTTCGTCTACCTTAAAACTCCGAAACGAAACCTATAAAATGCATCGATCGGTGAGCCAAAGTAAGAAACATTATCGGCTCACGCACTTAATGACTCGAGGCCAAGACATCCTAAAATTCCGAAGATGGGCCGATACATCAGCTAACATGGAACTCAATACCACAGTCCCGGTAAACACATAGGCTTCGGCCCAAAACTAATATGGGCCCAACCCTTTGGCCGCCTGGTAAGAGAACAGTGGCCGGTATTGAACTCGACCGGAACCCCCCTAGACCGATAGTGGTCTCGACCGGAATTCCTCTTGACCGATATTGGTCTCGACCGAGGTCTTCCCTTTATCGGGCGACCGGGTCTCACCACTCACAAACGACCGGTATACAACTAAGACCGGTATAGAGATTGATCGGAATCCCCCATATCAGGCGACCGGGATATCTCTCTCGGTCCATCAACCGGCGTCTCCTTTACCCAGAACGAAGATGAAATCCCCCAACAATCCCTTATTGCAGAATCGAGTCTTACAATAATTGGTGGAATAACTCCAAATCATTAAGCAATCCATTCACTACTTCCATTTCTACCCATTTCTGAGCATTCTCCATTACAAAACCCAACCCAGGGACTCCTAACTACAGTGCCTCGACCAATTCGACCTCCATTAAAACTTCAGAACATAAACTTTAAACTCTTACTACTAAAGAGGTGAGGATTAGCAACTTACCTTTCAAAGATTGAAGAAGTTCAGCCTTGAATCCTTTGCTCTCCCTCTCTATCGGTCGATTTACTTCTCTCTCTCTCTCTCTCTCTCTCTCTCTCTCTCTCTCTCTCTCTCTCTGCTTCCAAAATTGTTAGCCGCCACAGGAATAACCCAAATCCCTAGGTTATCCCCTTTATAACAATTATTTTCCTTTAGCCCCCTTCAAAAATAAGTTTTGATCACACTCTACCCCAAACTTTAATATTTAACTTTTAACCCGTTTATTACACGTTGTTGGGTAATGATAAAAACGTTTGTCTCGTATCTTTTTTGGCCATTTTCCAAAGTTTTATAGCATCACATCTAAGAGTTTGACGACTTACCGAACCCACGTAGCGGGGTTGGAGCGAGAGTTTGATCATGTTCGTAATGTGAGGATTGTCGAAATGTCCGAACGACAACCCCACTTGAATGACACATTTCATTTGCATTTATCGGGCCAACGCGGCATCATACGACAATATTTGACCGGAATTGTCAAGTATGGGTTGATTTGGATCGTCACCCGATCTCAACTTCTTGCACGAAGACTCGTGGTGGCGCTTTAACGTGGTATTTGCGGCCGCCGCAAGGAGATCTCCACACCGTTTGCATTGCGTTTTTTTTTACCGTCGAGGAGCATCACCATGTTGTAATGGTTCCAAATCGGTGTTTTTCGTCCATGCTAGGCAATAACTTGGTAATTTTGTTCGGCCATTTTGAGAATTGAGAGTAGAGATTTGAGAGTAGAGAGTATAGAACTAGAGATATTAGACTAGAACTTGCGAGAAACGAATATAACGATAGCCGAGAAATGAGAATTGTATGTGTTTTTTGCGTTTTGTAAGTTGGTGTCACTATCCATAACCAACACAAGTATTTATAGGGGTTTGGAGGGGTAAAAAAATACAAAAAAAGGTCAAAAAATGGTCACAAACGGTAACAAAACGGCTAGTTTTTTGAATTATTGAGAATCGGGCCGGGCCGGGCCAAAAACCGGGTCGTGAACCGGTTTCGGGCCGGGCCGACAAATCCTCCAAATACATGTCCCGGTTTAGCTTTTCGGGCTTCAAACCGGTTTTCCACCGGGGTTCAGACGGGTCGGGCTCCGGTTAACCGATCGAGCCGGGCCAAGATGGTCATCACTACCAAGGGTGGTGTATTTCATTATACTTGAGCTATGTTTGTCAAACTAGCTGATAAGCTAGCTTTTCAAAATGTTATTATGAGTAGCTTTTCAAGAAGCTAACTTATTAGCTAGTTTATGGTCATCCAAACATGTAACAAAAAAAAACTAGCGTATGCTTATAAGCTAACTTTTTTTTTTGCCAAAAAAATGCCTTGGGTTACAAGGGATTATAAGGGCCAATCACCTTTCAAGGCTCTCTTTATGTGTTGAGTTGATCGGGTTTAAAACATTTGGACAATTTAATTTAATGTTTGTTACATTGAAACTGTGATATCTTATTTTATACAATGATAGATTCAGAAACTTAGGTGATTGGGGTTTCTGATGTATAAAAAATTCCGAAACCAAAAAACTAACTCAAACCAAAACGATTTCGGGTTATTCGATTTGCATGTTAAACGATTAGGTTAACCAAATAAGGTAAGTTTCAATTTCGATTTTTTTTTTAATCATATTGGTTAACCAATAGCAAAACATACTATTATTTAATTGATATAATTTCATTCTAGATTGAATTGGTTTGAACATATATAAAAACAAGAAATTGAGATATATTTAACAAAATCATCAACCAACGCTATCATCGTAGCATGACTGCAAGAACTAGCGGTAACAATATACGAGCAGAACGACTGACAAGAGAGTGGGGGGGGGGGGTTCGTTAAAACGGACTAGGCCACTGGGGGGAACCGTCGAAAATGACTGAGGGAAACTAAGCACATAATAGTAAAAAAAAATTACCTACAAAATTTTAATTATTTTACATATGAGTGGGGGCCTTTCCCCCCACCTTTTACAAGCTATCTCTGCCACCGATTTTATAATATAATTAAGTGATTGTGTTTAAACGAAGCAAATTTAAATTTAGAATATATAAATAAGGTTAACAAACTTAATGAAAAAAGTTAAAGGTTCATGCAAATAAAAAAATAAAATTACGATTAAGATTGTGATATAATTTTGAATTTAGCTGATTACAAGTTGGTCTAATGTATAGACACTTAGGCTATGTTTGGCAAACTAGGTTATAAGCTAGCTGATAGCTGATAAGCTAGTTTTTCAAAACGCTACTATAAGTAGCTTTTCAATAAGTTAACTTATAAGTTAGCTTATGGTCATCCAAATATATAAAAAAAAACTAGCTTAAGCTAGAATTTTTTTAAGCTAGTTTTTTTTTTTGCCAAACAACGTCTTACAGTCATTAAATACATGGTATAAAAAACATCGGGTGAGTTGGGTTCAAATGGCCCTAACCTAATTTCAACCGGTGCCTACAATTTAAATATTTTTACAACTTGATTAATTATAGAATTGTTTCGAATTATGTTAGGTTGAGTTGAATTATTTCGGGTTGGTTTGGTCGGATTAGTTTGGAATTCCTACACACCTAATCACCTTTGTGTGGTGGACTCTATCCCTACCCTACAATCCGTACCCTATGACATAAATTAAATCTAAACATTATCTCTTTTTTTTAATAATTAAAATAGGGATTTATAACTTTTTTATTTTAATAGTTATCCTTGTGTGTCGGAGATATAAAGCGAGTGCACCGGAAAAGAACGGGAACTGGGTCTACGAACCCTTGTTGATTCTGAACTTCGTTCGCGAAGGCACCGGGCTTTTGACGGGCCAGCCGGTACGAAGCCGGCACGAGGATGACTTGTGCCTAGGGGTGCAAAAATATACGATTCAAGTAGTCAAGTCGAGAAAGAGCACCTACTCTACTGGTCGTCTGCTCTCTCGATGAGAGACCTAAAGTAATGAGAAAATGACTTGTTGTATGTTAAAAGTAGAGAAAATAAAAGAAAGACGGTGAAAATCTTCAAATTTGATAAAGAAAATTCTCTAAAACTCAGGGGTCGTTTACCAAACGTTTACCCGGATAAACGCTTACCAATAAAATTTAACACTATCATTTGCTTATCGGGTAAGATTTTAGTCCACCAAAACGGTATCGTATGCAACAATTTTCCCGGTAAGCGCTAACCGTGGTAAGAGTCTTCGTCATCACTTACCAGGTTAAGACTCTTGGTCCTTGCCTTAGCTCTTACCCGATAAGACTCTTGGTCCTTGTCATCTTCATCCATAAGGTAATATGACTTGGTAAGTACTTACTCGGGTAAGTGTTTGGTAAACGACCCTTCAACTTTTTAAGAGAAATAGTACTATATTTAATGCTTTCTTCGCTAATAACAGTCATTGAATTAAATGTTTAGGACATTGATGTAATAATCTATTAAGTTTTTTTTAATAATATAATTAATGTTAAAAATATTCAAAATACAATAGTTTTCAGGGTTTGATGTAAATTTTTTCAAGTTTGACTTTTGATACTCTACATGAATTAAAAATGTAGCATACATGAATTTGTCAAGTCCATTAATTATTCCCTTTGTTATTCTTTAAAGAATTTGGTAATTTTGAAAACATATATGAATTTAGATATTCTAAATTTGGGGAAAATAAAATGAGAAGATAATGTTTTAAAATGCAATTTGGGTTATGGAATTATCATTAAATTCAAAATCTTTTGGAAATAACTCCATTATGTGCTCATCTTCCCAACACTCCCGTCCTCCTGTGTCACGCAAACACAGAAAGTTTTAGGGATATTTTATATAGAGCAACGTTCAAACCAAAATTTTAATTATTTAAGAAAATAATAAATTATGTATAAAATTATATTTGATCTTACATTAACCGGCAAAAACTGGACGCGGGGCGACTTTGGCCGTGAGGCAAAGTCGCGTGAATCATATATGATATTACTCGTCTGTTTTCGTGTTATTTTAAATAGATATTGTTTTCGAATGAACCCAACTCATTTAATATATATATATATATATATATATATATATATATATATATAGAGAGAGAGAGAGAGAGAGAGAGAGTTCAAATGAAAACTCAATTTTCATTGTGCACGTGAGGTCGCAGTCACTCCATCTCTATTGATCCAACAACTCATATTAAATAGAGTTTTTAGTTAAAATGGAAGATGATTTAAACTCACGCATACCATATTTGACCTTTTATTTTCTTTTTTAATTAAAAACTTTTATCCAATTAAAGTTTAAAATAAATTATCTTAAAAATTACTAATATTTTAATCAAACAAATTACATAAAAAAAAAAAAGAATTTTGTGCTCTTCGATGTGACATCAATCTCGATATAGTTTTTTTTGTTGTTTTAACCGTTTTTTACGTGAATATTTATGTACGTTCAAGTCTGTACAAAACATCGACACCGTAAATATGTAACTCGACATCACTTTCTTCAACGTCGTAACGCATCGCGTTTATTCAGCACCGTAACCCAACACCTATCAAGACGAATCGAGAACCTATAAAGTAATTCTATTGTGAACCGGGGAACAAAAGATAGCGCATCACGTCTCCACATCTTCACGGGTCATTCATGTATTATTCATCATGGATTTGTATCATTCAGGGTGAATAATTCACGATTCATTAATTCGTGTATTATTCATCATGAATGTTGTGTAATTCATCCTGAATACTGTATTATTCATCATGAATAATGAATAAACGTTCATATTTGTTATTCATACTGAATGTGGAACATCCGGGGATGCACATACATATTCATAATGAATTAAATCAAATTTCGGTTGTGAATTGGGAAACAAAAGAAAGTGTGTCATGTGTCTACACCTTCACGGGTCATTTATATATTATTCATCATTACTAATGTATCATTCATGATGAATAATACAACATTCAAGATGAATAATACACGATTCATGATAAATAATACATGAATCATGAATTCGTGTATAATTCATCCTACATGTTGTATTATTCATCCTCAATATTGTATTATTTATCATGAATAGTGAATGAACGTTCACATTTGTTATTCATACTGAATGTGGACACCCGATGACGTGCATGCATATTTATAATGAATATAACACATATATAGAATTTCACGTAAAAACTGTTAAAACGAAAAAAACCTATATTGAGATGGATGTCATATCGAAGAGCACGAAATTCTCGTTTTTTGGTGTAATTTGTTTGATTAAAATATTAGTAATTTTTAAGATAATATATTTTAAAGTTTAAGGGCGTAAATTTTTTTTAATTAAAAAATAAAATAAAAAGTCAAACAAGGTAGTCGTTGATTCAAATTTACAATTTTGTTCTTAATCACCTCTCAATTAACCTTATTATGTATTAACCATTGATTATTTTTATAAGTTTTGATCAATGGTTAAGATTTGTCCTCATTTGCACAATGAAAGATGAGTTTTCACTTGAACCCACCTCTCTCTCTCTCTCTCTCTCTCTCTCTATATATATATATATATATATATATATATACTAGGAATAAACACGCGCGATGCAGCGAAATGTAAGTAAAGAACGAACAATTAATGCTATTTCTTTATATACATTTCATCAATAATCAACCATGACCTAAGAATCACAACTTATGAAACCTAAACCCATAAAGATATTCAATAATTAGTTTATATTACAATTATTGACGAAAAAATTATAATGATATTATTTATAATAAGAATGAAACGTATTTTACGATTATGTATTTTTAACGTGCTAACGGTGGAAAAAAAATAAAACGTATGGACAGAAAAACAAATTATTTCGTAGATATTCATGATATTTAATAGTACGGTTAAATTAAAAAATATTCAATATTGGGCTCGTTTTGAAGATATTGAGGAGACGCTTATAATGATATAATTTGTAGAAAAATGAACGTATTTTTTCATTGCATTTTTGTTAATATATAATTATTTGTGTTAATATGATAATGGTGTAAAATGAAAAATTAAAAAAAATAAGGGATATAAAGTAAATTAAATAAGTAATTATAAAGTGATAAATGTAACATTATAAGAGTGGTAAATGTAATTGTACAAAAGTTTGTACAATAACCGTTTTAGTTTTTTCATTATATAGTATAAATTCTTATATTTAATAGTATGGTTAAATTAAAAAAATATTCAATATTGGGCTCGTTTTGAAGGTATTGACGAGACGATTATAATGATATAATTTATAAAAAAAGGAACGTATTTTTTCATTGCATTTTTGTTCATATACGATTATTTGTGTTAATATGATAACGGTGTAAAATGAAAATGAAAAAGTAAGGGATATAAAGTAAATTAAATAAGTAATTGTAAGGGTGGTAAATGTAACATTGTAAGGATAGTAAATATTATTGTACAAAAGATTAAGGGTGGTAAATGTTATTGTACAAAAGATTGTACAATAACCGTATAACCGTTTTAGAATTTTCATTATATAGCTAGACATATACCCGCACAATGCAGCAGAATGTAAGTAAAAAACGAATTATTAATGCTACTTTCTTATAGATATGTCATCAACAATCAATCATAACCTAAGAATCACAATTTATAAAATCCTAAACCTATAAAGATATTTAATAATTAATTTATATTACAATTATTGACGAAAAAAATTATAATGATATAATTTATAATAAGAATGAAACGTATTTTACGATTATGTATTTTTAATGTGCTAATGGTAGAAAAATAAATAAAACGTATGGATAGAAAACAAATTAATTTGTAGATATTCATGATATTTAATAGTACGATTAAATTAAAAAATATTCAATATTTGGCTCGTTTTGAAGGTCAGACGAGACGATTATAATGGTATAATTTGTAGAAAAATGAACGTATTTTTCATCGCATTTTTGTTCATATACGTTTATTTGTGTTAATATAATAATGGTGTAAAATGAAAAATGAAAAAGTAAAGATATATAATAAATTAAATAAGTAATTGTAAGGATGGTAAATGTAATATTGTAAGAGTGGTAAATGTTATTGTACAAAAGATTGTACAATAACCGTTTTATTAGTATAGATAATTCGTATATATTCTGATATTTAATAGTATGGTAAAATTAAAAAAATATTCAATATTGGGCTCGTTTTGAAGGTATTGACGAGACGATTATAATGGTATAATTTGTAAAAAAAGAACGTATTTTTTCATTGCATTTTTGTTCATATACGATTATTTGTGTTAATATGATAACGGTGTAAAATGTAAAATGAAAAAGTAAGGGATATAAAATAAATTAAATAAGTAATTGTAAGGGTGGTAAATGTAACATTATAAGGGTAGTAAATGTTATTGTACAAAAGATTAAGGGTGGTAAATGTAATTGTACAATAACCGTTTTATAATTTTCATTATATAGTGTATATATATATAGGGTCAGGTTCAAGGAAAAACCTCAAAAAAAACGGAAAACTGAGGAACATCCTGATAGTCATTCATCTGGATGGTATGCACTTGTGCATACAAGTAATTTGTAACATGCACACGTGCATATGCACAAGTGCATAAAACCAAAAAACACTTTAATTTACTTGTATGCACAAGTGCATATTGTCCAGATGAAAGACTACCATAGTGTTCCTCAGTTTTCCATTTTTTTGAGGTTTTCCCTTGAACCTCTCTCTCTCTCTCTCTCTCTCTCTCTCTCTCTATATATATATATATATATATATATATATATATATATATATATATATAAATATCCCTAAAACTTTCGATGTGTTTGTATGTATGTGAAGGAGTAAAAAGTTAAAAAAAGATAAATACAAGAACGCCAAATTATATACAATTTTCTACTGAAATCAGATGCGCTTACAGAGCACGATCAACACAAGGGGTGTGGCGGTGACTTTGTCCGCGACTTAGGTCGCGCCAAAGTTACGCAATCACATATAATTTTTATAACAACTCATCTCAAGATTTAAGCATAAACAACATGATATAGTAACAATAGAATAATTCGCCAAACGACTCCCAGGTAAACTCAACGATACGAGTGCAAAATTAGGTTTGCGGAATCAACCTATTACACAACTGAGAAATTAAGTAAACTAAGTCCGGAATGCTAATTAAAAGATCTTCCTTCTATGCCCAAGCACGACACTCACATCTTCTCTTTGCCCCTACTTGAGCCTTCTCCCGACCGCTTTCCTGAATTGAGGTTTAGTTTTATGGAAAAACGAGGGTTAGACCATGAGGTATAGTGAGTTCCCTCTAACGACGGGCATCCACACCACATCAATACATAAAAAATATATATAAACATTTAAGAAGAAAGCATAACTTTAAAAGTTAACATGCTGACGACATGTTAATGGCACACGCTGAAGTCATACAACCTTGTGACAACGTAACTGACTCATACTGCCTTTAACTGGAACACACCCCCATTGGCATAAACGGGACACATCCCCAGTATGAGCACTAGCGGGTCACACCTCTTGGCTCGTGCCATAACATGCTCACAGTCAATTGTATGCACACAAAAGAACACAACATTCATACCAATGTAAAACATACAATTTAAAAGAAACAACTCATGCAATGAATATATTTGCCAACAATGATTTGAGGTAGAAAAACTCATCTGTTGTCCTTGTTTAGTTCTTTCTCACCTACGTTTCCGACCCCCAAACAGAAATACCTATGATATAGATTCAGAAAGTGGTAATCTCTCGAACGCTAGACAACACACCAAAAATACACCAAATTACACATCTGGATTTCCCTTGGCGGGACTCCCCCGCCTCCCAAGTTTCGGTCTCCCTGACTCTCGAGTCCCGGCCTCCCCGCCTCCCTCGTCTTGGCCTTCCCGACTCCCAGGTCCCGACCTCCCCGCCTACCGGGTCTTAGCCTCCCTGTCTCCCAGATCTTGGCTTTAACCGTGATTCACCCCATAACCAGTCAGGGCGATTCCCTGCA
The DNA here is from genome assembly GCA_023525745.1 of Arctium lappa. NCBI lineage: Eukaryota > Viridiplantae > Streptophyta > Magnoliopsida > Asterales > Asteraceae > Arctium > Arctium lappa. The sequence goes on from CM042063.1 coordinate 51,428,793, forward strand.
CATAGGGTTTTGGTACGAATCGAAGGAAATCCCTCCTTAAGCATGAACCTCCTTCTAATACAGATTTTGGCATTCAATCTGAGAGTTAAATGCTTAAATCTTTCTTGGTAACATCCCCACCGATTATAAACAAAACTCATATTGAAAACAATCAAATTCTTATCAACCCATTTGTCTCTGCTATCTAACAATGCATATAATCCATCCAAGAAATCGAAAAGAGAGATAGGACTAGGATTACCTTCTTGAGGATTAGGAGTAGAGTCTTCCTTCCAATTTGCTCTTTCTTGATTTCTTCCAATCTTAAACGTCACACCCACACCAAACTTTCTTCCTTATTTCCTTAGCCTACAAAGTTGATAAATAATTAAGAGGATAAGGATATTAGGGTTTTAATCCTCTTTACTATTATTTACAACTTAGCCCTTGAACTTTGGGCTTTCAACAAAATCACACCAAACAGTCTTTTCTTTACAATTTGATCTCGGTTATTACAATTTTACGCATGATTTTAAAGTAAAATCACATATGATTCAACTATTATTGTGTTTTTTATTTGATCATTATTTTCGTTTAAGCCCGACATATACACACACACATATATATAGTACTTAAAACCATGTATCACAAAATATTTTATTTTTGATGATAATCAAGTATTTCAAGCATATTTTAGTAAATAAAGAAAATTTTGTGAATCAAAATGACGGATATCAAGTTTTCGCAATTATTTTAAATGGTAACAATCAAATAGAGGTCTTTGTTCCAATGGCCTTTAATCGAGAGTTAAAGAGATGAAATTGTAGTAGTATTTAACTAAAGGGGGTGTTTATTTATTTTTCTTAAATCATGAATAAATTAAACAATATGTATAGATTAAGTTACTTAGAAATAAAGTGCTAAATAAAAAATGACTTTTTGATAAGTAAAAAAATGAATGACAAAACTATTTTAACAATAAACAACCAAGACTTTTTATGGATAGCAAAATTAATACATGGATTATTAATAACAAAATAATTAATGATATAATTTCAATATTATTAACAACATAAATGTCACAAACAACATCATCATAGTATTTGAAGATGAGTGAGAAATGGCTATAACATTGAATTATTGACATATATTACAGGTATTATATAATAACAAAAATTTCAATTGAATTTACATTTAAATACCATTATTTAGTTATCGGTTAAAGCTATCTTAAAAAACATAAGATGCAGTAATGTGGTTAATAAAAATAAATATAGTTATTTATTATATTTTTAAATATAATATATATTAAAAAAATAAATCTAAATAAATTTTAATTATTAAATATAGAAGAGAATTTTATGTATATATATATATATATATATATATATATATATATAGGGGTTGTTTAATTTGTAACCCTTAAAAAAAATGCAAACCTTGCAACCCACATCTTAACCGTCGGATTCATGATTGGCGGTTACAATAGATATGGGGCCCAATATTTTTAATTAAAATAAAAATAAAATAACCTTCGATCATGAATTCAACGGTTAAGATGTGGGTTGCAAGGGTTGCAACATTACTAGAAGTGTACTCGCGCAATGCAGCTAGATACATCACGATTTTAATGTTTCATTTTATTTTCTGTTTTTGTCGATTTACATTACGATTTTGGATGGTTGTGAGAGAGTGGTAATGATTTTTTTATATAAACTTGTTTAATTTAGACTTAATAATATAATGTAATTTATTTTGGTTTAATAATATAATTTTTTTTATAAAATATTCTGTAATATTTTTTAATTATATTTTAGATTTTTTATATCTAAAATATGCTGAGAGTTATTTTAAGGGAGTTAAAGTGGGAAATGATTTTAGGGGAGTTAAAATGATTAGAGATAATGATTGAAATTAATGAATAACATTAAATGTAGTACATACAGCTTTTATGATTGTTTTTTAAGTAATTAGCATTAAATAGCGGTACATTAAGCTTTAAGACTTGTTTTTAAGAGTTTTTTATGTCATCTTTATAATATAGTATATATATATATATATATATATATATATATATATATATATATATATATATATATATATATATATTGGAAGTATATTTTGCAACCCTTGCAACCCACATCTTAACCGTCGGATTCATGATCGGTGATTATTTTATTTTTATTTTTCTGTTTTTTTTAATTAAAAATATTGGGCCCCATATCTATTGTAACCGCCGATCATGAATCCGACAGTTAAGATGTAGGTTGCAAGGGTTGCAACCTTTTTAAGGGTTGCAAATTAAACAAACCCTATATATATATAGGAGGGATCAATTGGAAACCAATTTTACATTGGAAACTTTGGAAACCGAAATCAATCAATCAGTGAATTTTTTTTAATTGATAAGATTATTTTAGTCTTTTACATAATTTCATAGTATATATGGTAATTATTATTATATTAATTATTATATTAATTTTAATTTATTTTATATATGGTAATATGGATGATTTATTAAATTAAAAATGAGATATCTAATTTAGGTAAACAAAATTTAAATCATACGAAGACACCATTTTTTTGATTCATGTACTTGAATTAACATTCTTATGAATTTTTGTATTTGAGCCATAAAATATTAATATAAAATTAAAATATTCAAATTTTCAAGTATTAATATGAAATTAAAAGATTGGAAACTTTGATACTATGTATTGTTTTGATTCTTATGAATCAGTGATTGATTCATCCAATGAATGAAAGTTTATATTCATATGAAATCTTCAATATTACCTCAAAGCACAAAATCTTAATATAGTGAAACATAATGAATTTGATATAGTGAGACAAAATATTAATATAGTGAAACCTGATGAAACATAAAATGTTAATATAATGAAACCTGATGAAACATATTTGATATAGTGAAACATAATGGAAAGGTAATGAAATAAAATATTAATATAGTAAAACCTGATTAAACAGATTTGATATAGTGAAACATAATGAAAATGTAATGAAACTTAATTGGGTTTTTACATACTGCATATTGATGAACAGATAATAAAAATGTAGTCTTGATATATTGTTATTATATTTTATTAATAAGTTAATTAATTTATTACCATATATAATTATTATCTTTTATTAATAAATTAATTAATTTTCTCAATAGACACTCATTCCATCCATGGAAAAACCCTTCAGAATAAAAAATTTCCAATTTATACAGGCAGATTAATCCACATAAACAACTTTATTTATTCAGGACTTAATAAAAAACCAAACAAACAGTGACTTAAGCTGTTATGGTTGATTCATCTCAACTCATTAATAGCTTAACGAACCAGCCTAGTAAAAAAATTATGCGTTTATTAGGCCCAAATAATAATGCTTTGATTGGATCAAGTGACCATGGCCCAAAATGGTACATGTAATTTGATTATTGATGTAATATTTTATAATATTTTTTAAAGGGTGTTTATAGTTTATACTTTATACAACGTTTACTGGTAAGCACTTAGTTGCACGAATTATTACCTTCACTTACTTTGTCGGATTACATTCCTGGTCATCAAAACGAATTGATGGTAAGAAAGTAAAAGAAAAACTGGTTTTCTTGAAATATTTTTTAGGAAATAAAGGAAAATGAAACGGAATGAAAATAATGATAAGTTTCCTCTCAAAATTTTCCTCCCCAAACTGGAGGAAAAATGAAGGAAAGGAAGGGAAATAAATTAAAATCCTTAAAAAATTATTAAATTATAAAACTACCCAATCTTTCATTTTAAATGATACATTAAAATTATTTTCTTTTCTTCTCCTTTTCCTTCTTTTTCGAAACACAAATAAAAACATTATTTTCCTTTCCGTCATTTTCCTTCTATTTTATTTTATTTTCACCCCAAAATCGAGAACACACATAAGGTGTTGTTTGTTTTTTTAAAAAAATCTTTTAAGTCTGAATCGTTCAGACTTTAATACATATCACCTCTTATTAATCATAACTAAATTAAGACTTCAGACTTTAGACCTCTTAAAAAACAAACGGCACCTAAGAGTCACCATCCCCTCTTACCGGGTAAGACTCTTAATCCTTATCTTCACTTTTACTGGGTAAATCGGTAAGATAATTAACCCGATAAATGTTTGGTAAATCATCCCTTAATAAGGATAGAATATGGAAGAAACACGTGAATCAAAATTAATATTACAATATATATTGTAATAATTTGTGGAAAAAAGAAGAAGATGCGGTTAGTACATATATATAAAATATTTATTTGTCAAGAACAATCTTAATCTTAAGGAAATTATTGCGATTAAAGGGTTATTATCCTAATGGTATTCAAATTACCTATAGATTCTAACTTTCGAGTAGGTCAAACGTTTAAATCTCACAAATTCTACGAGTCAAGTTCACAAGTTGGTAGACCTAAAATATTCCCAATTCATGATCAAATAGCATTTTCTGTAAAAATAACTACTTAAGGCCGTTCACCAAATGTTTACCGGTAAGGGTTACTACTCTCACTTACTAAACGCTAAATGATATCACTTACCTTACCGATGAGCATGCCTTTGACCAAAAATATTACCTGGTAAAAGGCATAACAGGAACAGAGAGTCTAACCTGGAAAGTGAGGGAAAACTTTTTTTGGTAAACGTTTACTGGGTTTAAGACGTTTACCAACAATCCATTTTGATTGCCGAGAAGTTAAATGATAAGTAGGTGAGGTAATTTCTTTTGTCGATTAACGTTTACCTGATAAACATTTGATAAATGACCCTTTACTCTTACAAAATAAGATTTTGTTTGTCCGCCATCAAATGGCATAGTAGGTAAGAGAATCAAACAGATTATCCATAATTTCTACAAAATGAAAAATCAAAAACCAAAATCTCTATAAAATTTATATTCAACTCTAACAACTTCGTCATTTTCAAGATTACGCATAGGAATGACAACGGGCCGGGTTCGGGCCGGTTATTGGTATCCCCGTCCCCGAAACCGATAACCAAAACCGTCCCCGAAACCGCCCCGATCCCCGTCGGGGATCTTATCGGGGATCCCCGTTGGGTCCCCGCGGTTTCCCCGATCCCCGTTGGGGAACCCGTTAAGGTTAAAAATCGTATTTCTCCATTGGGTTTTCCCGTTCACCGTTGGTTATGCCCGAACCCGAAACCGGCCCGGATTTTTTTTTACAAAATGTTAATTGTCACAACTGAAAATAAATTACAATTTTTATGAACATAAGTCTAAATGCCTAAAAAATGTCTTAAATTACGATATAAAAGTAAATAAAATTCATATATCATCCAACTAACATTACGGTTTCACGATTAAACAAATAAAATAAATTTTTTCGGGAGGCTTGTTTGGGGAGTTGAGATAAAATGGATTAAAAGATTTTAAATTTTAATATAATGTTTTTAATGATATTATAAATATATATATATATATATATTTTAACATATATATATATATATATATATATGTAAATACATTAATATTTATATATATACACATATCGGGCCGGGCCGGGCCGGTGATCACCGTCCCCGCCCCCGATAAAATCCCCAAATATATCCCCGATCCCCGCCCCGTCCCCGATAAGAAGTCTCCGAACCCGGCCCGAAAATTTCGGTTTTCGGTTTTCACCATCGGTTTCGGTTATTTTTGCCATCCCTAATTACGCATTTAATTATATAATTTAAATACTCAATGTATTTAATAAAATGTAATTTTTTTCTACGTTTAATTTTAAGGTTCCCTATTGGTGCCTCGTTTATGTTTAGGGATGGTAATGGGGCGGGGATGGGGCGGGGACCCCAATCCCCGTCCCCGTCCCCGATCCTAATTTCTATCCCCATCCCCGTCCTCGTCCCCGCCGGGGAATATGAACACATCCCCATCCCCGTCCCCACCGGGGAACGGGGATCCCCAACGAGTAATCGAGGATTTTCCCCCCTTATTTGATATATTTTAAATGAAATGTATTGAGCACTATATATACTCGATCGATAATAGTCGATGTCTAAATCTCACATATTTCCAAAACATGTTTCTACGTACTACCAAATATTGACGTGAACAAAGTCACAACGTCATACGTAATTATTTGATCAAACGCTTTCGACTCTCCATTTTTTTTATCTAAAAAAGTAACACAAGTAAAAAAAAATGTAACAAAAAATATCAAAATACCATTCTAAATATGAAAGTTCTATCTAAATCTTTAAAAATAATATATCTAGAAATAGACGTACAATATATTTAGTAATAAATATACATAATATTTAGTGATAATTATATAATATATTTAATATGCGGGGACGGGGCGGGGCGGGGATCACGTTACCTGTCCCCGTCCCCATCCCCGGTTTTTAACTTTCGGGGATCCCCGTCCCCATCCCCGATCCCCGGTTTTGCGGGGAATCCCCGTCCCCGCCGGGGCGGGTACACCGGGTTCCCCAATGGGGCGGGTCTCATTCCCATCCCTATTTATGTTGAAATGTTGAATGATATTAATGAATGATTTTCCTTTTCTTAAAAAAAAGGAATTCCTATTGATGAGAATAATAAAAAAAATCACTTCTCTCTCATAAGTAATTGATAGGGTAATTTTATTTACCCTATTTTTAACTCACTTTTTATAATTTTGAGCAATTTTTATTATCTAGTTTCAATATTTTTAGTTAAATAAATGTTTTACGTTTTTGTCGTTTCTTTGTTTATTTTAAAAAGAAAACATCACAAAAATCTTATTTTTTTTATTTTATGTTTTTATTCTAGGATCGATGCGAAGGTCGTGAGAAGTCGACATCAAATGATGATGCGGAAACGACAAAAGATTTTTCCTTTTTGGACCGACGCAACGAGCCGTCAAGATTGAGCATTTTCTTTTGGGCTAAAAACCGAGATATTGAACCGGGTTTTTAAAAATGTTGGGCCAAATTGGATGATGGACCAATTGTTGTTTTTGGTAGGCTTAAGAAAGCCTTTTATGATTTAAGGCTCATTGCTCAATAGTGTGGCTATTTATAGAAGCATTGGGTAGAAGAAAAAAAATAACCTACACATTTATTACATATTTCTCTCAGGGGGCGTTTGGTTCGCAGAATGTGATGGAATCTGGTGGAATTGGAATGTTGAATTCCTTTGACCAGATTCCATTCCCTTGTTTGGTTCAAGCTTTTCAATTGATGGAATCTTTGAATTCCATTAAATTCCATAGATATAGGATTTGAACATTCCTTCATAAAACCCAAGGATTTCAATGGAATGGAATCTCATATTTTGATAATTCCAAAATTACCCTTTACCCCAAACTAAACCCTACTCATATCTCTCTCTCTCCCTCTCTCCTCTCTCTCCCTTCTATCTCTTTATCTCTCTCTCTCTTTCTCTCTCTCCCCCTCCCTCTCCCTGTCTCTCTCTCCCTCTCTATCTCTCTCCCTCTCCTCTCTCTCCCCCTCTCTCCTCCCTCTCCCTCTCTCTTCTCTCACTCTCCCTCTTTCTCCTCTCTCTCTCCTATCTCCCTCTCCCTCTCCTCTCTCTCCTCTTTCTCTCCCTCTCCTCTCTCTCTCTCTCCCTAAAACTTTAGTTAAAATTAAACTATTTAATGACTATTTCATTAAAGTAATTTTTGTTTAAAAAATTAAAATAATCAAAAAGGGTATTTTGGTCATTTACCAAAAATCAATTCTAATTCCGAAGCTACAATTTGTGAACCAAACAGAAAAATTCTAATTCATTTAACATATTACATTCCAATTCTGTCAACCAAACAGGTGGTCAAACCTGACAACATTCCATTTCAATTCCTTCAAAGTCAAATTCCTTTGACAGATTCCATTCCATCCAAAAACATTTTGCGAACCAAACGCCCCCTCATTCTCTCTTCCTCTCTTTCTCTCACGTCTCTCTCTCTCTCTTTTTTTCTTTTTCTTTTTAAAATCTAGATTCAATGAATCTAGACATGTTTTAGTAATATATGTTTCTTTTCAATTTAAATTCCGGTATTTCGTCATCGTTACTTGTTATTCTCATATCACGAATCTCGTTGGTTTGATACAATTTGGTTTTTATTTTGGTCTCATTACGGCTTTAGTTCTATTACAAACCGGAAGTCCGGAAAATAATTTCGGATTCCCAACTTTTGTTGGTTCACGGTTTGTTGTAGTTTATTAAATCCGTTTTATGTTTCCAATTTTATAAAAATCAAGTGTGTATTGGTTAGTTTTCGTTTACGTTATTTATTTTAACGCACTTTAATTCTTGCAATTTAGTTTCTGCAATTTTATTTTCTGCACTTTCATTTCAGTCTATTACTTTCTGTTAATTTAATTATGCAATTTAATTCACGTCATTTATTTTCAGTCTTATATTTCAAGTAATTACATATCCTGTTTAAGGACACGTTGTTGGCACAACATTCCTACGGTTTCTATCGTTGAGTGTTTGAAAACGCCAACCGTCTCCTTTAGTTAAACATAATTATTCTTGTCTAAGGACACGTTGTTGGCATAACACTCCTACGGTTTTTACTGTTGAGTGTTTGAAAATACCAACCGTCTCCAACCTTAGTTAAAATTTACATTTTTGTTTCTGTTATATTTATAATCTGTACGAAGTTAAGTTGGGACAGAGACTGATCAAAAGTTAAAACGGTGTTTCGTATCGCATGATTGTCCGAAGTTATTTAAATTAAAGTTATATTTTATGGTGGACTGCAATTAATCAATTGACAACTGGTTTATTGTACGACGGCTCATTTGAGTTTCATGAAATATCGACTTTAAGATAACGAAGGAATGCGATCTCATCTTTTTTTCCAATTATTAATCTCATTCCAAAAAGCATTGTACCGATGTTTCTTTTTAATTAATTGTTCAGTAGTGTTAATCAAAACCCCCAATCAAAAATATTGTTTTCGAATTCGTCATCTGAAACTCGCTTTTACAGACCCGACTTTCAAGAGAAACTTTTCCACGCTTCCCTGTGGGATCGATATTCGGTACTTTGTACCATTATTACTTGTTAACAGACGGCAGTAGATTAAGATGTATACTTGCGTCGAGATCTATTTTCTTGCATTTTAAAAATGTGTAAACACGAAAAGCCGCGACAGTAATTAACTTTAAGAAGTTCTCCAAAATTGGAAACTTTTACCATATCGGTCATACTAGTGGCCAAAAGTCTTCAATATCTTTACTTTCTCCATTTTAGATAATCTGTTTCTAACAATTCTATCTAGTAACTGTTAATCGGATAATAGTCAGTTAGTCACCACCCTCACTTACGGGGTAAAATTGTCGACCCTTGTCTAAATTGCTAGAAACAGATTTTAAGTAAGATCCTTTATAATTGGGCCTTCAAATTGGGCCTAATATGTTATTGGTCTCACTTATAGTTGGGTCTTCAAATATATAAACCAGTCTCTAAACTAGGTATTAATAACTTATTGATCTCACATTCTCACTTATAATTGGGCCTTCAAATTATGAATCTGAGATCATTATGGGCCCATTGGAACATTGGTATAGCCCATTTTGTTTTTTTTGAAGAGTTTAAGTTAATACAAAAATGCTCAAAGTTTGTATGAAAAATGCATTTAAAAAAAACAAATTAAAAGATTAGATGAAGGTTGAACTGAAAAAACAAAATGGTTAAGAAAATATAAGGAAATGAATTATAAATGGATCATTGGTAAACTTGAAAAAAACCATGTGAAGATGCGTATGTGAACTATGTTAGCTAACCTATTTTTTCTTATACCAATTAGGGCCTATTTATTAACAATTTTATGAGCTTAATGAGACTCGCAACTTATTCGGCAACTATAAATGACTATTTGGTAGTGGCCTATTCGGTAAGCTTCCAGGGGAAGCTTTATGCAGAAAACCAAGTTTTTACCAAACTTATCCCTCCTGATTAAAAAACACGCTCCATCAATCTAAGAAAAAACCTCGCAAATAAAAACTCTTCCAATCTGCATATACAGATTAATTCACACAAAAAGCTTTATCCATTCAAGATTAATGAAAGACCTACCAAATAACCCGCAATAAGATATCGTATTAAATTGAAAGATGAAGGATCCTGTGAGAAACGTAAGAAGGGATATGAACCCTTGATTACTTTTAATCTCAATCCCACCCATTAATTGCGTTTGGTACGAGGATTGATCCTAATGTGCATCCAAGGGTTGATGTCTCTTCTTACTTTTTTCACTATAACTTTCATTCCCACTGGAATCCCACCCTAAATGGAAAATGCAAGTTTTAAAGCATGGTTTACAATTTACATGGTGGTGTGAGGGATTAACATTTGACTAGGGGTGGCAATTTTGTACCGTACCAAACCAACCAACATGTGTACCTGTCGTACCAATTAAATCGGTACCAATTTAAATTGGCTAGTTGTACCGTACCAAGTTGAACTTGGTTGATACACGATATTGAATTTGTGTACCACGGTAGTACCGTGGCACCGACTTTTTTAATAATTTAATTAATTATTAATTTTATTAATCAATGCTATTATTAATTTCGAGTTTAAAATTTGAAAATCCTTTATTTTTTTTTAATTTTCTACAAGTAACGCGCAATGTCTAATGCCTAGAATCCAAACATTTCATTGTTGTTTGGTACTTTGTGTCCAAAAATTCACTCCAGGTTTTTATCTTGTTTTCCTTGAAGATTCCATGGTTGAAGAAATGTGTGACACCCCAAAAAGGATAAATATATAAAAAGAAAAGAGAAAAGAAAAGAAAAGAAAAATAAAATAAAATAAAATAAAATTGTTTTTTTTTTGTTTTATTGGACCAAAAATGTGAAAAATTGGTAAATCATGTAAATTAGTGAATAAAAGTGTTTATATGCGATCGGATTAAATTGGAAAGAAATATTTAGATTGAGGGTTAAAAGCGTAAAGTTGGCCAAATTGTTGAAGTCGGGGGGCGAATGTTATTTCCTGAAAGTCCAGGGATATTGTCAGATGTCAACAGATCCAAACCAGATGGACCTGTTTTGTAACATTTTCAGACCTGCAACTTTTCTGATTCGAAAACGACGGGTCATCTTTGAAGACTCCTAATTGGCTTGTTTAGTCAACGAAAAAGCCAAAAATTTATAGGTTCAAGTATCTGAGACTCTCCTTTACATTTTTCGTTCAAAGAGATCGGGGTTTTATTGAGAATCGAAAGAGAAATAGGAGCTCAAAGTCACCGACCGAAATCTTCGTTTATTGACGATTTGAGGTAGAATACTCAACCAAATTCCTAGTTCTTTATATGGTTAGCTTCGTTTGTAAGCCCTTTATCGAACCTTAGTAGCTTTATGTCTCAGATTTTAGTTTTGAAGGTCCGATTTTAAGTTTTTACGGATTTATAAGTTGTTCTAAAACTCAACCTTTAAATGAGTAAATGAGACTCAATACTAGATGGTTTTCATTGATTTTTGTTCCTATGGTTGTGGAAATTGATTTTCTACAGTTTTAGCAAAAGAAATTGTAGATCCCAGTGCAGTGCAATCACAAGTAAATATGAACAATGATGAACAGATTATAAGCCACAACAACTAGTCATATGATTGATAATACTTCAAAGGGTTAAGGTTTACAGAGAGAATTTCTGATAAGGATATGTAAACCTAATGACTAGAAAACTGAATAATGAATTTCTAAACTAACAAATGAAATAGAAACAACTTTAAATACGTAGGCTCGCAGGCCTAATGGGCTTATGGGCTTTTAGGCCCAACAAGCTTACAACTATGATAACTTGACATAAAATACCCTGAACTTCTATTTAACTAACAAAGTAGCCCTAACAATCTCCCCCTTTAAATAGAAGTTGAAACTCGCGCCAGTTAGGAATATATATCTTCCGAAAACCAAAACTGATCTCGAAATATCTGATTTGCGTTCTATACTCCAGTCGTTCTTCGATAACTCTCAGTGCTTTAAGAACAAGTGCTTTATATGAAGAATCCATTAACTAAACTCCTTTTTCATCTTGACTCAGCGCACACTTCAACTTGTCTTTCAGAAGCATCAAAGTACCATCACAGAATCTGGCAATCTGATCAAAACGAATAAAGCGTAAAACACCTTTGTTGTTCACATATGACATACCAAACTCTGGATTTTTTATGACTGTGAATGCAGGTACATTTAGAGCATCAGACGGAACACTCAGATCAGGCTTGAGCAGATTAATCTTCGGTTGGTCGCTTTCTAACCCAATCTGAAAATCTTCCACCGAAACAAGTTTCATTGCACACTTCATGTATCTTTTCACGGTTTCTAGTGCATCAATGACTTCTCCGGGTCTGACGGTTCTGGTCTTTAAGTCACGTAGGATGAACAGCAGATCTTGTGGCTCCAGACATGGAAAATCAGCATCAGAAAAGCAGTATTGTTGACCATCTTCTCTTGTAACCATAAAGTCTGTATACCTAACCTTCATGAAGTAGGCAGGTATAATCTTATCAACTGATACAATCCTGAGCTTCGTCTTGGAGTACTTGTGCTAGAACTTTCTGTACACGAACCCAAGTTCACGCTGTTTTTCTTTGTTTTTCACTGACTGCAGACCATGTAAAACGACTTCATCATACTTTCTGATCCAGTGGGCAAAGATCCTTTTCTGGCTTTCTTCGAGGAAAGGAACTTTTATTCGGACTTTTTCCCATTTGGATGGACGAACTGGAGTAGTATGTACTGGTTCTCTAACTGGTGAAGCTGGAGGAGATCTCTCGGGAAAAAATGTAGAAGTAAAGTCAGGGTGATTAACTGGATAGGTCAATAAAGGAATCACGTCAGAAGACTGATCATCTGGATGCAGTATTTCATCAATTTCTTCTTGCATAACCACCAGAGCTCTTTCAGTGTTGGCACATTCTTCTGTCGTGTCCACCACTTCATACGGATCTAGTATTATTGCCCAATCTTCAGGAACTATCGGAGAACCATCTTCAAATTCCTCAGGCTTTTCAACCGTCGGATAATCGTATAGTACTAGGTCTGTCACCGGTTCCCGTGCCTGTTCCTGTCTCTGTCCCTCTGTTCTTGTACCGGAACCCGTACCCTGTTCAACCTGTTCTGATTCCACCACATGTGTCTCTGGCTCAGATAGGCGTTGGCGCTTCTCCCCCTCATGGTGATCAGGATCAACCTGATCATCATGTCGGCGCTAGAGCCGTTCTGCCTGGCTACGGCAGGTATCCTCCACTGCGGATAGGCGTTCAGTCAAAACAGCTACGGTTTGCTGAAGTGACTGAAGCATAGCTTGCTGCATCTGGAAGGCTTCGGTAGAGACAATAGGCTGGGGGGTTGGTGGGGTAGGTGTGGATGCTTGAGAACGAAGTAGAGATAGTAAATCGGCATCCTGGGTGGGTTCGGTTAGAGACTGGGCTAGAAGTTTGGAAAGAAGTATGGATTTAAGCTCAGGTATTGAAAGATCCGTGGCGGGTTGGGAAGGTGGAATAGGTGTGGGCTCAGGCTCAGTCGCAGGACCTTTGCCTTTGACCATGCGTTTGATGTTGTCCATCTCTTCCCTCATCATAGATTGGACAGCCTTTAGGGCGTCATCCATGTATTCCCTTGAGACAAACTCAGTTGTGGTAACTCCGGGGTCACTTAGACTTCCCGTTGTAGCTACGACTGTAGAAGTCGAGCCGCCTACGTTCACGGTTGGCGTGATGATAGCCGTGGTAGGACTTCCACCCAATCCTCGTAAACTACCCGAAGGCGGAGTTACTATGGGTGTTCCGGCCGGGCCACTTAGGCTACCGGCGATAGCCGAAAAAGGAATCTGTGTCCTAGGAATGGCATGTATAACAAATGGCTCTAGACTCCGTGCATGCAAAAATGTTGAGAACGGGGGCAGCTGTTCTCTTGCTTCAATATCGGCACCCTCCAAGTGAGAGCCCGATAGCGGATGTGCTAAATCCCCGTGAGAATGTGAAACCACCATTTGTTGGGAGATGGTGGAATGGCTTGGTGGGGTGTGCAAATGCGCCGCTAGGTCCACGGCGGCTTCTTCAATACCCTGTCCCAACACATGAGACTGGGTAGCAGATGTGGCTACCTGGCTAGACGTGGCTAGGGGGATACAACCGATGAAGGTTGTCCCGTCACTCGTGTACTCTCGGAATGTATTTTACTCCGCCTTTCCCTCACACGGCTCACTTCTTGATTTTCAACTGAGACTCCCTCCGCTCTCCTTATCTCTCCGGATGGGGGCTGGTCATCGTCACCATCTGAGTTAGAAGACTCAGGTGATGCCGATGCTGCAATTTGGGTTTCTTCCGAGTCGGAATTCGCTGTCATGTCTTCAGAAGCAGCGACAGAAGAGGACTGAACATGAAAAGCTTCAGAATCGGATGCCTCTTCTGCCATTTGAGTCTCGGTTGGCATCGACGAAGATGGTTGTCTAGAAGAACTAGCCTGGCTCGGTCCAATGGCACTGCCCACGCCTATTCCCCTCACTATTATTTCTCTCGACACACCCTGTCCGGAAGCCCCAGCTATCCGGACGCTCCCGCCTCTCGTTCGTGGACGCGGACCCTCACGTCGCTCAGGTCGCGCTCCCTAGGCAGGTCCTGCCGGTCCTGGCCGGACCATAGGAGCTGGAATGTTGTGTGTGTGCCTATAATCTATCACACTCAGTGCCGTTGGACGAGCATAGTCTAGTAACCCGACTGGGATTTGTCGGGCGACAACACCTTCTGGATCAGCGCGGAAAGGTATCTTGCGTGTCGGATGATGCGGGCAATTTGGGTGCGTAGAACGGCGCTGTATCTCGGGATATAGGTTCATGTAGTTCCGGATAACTAGCTGTAAGAACCGCATGAATGGAATGAAGTTTGATCGGCGAGATGCAGTAGAACGAACTCTCTGAATGAGTTCAAACCAGAGAAAGTCGGCAAAGTCCACGTGGCGATTGAAGGCCACCGCGTGAAATATGCAAAGAATCGGGGCGCTCGTCTGATCAATGCCCTTCGTTATAGATGACAGGCACCGATTGATGTAGGTGAACATCGTGTACCAGATCGTCGATAGGTATTTGCGGTTGAAGGTTGATGGAATGCGGAGTTCTGCGCCGTAACCTAAAGAGAGAAGGTCGGTGCACAGTGTAGCATCAGTGACCATCGGGTCGAAGCTTTCTCGGCCTGGAACGGATCCGGCGGTCGGTAACCGAAGGAATTGTCGGAAGAGATCACATGTGAGAAGCACTGGTGTGTGATCTATCCGACCTTCAAGATGAAATTCGCCATCTGCCTCTAACGCACGAAGAGAACGCCAAAACTGCTGTAAGTATATGATAGGTACGGTTGCAGTTTCCGTTAGAGCATAAGAGATTGGATGGCCCATGAGTATCTCGATGATGACCTGATATTGAATAGCATGTTGGGTTACATCGAGATGGTAGTTATTGGCGGTAAGAGGGAGGAACTGATCCTCGGGAATCAGTTCCGCATCTGCGATTGGATCAATCGCTGGTGGCTGGTGTTGTGCCATTGTACCTGTGAAGAAATAACCGGTTAGTACGCAGGTTTGGGAAAAAGTAGCCGTTGGAGTTATACAGTCATGATTTAAATCACAACGGATAGTAACTCCCAAAATTGGAAGAACAAAAACCTATTCGTGAGTTAGGGTCAGTCACCAAGGCGCATGGAACTGCACCAGCACAGATAACCACCAAAATCATCTCTTTGCCACACAGATTGAAAAAAAATAACTATAAGCTCATTAGAGACATAAATAGGATAAATAGGATTCGACCGGACAAGACATTCGACTGGTGGTTAAACCACCGGATGAGTGGTCGATCGGATAAGGTCTTCGACCTGAGGTAAACTAAGACCGGATAAGTGTTCGATCGGATAAGGTCTTCGACCGGAGGTCAACTAAGACCGGATATGGTCTTCGACCGGAGGTCACCTAAGACCGGATATGGTCTTCGAGCGGAGGTCAACTAAGACCGGATATGGTCTTCGACCGGAGGATAAGAAAGACCGGAGAAACCATTCGACCGGTGGTTAAACCACCGGATACGTGTTTGACCGGAGGAATCATTTGACCGGGGGTGCGTTCGACCGGGGCGTAACCCTAGATCGGAGTAAACCCCCGGAGAAGACAAATCGACAACAGATTCATCCTCGGGGAACATCCAGAGCAGGAAACACCTTAAAATCGATCGATTACAATCGATCGATGCAAACTGAAACCACGAAAACTGATTAAACCTACCTTGTCGATCGAAGAAGAACAGAAACGAGGTGTTCGGTCGAATTTGGTTTCGGTGGAATAGAGCACCGGGCGAGAGAGATGGAGACGAAGAGATAAAAGAGAGAGAGAGATCGAATGAATGGATGAGAGGGGATCGACCGGGGTTTTAAATCCCGAACCTGGGCTTGGGCTTGGGCTTGGGCTTGGGAACAGTGGGCCGGGGAAGCAAAAACCAAAAAAAAAAAAAAAAAAAAACAAACAAACACACACAAACTAAAAGAAATATTTTTGTATTTTTCGGAATATAAAAAAAAACTTAAAAAACATAAGGGGAAAAACAAAGATTAAACCTATGGAGAAAAAAAAATAAAAATAAAACCGAAGACACGAGACTTAGCTCCCCCTCGAATGTTTACCAAGAGGAGGTCCAAACACAGAACCCTCTTACCTGCTCCCCCTCGAATGGAGGACTCGTAAGACTTACCAACCATCTGACGCTAGTGCTCCCCCTGAACACATTACCGGGTTGTAGATCCATCATTAACAACTTACTCTCTTCAGGGAACAAAGAAATGAACTGCACACAAAATCACGAAAAACACCATGAAGACAAAACCAAGAACACAATAGAAACTAGAAAAACACGAAATCTACTTTGTTGATACAGAAGTTTGTAACTGTCACAGAACTTGTACGAGTAAAATGCAATAACCAAGGAGTGTGGATAATAGCAACCAGAGACAGGTCACTGGTGCAGTTTGTCACAGTCATTCGTTATTGAACGAAACTCGTAGAGAGCTGCGAACGGATCAAACTTTCAGATTTAGCATAACTAGCTTGGACACAAGATAATTAAATTGTTTTTCGTCCAAGGCTTTGGTAAATAGGTCTGCTAACTGATGCTCTGAATTAACAAAATAGAGTTCGATAGTACCTTTTTCACGTGATCTTTTATAAAATGATAGCGCACATCAATGTGCTTCGTCTTCGTGTGCTGGACGGGATTGCTTGATATGGCTATAGCGCTCTTCGAGTCGCAGTAGATGGGAATCCTGGAGTAATTAAATCCATAATCTTTGAGCTGAGTGCGCATCCAGATGACCTGCGAGCAACAACTGGCGGCTGCTACATACTCCGCCTCGGCGGTGGAGTTGGACACGCAGTTTTGCTTCTTGGAAGCCCAACTGACAAGAGGATCACCCAAGAACTGTACATGACCCGACATGCTTTTCCGGTCCAGCATGTTTCCAGCATGGTCAACGTCCGAGTAGGCTGTCAATTCAAAACCTGTCTCTTTTGGGTACCACAAACCAAGATCAACAGTACCTTTTAAATATCGAAAAATTCGCTTAACCGCAGCTAAATGAGACTCTTTAGGTTTCGACTGAAATCTTGCACACAAGAATGTCGAGAACATAATGTCAGGCCGACTAGCCGTCAAGTACATCAGAGAGCCAATCATGCCTCTATAAATAGTAGCATTCACATCCTTACCGTCAGGATCGGAGTGAAGCTTTAGAGTAGTGGACATGGGGGTTTTCATTGGTGAAGATTTTTCCATCTGGTATTTCCGAAGAATATCCGAGATGTACTTAGATTGATTAATGAAAATTCCTGTTTGTAATTGTTTAACTTGAAGACCCAGGAAAAAATTCATTTGCCCCATCATGCTCATTTGAAAATGTTTACTCATTAAGGCAGAAAAGTTCTGACAGTACTTGGGGTTCGTGGAGCCAAAGATTATATCATCAACATAAATTTGTACAAGAATGATATCATCCTTCTCTCTTTTAATAAATAAAGTAGTGTCAATTTTACCTTTAGAGAATCCAGACTTAACTAAGAAGGATGAGAGTGCATCATACCAGGCTCGTGGCGCTTGCTTAATACCGTATAGGGCCTTGTCAAGAAAATAGACGTAATTCGGATTTTCAGAACTCATGAACCCTTCGGGTTGCGAGACATACACTTCCTCCTTGAGAACGCCGTTGAGGAACGCGGATTTCATGTCCATTTGAAAGACGATGAAATTCTTGTGAGTGGCGTAGGCGAGGAACATGCGGATCGCTTCAATGCGGGCAACCGGTGCAAACGTCTCATCGTAATCAATTCCTTCTTGCTGGCGATATCCTTTAGCCACTATACGGGCTTTGTTCCGAACAATGATGCCGTTTTCGTCCTTCTTGTTCTTAAAAATCCATTTAGTCCCTATCACCGTCTTGTTTTTAGGTCGGGGATTACCCATTCTGGATCAAATTGGTTGAGTTCCTCTTGCATAGCGATTACCCATTCTGGATCATTCAGCGCTTCAGAGACGGTGGAAGGTTCGATACGGCTGAGGAACGAGGAAAATAAGCAGTCGTTCGCGGTGGTGGATCGAGTCTG
This sequence comes from Arctium lappa, assembly GCA_023525745.1. Classification (NCBI taxonomy): domain Eukaryota; kingdom Viridiplantae; phylum Streptophyta; class Magnoliopsida; order Asterales; family Asteraceae; genus Arctium; species Arctium lappa. The sequence goes on from CM042063.1 coordinate 51,447,400, forward strand.
AACTGGTGTGGAGGGATCACCGATGATCTGATGAAGGGGGTGTGCTCAAGTCCACTTGGTGGTGTGTGGATGAGGTTGATATGTCTGGTGAGAAGTGTCAGCATCCACATACCCACCGGGGGGTAAATCCTGAACTGCCTCGAGGGATGATGGCCTGTGAGGTGAAAGCTCCTTAGTGGGAGTCGAACAAGGAGTAGAGGATGACTCAGCTGGTGATGAACCGATAGGAGGATCCGGGATTGCCGGAGAGGTAGCTTCGGGAGCACCTTCAACAGGAGTCGGTTCAGGAGCACCGTCATCAGGAACTTGAGCAAGAGGATGTCTATCACTTGAGCTCGGGGAAGCTTGATCATTGGCAGTAGACGATGGAGCACCAGGCGAGGATGGACCACCGGAGACGGTAGGGCCAGTGACTTGTGTCACTTCTGGTGCTGGAGTGGTATTCCTGTCACAAGACGTAGGATTAGACTTAACATTAAATAAGTCATCATAAAAGAATTCGAACAGCAAATCCAAATCAGAAAGATGTGCTCTTGACGTAGACGCATGATTTGGATCTACTGGAGATTGTGTAGCCTCTGAACGGAATTTTCCAGAAGCTAACACACCAGTAAGCGCGGGTTCTGAACTGAGATGTTCAGAAGCCATATCAGCGGCCTCGTCAAAAGTCACGTTTACGCTCTCAACGACGGTCTTCGTCCGTTTGTTGTAGACACGATAAGCTTTGGCGTGTTGGGAGTAGCCGATAAACACTCCTTCATCCACTTTGGGACTGAATTTTCCAAGATCATCCTTATCATTTAAAACAAAGAAGGTGCATCCGAAAGCATGAAAGTAGTTGATGTTCGGGATACGCTTGTTGATGATCTCGTACGGTGTCTTGTTGAACCGCTTGTTGATGATAGACCGATTTTGAGTGTAGCACACGGTAGCAACGGCTTCTGCCCAAAGAAATATAGGTAGCTTGTAATTAGATAACATTGTGAGCGCTGCTTCAACAAGAGTTCTGTTCCGACGCTCTACCACCCCATTCTGTTGAGGAGTACGAGCAGCTGAGAAAGTATGCGAGATACCCACTGAAGTGAGATAACCGGTGAGTATTTGATTCTTGAACTCAGTGCCGTTGTCTGTCCTGATGGTCTGAACTACTTGGTTGAGACTCACTTGAATGCTCTTCAGAAGTGATATAATCAACTCGGGAGTTTCGTCCTTTGAACAGAGAAATCGGACCCAAGTGTAACGAGAGAAATCGTCAACCATCACCAGGACATACTTCTTGTGATTTATGCTTTGAACGCGCATCGTTCCACATAAGTCCATGTGGATTAGCTCAAGGGACCGAGAAGTACTAGGAACGACTTTAGGCTTGTGGGACGCCTTCTTCATTTTGCCCTTTTCGCAGGCAGCGCACAGATGCTATTTTGCAAACTTTAGATCTGGCATACCCTTGACATGGCCACCGAGCACCAACTTGTTGATATTCTTGAAGTTCAAGTGCGATAGACGACGGTGCCATAGCCAGCTTTGTTCAGCAGATGCTTTGGACAACAAACAGACTTCCTTGTCGGTTTTCAAGGACGAGAGGTCAATCGTATAGAGGTTGGTGCGACGCGTTCCAGCAAGCATCTCTTTACCATCTTCAGTCTGAACGCTGCACCTTTTAGCCTTGAAAATAACCTCGAGATTCTTGTCGCAGAATTGGCCGATACTGAAGAGATCGTGACCGAGACCTTCGACATAAGAGACTTTCTTGATCGTGATGTTATCTTTGACAATATCCCCGTAACCCCTAATGGGAGAGTAGTGATCATTTCCGAAACGCACATTCCCACAGAACCTCTCGGTGAAGTTTGTGAGAAGCTCCCTTCTTCCGGTCACGTGCTTGGAGCAACCTGAATCTAGATACCACACATGACCGTCCTGCAAAACAGGTTATTTCTGTTTAGGTACCCATTCGTAAATGGGTCCTCTGGGGTTAGATTTAACACCCGTCTTAGATACCCGTTTAGATTTGGGTCTTCGTCTATCACGGGAAACATCACAATGAGAATGATTATGAGCAATATGATATGAGCCAAACCAATCAGATGTATAACGACTATCAACAAAATCATTTGATCCACAATAAGAACAACACAGACAATCATGAGACAGTTGAAGTAATTGCGGAATCGAATAAACTTTTAAAGGAAGAGTTCCATTACATTCAACTAATGGTTTAGAAATAAAAACATCATGATTGTTATTGTTCTTTCTAGACTTTAAGACAGGATCAACTAATTCTGATGTTGCCGAGCTCTCTTTTGACTTCTTAGCTACCCAAGCATATTTCACTTCTTTTCGCCGACCATACGTATCTGAAATGCCGTTAAACCCATAGTCAGAGGATTTGAAAATTGAAGATTGTGACCTTTGAGAGCGACCGGTCTTTTTCTTCTTCTGTGAACGCCTTTTAGATTTGGACTTGGAAGTTTTTGAAGAATTGTTCACAGAAGGTTTTTGCGGGGCAGATGTGGAACATTCACCCTTATAAAATTTAACCGTAGGCTCACATGACTCATTTAAAAATTCAACATGGCTAGGTAGAGAAGGATTAAAATCAAATTGGCTCAAATCACTATCTAAACACACCTCAGAATTCAAGAATGCGGAAAATTCTAGTTCCTCATCAGAAAGGACCTTATCGCTTGAGGAGTTCAGGACAACAGAAGAGTTTGTTAAGAGTGGATCATTTGCAGAAGCATTTTTACAATCAGAACACTGATCCGTTTTAAAAACATGAGGCTCTTTTCCCTTATTTGAAATGATTGGTGACGAGTCACCCATAAAAGCTTTGCAGGAAGATGTATCGGAGGCAGGATAAGAATTTTCAAACAGATGAGTATTCTCACTTTGGAGATTTGAAGGCTTAGTTAGAGGTTCAGCCTTGTGAAGTTGCTCTTTTAGGCGATCTGCTGCCAAAGCAGCCAGTTGTGAATTTGACCTCTTTATTTCTGTCTGAAGGTATTTTTTTTCCTTAACTGACACATTTTCCTCTTTAATGGAATAGAGGCTCTCAATTTGGGATAAAAGTTCTTGTTTTTCCTTTTGAAATCTGTCTCTTTCTTGTTCAAACGACTCTTCTAGCTGAACAATTTTCCTTTCTAAAATCAGAGGTGGAACATAGACTTTATGGTCTGGTTGTTCCTCCTCATTTTGAACGGTTTTAGTATCTAGTTCAGCTTGAGTATAGCTTCTAAAGTAGTCATTTGATAGAAAAACAGGGTTTTCCTCGTTGTAAGAAGCATTTAAAGAATCATAAACAAAAGGAAGTCTCATTTTTGTAGATGTCTCCCTTCTTAACTCATCTTCTTCCCAATCCTCATCCTCAATTGGTTTGGTCCAATTTATTTTGTATTCTGGATAGGTCTTATCTAATCCAAGAAATTCGGATGCGTACATCGTAGGAACTTGGGATAAGGCCTTTTTCAAATAATATGGGTTATCGTAACCGATACCCCTATTCGCATGCTTGGGTTCTTTTGGTGTAATTAGATGTAACGTTTGTTGAGATTGCCCAAGTCTATAAAGCTTCTTTTACATCTCCTTTAACTGATTAGATAACCTTATGTTCTCATTTTTGTAAGCCACGTTTTGATTTAACAAATCCATTTTCTCGGTCTCAGACGTACGTAGCTCATCGGTCAGGTCATCTACTTTGGTCATTAGCTTTTGTGACTCTGTTGAACAACTCACATTCTCTTCTCTTAAATTAGAAATCGTGCACAGGTAGCTAGATATTTCTAAGCTTTGTTTTTCCATAAAGTCGGACTGTTTAGTGACACAACTTTCTAAAGATGAGAGAAGTTGTTCTTTTTCTTTTAAGAGTAGCTTGTAAGAATCAAGTTTGTGCATTGAGAGTTGCATTTGATCAAGTAAAGCTTCATGAAAAGGGGCACAAACCTGGCAAGGAGCATTGTGATCTTCCTCATCAGTGTCGGATGGTGATGAATGGTTGCCCATGAAACACAAATGAGCTTCAGCATCCTCAGGTTCTTCATCCGACACTTGCAACCAGTAATCGTCTTCAGCCATTAGAGCTTTACCGACTTCTTTTTCTTTGGCAAGAAGTAGCTTGGCCCGGTAGTAGTCGGCGTTACGCACAATTGGCTTGCGACAATCCTTGGCGAAATGACCAAACCGACCACAGTTGTAGCATTTGATCGGCTCGTCTTTCGGCTTTTCTTCATTTCTCTTGTCAGACTTCTTACCAACTTCAAAGCGACTATTACCTTCAGACTTTTCTCGATGATCACGTCGAGTAGAGACTCTTTGCTTGTTGGAGGACTTGTTAAAAAACTTCCTCTTTTGAAATGCTTGAGTGAGAAACACCATTGCTTCTTTCATCTTGGCAAGTTCTGGATCCGAGTCGCTATCGGGATCTTCAGGTTCAGAATCACTCAGCACGGGCTCTTTTCCAGATGATCGGCTGACGGACTTGCCTCTTCTCTCAGATACGAGTGCTAATTGATCAGCTCCTGGCTTTTCCTCTGCTTTTCCAATCAGCTCCATCACTTCTTCTTCGTCCTGGAGCAGCATTTCATAGAGTTCGTGAAGGTACAACTTCTCCAGGGTCTGAGTGTGGCGTATATGGGAAACGAACGCTTTCCACTCAGGCTGTAAGTTGTTCATAAACTTTATGTTGTTTTCCGTGTTCGTCTTTGTGATCTTATTTTTCTGAAGATCATTCAGAAGCATATTAAACCTCTCGTAGGTTTCCGTCAGCGTTTCACCTTTTCTTGCTTTAAACCCATCATATCTTGTGATACAGTTGGTCACCTTTAGCTGGTTATTGATGTGGCTTCCCATCATCATCTTCTCTATTTGGTCCCACATCTTTTTCGATGAATCCTTGAAGCTATCTATACAAGCATAGATGTCATTCGGTAGACTTTGAAGAAGGTACGATTTTGCAAGCTTTTCTGCCTCGTACATTTCCTTTTCCTCCTTAGTAAAATCACCAATAGATTTCCGAATATGTCGCTCTGGCCATCCTTCAGCTGGGTTTCCTGGTACCACTTTCATTGGCCAATCTTGTGTACCCTCAGTCAGGCATTTGTATATTTCTTCATAGTTGGATTTTGCTTCTATGAAGTTCATAAATCGGTCATGCCACTGAGGGTACTCTCCCCGAAAGAGCACCGGGGGCTTTTGGTCAGAACCGATAGCTAGAGCATCCCTTGAGTTCATCTTTACTTCTTAACTTAAGAGCACTGTAATGATCGTTAGGCAAGCAGGATGATCCAAATATAACAAAAAGAAGAAACACAGAAACACTTGGTCTAACAGAATATTCGGTCAAACGAAAGACCGGAGTATGCAAGATACCGGTCGAAGGTAAGACCGGAGTAAGCAGGTATCCGGTCGAATGACAAGACCGGGGATACACGTATCCGGTCGAAGGTGCAAGACCGGAGATAGAAATATCCGGTCGAAGGTGTAAGACCGGAGATACAAGTATCCGGTCGAAAGTGTACGACCGGGGATACAAGTATCCGGTCGAAGGTGTAAGACCGGGGATACAAGTATCTGGTCGAAGGTGTAAGACCGGATATACGAGTATCCGGTCGAAGGGCCCAGGTCGAAAGACAATTAAAACGATAAACACAAAAAAAACAGATAAGATCGATGAATCACAAACGACCGAAGAACACGAAGAATCGACCGAAGAACCCGAAGAATTTCTGGGATTCGATCGAAACCAAACCCAGATCCTTCGATCCTTCGATCGAAAGAAACACAGACAAATCAAACAAGAATCGATTCAACCGATCAACAATCAACAGTAACCATTAGACCGAAAACACCTAGACCGATAAGCATCAATAATAATCGACCGAACAAAAAAGTTCCAGAAAATTAATCGACCGAAAAAAAAACTTTACTGTTTTTCCAAAAAAATCGATCGAATAAAACCAGATACAACTTAAGCAAACATATATCGATCAAACAGATAACACAAAAAGTAACCACTAACAATCAATTAATGCAAGTAAAGCAATTAACACAAGTAATTGATCTTAGGGTTTCAGACAAACCTTTTTACTTGATCAAACCTTTTTGCCTATCAGCTCTGATACCAATTGTAGATCCCAGTACAGTGCAATCACAAGTAAATATGAACAATGATGAACAGATTATAAGCCACAACAACTAGTGATTGATAATACTTCAAAGGGTTAAGGTTTACAGAGAGAATTTCTGATAAGGATATGTAAACCTAATGACTAGAAAACTGAATAATGAATTTCTAAACTAACAAATGAAATAGAAACAACTTTAAATACGTAGGCTCGCAGGCCTAATGGGCTTATGGGCTTTTAGGCCCAACAAGCTTACAACTATGATAACTTGACACAAAATACCCTGAACTTCTATTTAACTAACAAAGTAGCCCTAACAGAAATCTTCGAAAACAATTGAAAAACAAGACTGATCGGACTTGTAAAGTCGCGCCGGCGAGGTCGACGTTGGTTCTATTCTAGGCGTCTTCCTTACGTTTTGGGCCAAACACGTCGGTCCAATATGATGGGTGGGGCGATGATTAGGCTTTAACATATTGGATCCAATATCAAATCTAGTATATATGTCTTTTATATTCACAATATATATATATATATATATACATGCTAGATAAATTTTATTTTGGGCCCTTTTTATAATTATTTTATTTGGGCTGGTAACATAAATTGGGCTAGATATAATTTTTAGTTTATTTGGACCTTTAATTTATTTAAAAAGTTCAATTAAATGATGAAGGTAATTATTAAAATTTATTATGTAATACATAATTTAATAATTGTATTTAAGGTGTCGTTTTAAGATTTTAAACTACGAGACACTTTAAGTTGGAATGGATAATTCCGTTAGTTATTAAAAGAATCAATCGATGCTAAGAATCGTTATTAAGCATGGTCCTTATAAGATTTATTAAATTATTTCGACGGTTTAATAATGAGATTAAAATGTCATACGTGGGCTCAATAATTATTGAGACGCTTTAATTTAGAGAGATTGATTTATAAGATTATAAAATGATTATTTTGACGTTTTAGGACATCATCGAGTTTTAGACTTGGCGTTTGACTAAAGTTGTCGAGGTTGACCGCGTTGACCAATGGTTGACTTTTACCTCGTTTGACCCACAAGTATTTTTGACTATGAGATCATATGGAGATATTTGAGTTATTAAGAGACACGATTTTGGGGTTTGACTTTAGGTCGAGCCAGGTTGACTAAAATTGACTTTTGGAGAAAATAAACCATTAATTGGATATGGTGGTATGAAATGTGTAGGTTTTCAGTTGAGAGCTACAGTAGCCAATCTACACGGAATCAGGTGAGTCCTCATGAGACTTACACTGGGATGCATACATATGTACAAACTTATTTTCAGCATTATATGATTTATATGGTGATATGTACTTATGCATGACGTTTCAGTTTACATACATGATGCAAGATGTTTTACATGTATGTTATTTATGATCAGTTGCATGTTATGTGTTTATTTTGTTTTCAAATAACTCTAGCATGTTATTTCATATGAAAGTTTTATGACTGGTTTTAGTGGGTGGACATTTGACCAGTAAGTCACGGACAAGTGGCATGACTCAGTCAAGTGGGTGATCGAATATAACAGAAAGTTCAACCCAGGACGTGTCAGAGGCAAGTGGCACGACCCAGTCAAGTGGGTGATCGAATATAACAGAAAGTTCAACCCAGGGTGTGTTAGAGACAAGTGGCACGACCCAGTCAAGTGGGTGATCGAACATAATAGAAAGTTCAACCCAGGGAGTGTCAGTGACAAAATGACCCTTACCCGACGAGACAGTTTATGAGATCTCTTTTCTTTCAGTGCTGCATGTTTTCAGAAAATGCATACTATTTGATACAATGTTTTGAAGTTGATATGCATTATGTGAAATGATTTTATTCACGCAAACCATGAACTCGCTGAGCTTTATAAGCTGACAATAGTATGCATCTCAGGGACAGAAGGTTTCAAGTTGGATAAAGGAAAAGAGCAGACATAGAGACTTGCCTCATCTAAGTTCAATATTTATGCTCGGACATCTATTATGTAAAATATTGTAACGCAAGTCGGTATGGGACGAGTTAGCATTTAAGTTACATGTTTATTATTTTAAAGTCTTCCGATGTAAACGGTCTAAAGTTTTAATTTAGCCGTTATTTTGGAGTATTTTTAGAGGAATTGTTCAGATTACGTAACACTTTTCTAGGCGAAAATATGGGTGTTACAAAATGTTCCCTTATTTTGAACCAGTTCATGTATTGAATATTAAATATAGCTACATTTAATCTTTTTGTTTGATCATTTGCGTATTTTGAATTAGTTTTTTCTTGTTTCATATATGTAATTTGATATTGGTACAAGCCATTACTAACATATACCAACCAAAAAAAGTCGGTACCAATTACAATTGGTTGGTACATGATATAAGATTTTGCATACCGATTATAATTGGTTGGTACACGGTATTAGAAAAAAAAAATGGGTACCGACGTACCATACCGATACCACCCCAACATTTGACATGTTTCATGCCCATGGTTTCGCAAGGATCCTGCGGTTTTTTCAGCATCAACACGCCGCCAAACATTAAAACCACACCTCACGATATTTTATTATTTTTGTTTAAAAGTAATATTTATCTTAAAAATAGATATTTTATGTAGATATTTTAATATTCTTTTAGGAAACACAAAAATAAAGAAATTAAAAGAGTAACGATTATGTGATACTTGAAAGGTTGGAGTTATGGTCATTAAATATATTAATAAAAGACATTGATGTTGTTTGACAATTACTGAATGGTTTGGTATAAAATGGTTAAGTGGTCAGAATGATTAAGATGCTTTTACGATATAGTGTAAAATGAAATATGGTTGTTTGATAACTGATCAAAATAAAATTATGTTGCTTAATGGTTAAGGGAGACTCAAGTTACAAAATCATTCAGAGGATTTTACAACCATTAAGAGACAGTTTTTTTTTTTTTGCCAAAAGATTTACCTATTAACGATTTAGATGTTGTTTTTTAATGGAACTATTAAGAGGTAAACAAACAACCTGATTGTTCAATTTAATATTGAATGTTGACAACACTATATGACGTATTGATGTCGTATTCCTAAAATGATGTAACTACAATTTTTTTCTTTACTGTAATTTAGGAGGTTCATCTATTAGAAGCCCAACTGAATTCTTTCAAAATTATGTCATATCTAAGTCTTATATAAGTGACACAGAGCAGAACTGACTTCCCAAGCATGCATGTCGCAGTAAAGATACATGAATTTGACTCTCTATGTGTGCGACTTAAAGCGAGTTCACTAGTTGCAAACAAGTTGTCTGAAATGTGTCGAGTATCACAAGATTCAACAACAACATGTTGATTTAAAAATTAAATCAAAGATATAGTATAAAAAACGTATTTTGATTTGTTGATGTACTCCCCGGATTTGTTGAGTCTTGTGTAGATACTATTGGAGACTAAAAATTCTAGTTTGCAACTTTCAAGTTTTAAACTCGCATAAAAGATTTCATCTTTAATAAGAGAGTTTTTTTTAAACACATAATCTAACCCCATTTGGATCCTCAACGAGGTTATGATTATGCTTCCGCAACATGTATGGAGCACTTAATCCCGACATTGTGAAATTGCATGTAAAATATGTCGTAACAAACTATTTCTAAATATCCCCACATAAAAATATGAAGAAACAGGTTAAAGCTTCATTGTAAAAAACTTATAACAAATTGTCAAGATAAATTTATTACCTTCGCACTTTTGTATGAACCATGAAAAAAAATCAAATATTTACTGTATTGTGTAACATCTCAGGTCACCCGTTATATTGTTCGCTTTATCTACATCTAAACTCACTATTTTAAAACGCGACTGATAAATAAGGTATCTGGTTCCTTATAAGACAACTTTAGTTTCCCTTCTAACCGATTTGTTAAATATAAGAGAAATAAATAATTGGTATGATTAGGTTGACACTTGTACTTCCTCACCAAATGCATGTATCCATCATTTTCACAACTTTTAAAAGCAATTCTTGTTACCAAATGAATTATCATTTTGTGTTGAAAATAATGAATCAATTGCTTTCAATGTGTCTATTGGAGTGTAAAACTTATGTCACAATATTCAATAAAAATATATTCTTTACAACTTCAAAATCTTTTTGTGACGTATAAAATCTGATTAAATATATAACATGTAAAGAAGTCGATACAAATTTATTTTTATATTTTTTTTAAATAAACTTTTCTTACAAAACGGTTTTGTCTTTTTCTACACGTAGATATATATGTTCGGTAAATGGATTAAAAATCTAGTTGACTTTTTTTGTTTAATTTTGGTATATTTTTGTCGTTTTTACATGTTTTCGTAAAAAAAAAATCATTTTTATTTCATTTTAAACCAAGGTTCAAATTGGGGTGAAATTTTGTGTGGCGGTGAAGCAAGCCTCAAACCTTAGAAGCTACTTCGAGGTCATGTCGTTTTTCAAGGCGTGACTTATGACGGTAAGTTTGTATATGTTGGGTCACCAAAGATTTGAAGATGACCTCCTGTTGGGTCACCAAAGGTTTGAAGATGACTATTGGGTTTTTAAGGATTTGAAGATTGTTGGGTCACCAAAGATTTGAACATGACCTCCCGATCTCCTTTATAATCTTTGAATAGGGGGAGATTAATCCTTGATGACCTCCTTTTTTGGATCATCAAGATCTTGAGGATAACCTCCCTCTTTAGATCATCAAGATCTTGAGGATGACCTCCCGAATTCCATCCGTAGATAATTTTTAGGTTCTTTGTAATAACTTAGTCATGCTTTTAAAGATCGGTGAAGTCGAAGACCAACCGAAATCAGCAAGAAGTGAATCTTCAGATGCGGATCAAATATGAGCTTCCAATCTTCAACTAAGCTATTCCTACCTGCCGATTTCCTCATTACAAATTGGTAGAATCCTCTTTTTCGGCGGATCCTCCTTTGTCCTCTTGCCAAGAAAATCTTCACGAAATCATGAAGTGATGGGGATATTATTTGAAGAATCAGGAAAAAGATGTTTGTCTTTTACACCCTTTTTAGGTATTGTCCACATCAAGGTCTGAAGGTTAACTCTGCTCCATGTTGTGACAAAAAAGGACACTTTGTCTTTTTAAATGACATCTCTGACATTCAATCCCAAAGTGACAAGTGTCCCAAAATTTTAATGCACATAGTAGTATGTAAATGTGAAGATCCCTTCCATGCAAGGTTACCCTTTTTGAAGAGATTTCTAAGTGCTTAAGCAAAATCGGCAGCTATAACACCCCAAAAATGGGACTAACAAAAATTTTCGGAAAGTGGAAATTGATATATGTAGAATGCCAAAACACGAGCTCATACAAAAGAGGAACAACAAATGCCTGTTAATTACAAGTTTGCAATAAGACATAATAATAGATGACAACTCCCTAATCTAAGTCTCGCTAGACACAAGATTACAAAAAGGTTGTCAACTATGTCCAAATGATTGTCTTCAATAATGGCATCCCAAAAATGCTCCCAAGCTCACCACTACAGTCGATTAAGCTTCATGGGCGCTCGCGCCACTAGAACCTGAGATACATACCAACAATCAAGTGTTAGACCAAACGGGTCTAGTGAGTTACATAAAAACATGACATATTTACATAAAGCATACTATGAACAGTTATGACACTTCAAACACCAAGATCCTTACGGGGTCAATCATGGGGGAGACCCATCACACCAATGAGTTTTACCTCTAGTCAATGTACCTTGATGTTCACTCGCTTGAGCAACATCCCGAAGGCCCGTCACACTTGAAGACTACCTTCCAGGCATTACTCCAAACGGCGGAGGTCTAGGCGCATACCAATATAGTGGCACCTAAGACTACATCCTCCTAGCACTTACTCATGGTTCGTCCAGTGTACTTACAATGTTCGTCTCTATACATAACTTCATACCCATAAGATACATGTATAAGACTTCAACAATCCCAAGCATAACTTAGGTACAAAACTCTAAGATATGTAAATACTCAATATTATCCATGGTTCATCAAGACAAATATGTAAACACGCTCAAACATCAAAAATAATAACCTCATCCACGTCCACAACCATATTTAAGGCTAAGATACCAACAACACCAAAATTAGCAGTTAGGTCAAACTTATTAGGTGATCAGATCCTCTCATAAAAATAACACATTAGGTATGAAAGCATATAAAATATGTATCTCAGTTGAAAATGATGTAAGAAACTCACTATCTAGGGTTTCACACAAAACCCTAGAAAACTTGGATGAGAAGATGAGAGGGTGAGAACTTGAAGGTGCTTTAAATGCTTCACTTGATGACTCTTGAAGCTTCCTTAACCACCAATAATTGTTCCCAACTAACCACTAGGTTTTTAGTAAGTGTTGGAGGGTTTTGTAATGAAGAAAATCGCCCTAAATGAGCTCTTGACCGGAACCAAAACGTGTGAGATGAGGAAATGAAGTCTAACTGGTCAAAACTGAGTTTTTATACTCTCAGACCCCGACGGCGACATTGCCCGACGATTGTGCCATGGGCATAGTCGCGAGGGCATGGTCGCGCGTGACTTGAAGCCCACGGTACATGTTCGGCGATTGTGACAGGGCGACATTGCCCTTGTCACTCTCGCAGGTCATAGTCACCGGGGGTGTACCGAGACCACCCCCCGGCCCGCGATAGTGCCTCGCGACTATGACCATTATCATAGTCGCTGGTCACAGTCGCCCAACACTCCAAAATCCCATTTTTCGTCGTTTTCGATAACGTTCAACATGTACGGAATCCAAGGAAAGTTAACAGGTAAAATGACATAATGAGATCTTAACCCAAGTAAGAATTCCAACAATTTTGATTGATGCAAACACGAAGAAATTTATAAGTGTTTACCTTAATTTTTCGGGTGTTACAGCAGCTCTCTCTCTCTCAAACTTCATAGTTTTAATTTTTGTGTTTTCAAGTTGTGTTTAAGCTTTCTTGTTACTTAGTGAAAGATCGTTAGAATAATTATATTTGTTTTTTCCGCAACAATCTTAAAAGTTTTCTATGTGTAATTCTTGATATTATATCAATAACGAATTAAAATTAAGTAAAATTTTTTGAGTATTGTATTCGACTCCCCATTCTACAATATTTGCTTACTATTGTGAGTACAATTTGAGACTAACAGTATATTATACATATAATTATATAGATACAGGTATATTTGTACTATTATTCAATCAGTCAATAACATTGAACAATTTAAATTAGGTTATATACTTAAAACTAAAATCTAAGACACCACAAAAGGTTAAAAAAATCAAATAGCATGTTACAAAAAACCGCTCATTGGGCATGGTTGTGTGGCACGAGTTTAACATGACATCATATACAAATCTTGAACCATAACACGTCATGACAGTTGTTGCGATAGACCTTTTAAAACAACGTTTAAAACAACTCTAAAATAAAGTGACATTGGTTTGATTTGCAATCAGGAATCATCATCGGATATAATACTAACTTTTGTAATAAGAAAAAGGTACCTAAACTTATAATAATTTGATTTTAGAGTGAATTGTGGATTTGGTCCATGTGGTTTTGTGATTTCTTTGACTATGGTCCTCGTACTATGTTTATTATGGATATAGTCCCTATGATATGCAATATATTGTGGCTAGGGTCCCTAAACACCAACACCATTAACTTTAAGGGTTAAAGGCATCACGTGTCTTCCACATTATGGGCATAATAGTCAATTTACTTTCAACTCTCAATTTAACCTATACACCTTAAAAAAAAAATACTCCCTCCGTCCCAAAATAAATGTCTACATTTCTATTTATGTTTGTCCCAAAATAAGTGTCCACTTTCAAAAAAGAGATAGCTAAATTCTCACATTTACCCTTAATTAATGCACAAATACATAAGAGTTGTGAAGAAAAAGAAACATTAAATAAGGGTAAAGATGTCATTTGATACCAAAAAGGGGTAATAATTATGCATGTCTAAAACTGTGTGTCAAGTCAATTGTGGACACTTATTTTGGGACGGAGGGAGTACTAAATTGTGGATTTGGTCCCTATGCATCACTCATCATCTTTAAAATTCATTTATCATCTCTCTTAATTTTTTTTCATCCAATCTTCATTGTCAAAGTACAAGAAAAATTAATTTGTTAAAGTTCAAAACAAATTATTTGCATTTAAAAATAACAATTGTTTAAAACCAACAGTATATCCTAAAAAAAGACAACCTATCAAATGAGAAACTTCTTGTCTGCTACCTCCTTTCCTTTTAAATGAGAAACTTCTTGTCCAATAATCAAAATAACAATTGTTATTTTTTGATGGGTTATTTTTTTTAAGATCTTATGTTAATATCAAACAATTGTTATTTTGATGGGTTTACTTTTCCGGGATGTAATGTTGGTTTCAAACAATTGTTATTTTGATATGTTGTCTTTTTTAGGATGTAGTATTGGTTTTAAACAATTGTTATTTTTAAATACAAATAATTTGTTTTGAACTCTAACAAATTAGTTTTTCTTGTACTTTGACAATGAAGATTGGATGAAAAAAAATTAAGATAGATGATAAATGAATTTTAAAGATGATGAGTGATGCATAGGGACCAAATCCATAATTTAGTATTTTTTTTGTTTTAAAGATGTATAGGTTAAATTGAGAGTTGAAAGTAAATTGACTATTATGCCCATAATGTGTAAGACACATGACGTCTTTAACCCTTAAAGTTAATGATGTTAGTGTTTAGGGACCTTAGCCACAATATATTGCATACTACAGGGACTATATTCACAATAAACATAGTATGAGAAACATAGTCAAAGAAATTACAAAACCACAGGGACCAAATCCACAATTCATGATTTTATAATTTATTTCAAATTAAATAAAATTAAAAAGAAAAATAAAGTCTATCTTTTCCTTACATCCAAAGTATACCAAGAATCTCAACATGTTCATTAAAATAAAAAAGGAAAAAACACATCCAATCAAGTCACTAAAATCTATGTGGATACATTTATTTTTGAATGTTTTTAAGAGCTCCAATGGGAATTTAATATTTTAGAAATATATCCTCCATTTTATGTGATTTTACTTTTAAATTCTAAAATAATAATTTTAAATTTAATATCAAATAAGTATATTCTTGATATTTTATCCAATGAAAAATAAGTTGTATTAATATTTGGATCCAACTTGACCTTTTATATATATATATATATAGTGTTTGGTTCATTTGAGAATTGGTAAATATATGAGAAATAGAGAAGTAATCCTAGCCATTCATATGGTCAAGATCGGATTTGACTAGTCAAATATTACGGCTTTGACTGATCAAAAGTTGCGGCTATCCCAAAAATAGAAGAACAATTTCGTAAATTTTACAAAACACATGGGCTGTGTTCATATATGAACATGTATAATTCACATATGAACTATATGTTCATATATGAACCAGTGCAATTCACAACTGAACTCTTTTAACTGATTCATATATGAATCAATTGAACTAACTAACAGATTCATATATGAACCTCTGTGATTCATATATGAATCTGTATGAATCACAAAGATTCATGTGTATTTTACGAAATTACCCCTTTACCTTCTATAGACCATGCAAGGAATTATCCGGTGCTTCGTGGTCAAAGCCGTAAATTTTGACCAGATGAATGGCTAAGATTACTTCTCTATTTCTCATATATTTACCATTTCTCAAATGAACCTCTCCCTATATATATATATATATATATATATATATATATATATATATATATATATATATATATTTGGTAACCGTGTATTTTCGGGCCAGCTTACGCGCACCGACTAATCCCCGGGCGACCACGAATGGTCTGGAGTCATCGCAGGTGAATCTCCATGGCTACAAGAGCATGAATTGAATTGACTATGATGATAACAGAAAGGAAGGAAAATCGTGCAACATTGGTGAAAAAAGTATGCCAACACCTTCAAAAGTTGAAAAATAATAAAAACCCATATCAAAAGGCACCGAAGATGGTCAATGACATAAGGTCAAAATTTTGCATCCAGCTTCCTTCCATGTTAAAAAACTTGAATGCAAAAAACACACTTAACACCGACACCGGACAAGAATAAAGCATATGGAAGAAAAACATGTGATGTAAAAGAAGTGAAGAATAGCTAGTCCATTGAAATGAAAATAAATAGGTAAAAAGTGAACATACAAGCAATAGTAGTATTATATATATATATATATATATATATATATATATATATATATATATATATGTTATCTTATAAATGATTAAGTAACTGTTAAATTTAGGAGTACAACGAAATATTATGTTGAGAATTTTTGGCTAAAATAGATGAAAATATAAAAACAAGTCATATGTAGATGGTGGTTGTCGAAGCTAACAAATAATATTCCTATTCCGGTTAACACCAAAACAATTTGTATTTGTGGCAGATAGAGACATATTCATAAAGTTTGACAGTTCACTTCTATGCTAAACTAAACACGGTTCGATGATTTAAAACTGAGGCGAGGGGTTGAGTTTCAAGAGTAATGTGTAGTTTGTTTTTTGAAAAGCCACTTATGTTTTACGACTATAAAAGAGACTGAACAACCTTTAGTCAGTATGATTACCATTTTCATTCATCTTCACACACTTTTATATACCTTTAGTCACCTTTACATGTAAAAATAAGTTAAAGTTTTAGTTACCGTGATACAAGTAGACGTGTAAAGATAAAGTTATAATGGATGAATTGAAGATGTTAGTAAGGGCTAATATATGCTAATTTTTTTTTTATAAATATACATGTTTGACCCCCCCAAAAAATAAGGTTGACCCCATGAAATTTTTAACCCAATTTCATTGTTAAATTCAAATTTTTTTTTTTTTTATGTAATTTGGTTTTTACATTAATTGTATAATTGTTAATTTTTGGTTAGTTATTAGTTGGTATTGTTAATTTTTGTTGTTGTTAATTTAGGGTTATGATTTATTAGTTGATGTATAATTGTTAATTTGAATGATCTTTTTTGGATTCATTGGAAAGAATTTTTTTATGGAGTATCAATCTAATTGAAGAGACGAATAAGACGAAACTATTTAAGTAGAGGACATTGTCAACCACGTGGGCACGTGTCCATTACTTAAATTCCGACCCCCATTACCAAAAATTATGGATTCACCACCGGATTTGTGAATGCAAGTGATGAAGATAGACAAAATAAGGGGTCGTTTACTAAATACTTACCCGGGTAAGTGTTTACTGTATCACTTACCTTACAGTACTTACCTATTGAGCATAGAAAATACCTAGAATCTTACCCGAAAAGAGTCATAACAAGGACCGAGAGTCTTACCTGGTAAGGGAGGGAAATGACTCTTACTCGGTAAGCGCTTACCGGGTTTAAGACGTTTACCAACAATCAATTTTGATGGTCGAGAATGTTATACGATAAGGTAAGTGAGGGTAATATCCTTGCCGGTAAGCGCTTACCCGGTAAACATTTAGGTAAACGACCCATAAGTGTCCACATTTCTATCTTCGTTTATCCTAAAATAAGTGTTAACTTTCTCATTATACACTTAATTACGAGATAGAGAAAATTTCCCTCTCCATTATTAAGAGTAAAAATGTTATTTCGTTTCTAAAATGTGCAATTACGCATTTTTAAAACTGTGTATCATTTTTATTGTGGATATTTATTTTGGCCGTTTACCAAACGCTTACCCGGGTAAGCGCTTACTGTAACACCCTAAATTTTAAAGAAATAAAAAATTCGAAAATTTTGCAATATGACAGCTATAAATCGGTAAACCTGGGTATATCAAACATGTTATAAACAATCCCAAAGTATCATCCCGATAAAACGGCGAAACAAGTTATGACCTTTACATTTGATCAAATGAAGAATACACTAACAACCTAATAATCTAACTTAAATAAGAAAGATTAGTATCGGGTGTTGCTATTCTTCCAAAAGTGTGTCCGCTATCCAAAATACCGGTCTATAGCAAGTACCTCTTGGGTTAACGGAGGAGACCCGCTTACTAACACAAATGACGGAACACAAAAGTAAGCCATTTGATGAGTCAGTAAAGCCAATACACAAAGAAATACACGCAAGGGATGTCAGGCTCAGTGGCTTTAAACGTACACCCACGGAAACTCAAGTTCAACCCCGAAGGGTCCTTACGTCGAGCTCCTCATCCAATATCGTAATACCTGAGCACGGAGGACTTATACCCCAATCCGATACCTAACGTGCCTCGACGGGGAAACTAGTCGTCCCAACGTCGAAACAACAATATTACAAATTACGGGGTCATGACTCCCAAATGCAACAAATAAGCCAGATAATGCTCATAAGGCCCAACGAATATTCCCAACAATGGATATTATGCATAAATGACATGAAGGGTTTTCCACCAAAACCATTTCCCATTGTTTACCAAAAGATCACTAGTCAAAATATAAATGACCCCTTTTGTATTTCTCAAATCCCAAAATATGATGTAAGCTAATATGCAAACTTATCAGCAGTTAACCACAAGTTCAATATTCCAAATCCATAAATCTTACATAGTAAATGCCATCCATTTAAATGTATGTCCCAAGTATGAATAAGCTAAAGAACGGTATTGGGGTTCATAAACCCCCATTTTCCAAAAGTTGTCATAAACCCTAATATCTTCAAAAGTTAGGTTTAGCACAAATTTCATAAATCGAATATATGAAAGATGAGATGTTTAGGTATTCAAAATCTACATTTGACATGTATAAGGTTTTGTAAAGAGTGTATGAACTCACCAAGTGGGTTTTGAAGAAAACCCAAAACCCTAGGTTTTGACCCTTGGAGAAGATGAAGATGAAGATGGAGATGGAGATGAAGCTTCCAAATCGACAACTTGGATGATGCTTTTAACTCTAGAAATTAATGGAAGGAATGGTGGTTGGACCAAACCCTAAGTGGAGTAAATGAAGAGGGAGGGTTTTGAGAGAAAATACTTGGGAGATAGAAATGAGGAATAATGAAATTTGGGGGAAAATCTCATTTCAACCCGTGCTATTGCTTCTGATGACAAGCACAACCCGTGCTAATTTTGTGAAGGAAATGGCACGACCCGTGCCAACTCTTTTGTGGCCTAGCACGACTCGTGCCATTTTTGTGAAGAAATGAGCACGACCCGTGCGCCCTACACACCATAATACATGCCCCCTTTTTCTTCCTTTCTTCTACTTCCTCGATTTCTCTCAAAGAACCTTAATCCCCAACATAAGAAAATAGAGATATACGAGGGGTTATTCATAAGATTGAAAATTCAAGGTGTTACAATCCTCCCCTTCTTAGAAATGATTTCGTCCTCGAAATCTCAACTACACGAACAGATGAGGATATCTCCGCTTCATATCCTCCTCGGCTTCCCACGTCACGTTGGCGCCACAGTGGTGCTTCCACTGACCTTTTACCATCGCTACCTCTTTATGTCGGAGCTTCTTGATTGTCCTTTCCAAAATAGCCTCGGGCTTTTCGATACAACGATTATCATCCACTCGAATTTCGGACAAAGGAATAACACTTTCTTCTTCCGCTAAGCACTTCCGTAGATAGCACACGTGGAAAGTGGGATGAATCCCGTCCATCTCCGGCGGTAAGTCCAACTTGTAAGCTTGGAGTCCGATGCGCTCGAGAATAGTAAACGGTCCAAGGAAACGAGAACTTAGCTTCCCACGCTTCCCAAACCGGATCAAACCTTTCCAAGGAGACACTTTTAACATTACACGATCCCCCACTTGGAACTCCATCGGTCTTCTCTTTTTGTCGGTGTAACTCTTCTGGCGATCTTGTGCCACTTTCAACCGTTCCCGAATTGATTTGACTTTTTCGGCCGTCTCTTGCACAATTTTCGGGACGGCAAATTGCTTCTCCCCCGCCTCTAGCCAACACACTGGGGTTTTACACTTCCGCCCATACAAGGCCTCAAATTGCGCCATCCCGAGACTGGAATGATAGCTATTGTTGTACGCAAATTCCACCAAAGGTAGATGGGTATCCCAACTACCGCCGAAGTCGATCACGCATGACCTAAGCATGTCTTCAAGAGTTTGAATCATCCTTTCACTTTGTCCGTCTGTTTGTGGGTGATATGTCGTGCTCAAATTTACCCGCCTGCCCAACTCTTGATGTAAAGTTGCCCAAAATCTCGACGTAAACCGACTATCGCGATCGGAAACTATCGACAAGGGTATACCGTGTCTGGATACCATTTCATCAATATAAAGCTTTGCCAACTTATCCATTGGAAAAGTTTCCCGCATCGCCAGAAAATGCGCACTCTTCGTCAAACGGTCGACAATAACCCAAATAGTGTCGTTCCCTCTTAAGGTCTTCGGTAGTTTGGTCACGAAGTCCATGGTAATCTTGTCCCATTTCCACTCTGGTATTTTAAGCGATTGAAGACTCCCATAGGGTCGTTGATGCTCGACCTTCACTTGCGAACAAGTTACGCATCGCTCAACGTAATGTGCCACGTCCGACTTCATAATTGGCCTCCAAAAATGCAGTTTCAAATATCGGTACATCTTGGTGCTCCCCGGGTGGATAGAATACTTGGAATTATGCGCGTCCTCTAAAAGTAGCTCTCGGCAGCCACCAGCCTTTGGCACCCAAACTCGCCCATTGAAGCATTTTATCCCTCGGCTATCTTCGGTCAAAAGTAACCGTTGCTTGGTCATCACCTCGTCCTTGAGATTCTCTTCTTTCAATGCTTCGGTTTGCGACCCTTTAATCCTTTCTATAAGACTTGACACCAACTCGATCCTTGCAAGCTTGGCTTGAAGCCTCCCACTATACTCCTTTCGACTCAAGGCATCGGCCACTACATTTGCTTTAC
The DNA here is from genome assembly GCA_023525745.1 of Arctium lappa. Taxonomy (NCBI): domain Eukaryota; kingdom Viridiplantae; phylum Streptophyta; class Magnoliopsida; order Asterales; family Asteraceae; genus Arctium; species Arctium lappa. The sequence goes on from CM042063.1 coordinate 51,468,426, forward strand.
CCGGGTGGTAGAGTAGTTCACAGTCGTAATCCTTAAGGAGTTTCAACCACCTCCTTTGCCTCATGTTGAGTTCCTTCTGATCAAAAACATACTTCAAGCTCTTGTGATCAGTGTACAAGGTACACTTTGTGTCGTATAGATAATGTCGCCATAACTTTAGTACGAACACTACCGCCGCCAACTCCAAGTCGTGAGTGGGGTAGTTCTTCTCGTGCACCTTCAATTGTCTGGATGCGTAAGTGATCACTTTTCCTCTTTGCCTGAGTACACATCCAAGTCCCATTTTGGATGCATCACTATAAACCACAAAATCCTCCGATCCATCCGGCAAGGATAAGATTGGAGCCTCGCATAACTTCCTTTGCAATGTCCGAAACGCTCTTTCTTGCTCTTCAGTCCATACGAATTTTACATTCTTCTTGGTCAACATCGTCAACGAAGAAGCAGCCTTGGAGAAGTCTTGTATGAACCTTCGATAATACCCCGCCAAGCCTAGGAAGCTTCGAATCTCGGATGGACTCTTGGGAGGTTCCCAATTCATCATAGCTTCAATCTTGGCCGGATCCACCTTCACTCCGTCTTTCATAACTACGTGCCTTAAGAACTGCACTTCCTTCAACCAAAACTCGCACTTAGAAAACTTTGCATAAAGTTTCTCCTTCCTCAAGATTTCCAAGACGTCCCGAAGGTGACGCGCATGATCGGCTTCATCCCTCGAGTAGATAAGAATGTTGTCAATGAACACGATGACCGACTTGTCTAGGAAGGGTCAACATACGCAGTTCATTAAGTCCATAAACACTGCTGGAGCATTCGTCAGCCCGAAGGGCATCACGAAGAATTCGTAGTGGCCATAACGCGTCCTAAAAGCGGTTTTCGGGATTTCTTCCTCTTTGACTTTCACCTGATGATAACCCGAACGAAGACCGATCTTCGAAAAGCAACCCGCTTCTTGAAGTTGGTCGAATAAATCATCAATTCTAGGGAGTGGGTATTTGTTCTTCACGGTCACCTTATTCAACTCCCTATAATCGATACACATCTGCATGCTACCGTCTTTCTTCTTCACAAATAAGACCGGAGCTCCCCAAGGCGAGGAACTTGGTCTCACAAACCCTTTTTCTAAAAGATCTTGCAATTGGCCCATCATTTCCTTCATCTCTGACGGGGACAAGCGGTATGGAGATCGGGATATAGGAGCCGCTCCTGGTGTCATATCAATCTTGAATTCTACTTGGCGGTCGGGTGGTAACCCAGGCAAGTCGTCCGGGAATACATCGGGAAACTCCCTTACCACCTCAACATCTTCTAGCTTTCTCTTTTCAAGTTTGGCATCTATAACATATGCCAAAAAGGATGAGCATCCTTTTGACAAGCACTTCCGTGCCTTCGCCATGCTAATGATTGCAACTTCACCCTTCCGTCTCTCATCATACACGGTCACCGCATCACCATCCGTAATCGGAATTCAGATCAACTTTTTAGCACACAGGATCTCCGCGTGGTTGGTCGACAACCAATCCATACCGACTACAACATCAAATCCTCTGATGACCATAGGCATTAGATCAATTGAGAATTCTCTCCCTTCGATTTTGAGCTTGCAATTTCTTAGAACGTCCCGAACCACTACTTGATCACCATCCGCTAGCTCTACCACTAACACATCTTCTAAACTAGTAGTGGGCATGGATAGTTTTGGGCAAAACGAACTTGATAGAAACGAAAAACTAGCTCCCGAGTCAAATAATACACGTGTAGGTACGGAGTTTAGGAGAAACGTACCCGACACTACATCCGTCGAAGCTTTCGCCTCCTCGGTGGTCATCTGAAAGGCTCTCCCTGTCGCTTTAGGAGTGTCCACCTTTTTGCCTCCGCTAAAGTTCGCCTTTGCCTTCGGCCATTCGCTTCTAATATGGCCCGACTCTTTACACTCGAAACAAACTCGCCTCTTGACTGGACAGTCACGGAAACTGTGGTCGGGCTTACCACATTTGAAACACGGTTCAGAACCCGAATTTCAAGGGTCGGTGTGCTTGCTTCGGCACCTAGAACACCACTGAGGATCCTGTCTAGGACCATTTCCTCTTTGATTGTTGTTGAAGTGCTTTGACCTCTTTGAAGGTGTGGGACCCCCTTCCCACCTTCTCTTCTCGACTACACCGCTCCTCTCCACCTTACTCGAGCCATAAGAGTCTTCCACCAGTTACGCTTCTTCTATTGCCTCTCGAAGAGTAGAGGCCTTCGACACCCGAACCATATTCATCATATCTGTAGGCAAACCTTTGATGTATGCCTTGATCTTCTCTCTTTCGGTGGGGACCAGATGTCCCACCAAGCCCAGCTTGTCCATAAATAACTTGTTGTACTCCTTTACCGACAAATTCCCTTTCTTCAAACTCCGGAACTCGTCAATGATCCGATCCATAGCTCGCTCGTTACAGAATTCTTCCATAACATTCTTCTTGAAAGTCTCCCAACTCAGTTTGGCCAATACGGTGGCCTCGATGGAAGTGGAGTACACATTCCACCAGGTGAGGGCGACCCCTCGCAGCATTTGGGATCCAAATACCGCTTTCTGACTTTCCCCATACTCGCTCGATCGGAAAGCCTGCTCCATCTCTTCGATCCAATTCATGCATGCCACCGGGTCGTCTATGCCCTTGAATTCCGGTGGTCGGCATCCGAGAAATGCCTTAAAGGTACAAGCCTTAGACGTTTGCCTCACTTCTAGGTTTGGGGTTTCATTAGAAGGGATAACGGGTCTCGTGCCACCGGATCCCGCCACTATCACATTTTCCACAACCGTCTCATGCCTGCGGTGGTTAGCATCTCGGTCATCCAAGAGTTTTAGAAAGATTTCTTGTTGCTGGGCCATTGCTGCATTCATTGCCTGCATCATCCGCTCCATCGTTCTTGTTTCCGGAGTCACCTCCTCCATAATCGGATGAGTTGCAGCTAGGTTACGTTGGGGTATGTGTTCCGGTCATCCACCCAAAACATTTATAAAAGGTGGGGGCAAATCAACATTCGTCACCCTTGGTTGATCAGCCGTAGATGCCGCCGTGTCCTGCCCTTCTGGCCGGTTACGCATATTTACCATAGTCTGCCACACACGCGAGAATATAGGTGAGGTAGGACTATACAGATAATAAACAAGGAAACGTACCACCACATTCATTAATTATCATAACAATGAAAAACAAGCATAATCGCGTACAACATCCTCATAATAACGTTAGCTAGGCGAAATTATGAACATGCGATACATAAGAATTTTCATTCTCATTATCATAACTCTCAATTTGTGTAGTTTCCGTCGACTCTAAGACCATCCTATCTTAAGAGTTCTACCCACTCTCACACAATCATAGCCTAATTTCACAGCTTAAGTATAGGTATCCTACACCCATATCTAGTTCACTTAAACTAATGCTCTGATACCAACTTGTAACACCCTAAATTTTAAAGAAATAAAAAATTCGAAAATTTTGCAATATGACGGCTATAAATCGGTAAACCTGGGTATATCAAACCTGTTATAAACAATCCCAAAGTATCATCCCGATAAAATGGGGAAACAAGTTATGACCTTTACAATTGATCAAATGAAGAATACACTAACAACCTATAACACCCTCAAAATTGGAAAGAGCGACTAAATTAAAACTTTCAATAACACCTCAAAGAGGAATAAAATCTCTTACCACAAGTCCGTAAATGAAATACATTTCTAGATTGAACCATCAACGAGTAAATAAAGTCTTACATAAAGACTAACTAAAGTCGAATGTTACTATAACCCAATACCAATCGCTATCTCCAATATAAGCGCAGAAGACTTCAACAAGCTAATCACCTTTTCGAGCACACAACTAGCACTCATCTCTTCACAGTGTCACTAGAACTATTCCCAACCGGAACCTGTTGCACATGCCAACAAATAAAAAGGGTTAGGCTAACGCCTAGTGAGTTCAAGAGTTTTCATCAAGAATATAAAAATCATTAAACGAAAATAATGCAACTTAAATCATGATCCTTTAAAATGAATTACTTTAAATAAGAGAACGACTCGTTTTCCAATAATAATCAATTTATAAATGAACGCCTCAACGCCAAACATTATTTCATGAAGTAATGCAATCCAACACTTACTCAAAATGTGAATAGATGTAAATGCTCCAATGATGATGTTTGAATAGAACTTTATAAACCAAATGACCAAAATTAAAGCATAAGGGGAAAGACCCAAACTCAAAGCGTCACCGAAAATAAGGATAAAGTTAAATACCCAAAACAACACCTTTCGATGACGGGGGACACCCGAATTCCATGGCTAGTGGCAGAACACATAGTAGGCCACACTCCAAGTTACTGAGCTTACGATACTAGGACCCATGGCCATGAGCACTCCGACTCGTACTAAGATATGGGGGTGGGCCCCCAAGGATCCTAATCATGCTCATTCACTAGGATTACATTTACGGCCCATAGCTAGTAACCGGTCCCACATAACCGTACCAAATTGCCCCCGAGGACCCATTGTCTCAACTAGCTACAAATGGGAAGTGACTATCCCATACAAACAGGCACATAAATTAACTTGCGGATGCAGGTCCGGGTATTGGACTCCACGAGCCCTCACCGTATTATCCTCGAGATCCCAAGACTAATTCTGGCCAACATATAAATAATAGCCCATTTTACCAAGGATTGTAGCGGAACACAACAATAGGCCACAATCCGAGTTATGAGTCAAACACTTTGAATCCATGGCCACGAACAACACAGGTCCGTACTAAGATGTGAGAGAGGGCCCCCGAGGAAACCAAGTCTTACTCGTTCACTAGGACTACACTATGATCCATGGCTAGTAACCGGTCTCATATAACCATACCAAATGGCCCCCGAGGATCATATGCATCCATAGTTACAAAGAGGGGAAAATATGATCCATGACTAATAACCGGTCTCACATAACCATACCAAATGGCCCCCGAGGATCATATGCATCCATATTTACAAAGAGGGGAAAAGACATCCCAAAATATAAGTCGACTCAATACCTAGGGATCCACTAGTAATAGTCTAGACTTGTCCCAATATCATTTGTGACCAACCAAAGCTAAACACAAAGCTTCCAATAACATTTATATCCAAAAAATGCATTTTCAAGTTTAACTGTTGATAAGAATGAAATTCATAAAAATGAGATCATATACACTCCTTCAAGTAACTCACATAAAAGTGCAAGTAAAACCCATTTTACTTCAAATAAGATGGAACCCATCATTTTAGTTGAAAATGATTGGGAACCCAAAAATCTCCCAAAACTCAAGTTAGGTCAAAATGTAGTAAACTTAAATCCAAATCATGGAGACATATAGGAGTTCAAAATGTAAACTTTGACATGTATAAAGTTTAGAAAATGATAGTAGGAACTCACATAAATATATAAAATCATCTAGGGAGTGTATGTAACACCCCAATAATGGGACTAACAAAAATTTCCGGAAAATGGAAACATGGTATATAATAATAATTGCCCAAGCAATGAGCTCAAACAAAAGGAACAATAATGCCTGATAATTACAAGTTTGTAATAAGAAGCGACATTAGATGACAACTCCCTAATCTAAATCTAACCAGACATAAGATTACAAAAAGGTTGTCAACTAGGTCCACATGAACGGTCTTCAGTATTGGCATCCCAAAAATGCTCCCAAGCTCACCACTAAAGTCGATTAAGCACCATTGGCGCTCGCGCCGCAAGAACCTGAGATACATACCAACAATTAAGTGTTAGACCAAAAGGGTCTAGTGAGTTGCATAAAACATGACATAATTATATAGAGCATGTTATGAACAATTATGACACTTCAATCCCCAAAGTCCATACGGGGGCAACCATGGGGGAGACCTATCACACCAATGAGTTTTACCTCAAGTCAATGTACCTTGATGTCCACTCATCTGAGCAACATCCCGAAGGCCCGGCACACTTGAAGACTACCTCCCAGGCATTACTCCAAGTGGCGGAGGTCTAGGTGTATACCATTATGGTGACACCTAAGACTACATCCTCCTAGCACTTACTCATGGTTTGTTCTATGTACGTACAATGTCCACCTCTATACATGACTTCATACCCATAAGATACATGCATAAGACTCCAACCGTTCCCAAGCATAGTTTAGGTACAAAACTCTAAAGCATGCAAGTATCCCAATGTTACCCATGGCTCATAAAACACGTATCATTAAGCCCAAATATCAATAATAATCATAACCATATTCTCCACGATAATAACCAAGGCTATATCTTCAAAAGTCTCAAGAGTGACAGTTAGGTCAAACTTATCAGGTGATCAACTCTTATGCAAACAAGAAATGTTAAACAGGTAAATGCACAAAGTATGTATCTCGTTTGAAAAATAGGAAGAAAGACTCACTATCTAGGGTTTTATACAAAACCCTAGAAAACTTGGTTAGAACGGTGAGAAGGTGAAACTTGGATGAGACTTGAATGCTTCCCTTGAATGATCCTCTAGCTCCCTTTAACACCAATAAATGGCCCCAACTAATCTAGGGTTTCAATAAATGTTTAGTAGTTTAGAAGTAGAGGAGAATCGCCCAATCTAGCTCCAAACCGGCTCCAAAACGTTTTGAGATGAGAAGTGAAGTCAAAATAGGTCAAGGTTGGATTTTATACCCTCAGACATCGCCCGCGATAGTGCCCAGCGATTGTGCCCATGGCACTATCGCGAGGGGCACAATCGCGCCATTCAAACAACCCTCGGTACATCTCAGGCGATAGTGCCTGGCGATTATGCCAAGGGCACTATCGCGATGGCACAACAGCGACCGCTCTCGACCTCTCGGTACAATTCCAGCGATAGTGCCAGGCGATTGTGCCAAGGCACTATCGCGACGGCACAATCGCGCCCACCCCCTTAGACACCGAAAACTTGGCCTTGACCGAGGTTCGATAGAGCGAGGCTAACTAGGAAAATTAACATCCTCATAACAGATTTATAAAACACCAAATAAGCGTACAAAGAGATTCTCAATTTAGCACAAGTCAAAAGACGAGGGGAATAATTACCTTAGATTTTCCGGGTGTTACAGTGTATTAGCATGATTATTCACCAAAATGTTCAAGAATCCCAAAAGTGGGTGGTTCACAAATTTTATAAGACCAAATACTCCAAATGAGTGAAACTCTTCAAATACCCAACTTTTAATAAACTTCATGTAAACATGTAAATACTTTAAAGTAACCCTTTTGGCATGTACAACGTTTTCATAATCCAACTTGAACTCACCTTGCTAGATTTAGGCTAAATCTAGATTTTACCCCCAAAACTTGAATCTCCGAAGATGAAGGCTTGAAACTCCAAGAAGCTTTTCTAGATCTTAGATCCAACACATCTACAAGGTTCCTTCAACATACAAGTCACCAAAATCACACCAAAGTTGAAGGATGAAAGGAAAAAGGGTGAAACCATCTAACCCTAGCTTAACATTGAGAGAGATGAGGAACTTACCACCACAAAATACCCTTGGATATTCCAATAGACTTCAAATATCTTTCCATATCCTTGAAGATCTCTCAAAAAAGAAACCATGGCAACTTGAATCACTGAAATCAGAGTTGTGGATCAAAAGTTATGAAGAAATGAAGTTTGGTGGCTGGAAATCGAATTTTAAGCTCGACCAGGGGGATTCGCGACTTACCACGCGACTACAAGTCGCGGCGTAAGTCGCCCGCTTTTCCTAAGTCGCGGCACAAGTCCTAAGTCGCGGCATAAGTCATGAGATGCATTGTTCGCCCGGTTTGGCCATAACTTCTTCGTTATAGCTCCGATTTTGCTCCGGAAAGAACCGTTGGACTCGTAATTGAATCCTTCATCCATTAAGACTATAAAATCTAGGATTCAAGTCCAAAATCCCATATCTTATTTTTTCCTTAAAATACCGATTTATGTATTAACTTGAAACGATACCTTTTCGAAATCGGGGTGTTACACAACCTAATAATCTAACTTAAATAAGAAAGATTAGTATCGGGTGTTGCTATTCTTCCAAAAGTGTGTCCTCTATCCAAAATACCGGTCTATACGTCTCCCAAAAAGACCTCTCTTGACCACAAGGACATCCACTCAGTCCCGACGAATCCCACCGGAAACCTGACCTGCTATGCATGTCATTTTAAGAAAAAGTGTTAGGCTAAAGCCTAGTGAGATCAAACATTTGCAGTTAAATAATCGAACTTAAAAGTGAGTAAAAGAGTTTCATTTGTGACAACAATAATAATAGTAATGATAATAATGCTCTTAAATATAACAAGTACCTCTTGGGTTAACGGGGGAGACCCGCTTACTAACACAAATGACGGAACACAAAAGTAAGCCATTTGATGAGTCAGTAAAGCCAATAAACAAAGAAAGTACACGCAAGGGATGTCAGGCTCAGTGGCTTTAAACGTACACCCACGGAAACTCAAGTTCAACCCCGAAGGGTCCTTACGTCGATCTCCTCATCCAATATCGTAATACTTGAGCACGAAGAAATTATAACCCAATCCGGTGCCTAACGTGCCTCGACGGGGAAACTAGTCATCCCAACGTCGGAACAACAATATAACAAATTACGGGGTTATGACTCCCAAATGCAACAAATAAGCCAGATAATGCTCATAAGGCCCAACGAATATTCCCAACAATGGATACTATGCATAAATGACATGAAGGGTGATTTCCACCAAAACCATTTCCCATTGTTTACCAAAAGATCATTAGTCAAAATATAAATGACCCCTTTTGTATTTCTCAAATCCCAAAATATGATGTAAGCTAATATGCAAACTTATCAGCAGTTAACCACAAGTTCAATATTCCAAATCCATAAATCTTACATAGTAAATGTCATCCATTTAAATGTATGTCCCAAGTATGAATAAGCTAAAGAACGGTATTGGGGTTCATAAACCCCCATTTTCCAAAAGTTATCATAAACCATAATATCTCCAAAAGTTAGGTTTAGCACAAATTTCATAAATCGAATATATGAAAGAGGAGATGTTTAGGTATTCAAAATCTACATTTGACATGTATAAGGTTTTGTAAAGAGTGTATGAACTCACCAAGTGGGTATTGAAGAAAACCCAAAACCCTAGGTTTTGACCCTTGGAGAAGATGAAGATGGAGATGGAGATGAAGCTTCCAAATCGACAACTTGGATGATGCTCTTAACTCTAGAAATCAATGGAAGGAATGGTGGTTGGACCAAACCCTAAGTGGAGTAAATGAAGAGGGAGGGTTTTGAGAGAAAAGACTTGGGAGATAGAAATGAGAAATAATGAAATTTGGGGGAAAATCTCATTTCAACCCGTGTTGCTGCTTCTGACGACAACACGACCCGTGCTAATTTTGTGAAGGAAATGGCACGACCCGTGCCAACTCTTCTGTGGCCCAGCACGACCCGTGCCATTTTTGTGAAGAAATGAGCACGACTCGTGCGCCCTACAGACCAGAATACATGCCCCTTTTTTCTTCCTTTCTTATACTTCCTCGATTTCTCTCAAAGAACCTTAATCCCCAACATAAGAAAATAGAGATATACGAGGGGTTATTCATAAGATTGAAAATTCAAGGTGTTACACTTACCAAGTCATATTACCTTATGGATGAAGATGACAATGACCAAGAATCTTAACCGGTAAGAGCTAAGGCAAAGACCAAGAGTTTTACCCTGGTAAGTGATGGCGAAGACTCTTACCACGGTTAACACTTACCGTGAAAATTGTTGCATACGATACCGGTTTGGTGGACTAAAATCTTTCCCGGTAAGTAAGTGATAGTGTTAAATTTTCCCGGCAAGCGCTTATCGGGAAAATTGTTGCATACGATACCGTTTTGGTGGACTAAAATCTTACCCGCTAAGTAAGTGATATTGTTAAATTTTATTGGTAAGCGCTTATCCGGGTAAGCGTTTGGTAAACGGCTCCGAAGTAACATTTAGCTTACTATAATTTAAGGGAAAAGTTCAAAAAAAAACCCAATAAACTATTTCATTTTGAATGATTAAGTCCCTAAACTATTTTTTTGAATGAAAAAACCATTAAACTTTTTCATTTTGAATGATTAAGTCCCTTAACTATTTTTTAAACGAAAAAACCATTAAACTTTTTAATTTTGAATGATTAAGTCCCTAAACATTTTTTTTTGAATAAATAAACCATCGAAGTTCTAAAAATTGATTACCTTTTTTTTAAAGGTACCGGAACAGAGTATGAAGGTTTTAAAGTAAAAATAAATCTAAATCAGTTTTACAATTCTCAAACTCTACGTCATTAAAACCACTCACAAATAATCGTATCGCTTCGCCTCGCCACTCCCCGTTGCCCGAACGTTGTCCGTTCTCCATATTGTCTAACACGTTGTTGCCCCTGTTATCGATCTCCCTCTTTTTGATCTATTTTTTTTATCTATAAAAAGAGAAATAGTCAAAAGATAACCGGTTACAAGTAGTTTTTTTGGGTTAAAATGATGTAAGTAACCAATTTTTAGAAGTTCGACGATTCAATTAATTGAAAAAAAATGTTCAGGGACTTAATAATTCAAAATGGGAAAATTTAGTGGTTTTTTCATTCAAAAAAATAGTTCAGGGACAAAATTATTCAAAATGAGAAAGTTTAATGGTTTTTCATTCAAAAAATTAGTTTAGTGACTTAATCATTCAAAATGGAATAATTTGTTGGGTTTTATTGAACTTTTCCCATAATTTAAAGAGTAAACTATGATTTTTTTTTTTGTAGCCTGTTAAAAGTTCCGACTTATGTTATTGTATTTTTGAAATTACAATTCTCGTCTTTGTAGTCTGTAATTCATTATAGTTACTGTTAAGTATGAGAAACGAAAAAATCAATAAATTATAAATCATATGGACCAAAAAACAATAAATTATAAACCACAAAGACAAAAACCATAATTCCCAAAAACACATAGATTAAAAATAACAATTTTTAACAAACAAAAATGAGAGAATATGTATTTATTAATTTGATTTATTATTTAAATAGATTGTGAACCCGACCAATTTCCGGTTTAGCCGCTTACGGGATCGGACTTCCGTGCAATTATTGACCCGGCCCAAGCACGCTTAACCCCATTTTCTCCTCCTCAATTCTATAAATCTTACAACTATCAATCATAAACAAAAATATTTTATTTATTAAATAAAATGTATTTTATATGACAATAAAACAGTAATATTCATGATGATGCATTTTATTTTCTTTAAACACTAAAATAATCAACACATTTATTTAATACTCCATTCGTCTCAAAATAGGTATCTAAATTATCAGTTTAGTTTATCATAAAGTAAGTATTTACTTTCAAAAGTAAATATTTATTTTTCGATTTTACCTTTATTTATGAGATGAAAAAAATTTCTCTTTTTATGATTAGGGTAAAATTATCATTTTGTTAATTAAATAGTATAATAATTACATATTATTAAAATTATATCTTTTTCACTTAATATTGACGAAGGAAGTAGTTTATTACACATTACATAAACATAATATTTATTTTTTATAATAAAAAATTTAATAATATTTCAGATTAAATCTATACTATATTATAAAGCAGAGATAAAAACTTTTAGAGTAAACTACGATTTTAGTCCTTATGGTTTGTTGATTATAACTATTTTCGTCCCTGGTCTTTAAAAACTGCTTTTCTGATCCTTGTGGTTTCCATTTTGTTTCTTTTTTCATCCTTGAGACTAATTCCATTAAATAAATGAGTTAAGTCAGGGGTATGGTTGTCTTTTTACTTTTTATATTTTCAATTAAAAATTTTAAGTAATACAATAAAAACAAATACAATATTATCAATACCAAACCCTAATTTCTAAATCACTACCTCATCGGCTCTCCTAACCCCCTCCCCCTCCCCATGTTTTCCGGTGAAGAACCATCACCACCTCCCTCTTTCTCTTTATCTTTATATTTCCGATGAACACCATCAACTAAACTTCACCAACAACCGCTGTCGCCGCTTCCTATCTCACACCACCACCACCTCCTACCATTGATTCTGAAGACGTATCTGAATCCGACCACATCAATAACCGCAAACCTCTTTGCTCTAGTAACCGCACGTCTAAAGACAAGGGAATGACAATCGAAGAAAACGGCGGTGTATTGCCATGGAATCTGAGGCCCAGGAGATTACTATTAATGGTAATGGTATGAAAGTTTTTGCTAATGAGGTTTCTAGTGATTTAGAATCAAAATGTCAATAAAAATAACCAAAACGAATTAAAATTTTGGTTGATTGAGGAGCAAAAATCGGTTTCTGATGGGGCTAATTACCCAATTTTGTATAGATTTCCCCTAACTGTTTTTCATAATCTTTTAAAAAACCAAAACGACCTAATATTTTGGTTGAATGTTCTTCATTTTATGAGTTGAATTTTCCTTTATTTTATGGGTTGAATGTTTTTAATTTGTGGGTTGTTTGTTCTTGAATTTTACTCGTAACTTTAAAATTGAAGTAAAAAAAAAAATCAAGATTGCAGTAAAATTCCACTCCTAACCTCATATTACATTGAAGAAAAACAAGTCATGTGTTCTATCCCTCAAGATGGGTTGCTCAGGGAGAAAATTAAAATGGTGGATTAGGTATAGGGAATTGGGTTGGTTTTAATTTGTTAATGGGATAAAATAAGTGGAATGTTATTATTGGATGGATTTTAATACTGTATTAGAAAATCAGTTAAAAAAAGGATAAAAGACAACAATACCCTTGATTTAACTGATTAATTTAACAAAGTTAGTCCTAGGGATAAAAACCAAAATAAAATAGAAACCACAAGGACGAAAAAAGCAACTTTTAAAGATCAGGGACGAAAATCGTTATAAGTAAAAAACCACAGGGACGAAAATCGTAGTTTACTCAAACTTTTAAATACAAATTATTAGGCACAAGGTACCATCATTTTATGCAATATTTTAAAATTTTCTTAATTTACAAGTATCAAAGCACAAGATACATATTACTACTGTAGGCTTCTAACACCCACCAATTTGGTATGTACAGGGCATTCCTTTTATGCAGATCTTTCTATATATCACTATTAATTAATATATTATTATAATTTTGTTTTAATTATATTATTAAATATGTAATTGGTTATTTTTTTTTCTAGATGTCATTAAAATATATAAGATAATCAATGAATTCTAAGAAAATACTTAATTTTTTATATAAAAAACATTATATTATTAAGCCTAAATTAAACAAATTTATAAAAAAAAAACATTATCACTTTCTCAAAACCATCGAAAATCGTACTGTAAATCGACAAAAAAATAAAATGAAACATTAAAATAGTGATGTATCTCACTGCATTGCGCGATTACGCTTCAAGTATTAAATGAAACAAACCCTTTTAAAAATAATTTTAGACATTAATGTCAAAATGTGTTAGAAAGGGTGTCTAACATATGATATTAATTTAATATCTGTATTTCTTTTTATTTTGACTTTTAACATAACAAACCCTACACATAGTTTCGTTGACTATAAACACCCTTCTCCATTTATTTTATTATTATTAGGAGTAAGACATATAAGATACTATGGAGTTGTTTAGTTGTTGTTTTTATGAAGTTCGAGAGGGTTTTTTCATAGATAAAATAAATGTGTTTTTTAATTGGGAAGAGTTTGTTTGAAAAAAAAAACATGTTTTTTTGCATAAAGTTCACTGCTAAACAGTAACATATAGCTGATCGAAAAAGTTGTGAGTCCCATTAAACTCATTAATTTGCTAACAAACAGACCCTACATCTTGAAATCCAAACCCTTTTTGTTTCTTTTAATCTGAAAATATGTAGGCTTTCTCCAAGTTTTACAGTTAATACATATATTTTAATAACTTTAGTATTCTTTAAATTATCAAAATAAACAATTGAACCTTACATATCTTGAATTGTTTTTCAATGACGAGGTTCTTTTAGTTTGCTTTGTATCAGTTTTGTTATGGATGAAGGATTAATTAGTTTAGTGGATTTTAAACCGTTGATTCAAACTCGTTCTTTTTAATATGTAATATCTGATAGTTCTCGTTCAACTAATCTATAAGATCTACACAAACTTCCATCTTTACACAACCATTGCAAACTTATGGTCTCTTCTATTACATGGACATGGTTATGAAGAAATGATAGCAAATGTGATATCTGATCCCACCACCTGCTTAAACTATCAACCTAACAACTTTCAGGATAAACTGTTTCTTCTAATTTTAAAAACGGTACAGAAACAATATTTGAAAGCAGATGATTGCTAATTCATACCCTTATCATCCCCGTCTCTTTTTTTTATGTTATATTATCAATCCATTTCATGAAATCAAATTTAATGGTGTGTTTTGTTAGTTTCATATGTTATATGACTGATACAATAACCATATTTGTTTCATTTATAAAAAAAGAAGATCGATTAGGTTTACAACGTGCAAGTGAGTATGTTAACAATACAGGGTTTTGCACGATTCCATTTTACTTCGTCCCCTATGAGAAAAAACACGGGCGTGACAAAATATGAAGATGATAAGAAATATGTCAGCAAGGACGTTGGGTTCCCAATGAGGTGGATTGTAAGATCTCATATTTGTTGGGGAGGGTAACTAATGTTGTCTTATAAGAGACTGGATGTCTCCTCTAACAGACGCGTTTTAAAGCCGTAAGCAGTGGCGGATCCAGAAAAAATAATTGATGGGGGACCCATTTTTTCTAGCAATAACAATAGCAAGATAATTACATAAAAATCAATGGTTTATTTATCAAATACCAATAACAATATCAATATAAGTATAAAGTATATAACACATTTAGTTTGAACTTTAAACAAAATTGCAATTTGCAAAATTAACCTAAGTAGCAAGTACAGTACCTAACAAACATTTCAATTTCTTTAAAAACCTACAAAATCAATCCAAAATACCAAATTGCAAATACCAAATACTAGGAAAATAAAACCAAATACCAATAAAAGTTACCAACAATTCAACAAAATTATTTATCAACAAAAATCAAGAGTATAAATCAAATTAGGTTTTTACCCAAATCTGAAATCAGGGGACTTGCCGACTTGGTGCAGCGATTGAGCGAGAGAAAGAAGGAAGTGAATATCGAGAGAAGGGAGACGAAGTCAGTCACGGTCGTTGGTCACGCCGTCACGGAGTCACAGTCAACAACGTCGTCAATATTTGAGCTGAGCGTCAGCGTCTTGTCTTCTGTATCTGTTTTCAGATTTCAGTCATCGAGAACATGAGATTGAGGAGAGTTAGGTGTCGTTTATTTTTTAAGAGGTCTAAAGTCTGAAGTCTTAATTTAGTTATGATTAATAAGAGGTGATGTGTAAAAATGTCTGAATGATTCTGACTTAAGAGCCATAGATATTTTTAAAAAAACAAACAACCCCTTAGTGTATGATGTATTGATGTTATGGGCTGCTGGAAATTAAAGAGGCCTAGGATAATTATTGTAGGGGGCCCATAAGCTTAAACACTATAAAACATAAGTAAAAAAAAAATTAGCTGTCACGTGGTAGGCTGGTTGGGGGTCCAGGACCCTACCGGCCATGAGTCCATCCGCCCCTAGCCGTAAGTCTAGGTATAAAAAAAACGGACAATATCTTATACGATTGACTTGAGATGTTATAAATATACGAGATGTAGTTCAAACTCCCGTACCTTCCATGTATACACATATTTGATGGTTAAATGCAATAGATGATCTGTATCTATTTTGTTGTCAATCCTTAAATACAAGTAAAGATTGAAAACTTTTATGAAATTCAGGGGTTTTAAGTGCACTTAAGCAAAAGTTGAAGGGCTTAATTAACCTACCGGAAAGACAACCCGATAACACGGTTTACACCGAAGAAGCTCACCGTCAAATGAAACCTCAAGAAGTTACATTTTCGGCCCCTCATCTTTTCGTTTCTGACAAACTTTGGCCCCTCACACATCTCGGCTTCATTATGGCGACATGCTATATTATTGTAAGTTTATAAATTATTCAAATATTATTTTATATCATTATAAGCTATAGATTTTTATAAATACTAAAAATATGTATTTAGTTGCCTTTGACAAACCATCTTTTTTCATATTATACACAGTGGTGGACACAAAAATTTTGCCGAACGGCTAGATCTTTAGATGGATCAAACGTCCATAAAGTCATCCGATGTGTTTTAGCCGAATTCCACCGTTTCAAATGATTTTTTTGAAGTTTTTGATTTATTTTCAGGGATTTTTAATTTTTTTGATTGATTTCAATGGACTTTTTCGGTTTTTGGTTGATTTCGTGGGACTTTTTCGATTGTTTGTTTGGTATTCCTTGAGCATTTTTCATGGTTTAGTGGGTGCACCTTTTATACCGCAATTTTTTTTTAGTTACACAAATAAGTTATGCAGATGCACGGGACCCCGCTTGGGGCTTAAAAAGTCCGCCCCCGATTAGACATTATTTATAAACTCATAAAATAATCGAATAAGTATATCGATAAAAAGAAAATAAAGATAACGTAGCATTGAAAGTTGTTAGAAAATGGACCCGATCAATCACAATGGGGCGGGCGTTTGTCCCCTAGAACAAAGTCGCACCTGAACAACTTGCCGTCATATATTCAGCCACGGGCCCCATTAGCGCTCTTAATGTTACAGATTATGATATATTTCCGTTTATAACAGAATACGAATGGTAAAAATGAAGGTAACAACCACATACATTTAACAAAGAAAAGGTTGTGTGCCCTCCATGCAAGATCAAATATCTATTATCTTCATGATCAACTATCTCCTAAGTTTGAACGATATTTTTGAGGTTGCACTTAGGCGATTTAATGACACGATTCTTGACCTACTACGTTGGACAGGAACTGTGGCATAGGAACCGAGACTACATAGACAAATTGATGTGTACAGTGTCACGCTTAATTTTATGTGGTTTAAATATATATACTCAATGCTTTCTTCAATTAATTATTTTAAACAACATCCTATCTAAATCTTTACTCACACAATAGATAACCAAAACAAGAAAGCTTGCTCTACTTACGTGTGCACCTTAGGAGGGACTGGTTAGTCATTTGCTACTTGATCACAAACGGGCTACAAAGATTTGGAACAACTTTTGTTGTGATGGAGTTTGTTTTGGTCAATATGTCAGGTTCATTTTGTAATATCACAATCAATTGGCTCTCGAGGCCGATTATAATAGCATCCACTGTTGCGAATGGATAATAGTCCAAGGAGTTTTTACTTATTCTAGTTTCAATATGAGTAGTTGATCAAATTTATGATAAAAACAACACGGAATATTTGTGATGAAAAATATATAAAAATCATTGACGGAACACAAAATCTTATAAAATAAACACTGATAGTTTTTACACGACGTAAGAGGTAAGATCGCATCATTTTTTATAATCTTGGATATTTGGGCCACTTTGGGAGTAACTTGGCAAATTCAACAGGTTCTGAAGTTAACAGACAAACCCTTCAGTGACCCTAAAAAGATATGAATCCACGATATTCGAGGAACAAACTCAATACATACGTCTTATAAACACCCGTGTACCATCACATGCTCATAAGATCTTAAACAAACGCTTTTCAATCAAAAAAAGCTAAAACCCCATGATTTCACACAATACTCATAAAAAAACAACGTCGATACCCATTTTTCACAGATAATCAAATTCAGTTAATTTCAACCCGATACATAAAAATTTCAAAAAACCTTATCAAACCAATATTCATTTATGATGTTTTTAGTTGCAACCCAGATTTCAATACATAAAAACCTTTTGGTGTTTTAACGTTGAAGGCCCGGCATTTACACTTTCCCCAATCTTTTTATACCCCCCCCCCCCCCCCCCCCCCCAAAAGAAAGAAAAAAAACAATTAAAAAAATATCAATTTTGTTCTATTTAACTTGATCATAACTCAACCTGTAACCTTCCCCATTTCTCTGAATCAATCAATTTTGCTTCTTGTTTGAATCACAATCACAAATTCACAACAACCTTTCATTTTCAAACCCAACTCCCACATTCATCACTTCACTTTCCTACTCAAATCTTTGTATAAATGTAATGTAATTCTTGGAGTTTTTCATGATTCAATCACATTTTAGATCAATTTCTGATCTGGGTTTTTTATTTTACCTCAAAAAGATCGTTTCTTGACTTCAATTTTCAAGTTTCTGATCTGGGTTTTTGATTTTATCTCAAAAAGATCGTTTTTTGACTTCAATTTTCAAGTTTTTGATCTGGGTTTTTTTTTATTTTACCTCAAAAAGATCGTTTCTTGACTTCAATTTTCAAGTTTTTGATCTGGGTTTTCGATTTTACCACAAAAAGATCGTTTCTTGAATTCCAATTTCAAGTTTTTTTTTGTTCCGCCATGGATAAAGATTTCTTTCTCAACGCCGGATTGCAGTTTCAACCCAACTGGAAGTTGATGAGTATGATGCCGGAGATGACTTTTCCGGCGGACCGATCGTCTGCGGCCGGTGTTTTTCGGTCGAATTGGGAGAAACAAGATCAGTATTCTCAGTTCGAATCAGCTCTGAATTCAATGGTTTCGTCCCCTGTTTCCGGTTCGACGGTTTCCGCCGACATTACGGTGGTCCGTGAGCTCATCGGAAAATTGGGCGGCGGAGGCGGCGGTTCTCCGGCTGCCGTGCCGCGCAATGGCGCGGCGGTAAATTCATCGCCACCACCCAAGTTGAATTTGCCGATTATCGACCATTTTGTCAAAGAAAGCGGGAATTCGATGGCGTTGAATCCGAATTTACCGTTGATCGCCGCGGATCCCGAGTTCGCCGAGCGGGCAGCGAAGTTTTCCTGCTTCGGTAGCCGGAGTTTCAACGGTAGAACGAATGGATTGGGGTTGAATAGAAGCAACCCCGAGTTCCAATTCGGAGCTAATGTTTCTCCGGTGACCGGAAACTCGAAATTCCCCCGGGTTTCGAGTAGTCCGGCCCTGAGAATCGATCGTTCTCCGATTGGATTCGAAGATTCCGAAAAACCCGACATGAAAACAATGTGTTTGGATAAGAAATTCAGTAGATTTTCAAGCTCAACTGCCAATTCCAATGAAGAATCCTCTGTTTCTGAACAAATCCCAAGTGGGGAACTTGGATTCAAGAATCAAAAAGATTCAAATTCAAGAAAAAGAAAAGTTGGATCAACAAAAAAGGTGATAAACCCATTTTGATTACACAAAACCCGGATATAATCATCGAATTGTTTGATTTAGATGTCGATAAAAATTGGGAATTTTTCGTGTTTTCAGGAGGAAGACGCGGTTGATGATTCGAGCTCGAAAAGATCGAAAAAACCGGAAGAAAATGGAGGGAAAACAGGGGAAAACACAAAGGCAATTGAAGCACCAAAGGATTACATTCATGTTAGAGCAAGAAGAGGTCAAGCTACAGACAGCCATAGTTTAGCAGAGAGAGTAAGTTTTCAAAGAATCAAAAAGATTTCTGATTTGATCATGGTGATTTCAAGATTTTGGTGCTAAACCACTTGTGGTCATTTGGGTTGTGGCGCACTAGGTTAAGACTCAGAGGATACATTAGAAGTTTCATCTTTTCGGGTTTAAATCCAGGCGCTGCCAAAGCCATTGTGGCCACTTGGGTTGTGGCGCACTGGTTAAGACTCGGGAGATGCAATAGAAAAACTCATATTTCCTGGGTTTGAATCCAAGTGTTGCCAAATCTCTTATGGCCGCTGGGGTTCTGGCGCACCGGTTAAAACTCAGGAGATGCAGTAGAAATCTCATATTTCCTGGGTTTGAATCCAGGCGCTGCCAAAGCCCTTATGGCCACTTGGGTTGTGATGCACTGGTCAATACTCGGGGGATGCAGTTGAAAATCTCATCTTTCCGGGTTTGAATAGAGCTGCCAAAATCTTTGTGGCCATGAAAGTTCACTTGCCATCACTCCAAGTCATTCGTGGTGGCCCTGCTGCATATGTTGGCTCCGATACCCACTTTACAAAAATAAACGATTATATGGTGCTAACAAAATCCGCAATTTTTGTTGGTTTTCAGGTTAGAAGAGAGAAGATCAGTGAAAGAATGAAACTTCTTCAAAATCTTGTACCAAATTGCAACAAGGTTTGTTTAAAAATGTCAACTTTGATCGTTTTTAGTGACGAAAATGGGTGAAAATCTCAAAAAATATTTCGTTTTTTGATGATTTAGGTTACGGGAAAAGCACCAATGCTCGATGAAATCATCAATTATGTACAATCATTGCAGAAACAAGTCGAGGTATCACATAATTCTAATTAAATCCACCATTTTTTTATTGGTTTAAACGCTTCAACCCTCTAAAAATTCTTCGTAATCTCTCTCTTTTCATAGTTTCTTTCGATGAAGTTAGCTACAGTCAACCCATGTCTCGATTTCGACACCATTAACGTAAGTCATCTCAAAAACCTAAAATGTCATCATCATCATCGTCATCATTCAGTTTTCTTACATGAGTACAAATCGAATTGCAGATTAATCAATCAAACAACAATCTTTCACACCAAATTCAACCAACTTTTTACGATCAAAACCCACAAACACTCTTCAGTGGATCCGTTCATGAATTCACCGAACCATTCCCACAGGTAAAAATCTTGAATCAACCACTTAATTTCGTAACGAAAAAAAAAAAAAAAATTTATGTGAAATTTAACGAATTTTTGTTGTTACAGTTTCCGGGATTTGGTCAAGATGATCTTCAAAGCATTGTCCAAATGGGGTTTGGTGAAAATCTTGATCTTTGATCCACCATTTTTGTTCAAATGGAGCTTTGATTGCAACCAAGATGTACATAAAAAAAGAGATCATCTATGGTTCTGCTAATGGAATTTTAGGTCTAATTGAAGAAATATTCTTCTTAATATTTTTACATTTCTAGTTATTTTTTTGTAATTTTTTTCCATTATTATGTAATTGTAGTATATGTATAAATTGTGTGTTTTTCTTCAAAGTATTCAAAAATAAATTTTGTTAATAGAGAAAAGTTGAGATATGGATTTATGTAGAAAATGCAGATATTGAAGCTTCTAGTTTATATTTTATAGTAAAATATGCTTTAAAATTTTCTCCAAAATAAAAAGAGTAGAGATAGATGAAAATCTACAATTTTAGAGAATTTTTTAAACTAAAAATAGATAAAATGCTTTTTTTTTTTTTTATTGTTAGTGTCAATGAGGTTAAATGTATTATTGATTTGTATACAGTTTATTTGGAGGGATATTAGAACCATTAAATATTTGAGATCTCTAAATTGAAAAAATTGTTCAAGTTGGATGTAATTCTTTTTACATATTTTAAATTTTGTTTTTCTATTTTGAAAATATTATGGAAAATCTGCTAGACATGCTTTTAAAGCATCCCTAACCGATTTTCTAAAGTAAAGAAAATGAAGATTTTGTTCTCTATTTTGCTATAACAGGTTATCTATTTCGTTATTTAAAATAGAAAAAACTCTAAATTTATAGAATTCTCTATAACTTGATATAAATAAAAGATAAATGACTTTTATTTATTTATTCTCATCAATGAAATGAAATTATTGTTAAAATTTATCTTAAATTTTTTAAAAGATGTATAAAGATGATAAAATTATTAATAATCTAATAATATAATTAATATTAAAATCTGTTAAAGTTAAATAGAGTATAATTATCTTTCAGAGTTTTTAATTTTTATTTCTTTATTTTAAAGAAATTATAAAAAAATTATGCTGAAAATACTATTATAAATACCAAAAACCCATTGAAACTTTTGTCATATATTTGTTAAAATATAATTATAAACAATTTTTTTTTTTTTGGAATTATAATAAACATTTTAGACTGAAATTTAATGATTTTAGAATGGAAGATAGCGATATTTCCATAATTTCTGCCACATTTTCTGCTCCTGTAATTTTCACAGATTAACCAAAAACCAGAACCTTCTGTTCTGTTCTGTTCTTCTTCATGATTACAGCAATAAATAAAACATTAAAAAAATTAATTAATATTAAATCAATCTAAATAATAAATAAATAAATAAATAAATAAGAAGAATTAGAAGAATCCCAGGTTGGCTTTGGTGAATTCTGACTAGACCCAATGAACACAAAACCAACTTTTATTAATCAAATAAATAAAATTAAAAAAATAATATACATCAACTTTAATAATAAAATATTGGTGTGACAAAAGAAAAGTTAAAAGATTTGAGTGGATTTACAGGTATGGAAAAAGATGCTGAATTTAAAATTCATAGGGGGTGGTTAGTAAAAATCCAATTTTTTGGGGGTATTTTTTATTAAAATAATATTTTTGAAATTGACAGATTTACCCCTCTCTTATTTTATTTTAGAGTAACTTACGTTTTTAGCTCATGTGATTTGTTAAAGATTGTGACTTTCGTCCCAATTGTTTAGAACTTATTATCTTCGATTATATGGTTTGTTATTCATTGTTGATGTGGTTTACAATTTTTTACTTTTTAGTCTCTTAGGTAGCGTTTGGTACGCAGACATGATTGGATGAGACGGAACATGACAGAATTGGACAGGACATGACAAGAGACTATGATTGGACTGAACAGGACTGGATTGGACAAGATAAATGTCTGTTTTTTGTTTGGTACGACTAGGATGGGATAGGACTGGACTCGACAGATTTCCCTAAAGATTGTTTGATGATTTTATATGCCATATAGTAGTTATAAATAACACAAATAAAGTATATCTTTAAATAATTTAATTAAAAAACATTTATATTTTTTACACGATTTTCATACATATAAATACATACAAAAACATTGGTAGGAAATTTGAATTAAGAATCTGAAAAAATTGATGGTAGTTCGAAAAAATCCGATTCATAGAAATAAAATATAATATTTGATTCAATTTGGAAGATCTTATTGAATTGGCGGATGTATAGTTGTAGCGACAAGTAAAGATAAAGGCAATGGATGGCCGGTGAATAACGGTATTTGTGAAGAACGTGAAAGATAGTGGATAGTGGTGGTGCAGGAGGTTGTTGTGGTGGAGGTATAGGTGGTCGACGATGGTTGTGGTGGTGGTGATGGCGGTAGACAGTAATAATAGAGGTTATTGTAGTGGAGGAAAAGGCGGAGGTCACCGACGGTGATTGGTGGCGAGCGACGATGGTTGGCGGTGAGCGTCGGTGGTGGCGGCGACAATGGATGGTGGTGATCGGTGAAGGTGGCGATAGGCGGGGGTTGTGGAGGTGGTGGAGGAAGTTGTTTTAGTAGTGGAGAAAGAGGTGGAAGTGGTCGACGATGGTTGTTGGTGGCTACCGGTGGCCGCTGATGGTGATGGCGGCCATAGGTGGTGGTGATCGGTGTTAGTGGAGGTGGTCGACGATGGTGGTGGTGGTGACGATGGTCGATGGTTGTGGAGGCGGTGGAGGAGGTTGTTATAGTGGATAAATAGGTAGAGGTTGCCGACGGTGGTTGGCGGTGGCTACTAGTGGCCACCGATGGTGGTAGTGACATTTAAGACTAATACCATATTAAGTTTATATATCAAATGACGGTAGATCAGTGATTTTTAGTTTCTGTCTCACTTTTGTCCCATGTTGTTCAACTTATTTTGGTGGAACAAGAAAATACCTTTTTGGGTCACACCATGTCCAGTCTTTGTCCATGTCTCATGTCGCGCCAAACGTGGGACAACGAAATTTTGTCCTGTCCCATGTCACGCCAAACATGGGACAATGAGTTTTTGTCCCGTCCCGTCTCATCCAGTCTGCAAACCAAACACACCCTTAGGGTGCGTTTGGTTTGCGGGAATGGATTGAAATGGATTGGATTTCAAGTAAGGATTTGGATTTGGGGGAATTTGAAATCCCTTCATGTGTTTGGATAAAAATTTGAAATCCATCAGGCTTTAGAATCCATCAGATTTGGATTTCAAATCCAGACTCATTGCAACGGATTTTGAAATCCATCATGTAAGGGAATTTTAAATGGTCAACGGATTTCAAATCCGGTCAACGAAATCCATTCCTGCAAACCAAACACAGGATTGGAATGGATTTGAAATCCAAATCCCTCCAAATCCATTCCAATCCCACAAACCAAACGGGACCTTAAGGTTACGAATTAGTTCAGTAACGAAAACAACAATAAATTGTAGAATATGCACAAAAATCACAACTTTTAAACTATAAAGATGAAAATAAAAAATATTAACAAATCACAGGGACGAAAATTGTAATTTACTATTTATTTCATTAAGACTTGAATTATGGATTGATTTATTTAAAAAAGATTCTTTGAAAATGATATGTTTTATAGAAGAGTTAAGAATTAAAAAAGTGATTTTATATTTTAATAAAATGGTTAGGTGCCAGAATTGTCCCCCCATTAAATAATTCTTTTTAATCAATCATATGGGTGTTGAAATTTAATTGTATTCACTTTAATTAAGCTAAATAGTTTAATTTTTGAATTTTAAAAATATTTTAGAAAAGAATATTATTGATCAAATTTAAGTAAGAACTTAATTTATGTGAAAAATAATTAAATTCTTATGTAAATGTGTGGGAAAATTGACGAAACAGGTCTTTTTGAATAACGTTTTTTCACTTTTTAATCGATTTTCTTTTTTAATTTGATTAAAATAGGTAAGATTTTGTAACTGCTCGTCTCACAACTAATGAAGTATACTTATTTTTTGAATTAAATTTAAATGTAAAGGGGTTGATTTGCAAATTCTCCTTAATGGCTCGGAAATGGACTAATAAAAAATACATTTCCTAAGTTACGAAATGAATACTTATAAAATCTTGACTATTTTAATTCAAACATTAAAAAGTCAGCTAAAAAAATAAAAAATATTTATCCAAAATAACTAATTTGATGAATTTATGCAAATGAATTAGGAACACATGAAAAAGTCTTTCTAATAAGTATTTTTTTCCATAATCAAATGTTGACTATTTAACATCTACTTGTTAGTTGTTACTCTTGTCAGAATTTTTGTTAATAAACTATAAACAATTATGTTTTTTTTTTCTTTCAGTTTTATATATTAATATGGTTTCAAAATGAAAACATTCTTGCTTTACAGGAAAAAAGCAAAAACATTTATGAGGTATTCATATTATTTAATCCATGATAAAAATTGGAATAAACTAATATTTATCAACAATTTTATGTTATTTTAGATTTATTTTTATTTCTTAAATATTTCTAGTATGAATTCTTATGATATGGTAATGATGTAATTTTGTTATGATAGTAATGTGATAATGTTTTGATAGATCGTAGATTGCTTATTATGTGATTTTGTTATGATAATTATGTGATAAATTGAAGACCAGTGATGATTACGTTCACAATCATCGGTTATGTATGTTTATTATGTGATTGCATTTTTTTTCAATTTTACGTCTGCTTGCCTTCGATATTCCTAAAAAAATGCTAAATATTTATTTTATTAATTTTATTTAATATTTTACTGCTTCCATTAATACTTCTAAAATTGTGACTTACAACAACATGATGTACTTATAAATGTTCTTATTTTTATGTATATTACAGGTGTTTTCGTTTAAATAGACACATACGTATAAAGAAAAACAGAATCTAACAACAATGATAAAAACAGACGTAAAATGATTAATCGTATGATGGTGAGATGTTTTAACGCGTTATGAGTATCATTAATTATTATTTCATCTTCATCAAAAGTGATAACCTTTATTCTTTTAATTAATTACTTTCTAATTGTTTATTAATTAAAAAAAAAAGAATCTTGAGAACATATTTTTATATCAATATCATGGAATTTTCTATTTTTCTGTCTCCATTCATTGTATTGTATTTCATGGTTTTATTTTTGAAAATAATAATTAACACTTTATTAAAATCAAATTTATTTAAACACTTTGTAATGGGCTTAATTTATTTCAAAATTATGGGCAATGGTCACATGGCATGTCTAGTTTTTGACCTTCATAAACACTTTTTTTTGGGTGGTATAAGTTTAGATCACTAAGGTTCAACAAGATGTGCCAATTGTTAATTAAATAAGTTAATAATCTTTTGGTTTTAGTATCAATATCGTTGGTTGTGATAAAATTAACATTTTGGACATGGGTTTTGTTTCAGTTTGTGCATTAGAGTTCAGGTAATCAACCAATTCTTATTGATAGAACAATTTTAATTTACGCCTGATTGTGTAAGACAATAGATTCAAAAGGGAGCAATGACAAATTAGAGACAATGATGTCGTGTTGCATCGATGTAGAATCAATATGGGTTTTCGCTTGGTTTTGATCCACTGGGAGTTGGCATAGTTGGCTTTCGGTTCTTACATCAAGATTATGTTTTCTTTGGTTCAAGATGATCAGGGTTTTTGATGTGTATCAGTAGTAGTGAGATGATTCGACTGTTTAGATTATACTCTCTCTATATATATATATTATATTGATGAATTTTAACTCTTTAAAAATAGTATTTAGTTGGTTCCACTAGGAAGAAAGAAATGATTATGATGAGAGGAAGTTGATGGTGGTGGTTATACCCTATGATCATGAAGGTGGGTCTCCATTTACCATATTATTAAGCTTCACTTGCTTTCACTTCTTTTTTAAAATTCTATTTTTTTCAGATAAAAATATCTGAAAATTAAAAAAGTAATATTGTTTATGTTTTAGAAAAGTTAAAATTTTATTATGGTTTATCTTTTAGAACACATATTTTCTCTGTTTTTTTATTAAATTTAATTAGTTTCAACATTAACAATTATTACAGCATATTGGTAAAACTGATTGTCACCAAAAATTTAATCTATTAAATGTCGATTTCCCATGTCAAATCTACAAGTTTTGGAATGACACTGGTTTTGCACAACTATAGTATATGTTTATCACGTAAAACATCTAATAAACCCCCGATATAATAGGAAATTTGAGAAATAAATCGTTAGAATTGTTGCACTACAAACAAACCAATCTGTTGCTGAAATGGAAGAAACACTTTATCTAGTTATCAAAGAATTTGTCTTTAAGCAAAACCCGTCGTCTATGATTTTTTTCTTGACAAGATTATGAAACAATATCAGTATTTTTTAAAAAACATCAGTTTTATCTAACAAACGTGAATTATATTTTTACTTTTATGGTATGGGTGGGTTTAAGTGTTGTTTTTCCATTGTGACATCCAACTAAGTGATACTTGTGAAATCATCTTCATAGGTTTTTCCCACTTTTGGTCCTTTTCATTAGAAAGCAACTTTCCATTGTCTACACATGATTTTGTCTCCCTTTTCCAACCAAATACTAGAACTTGAGCCTAATATTGTCTCTTTTCCTTAATCTAGGGCATGAAGATTGGTGTCAAAACCATTAATTCTTTTTCAGATCGGTTAGAAATCAGTCGTGATTCGTGAAACACGACTTTAAAACATGTTCAATGTGATTTTTTTGGGATAAGAAGAATTGGGATCTAGGAAGTCAATATGAATGTGGAAGGTGTACGGATCACAACACACGATGATGATAATGACGCCAATTTGCTACAGTCAAATTTATTGTAAGATCTTACACTGGCTGGGGATTGGAACTGAAGTTGCCTTATAAGGGACTGGATACCTCCATCATTTTTAAGATTTTATTATTACACATCAAAACCAACTACATATAGTTTCTTTCATAATAGGATAAAAACAATAGAAAAAGTAGTTTCATAATAGTCTTTTCAGAGCTTCTACGCCATATTTAGATATATTCCAAATCAAGTTCTCCATCAAACAAGAGAGATCATGTTTTGTTCCTCAGATGCAAATAATTATTTGGACTCGACAACAATTATGATGATGATGATGGCGCAAATTTGCTATATCTAGGTTTACTTCTAAGACTTTATGATTATACATAAAAAATAGTTATATAGAGTTTTTTTTCCTTTCTGGAAGGGTGTCATAAGTTATGCCTAGACTAATCCCTTTGGCAAATTATGACTGTAAGACATCAACCCCGATTAAACCTCAGTGGCCACAATTGTTGTGTACGCCTGAATTCGAACCCTGGGCAGATGAGATATTGCACCACATCCCCCTTGTGGTTAAAATAGAGTTTCTTTTTGTAACACCCTCAAGTCTGGAAATAGCAACTAATTTAAAATTTTCTAAATATATCGATAACTGATTCATCTACAACAACAATTTAAGGTTTAACTTCAATAAACACATTTCAATCCTTATACACGGTCTATAATAGGGACAAATGTTACTAAAAACCCAATAACAGTTACTATCTCCAAACTGCGGAAGACTTCACCAAACTACTTACCCTCGAACAAGACTAATGCTCATCTCTTCATAGTACTGCTAGAACCAAACCCCAACAAGAACATGATGCACATGCCGACAAATAAAAAGTTTAGACTTAACGCCTAGTGAGCTCAAGAGTTTTCATTAGATATATAAAACAATAAACTTAAAGAATGTTATTTAAATCGTGATTTTCAAAATGAAATACGTTCAGTCTTAAAATGTAACACCCTAAAAATTGGGGCAAAATAAAACTTAAAATTTCGGCAACAAGACGGCTAAAAATAAGGATTTAGAACCTGTAATAAGAACAACTAAAACCCCAAGACGTGAGTTAGTTTGTACAACCAAGAGTAGCGGTAAAGATGAAACATAATACACAACAACCTAATTAATCTAGAACAATTTAATTAACTAGATTAAATACGGGTGTTGCTATGTCTCCAAAAATCGCTCCTCTCAAGACCCCAAAAATAATGTCTGAAACATGGGTGCTCCTAGGTGTGCTTTTGGCGGGATCAAGGTTCCCTAGACACACCGCTAGCTGAACCTGTGAGTCAAAGTACACATGCACAAGTGTTAGGTTAAAGTCAAGAGGGATATATAAGAAGTTCACATTTTATAAAGAAGCACAAGTAAATCAAGTAAATGTTACCGATACGCCTTTAGATTAAATTCGTGCCATCATCCCATTTTGGGATGATCAAATTCAACTTGTATAAATCATTAGAGATAATCTCCAAATAACGGGGAAAATCCCGTTCCATCTTGGGTGACAAGAACACGTAAGTGGAGTCACCTGCGATGTTAAATTGGATTTCACCACATATCCCGATCCTAATTCCCATGCCACGTCGGACATCACAATCCTTGGACCGTTTATGCCTCTAACGCTTACTCCGTCGAGTTACGCTCCAAGGACTTATGGACATGGATGCCTATCCAAAGTAGACGAGTTACAACTCAGAGACTTGCGTCACCTATTGCCTACTCGCTAAAGACCCGATGGTCAACAATTGCATTTCATTTAAGAACCATCTAATTCCTCGTGCACAAGGGATTAGACTTAACTTCCGCATTTAAGTCATGCTCACATAGATAATTAGCACATTCCATGCGAAGAACACATTTAATTCAAGAGTACATTAAGACTTAGTTCATGCATATCTCTACTCCATTACTTGAGTGACAACATAGAAACCTCACTAGGTGATATACATAAGACCCAACTGCTGATAAGAATAATTCTTCATATTTCCCCATATCCATAAATAAACATTCACCAGAACAATTATTTCATTCATACAAGGCCCTTAACGCATTAAATGAAGCTTAACATGCCAAGACCTCCATACATGGTAAGTACACAAAACCCTAAATTTAGTTTACTTGAATACTTAGCAATGGTCATATAAGCAAATAATGATGCAAATCAAATAAATATGGTTTAGGAAACTCACCAATAGGATTGTAATGACAAACCCTAGAAATGGAGAAACCCTAGATTTGAGAACCTTGAACCTCAAGAAAATGGAGCTAGCTACCAAGAGAGAGGAACCCTAGTTAGCAATAAATACACCTCATCAAGATTCTAGGGGTGATTAAAGGTAGAAAAGATGAAGTTATTGAAGAGGAGAAACCTTACCTAGGGTGAGAAAATCGATTGTCTTCAAAACCCCAAACAATGCAATAAATGAAACTCTCAAGAAAATCAAGCATTAAAAGCCTTTCACCCCGACGACGATTGTGACACGCGAGAGTGACAGGGCACTCTCGCTGGTCACTCTCGCCGAGTTTGTACCGCAACTTTGGCCCGGATGACCAAAGTTGGTCTCCGTGATTGTGGCACCGCGAGAGTGACATTGGCACTCTCGCCAGTCACTCTCGCCCGAAATGTACCGAGAGTTCCCCTTGGGCCTCGGCGATCTTGCCACCGCGAGAGTGACCATGGCACTCTCGCCAGTCACTCTCGCTGAGTGCCTAACCTTTGAAAATTCGACTTCTTTCGATCCCGCTCTCTCTCTACTGATTCTAAGGCAATTTTATAAAAACGAACTATAAGCAATTATGATTACTAAATAATTCATGGTCCCAAAATTTGGGGTGTTACAATCCTCCACCCCTTAGAATAGATTTCGTCCTCGAAATATTAACTAGACAAATAAGCGCGGATAACGCTTCTTCATGTCTTCTTCCACCTCCCAAGTCACATTGGCTCCTTGGTGGTGTTTCCATTGAACTTTCACCATAACCACTTCCTTGTGTCGTAACTTCCTTGTCTTCCTTTCCAAGATAGTCTCGGGTTCTTCCACGCACCGATTGTTATCCACCCGAATCTCCGACAAGGGAATAACACTCTCTTTTTCGGCTAGACACCTTCTCAAGTAACACATGTGAAATGTGGGGTGAATTCCGTCCATCTCGGGCGGAAGATCCAATTTGTAGGCTTGAAGCCCAATACGCTCCAAGATGGTGAAATGTCCTAAGAAACGAGGACTAAGCTTCCCACGTTTTCCAAACCTGATTAATCCTTTCCACGGTGAAACTTTCAACATTACTCTTTCACCCACTTGGAATTCGACCGACCTCCTCTTCTTGTCCGCGTAGCTCTTTTGTCGGTCTTGAGCCGCTTTCAAACGCTCTCGGATGCTCTTAACCTTGTCGGTCGTTTCTTGCACAATCTCCGGTCCGACAAACTGTTTCTCGCCCGCTTCTAGCCAATAAACGGGTGTTCTACACGTTCGTCCGTATAACGCCTCAAACGGTGTCATGCCAATACTCGAGTGATAACTGTTATTGTAGGCGAACTCCACTAATGGAAGGTGTGAATCCCAATTTCCCCCGAAGTCGATGATACAAGATCTCAACATGTCTTCAAGAGTTTGGATGGTCCTCTCGCTCTGTCTGAGGGTGATAAGCGGTGCTCAATTTAATTCTTGTGCCCAACTCCTTTTGCAAACTATCCCAAAAATGAGATGTGAAACGGCTATCCCGGTCAGACACGATAGAAAGTGACACTCCATGCCTTGAGACCACCTCGTCAATATATAACTTGGCCAACTTGTCCATCGGTAGAGTCTCTCGCATGGACAAGAAGTACGCACTCTTGGTCAACGATCCACTATCACCCAAATGGTATCATGGTTCCTCAAAGTCTTCGGAAACTTGGTTACAAAGTCCATGGTGATGTGTTCCCACTTCCACTCCGGTATTTCCAAGGATTGAGGGTTACCGTATGCTCGTTGGTGCTCTACCTTCACTTGTAGGCAAGTTATGCATTGCTCCACATAACTAGCCACATCTAGTTTTATCATTGGCCACCAATAGTTGAGCTTTAAATCTCGATACGTCTTAGTGCTTCCCGGATGAATTAAGTACTTGGACTTATGCGCGTCCTCCAATAACAAGTCCCGACACCCTCCAATCTTTGGCACCCAGACTCAACCTTGATATAAGTTCAAACCTCTTCCATCTTCGGTCAATTGGAGATGTTGCTTCACCATAATTTCACTTTTGAGATTCGCCTCCAGAAGTGCTTTCAACTGTGACACTTTGATTTTGTCAATTAAGCTTGAGACCACTTCCACCCTTGCAAAGGTGGCTTGAACGCCACTACCATATTCCCTCCGGCTCAAAGCATCCGCGACCACATTTGCTTTTCCGGGATGGTACTGAATCTCACAATCATAATCTTTAAGTAGTTCGAGCCATGTCCTTTGCCGCATATTTAATTCTTTCTGATCGAAGACGTACTTCAGACTTTTATGGTCGGTAAATAGGGTGCACTTCGTACCATATAGGTAGTGTCGCCATAACTTCAAAGCGAACACCACCGCCGCTAGCTCGAGATCGTGAGTTGGGTAATTCTTTTCATGCTCCTTCAATTGCCTTGATGCATAAGCTATAACCTTGCCTCTTTGCATCAAAACACATCCCAAACCCATTTTAGATGCGTCGCTATAGACTACAAAATCTTTCATCCCCTCGGGTAGGGATAAGATTGGTGCTTCACACAACTTCCTTTGGAGGATCCGAAAGGCTTGCTCTTGTTTCTCGGTCCAAAGGAACTTCACATTCTTCTTCGTTAGAGACGTCAAAGGTGAGGCGACCTTGGAAAAATCTTGGATGAATCTTCTATAGTAACCGGCTAGACCCAAGAAGCTCCGAATTTCCGTGGGACTCTTTGGCGGTTCCCAATTCATCATGGCCTCAATATTTGACGGATCTACCTTTACTCCTTCACTTGTCACCACATGACCTAAAAACTGAACCTCTCTTAGCCAAAATTCACACTTGGAAAATTTGGCATAGAACTTCTCATCCCTCAATACTTCTAACACTTCTCTGAGGTGTCGCTCGTGCTCTTCATCATTCTTCGAGTACACCAAGTTATCATCGATGAACACTATGACCGACTTATCTAAGAAAGGTCGGAAAACTCGGTTCATCAAATCCATGAATACCGTTGGCGCGTTAGTTAGCCCAAAAGGCATAACCAAGAACTCGTAGTGACCATAACGGGTTCTAAAGGTGGTCTTAGAAACGTCTTCTTCTCTAACCCTCACTTGATGATAACCCGATCGAAGATCGATCTTGGAGAAACATCCGGATCCATGTAGTTAGTCGAAGAGATCATCAATTCGAGGTAGAGGATACTTGTTATTTACGGTCACATTGTTCAGTTCTCGGTAATCGATGCACATCCGCATCGACCCGTACTTCTTTTTGACGAAAAGTACCGGAGTGCCCCAAGGCGAGGAACTCGGTCTCACGAATCCCTTCTCCAACAACTCTTGTAGTTGTGACATCATTTCTTGCATTTCGGTCGGGACAAGACGGTAAGGCACACGGGTAATCGGTGCCGCTCCCGGGACTAAATCGATTCTGAACTCCACTTGGCGGTCCGGCGGCAAGCCCGACAGATCGTCAGGAAAAACATCCGGATACTCACTAACGACCCGAACGTCTTTAATCTTTTTCTTTTCCGCCTTGGCATCCAACACGTAGGCAAGGAACGATGGGCAATTCTTTGCAAGACACTTACTTGCTTTGATGGAAGAGATAAGAGCCACTTCACCCTTACGCTTCTCTCCGTAGACAAAGACAAAACCTCTGCTCGAAGTCGGTAATCGGATCATCTTCTTTGAATAAAAGATCTCCGCCTTGTGTCGTGACAACCAGTCCATTCCGATCACCACATCGAAACTCCCAATCGCCATGGGAAGTAGGTCCACTTCAAAGAGCTCCCCACTAATATCTAGATGGCACTTTTCCAACACTTCCCGCAAGATAACTGGTTCCCCATTCGCGATCTCTACTACTAACGCATCGCTAAGAGTACTAGTAGGCACATTCAATTCTTTGCAAAAAACGAGAGATACGAAATAGAAATTTGCACCATAATCAAATAACACCTTAGCGGCAAGGGAGTTGAGTAAGAATGTACCCGACACCACGTCGGTGGTCTCCTTTGATTCTTCTCTCGACATTTGGAAGGCCCTCCCTTGAACTTTAGGGACGACTTCCCTCTTCGGTTGAATCGGCGGGTTCCCTCCTCTAGCCCCACCCCTTAGCTTGGGGCAATCTCTCTTGACATGGCCCACCTCCCGGCACTCAAAGCATACCGGTCCTTGGAGAGAGCAACTCTGACTAGTGTGACCCAACTTGCCACACTTGAAACACGAAAGAGGGTTGGCGTGGGAGTTGCAAGAACCGAAGTGCTTACGTTTACACTTAGAACACCAATTCGCCTCCCGACGATTATCAATGCTTCTTGCTTTGGGTTAATATTTCGGTTTCTTGAACGGGGTTGGTGAGCTCTCCCCCTTCCTCTTTTCCGCGGCTTTTGACTTTTCTTCCTTGTCCTTTGCGTAGACCCTTTCCATTATCTTGGCCTCCTCTATAAACTCCTGAAGATTTGTAGCTTTAGAATTTCGGACTCTGTTTCCCATGTCCGCGGGTAGACCCTTCAAGTAGGCCTTTATCTTTTCCTTTTCGGTTGGGGCCACGTGCCCCACGAGATTTAGCTTTTCCATGAAGAGACGGGTATACTCTTTCACCGTCAATTCCCCTTTCGTTAAGGCTCGGAACTCTTCTTCGATCAAATCCATCTCTTGTTTGTTGCAATATTCCTCCATAACCTTCTCCTTGAACGTAGCCCATGACATCTTTTCCAAAACAGTTTCCCCTATAGTTGTGGTGTGGACATCCCACTAGATTAGAGTCGCACCCCGAAACATTTGGGAACTAAAATTCACCTTCCGACTTTCTTCGCAGACACAAGCTCTAAAGGCCTGCTCGATTTCCCTCAACCATCTCATGCAAGCCACGGGATCGTCAGCCCCGGTAAACTCTGGTGGTTTGCAACCCATGAGGATTTATACGAACAATCCTTCCCTACTTGTCTTGTCTCTATAGCTACCAATCCCTCTGTACAAATCCCGCCTCCGGTACCACCCGAACCGGCTACCGCATTCTCCGCAACCACCTCCGGTCTCCGAAGGCTGACATCCCTTTCTTCTAACATTTTCAGAAACACTTCTTGTTGTTTTTCCATGGCCGAGGTCACCATTTTCATAACACTGTCTATCATGTTCCCTTGAGGATTTGCCTCTTGAATGACCGGGTTCGTGGAGGCTAATTCCACTCTAGGTATGTGTTCCACCTCTCCGATGAATATCGGCGGCATGTTGGGAGGAACTACAGTCGCCACCCGGACTACAGGATTCAGGTTAGACAAACTATCCTCATGCATTTCTCCTTCTATCGGTGGTCGACTCCAAGTATTTACCATTTCGGATCTGCCACACAATTTAGAAGGAAAAAGGAGGTAAGCAACACAAGAATTACACAAGAAACATACTCGTACGACTCATTGATTATCATAATCATAGTAATTCAAGTACATTCACGTAATCATATATTCATAATAACAGTAGCTAATTGAAATTATGAACATACACTACATAAAAATCCTCGCTACCACTTTTACAATTCTCAACAACGTAATTTCTGTTGACTCTAAGGTCGTCCCATCTTAGAAATTCTACCCAAAGCTCGCAGTTCATAACTTAATAGTCTCAGCTTAAGTCTAGGCATCGAGTTTATGTACCTAGTTCACTTAAACTAAAGCTCTGATACCAACTAGTAACACCCTAAAAATTGGGGCAAAATAAAACTTAAAATTTCGGCAACAGGACGGCTAAACATA
Source organism: Arctium lappa (assembly GCA_023525745.1). Classification (NCBI taxonomy): domain Eukaryota; kingdom Viridiplantae; phylum Streptophyta; class Magnoliopsida; order Asterales; family Asteraceae; genus Arctium; species Arctium lappa. The sequence continues at coordinate 51,504,037 of CM042063.1, forward strand.
AGGATTTAGAACCTGTAATAAGAACAACTAAAACCCCAAGACGTGGGTTAGTTTGTACAACCAAGTGTAGCGGTAAAGATGAAACATAATACACAACAACTAAATTAATCTAGAACAATTTAATTAACTAGATTAAATACGGGTGTTGCTATGTCTCCAAAAATTGCTCTTCTCTCAAGACCCCAAAAATAATGCCCGAAACATGGGTGCTCCTAGGTGTGCTTTTAGCGGATCAAGGTGCCCTAGACACACCGCTAGCTGAACCTGTGAGTCAAAGTACACATGCACACATGTTAGGTTAAAGTCAAGAGGGATATATAAGAAGTTCACATTTTATCAAGAAGCACAAGTAAAGCAAGTAAATGTTACCGATACGCCTTTAGATTAAATTCGTACCATCATCCCATTTTGGGATGATCAAATTCATCCTGTATAAATCACCAGAGATAATCTCCAAATAACGGGGGGAAACCCGTTCCATCTTGGGTGACGAGAACACGTGAGTGGAGTCACCCACGATGTTAAATTGGATTTCACCACATATCCCGATCCTAGTTCCCATGCCACGCCGAACATCACAATCCTTGGACCGTTTATGCCTTTAACGCTTACTCCGTCGAGTTACGCTCCTAGGAATTATGGACATGGATGCCTATCCAAAGTAGACGAGTTACAACTTGGAGACTTGCGTCACCTATTGCCTACTCGCTAAAGACCCAACGGTCAACAATTTCATTTCATTTAAGAACCATCTAATTCCTCGTGCACAAGGGATTAGACTTAACTTCCGCATTTAAGTCATGCTCACATAGATAATTAGCACATTCCATGCGAAGAACACATTTAATTCAAGAGTACATTAAGACTTAGTTCATGCATATCTCTACTCCATTACTTGAGTGACAACATAGAAACCTCACTAGGTGATATACATAAGACCCAACTGCTGATAAGAATAATTCTTCATATTTCCCCATATCCATAAATAAACATTCACCATAACAATTACTTCATACATACAAGGCCCTTAACACATTAAATGAAGCTTACCATGCCAAGACCTCCATACATGGTAAGTACACAAAACCCTAGATTTAGTTTACTTGAATACTTAGCAATGGTCATATAAGTAAATAATGATGCAAATCAAATAAATATGGTTTAGGAGACTCACCAATAGGATTGTAATGACAAACCCTAGAAATGGAGAAACCCTAGATTTGAGAACCTTGAACCTCAAGAAAATGGAGCTAGCTACCAAGAGAGAGAAACCCTAGTTAGCAATAAATACACCTCGTCAAGATTCTAGGGGTGATTAAAGGTAAAAAAATGAAGTTATTGAAGAGGAGAAACCTTACCTAGGGAGAGAAAATCGGTTGTCTTCAAAACCCCAAACAATGCAATAAATGAAACTCTCAAGAAAATCAAGCATTAAAAGCCTTTCACCCCGACGGCGATTGTGACACGCGAGAGTGACAGGGCACTCTCGCTGGTCACTCTCGCCGAGTTTGTACCGCAACTTCGGCCCGAATGACCAAAGTTGGTCTCCACGATTGTGGCATCGCGAGAGTGACACTGCACTCTCGCCCGAAACGTACCGAGAGTTCCCCTTGGGCCTCGACGATCTTGCCACCACAAGAGTGACCATGACACTCTCTCCAGTCACTCTCATCGAGTGCTCAACCTTTGAAAATTCGACTTCTTTCGGTCCCGCTCTCTCTCGACTGATTCTAAGGCGATTTTATAAAAACGAACTATAAGCAATATGATTACTAAATAATTCATGGTCCCAAAATTTGGGGTGTTGCATAAAACACCCAGAATGAAATAAATTAAATTTGAAAACAATATATTTTTCAACATTCACCCTCTTCGTGATTTAGATCACAAAACAAAACGTTTCTTCGAAATATAAATCCAAAACCCAAAACTCACGTAAAACATAACTGGCACTTTAATAATCAAATACTGAAAATGTGAGTAAACTCTATCATCCAAAATATTCCAAAAACATGGATAAAGTTCAGTATGCGAAACCCAAGAACATGGATAACAATCCATACCCAAAACGTCACCGAAAACATGGATTATAAAACTCCATATCCAAAACAACACCTTTCGGTGATGGGGGAGACCCGATTATATAGTAAGTGACGGAACACAAAAGTAGGTCACATAACTATATAGAAAACCAAAACGTCTGAATTATGCACATAAAACATACTGAGCTCAACTACTCCAAGTCCATTGCATGAAAAACATCAAGTCAAATCCTCTGAGTCTATTCTTGAGAGTTCCAAAACGGGGAACCCATTTCCAAAACGGGAACTTATGCACAATGGAATTACACCTTACTTCCCATGGGACGCTGCCCGACTGTATAGGTCTACACCTTACTTACCATGGTGACTGTAACACCTTGAATTTTCAATCTTATGAAAACCCCCTCGTATCTCTCTATATTCTTATGTTGGGGATTAGGGTTCTTTGAGAGAAATCGAGGAAGAAGAAGAAAGGAAGAAAAGGGCATATATTCGATGGTCTATAGGGCGCACGACCCGTGCGCCGTTCTTCAGTAATATGGCACGGGTCGTGTCCTTTTCTTCACAAAATTAGCATGGGTCGTGCTTGGCATCAGAAGAAACAACACGGGTTAAATGAGATTTCCCCCCAAATTTCATTTACTTCTCATTTCTATCTCCCAATTCTTCTCTCTCAAAACCCTCCCTCTTCATTTACTCCATTTTAGGGTTTGGTCCAACCATCTTCCTCACCATTTATTGCTAGTGTAAGTGCACCATCCAAGGATTCAATATTTGAAGCTTCATCTCCATCTTCATCTTCTCCAAGAGTCAAAACCTAGGGTTTTGGGTTTTCTTCAAAACCCACTTGGTGAGTTCATACTTCCTTTTTATCAAACTTTATACATATCAACATGCAATTTTCACTTCTAGATATCTCCTTGCTTACATTTTCATTGTTGATGAGTTTTTGACCTAACTTGGTATTTTGGGGATTTCTAGGGTTTCTTACCATTATGTAAAATAAAGAAATAACCCATGTCTTTGAACTACAAATATGGTTGGTTTCATATTTTGACGAAGTAAATGTTCAACTTTTAGCTTCTTAGTCAAGTTTATGTTTTAAACATATTATAGGTATTTTGGTTGAAAGTGTTATCTTGGAAAAAGGAAATAAATGGTTTGGTCTTGAGGAAATTCATGTTACCTTTAAATGGTTTTTACACTTGTAGTGTTTACTTGGTAAGGAAATATATTTGAAAATGAGAAGATAGACTTATGATTTATGTTTGGGCTTTGTATTTCTTATCAGCAGTTAACCATAAAATGTGATTTGGGAAATAATGATCTATGAACTATATGTTTGATTATAGTTGATCACAAGTGTATTGTGACGAGTCTAGACTATTACAAATGGATCCATAGGTATTTAGTTGACTTATTATTTGGGGGTAACTCCCGTATGTAGCTAGTTGAGACATTGGACCCTAGAGGGCAACTTGGTATGGTTATGTGGGACCGGTTACTAGCCGTGGGTCGTAAATGTAAATCCTAGCGAATGAGTATGACTAGGATCATTGGGTGTCATCCCCCCACATCTTATTTGAGCTGGCGTGTTCACGGCTTTGATCCTAATATGGTGAGCTTAAAACTCGGAAAGTGGCTTACTTTGTGTTTCGCCACAATCCTTGGAATCCGGGCTTACACCCGTCATCGCAAGATGAAGTCTGGACCGGAAGGTCACTATGTGTTTACTAAACCATTTACAAGGATGTTGATGAAAACAATTTACTTATATTGCATCTAATTCTTTTACTGTCTTTCATATAAACTGTATGTTCTCACTAGGCTTTAAGCCTAACACTTTTTCTCAAACGATGTGTATAACAGGTTCCCTTAGCGGCGGGTCGTCAAGGGGTTGAGAGAAGAGCGTGGTCTCTTGAGGGCATTTTTGAATTATAGAACTTTTGGAAGCTTTAGCATTGAAACAATTATTCATTTTTGGTATTGGGTTGACAACCGATGTAATCTAGCTAGATGTAGTTTAGATTAGTTCGTTGTCGTTTCCCCATACATTATTACAAGTTTTTGTAAATGCTTACGCTTTACCCTTAATGGGTGGTTTGCCCTATTTATAAACGTTATATTGCCGAATTTTCAATTTTTAAAATTACCCGAAATTCTAGGGTGTTACAAGTTGGTATCAGAGCTCTAGTTTAAGTGAACTAGGCATGAATGTAAGATGTCTAGACTTAGACTGAGTATGTTAGGCAATGATTTGTGTGTTTGGTTAGAACTTCTAAGATGGGATAGTCTTAGAGTCGACGTAAGTTATGTTCATCAAGCGTTGTGATAATAGTAACGAGAACCCTTATGTGTTATATGTTCATAATCTCACTTAGCTAATGTTATTATGAGGATATTTTACGTAAGTGTACTTGGTTAGCTAATGTTATAACAATTGGTAGACATATTAGTACGTTTCTTTCGTGCTTACGTCAGTTAATCTCCTTCTTACTCTTTCTCTCGTGCTTGTGTGGCAGCCATTATTCTAGTATGGTGAACACTCGTAGTCGACCGTTAGTCGAAGGGGATTTACGTGAAGATAGCTCTCCTGAGCGGAATCCAGTGGTTCGGGCAGCGATTGTCGCTCCTCCGGGTATGCCGCCTATATTCACGGGTGAGGTGGAGCAAGTGCCGAGAGTGGAGTTGGCATCCACAAACCCGGTGGTTCAAGAGGCGAACCCTCAAACTGACATGATGGCCAGCATCATGCAAATGGTATCGACGACGATGGAAAAGCAACAAGAAACGTTCATGAAGATGTTGGAGGATCGCGATGTTGGCCTCAAGAGAAATGAGGCGGTCGCTGAGAACGTTGTTGTCGGTTCGGGCGGCACTAGCAATGGGATCAGAACGGAAGAGCACAGGATTGTGGGTGCTCAGAAAAGTGGAAGAAGTTGCTCATATAAATTCTTTCTGGGTTGCGGACCGCCGAAATTCTCTGGTTCTGACAACCCGATTTTATGTGTGAAGTGGATTAGAGCTATTGAGCAAGATTTTGGCTCCTCTGAATGTAGGGATGATCAGAGAGTGCGGTTTGATATCCAGCTGCTGAGATATTCGGCGCTCACCTGGTGGAATGTTACCCAATCTACTCTATCTCCTACCGTGTTGGCCCAGTTGTCTTGGGCGGAATTCAAGAAGAAGTTAATGGAAGAGTTCTGTAGCGAAATATCTATGGACCGCATCGAAAAGGAGTTTCAGTCTCTAGTAAAGGGGAACTTGACGGTGAGGGAGTACACCCGTCAATTTATGGAGAAACTTGATTTGGTGGGGCATGTGGCCCTAACGGAGAAAGAGAAGATAAAGGCCTACCTCAATGGCCTACCGGCGGACATGTTGTCCATGGTCCACAACTCCAAGGCTTCCAATCTTCATGAGACGATTGAGGAAGCTCAATTCATAGAAGAAATCTTTGCGAGAAGCAAGGCGGAGAAAACAGTAGTGGTTGGGGACAAGAGAAAGTGGGAGAGCAACTCTGCACCTCCTAGGAGGAATCAACCTTTTGTTGGGAATAGAAGTTTCAACAACCGACAGAAGGCACGATGGTGCCAAAGATGTAAGAGCAAGCATTACGGAAACTGTAATTCTAGTTCCATTTATTGTGCCAAATATGGTAAGACCGGTCATCCGGTTAAAGATTGCCCAATCAAGGGAATTGTTTGTTTCGAGTGCAAGATGTCGGGGCATTTTCGAAAGGATTGCCCAAAGTGGAAGACGGGGATCGCCTCGGAGAAGAAAGAGAACCCTCCCAGAGTTCCTGCCCGAGCTTTCCAGACGACGGTCGATGAGGCCAAGGCATCCGCTGATGTGGTATCGGGTACGTTTCTTCTAAACTCCGTACCTGCTCGTGTGTTATTTGATTCAGGTGTCAGCTTCTCTTTCATATCTGTTGCGTTTCGTGAAAAACTTGCCATGCCCACTAATAGTCTAGAGAATGCTTTAGTGGTAGAGATAGCTAATGGTGATCAAGTGTTAATCCGTGACGTCTTGAAGGATTGTACCCTTAGCATTGAAGGAAAGAAGTTCCTAATCAACTTGATGCCAATGGTCATTGGTGGATTCGACGTGGTGGTCGGTATGGATTGGTTGGCGGACAATCATGCCGAAATATTATGCTCCAAGAAACTAATCCGACTCCCTATATCGGATGGTGACATGGTGGTAGTTTATGGCGAGAGAAGGAAAGGTGATGTGGCGGTTATCACCATGGCTAAGGCGCTAAAGTGTTTGGTGAAGGGATGTTCGTCCTTTCTAGCTTATGTGATAGACGCGAAACTCGAGAAGAAGAAGCACGTGGACGTGAAGGTGGTGTGCGAATTTTCCGATGTCTTTCCGGATGATTTGTCCGGATTGCCACCCGATCGTCAAGTAGAGTTCCGGATTGTTCTTATACCGGGGACGTCTCCAATTGCGCGAGCTCCTTACCGGTTGGCACCATCGGAGATGCAAGAAATGATGGCTCAACTCCAAGAACTCCTAGAGAAGGGATTTATAAGACCGAGCTCGTCGCCTTGGGGAGCTCCGGTCTTGTTTGTCAAGAAGAAGGACGGCACGATGAGGATGTGCATCGATTACCGTGAACTAAATAAGGCCACGGTGAAGAATAAGTACCCACTCCCGAGGATCGACGACTTATTCGATCAACTTCATGGAGCGGGTTGTTTTTCAAAAAATCGACTTGCGTTCGGGATATCACCAAGTGAAGGTGAGAGGAGAAGACGTTCTGAAGACGGCTTTTAGAACGCGTTACGGCCATTACGAATTCCTTGTGATGCCGTTTGGTCTAACTAACGCACCGGCGGTGTTTATGGATTTGATGAATAGAGTGTGCCGACCTTTCCTTGACAAGTCGGTCATTGTGTTCATTGATGACATACTCGTGTATTCCAAGAGAGAATCAGAACATGAGCAACACCTACGTGAAGTCCTAGAAGTGTTGAGAAAAGAAAGATTGTTTGCCAAGTTTTCCAAGTGCGACTTTTGGCTTGAAGAGGTTCAATTCTTGGTCCACGTTGTCACTCGAGACGGAGTGAAGGTGGACCCCTCCAAGATTGAAGAAATGATGAATTGGGAGCCTCCCAAGAGTTCGTCCAAAATCCGAAGTTTCTTGGGTTTGGTGGGCTACTATCGTAGATTCATACAAGACTTCTCCAAGATCGCTTCTTCCTTGACGGCTTTGACGAGGAAGAATGTGAAGTTTGTGTGGACCGAAATGCAAGAGAGGGCGTTCCGGACTTTGCAAAAGAAGTTGTGTGAAGCTCCAATCTTGTCGCTACCCGAAGGGTCGGAAGACTTCGTGGTTTATAGCGACGCTTCAAAGATGGGTTTGGGTTGTGTGTTGATGCAAAGAGGCAAAGTAATCGCTTACGCATCAAGACAACTCAAGATTCACGAAAAGAACTACCCTACCCATGATTTAGAGTTGGTGGCGGTGGTGTTCGCTTTGAAGCTTTGGCGACACTATCTCTATGGCACCAAGTGTACATTGTACATAGATCATAAGAGTTTGAAGTACGTCTTTGATCAAAAGGAATTGAATATGAGGCAAAGGCGGTGGCTCGAGTTACTCAAAGACTATGATTGTGAGTTGCTTTACCATCCCAGTAAGGCAAATGTGGTAGCCGATGCTTTGAGTCGGAAGGACTATAGTGGAAGCATTTGGGCTACCCTCTCAAGAATCGAGCTCGTGTCGAGTCTCATTGAGAAGATCCGGACATCTCAAGTGGAAGCTTTGTTGGAAGAAAACGTCAAGGAAGAAGTTATGACGAAACAACGTTTGCTCTTAACGGAAGATAGCCGTGGAGTGAAATTGTTCAACGGCCGTGTGTGGGTGCCCAAGGTCGGTGGAAATCGGGAACTTCTTCTTGAGGATGCTCACAAGTCCAAATATTCCATTCATCCGGGGAGTACGAAGATGTACCGAGACTTAAAGATATACTATTGGTGGTCGGTGATGAAACTTGATGTAGCACGTTACGTAGAGCGTTGTGTGACATGCTTGCAGGTAAAGGCCGAGCACCAACGACCGTACAGGATTCTTCAGTCTTTGGAGATCCCCGAGTGGAAATGGGAGCATATCACCATGGACTTCGTGACTAAGTTTCCCAAGACTCTTCGAGGTCACAATACCATTTGGGTGATAGTTGACCGGTTGACCAAGAGTGCTTATTTCCTGGCCATGCGTGAGATACTACCGACGGACAAGTTAGCGAAGCTTTACATCGATGAGGTGGTTTCAAGGCATGGAGTACCCTTGTCTATTGTATCGGATCATGACAGTCGGTTCACCTCAAACTTTTGGGATGGCCTACAGAAAGAACTTGGTACACGCGTGAAGTTGAGTACGACTTACCATCCTCAAACCGACGACCAAAGCGAGAGAACGATCCAAACGCTAGAATACATGCTAAAGTCTTGTGTTATCTACTTCGGGGGTAGTTGGGACTCTCACCTACCGTTGGTGGATTTTTCTTACAATAATAGCTACTACTCGAGTATCGGAATGGCTCCGTTCGAGGCCTTATATGGGCGGAAGTGTCGAACTCCCGTATGTTGGCTTGAAGCGGGAGAGAAGCAATTCGCCGGACCTGAAATCGTGCAAGAGAAGAACGATAAGGTCAAAGGCATTCGAGAAAGATTGAAAGCGGCCCAAGATCGGCAAAAGAGCTATGCCGATAAGAAGAGGCGGTCGATGGAGTTCTAAGTGGGCGATTGTGTGATGTTGAAGGTGTCGCCTTGGAAGGGCATTATTCGGTTCGGAAAACGTGGGAAGTTAAGTCCTCGTTTCCTTGGACCATTTAAAGTGCTTAAGCGTGTGGGATTATAGGTTTATCAGTTGGAACTCCCTCCAGAAATGAACGGGATCCACAACACTTTCCATATTTGTTATCTTCGGAAATGTTTGGCGGAAGAGGAAAATGTTATCCCTATTTCCGAGATTAGAGTGGACGAGAGTTACCGTTGTGTGGAAGAACCCGAAGCTATTCTGGAGAAAAAGTCAAAGAAGTTTCGCCACGAGGAAGTCAATATGGTCAAAGTGCAGTGGAAGCACCACCGTGGCGCCAACGTGACATGGGAAGCCGAGGAGGATATGAAGCGGAGATATCCTCATCTGTTCGTGTAGTTGAGATTTCGAGGACGAAATCATTTCTAAGAATGGGAGGATTGTAACTGTTTATGCCAAAAATCTCACAAGGAAAATTTAAGGTAAATGTGGAGCTTGATCCAACCAAAGAAAGTAACAACAATAATCTTACGACTATAATAAAAATAAAGTAAATAAGACGAGAGAATTGATGACGCGGAAAACCCCTAAAATGGGTAAAAACCGCGGACGAGTGTGAGTCGTCGTGCACTATGGACGTCAATCAGGGACGTCGTCCTTTAGAACAAGTGTTACAAGTGTAATGTAATGTAGAACAATACGATAAAGTAAAGTCTGTCGTGCGTCGTATGTAGTTTAGACTTAGGTCGTGCGTCGTATGATAAATAGCGGAAAACTATGAACTTCAAGAGAGATTGAATAAGCTTTGAGAGTATAATTCGTGAGCTTCTGAGGTATGAGAATCAGATGTCCTTGAGTGAGTTTTCCTCTTCGTATTTATAGTACATTCTTCCGTTAGGATGTCTTTAATGTGTATCTTACACATTAATGAGATGATCATTTTGACATTAATGATGGCGTCCGTTATGTCCGTTATATCCGTTATGTCCGCTGCTATTGATGAAGGCTTCCGTTATGACCTTTAGTCATAAATATCCTTGACTCCTGCATTAAAACATGGTATAATATATGCTGCTAATTAGTAACTGAAATCATGTCGTACGATGGTATTCGTTGGACGGATATTTAACCGTTTTAGTCGAGGTTGCTGAAGATAGAGCGTCCCTTACCTTATGTCGTACGACAATAGTCTTTTGGACTTCCTTACCTGTTGTCTAGTGTCAATCGTACGACAATGTACTATTGAAATTTTTACCCAAACAGTAACACCTTAAATTTTCAATCTTATGAAAAACCCCTCGTATCTCTCTATATTCTTATGTTGGGGATTAGGGTTCTTTGAGAGAATCGAGGAAGAAGAAGAAAGGAAGAAAAGGGCATATATTCGATGGTCTGTAGGGCGCACGGCCCGTGCGCCGTTCTTCAGTAATTTGGCACGGGTCGTTCCTAGACACATAAACATTGGCACGGGTCATGCCCTTTTCTTCACAAAATTAGCACGGGTCGTGCTTGGCATCAGAAGAAACAACACGGGTTAAATGAGATTTTCCCCCAAATTTCATTTACTTCTCATTTATATCTCCCAATTCTTCTCTCTCAAAACCCTCCCTCTTCATTTACTCCATTTTAGGGTTTGGTCCAACCATCTTCCTCACCATTTATTGCTAGTGTAAGTGCACCATCCAAGGATTCGATATTTGAAGCTTCATCTCCATCTTCATCTTCTCCAAGAGTCAAAACCTAGGGTTTTGGGTTTTCTTCAAAACCCACTTGGTGAGTTCATACTTCCTTTTTATCAAACTTTATGCATATCAACATGCATTTTTGACTTCTTGATATCTCCTTGCTTACATTTTCATTGTTGATGAGTTTTTGAGCTAACTTGGTATTTTGGGGATTTCTAGGGTTTCTTACCATTTTATAAAATAAAGAAATAACCCATGTCTTTGAACTACAAATATGGTTGGGTTCATATTTTTACGAAGTAAATGTTCAACTTATGGCTTCTTAGTCAAGTTTATGTTTTAAACATATTATGGGTATTTTGGTTGAAAGTGTTATCTTGGAAAAAGGAAATAATTGGTTTGGTCTTGAAAAAATTCATGTTACCTTTAAATGGTTTTTACACTTGTAGTGTTTACTTGGTAAGGAAATACATTTGAAAATGAGAAGATAGCCTTATGATTTATGTTTGGGTTTTGTATTTCTTATCAGCAGTTAACCATAAAATGTGATTTGGTAAATAATGATGTATGAACTATATGTTTGATTATAGTTGGTCACAAGTGTATTGTGACGAGTCTAGACTATTACAAATGTATCCATAGGTATTTAGTTGACTTATTATTTGGGGGTAACTCCCGTATGTAGCTAGTTGAGACATTGGACCCTAGAGGGCAACTTGGTACGGTTATGTGAGACCGTTTACTAGCCGTGGGTCGTAAATGTAAATCCTAGAGAATGAGTATGACTAGGATCATTGGGTGCCATCCCCCCACATCTTTATTTGAGCCGGCGTGTTCACGACCTTGATCCTAGTATGGTGAGCTCAAAACTCGGAAAGTGGCTACTTTGTGTTTCGCCACAATCCTTGGAATCCGAGCTTACACCCGTCATCGCAAGATGAAGTCTGGACCGGAAGGTCACTATGTGTTTACTAAACCATTTACAAGGATGTTGATGAAAATAGTTTACTTATATTGCATCTAATTCTTTTACTGTCTTTCATATAAACTGTATGTTCTCACTAGGCTTTAAGCCTAACACTTTTTTCTCAAATGATGTGTATAACAGGTTCCCTTAGCGGCGGGACGTCAAGGGGTTGAGAGAAGAGTGTGGTCTCTTGAGGGCATTTTTGAATTATAGAACTTTTGGAAGCTTTAGCATTGAAACAATTATTCATTTTTGGTATTGGGTTGACAACTGATGTAATCTAGCTAGATGTAGTTTAGATTAGTTCGTTGTCGTTTCCCCATACATTATTACAAGTTTTTGTAAATGCTTACGCTTTACCCTTAATGGGTGGTTTGCCCTATTTATAAACGTTATATTGCCAAATTTTCAATTTTTAAAATTACCTGAAATTCTAGGGTGTTACAGTGACCCGATGCCTATTCCGTGCCAAAGTGGTGAACTTGTCCAAAATGGGACATAAAGAACGTTGTGCCTATGGATCCATTGCACTAACTGAAACATTACATGACTCAAAACGAATGAACTAACGCATTCAAAACATGTAATTCTCAAATAAGATGTAGTAAATGCAAATCATGACCAAACGCTCTACATTGAGCTATTAAAACCAGACAAGTGTCCCCAAGACCCAATAAAATCCGAACCGAGCCATAAGCTCAACAAATTCAAAGACCCATCGTTGAAAATCATAAAATGAAATCAAAAGTAAACAACCCTCATTCGTGTAAACCCATACTCCAAAATATATAATTAACTCCAACGTAGTTTAGATTGGGACAAATCATTTTCCAAGTGAGTTTATATCATTTAATCTTTCAAAAACGTATCATAACACAAAATCAAACACTTCTCCAAAAAACACAATAAAATAAATTAATACTCAACAATCTACTTCCATAAAACAAATCATCAAAATACCAATATTTATGATTTATTTATCAAAATGCCCAAAATCCCAAACGTGGGTGTTTTACAAAGTTTATAAAATCGAACACCTCAAATAACCAAGATTCACCAAATAACTCAACAGTTAATAATTTCATGTAAAACATATAAACACTTTAAAATAAACATTTTGGCATGTACACCGTTTTCACAAATCAATTTGAACTCACTTTGCTAGATTTAGGCTAAATCTAGATTTTACCCCAACTTGAGTTTCCTTGAAGAAATTTGAATCCACAAGCAAACCCTTCCAAAACATAAATTCACAAGTTTCCAACCATGATTATACTCATTCAGCTAATAAGAATCGATCCCCAAACATTTACATCAAAATTCCCAAATTTGGCCCAAAACCCTAATTTTTTACTACAATCTCCAAAATCATCAAATCCAAAATTGGTCACAAATGGAGGTTTACAACTCATATAAGGTGTTGAGAGGAGAGGAGGAATAAACTTACAATATTAGGTTTTGATACCAACAAAACCCTAGAAATCTCCTTTGAATAAGGTGAAGGTGGGGATGAAGATCCCTTAGCTCCTAGCTTCCAAATCTAGAAGATGAAGCCCAAATCTTGAAATAAATAAGGGGGGAATGCTTTGGATGCTCCATGGACCGAATTAGGTGGTGGGGGGGGGGGGTTAGGTTGAGGGAGTTTATGGAGGATATGGATGAATGTATAATGAGAAAAGAGGAGAAAAACGGATTTTAAGCACCATGCAGGCCGACCGCGATTATGCCCGGAGAGAATGACAGGATGTCACAATCGTTGACATAATCGCCGAGTTGGTACCGTGGGCATCCCCCAGCCCGCGACTTTGCCAGCGATTGTGACATCTTGTCATTTTCGCTGGGCATTGTCGCACCAAACGTACCGACCCCCAACACTTCACTTTTCTCACCCGAAAAGCTCACCATCCTCTCGAGAGTTAAAAGTAACATTTTCCCAACACTTAGTCCCCAAATTAGAAACCTCAAAGGCACTGGGTTGACTCTTACTTACTGAAATTCCGGGTTTTACAATCCTCCCAACCTTAGAATGATTTCGTCCTCGAAATCTACTTTTCACGCCAAGCGTTTCATTACCACTTTCAGCGCTTACTGGGTTTCCTCGGTTCCCAAAAGGGTAACGAACCAATCATAGACTCCGACTATGTTATTCACCCAAAACGACCGTCTCCCTTCCCGAGGGATTGTTTCTAACTCATTCCCTCCTTAAGCTAAAGCTCGATGGCTTCCTGACGCAACTGCCATGCCGATTTTCATGAAGACTCTCGCTCCCAATATCCACCTTAATGCATTACATTCATACTAGAGCGAACATCGAACCTTACTCTGGAGCAATCTCTAATCATACGATCTCGGTTGCCACCCAACCTTAGGCGACACGTACTACCCCATGGCAGATTGTGACTTCAACTTCTCATCGACTAAATCGTTCTAGCCCCACACTATTCTGAACCTGTATTCCAATAATCAATATCAATCCAAGGAATTCCCAAAATTCCTTTATAATTTACCCTTGATATTGGTAAGGCCTCCCAAAATTCCTTACTTTTTTATTTTTCATTTTAGACTCTTATTATATAAATATAAATAATGTATATGAACTAAAATGCATTAAAAAACATTTCTATTTTTTACAAATTATACCATTGTAATCGGTTCATCAATACCTTCGAAATGAGCCCAATATTGAATACTTTTGGATTTAATTATATTATTAAATATCATAAATATATACGAACTAATGTGTCGTGATTAGTATGAGATTTGTTGAAATTAATATGAGATTTGATACAAATAATCATTAAATTGTCGTGATTTTCTTTTTTGCAATTTCATATCAATTTTTACTTCAAAGTCGAATTCCTTCGACGAATGACAATTCTATCAAATTTCATTCTGTCAACGAAACACCCTTAGAATTATCATAAGATATTTAATTACATGGAAATAAAAGATATCACTTATCAACTGACTTTTGGATTATGAGTTCGAACATTTTTCAAAAATATAAATATGCAAATATTTTAGTATAGTATATTTAATTATTTATAATTTCTTAATCATGATTATATTATTTCCTCTAATTTTAATTGAACTACATAATATCAGTTATCAATAGATGGTTAGGTAATTATATTTTTCAAAGTCAAATTATTATGTTTCCCGTCAATTCACTTTAAATTAATCTTTCATAATAGTTGATTTGGTTATAAATATTTAAAAAAATTTGATTGATATTATTACAAAATATAAGTATACGATTGATATAGATATTTAAGGCGCCATGCTTACAAAGTCAAATCATCTTACTGGATGAATATAAAAGGACCAAGAATCTTACCACGATTAGCGCTTACCAGGTAAATTGTACATACAATGCCGTTTTGGTGGACTAAAATCATTGCAAAACATTCTTTATAAAATGATGCAACCCAAAACTCACTCGAAACGGGAGCGGATATTGACTCCCAATTTAAGAAATGTGGATAAGACGTTGTATCCCAAAACACCCAATCATTGGTGGGGTAAAACACTCAACCCATAAATCATAGTTAATAATTCACCAATACGATACGTGACCGAAAACTTGGACATTAGGCCCAATACTCACGCAATCATAAAATGGAAGGAAACCAAATACTAAACTTGGTAATGATGTATTTCATTCAAATCTTAATATATGCGGGGGAAACCCAATATTAAGGTCATCATTTACCGTCGACCACATAAATTCAACGATAGTAAGATACGACGTTAACATTTAAAATACTAATGGTCGACGACGGGGGAGACCCATATACGTTGAGGGTGGAGGAACACACAAGTAGGTCGCCCATATGACGTTACTCGCATGACACCTCAACGCTTCCATCTTGGGTGACAAGAACACATGAACGATATCACCCGCGATGTTATTGGATTTCACCACCTATCTCGGTTCTAGTTCCCATGCCATATACAGACATCACAATCCTCAAACCGCTTATGCCTTAGTGCTTACTCCGTCGAGTTACACCTCAAGGTCTGACAGACAAGGGTGCCTATCCAATCTAGAAAAGTTTCACCTCAAGGGCTTGCGCCCCTTATTGCCTACTCGCTAGTGACCCAAATGGTCGACAGTTATAACCAAATATCCCTTGCCCACCAAAACAGACTGACTTACGTGCCTATGGATCCATCGCAACACAGTCTAACATTACATGACTAAACCGAAATGACCAACGCACTCGAGCATGTAAACAACCTCAATATGCAACGTGGTGTATTAGTATGTAAATCATAATCGGGCTCTACATTGAGCCATTAAAACCGGACAATTGTCCACAAAACTCTTTTAAGTCAACACCGAGCTAAAATGCTCAAAATCCTCTTTGACCAGCGATTAACGTTCTCAAAATAAAAACGCACTCGACCCACATCATGCAAACACATGCTCCAAAATAATTGGATAAACTCCAATACTGTTTAGGTTGGGACAAAAAGTTTTCAAAATAGATCTATACTCTTTATCCTTTCAAAACGTCCCATAATACGAAATCAAACCCCTTTTCCAAACAGACACTAGAAGTGTCTTTTTACCAAATAACTTCCATTTATGCAATAAATAATCAAAACCCTTTAAAATTAATTATTTTTCAAGATATCCAAAAATCCCAAATGTGGGGGCCTTTATAAGATTTTTAAAGTCAAATACCTCGAATGATCAAAACCCACCAAATAACTCAACAAGTAATAATTTCATGATAAACACGTAAATACTTTAAAATGAACGTTTTGGCATGTACAACGTTTTCACAAATCAACTTGAACTCACCTTGCTAGATTTAGGCTAAATCTAGATTTAGGCTAAATCTAGATTTTACCCTAACTTGAGCTCCTTTGAAGAAACTTGGATCTTCAAGCCAAAAACTTCCAAAAACCTAAATCCATAAATTTTCAACTATAAATATTCATATTCAACCATATAGAATTGTTCCCCAAACATCTTGTATCAAAATCTACATTTTGGCCAAAAACCCTAATTTGACCTAACTTTTCTCAAAATCCTCCAAACCGAAATTTGAGAAACATAAACACTATGAAGTCATCAATAGATAATTTATGACTCATAATAAATTTTACAAACTAGGAGGATCAACTCACCACTTAGGTTTTGGTGAAAGCCTAGAAAACCCCAAATTTCTTGAAGATGGAGGTGATGATGATGAACTCTTGATCTTTGCTTCCACTCCACTACCAAATACTCTTGGATCTTCCCAAAACTAATAATATATCCTTGAAAATCTCTCAAATACGAAACCATAGCAATTTGAATCACCAAAAACGGAGTAGAAATGAGAAAGATATGACCAAATGAAGATAAATGTTGAATTTATGCATTGCATCCCGACCGCGAGAGTGCCAAGCGAAAGTAACAGTGTCACTTTAGCTGTCACATTCGCCTAAATTGTACCGTGGGCCAATTTTTCTCTGCGAAAGTGCCCGGCTAAAGTGCCAGTGTCACTTTAGCTTGACACTTTCGCCCAAAAGGTACCGAGAGCCATTTTCGCCCGTTTTCTCGACGGCTTTCCCGACCGTTTTCCCAGTCGTTCCTCGACCGTTTTCCCAACCATTTCCCAACCTTATCTTGGAACATTTGATGCCATTATGCCATTTATCATGTCATTGCCATAATTTCATGGCTGTAACACCCTAAATTCTGGAAATAACAACTTAATTAAAGTTTTCTAAATACATCAATAACTGAATCATCTACAACCACAAATTTGGACTCAACCTGAATACACGTACACAATCTATACATACAGGTTAAAAAGACGGGTGCTACTAATACCCAATAATAAACGCTATCTCCAACTTGCGGAAGACTTCTATCACTACATACCCTTGCACAAGTCTAAGGCTCGACTTCTCGAAGCATTACTAGAACCGAACCCCCAACAGGAACCTGATGCACATGCCGACAAATAAAAAAAAAGTTAGGCTTAACGCCTAGTGAGATCATGAGTTTTAACATGAATGAATAAATCTTTAAAAGCAAGAAAACCAGCTTAAAGCGAGATCCTTCGAAATCTTATACTTTAAAATGGAAACGACACATTTTCATAATATGCACTTTTAAAGACAATGCTCCCAAACACACATTTCTTATAAAACGATGCAACCCAAAACGGAGTCATAGTTCGATACTTTAATTTATAAAAAGTAAATAACGCATCATGTCCCAAAACTCACCCGACCAAGATATGGACTAATTCAAGCATTGAAACGTGGAAATGACGCATTCCTTTCAAAACTTAATATACGTGGAAAGAACTCAATATTAAAGCCATCAATTATCGTCGACCACGTAAAAACCCAATTTGGTAAAATACCACATTACCATTTAAATACCACGAATCAACGATGAGGAGATCCGTAAACACTGAGAATAGAAAACACGCAAGTAGGCCGTTCATGCGACTTCCTTGCATGTCATCTAAACGTTTCCATCTTGGGTGACGAGAACACGTGAATGGAGCCACCCACGATGTTATTGGATTCCACACAGATCCCGACATCCTGGTTCTCATGCCTCCCACGACATCATACCACGGACCGTTTAATGCCTCTGGCCCTACTCCGTCGAGTTCCACCCCAAGGACTTACAGACATGGGTGCCAATCCAATCTAGACGAGTTTCCCCCTCCACAGCTCGTGCCACTCGTTGTCCACTCGCTAGCAAACCCGAGCGGTCACTAAAAGTAACCCAAAACCTCAGGCATTACAAGACAGACAGACTTACGTGCCTATGGATCCAATACAACAATGTCTATCATTACATGACTCCAATTGAACGACCAACGCACTCAAAACATGTAACTCCCCAACGATAGAAAATTAATCGTCATCTTATTCAAAACCCCCGCTGGTTACAATTCCGGACAAACGTCCACACGACTCATTTTAAGCCAACACCGAGCTAAGATGCTCAAAACCCTTTTGACCAATAATTATCGGTCCTCCAATTAATGAAATGTCTTTAAAAATAACGTTTATGAAGACACACACTACAAAGACGTGTTTAACCCAAAACTCAACACGTAATGGGACCAAAGGTTTTCCAAAGGGTTTATGAATGCAAATACACCAAAATGCATATAACATGAACTAGACTTTGTTGGTACAAAAATCATCAAAGATGCATAACCCATGAAACGGACTCTATTTGTGCAAAATTGCTAGGAACTCAAATATGAGCATTTTATGAGTTTAACACAACTCAAGTTTACCAAATATGAAAACTTATCAAAATACTCACACTTTGACAAATACCAAGTAAAACACATTTTTACTTCAAAATACACATTTTGGCATGTACACCGTTTTAACAAATCAACTTGAACCCACCTTGCTAGATTTAGGCTAAATCTAGATTTTACCCCACTTTGAGCTCCTTTGAAGAAACTTGAATCTTCAAGCAAAACTTCCAAAACCTAGATCCATAAGTTTCCAACCATCAAAACATATAATTAATCACTTAGAATCATTTCCCAAACATATATACCAAAATCTCCAAATGAGATCAAAACCCTAATTTCTCCAAAACCAACAAATCCGAGATTTGAGAAACCGAACACTAAGAAACCATCAATGGAGCATTTTATAACTTACATAAAGGTTTAGAAATGGAAGGGATACACTTACCACTTAGGTTTTGATGAAAACCTAGAAAACCCAAAAATGAAGCTTGAGGTTGAAGATGAAAATGGTGAAGTGGTGAAGAAGAAGAAGATGGTGGTGAAGCTCCCAAACCGAACACTTGGATGAAACACACAACTTCTAGCAATAGATGGTGCGATTTGGGTGAAGAAAAACCCTAGAATCGGTTTCTAAGAAGGAAAGAAGAAGAGAGGAGAAATAAGGATAAAAAAATGAGGTGAGAGTGAGAAATGAGGCTGAAAATCGAATTAAATTGCTGGACTCACTGACGGGGCGCACGACCCGGGCGCATCCCATGAAGGAAAAACGCACGACCCGTGCGCATGAGGCAGAAGCCTCAATTCCTTCTCAAAACATGATTTGGCCATAACTTCTTTGTTATAGCTCCAATTTCGCTCCGGAAAGAACCGTTGGACTCGTAATTGAATTCTTCATCCATTAAGACTATAAAATATAGAATTCAAGTCCAAGATCATTTATCTTATTTTTCCCTTCAAATAATGATTTCTACATTTGCTTGAAATGATACCTTTCGAAATTCGGGGCGTTACAATGGCACATTCGTTGGGACGACCGAACACTCGGTACGCCGGTGCTATTGTGACATATCTCACAACTGCATGGCACTGTAACCAGGACTATCACACTTCCGGTATCATTTGTGCTATTGTGACATATGTCACGACTACATGGCACTATAGCCATACTTCATATTTGGTTCTTCATTTACCAATTCACCCAGTTCAATACTTTTCCTCCATTAGGATAAAAATCAGGATGTTACAGATTTGTATGACGTGTTTCCATCACTGTATTCTGTAGTTGATTTCTTTCTCCAAACCATTTTGACTTTTCGAAACATTTGATTATATGTATTATCAACTGGAGATTATAGAAAATATTTGAAGGGCGAATCCGACCTTTTGAAAATTCATTTGATTTGACACAACTCTTCGAAGAAATTGTTGTGGAAGTTGAAATTGAAGAGTAAGGAGACTGGTTTGTTCAAATAAATCGGCTTTGAAATTGAGTTCTTCAAGTTTCTTGACTTTTACGGCCAAGACATTTCTTTCTTCGAGAATTGAATCAAATTGTTTTTGTAAATCGGATTTTACCTTCTGTTTTTTCAAAATCGTTGTCGTTAATTCAGACAATTTCTGTGAAAGCTTACGAATTTATGTTTCGAAAAAATTCCTCTCACTTTCAAAGTCTTTTTCAATGCTGTTGCGTTTATCATATATTTCTTTGAAAACAACAACAATTTTCTTTTCAAGCTCTTTCTTTTTATTCTCAAAATATTTTCTTTCTATTTCAAAATTATTTCGCTCAATTATCAAAATCTTTTCAAAATCATAAATCAGTTTTGAAAGTTTAGCATTTTGAAGCTCGAAAGTCTTTCTTTCCTCGAAAATCTTCATTGAAAGATCAAAAAAAATTCCGTTCAAACCCCTTTCTTTCATTAGCGAAACCACTTCTTTCATTCTCAAAATCTTTTATGTCCTTTTCAATCTCCATCTCAAGATCAAAAAAAAATTGTTTGAGTACGAGATTATTATTTTTCAAAGCACTGGTTTCATTTTTCAATGAATCATCTGAATCTTTGCTTTTCTTTTCAAGAATTATTAAATCTTTCTTAAGTTCTGGATCATCACACGAGTTTATGAATTTACCATCTACATACATAGCAAACTTTCCCATTGTTACTTGAACAAAATGATCGTAAGACAATCACAATTTGATCAAAAAAAAATAAGGCTGATTACGCAAAAAAAAATGTCCCCCTCCTGTGACCAAAAAGCTTTTTTTTCCGGATAAAGACCGGATACCTTGATCCGGGTTAAAAAAACGGTTTGGCGATTCAGAGGTCACGGGTCCGGATGGCCCGGTTCGAGAGTCTGATGGTACAGGGACGACATGGGGAGGTTAGGTGGTTTGGAACCACGACACAATGGCGGTTTGGTGGTTGGGAACCATGACACGGGGCAATTCGATGGTTTGGAACCACGACACGGTGAGCCACGGACCGGAGGCACGGACCTGGGTGGAGCCGCAGGCCAGGAGGCATGTGCGACGCGAAGACCGGGCGGAGCCGCGGCACGGGAGGCGCGGGCAGCGCACGGACTGTTAAGACACAGTCTCCTTGGATTCAATATCATCCAATCTGAAGATTGCAATCTGAAGCTAAAGCCGAAACGTCGACTCTCGATATTAAAGTCTATGTCGTTTGTAATAAATGTCAATGTAATTGTTTGTTTATTATATTAGTTAACTTAGTTTAAATATCTATTTCTAATAGATATTAGATCTAGTTTAACTTAGTTAGTTACTTAGAAATAATATCTAAATATTAGATATTATTTAGGTTTATTGTTTTATAATGCAACTTGTTGTTGCAAGTTGTAGGAAGTGTGTAAGACACACTTTAGATTAGATATCTCTCAATCTCTCTATCAAACACAATCAGATCAGATATTATACACACACAAAAACACACACTTGAAGGTGTAATAGAGAGAAAACACATTCTAAGCTTGAATCGATCAACCTTGTAACCATTTGTTATAATCAATACAGGTTGGTAATTTTTATGTGTTGTTAATCTAAAGAACTTGATATAAACATAGTATTGTTGTGGACCGACACGGACCCAGGTGAGTCGTGGCACGGGTGGCGCGGGAACCGGGTGTAGAGCCGTGACACGGTGGTCTGGGACCACGGCGCGGGCGGCGCAGTGGAGCCGCGGCATGGGCGGCATGGCGACACGGGACCCGAGTGTAGAACCGAGACCCGGGTGAGATGGGTTTGCGGTGATGAGGGTTTGGTGGGAACCGGGTTTGGTGAGAAGCAGGTGTGGATGGAACCGGGGTTGGGTGATAACCTGGGTTGGGAGTAAGGACACATGTTTCGGTTTTGTACACACGGGTTTGGAAGTGACCGGGTTTGGGAGTAGTCGGGTTTGGGAGTAACCAGGTTTGGGAGTAGCCGGGTTTGAGAGAAAGGTGAGAACCGAGTTTGGGATAGGTGGGAACGGGGTTACTCAACGATTTAGCAAAAATCAATAAACCTAGAAACTCAAGAACAAATGTTGATTGACCAGAATAGTAGAGAGAGAAAAAAATTACCTTTTTCGAATCAAATCTTCGTCTCTTCGCTCTGATACCAATTGTAAATCCCAGATTGCTCAAGTAACAATGAATATAACGATTAAACTTTGTATTGAATGATTGAAAGAGTTACAAACATAGGATTGAAAAGCAAACTCTTTCACTAAACCTGATAAGTGCACAATACAGTTTCTCTAAGTCTAATGCTTAACCCTAAAGATTAGAAAACAAACTTTAAATACTCTGGCCTAAAAACCCTAAAGGCCCAAGGCCCAACAAACCAAACTAAAGCCCAATTAACAAACAAAGCCCAATATTAATATAAAGGCTTTTACACCGCATTTAATAAACAAATAAATAAAATACTTTATATAACTTTCCACGTACTAGGACTTTCAGTCCTAACAGTTTGCTATCATTGTTTCCAGGAGACGAAAAGGAGTACATAAGTTCAGATAGTCTGTGTGAATCAGAGCATCTTTACAAACAGTTTGATGAAACTTTGTACTCACCTGATGTCTTAAATGGTCTTAAATTATCAGGTTTGCTAAACCATAAGATAGTACTAAAAGTCGGCGTTCCAGTTATGTTACTAAGGAATATTGATCGAAAATTTAGGTTATGTAATGGAACTAGATTACGGGTGTTATCTTTAGGAAATCGGGTTATAGAAGCAGAGATCATATCTGGAAGCAATATTAGAAGCCGAACATTTATTCCAATAATGTATTTGACACCTACAGACAAAAGGATTCCGTTCAAGTTTCAAAGAAGACAATTTACAATTGTTGTATGTTTTGCCATGACAATAAATAAAAGTCAAGGACAGTCATTTTCGAAGGTTGGTTTGTTTATGAGACAACCAGTCTTCACCCATGGTCAGTTATATGTTGCTTTATCTAAAGTAAAAAGTAGGCAAGGTTTAAAAATATTAATTATAGATGATGAAGGTATAATTAGCAATAGAACAAAGAATTAATGTTATATATAAAGAAGTATTTGGTAATTTATGATACGTGGTTATTATTTTATTAATATTTTAACTATGTAATTTTCTATAATTTCATTTACGTTCTATTATAAATTTTGTTTTATAAATTCTTAATATTTATTCATATTTTTTATTAATTTTTTTTGCAAAACATCATTTGTGAAAATTGTCTAAATAAGGACATTTTGTAACCAGCTGCAAAAAAACAACTCAGAAAGGAAAAAAACTTGGAAAAGTAGCATCGTGCTTTCGATAATCATTCATATCTGTAAGATAAGTTTTCTGGCATGATTTAATTTTTTTAAATTACTCCGTGTAATACAAGGGTTCGAACCTAGTTATGATTATTCATAAAAGAAACAGTTAAATAGAGTTTCTTTTATAACAAGTTAAAGTACAATACAAAAATTAGCATCAAAATAGTCTTTTAACGGTTTCTTCGCCATTTTTGGACACATTCCAAATCGGGTTCTACTTCTCCTTCAAACAAGAGAGATAATATTGTGTTTCTCAGATGCA
The DNA here is from genome assembly GCA_023525745.1 of Arctium lappa. Classification (NCBI taxonomy): domain Eukaryota; kingdom Viridiplantae; phylum Streptophyta; class Magnoliopsida; order Asterales; family Asteraceae; genus Arctium; species Arctium lappa. Next base: position 51,527,812 of record CM042063.1, read on the forward strand.
AATTACTGATTTGATTTCGATTACAATGGTTGGCATTTTAAAATATGATATGTTTTTTTTTTCTATGCTATCTTCATACGTATCTATTAAACGTTTTTTTTAATATGATAAACCATTTTCAAGAAATTCATATGATAAAAGTCCAAAAACTCATACATAAAAATATGTTACCGAATCATGTATGTATCTTGCCTTCATTTTCCTTTCAAACTATCATAATCATGCCGTTTGTATGTATGTGATTATTGATCAAATCCCTTTTTCTATTGAAGTTTTATACAATCCTACACAATAATAAATTATATAGGGCTATATATATATATATATATATATATATATATATATATATATATAATATAATCTCGAAAAATGTGTATGATATAAGAACAAATATCTTTTAAAGATGAAAGATTTGCACTCCAAAGTTGAATTTGAAGTGTATCTTACCAACAATTTGTTGGTATCAAATCATCAACTAAAAACGATTGTGTTTGGATATTGTGTATCCAATATTAAACTCATAAAATAAACATTATTTTATAATTGGGTTTGAATAAAAAAATTATATAATTTTTTTTTCTTTAATTTCTTTTTATTGGGTAAAATGTATTAAATATAACGAAGTTGTTTTTAGTTTTTATTTAGTGTAATATAAATATTTTATCCGTTGATGTATCAAAGCTTAATTTTTCGTATTTCATACTCATTTTGACTGGTAATTGGTAAATCTAGTAATTATTAAAGAAGTGGGTGTCAAATTATATTGTAATTCTTGATTACGTTGAAAAATGTAATAAAGTCAAAATCAATGATATCATATAGGTTGATATTTAGTTTATCAGGTAAAATGGATACAAACTCAAAGAATTAAACGCTTGTTACACTTTTGAGAAAAAAGAAATCATAGTTATACTTGATATGAATTAACGGACTTTATTACATTGCATTTCACCTTTTTTTTTTCTTATTTCGTTATTATATTTATGCAACCTTCGTGAATTTTAGCCAAAAGCATGATCGACGAGGGGATCAACTACAAAACTTTGAGAATAATCGGTTAGAGTTGACAAAGAAGAGGTTGGATCAGCCATTGTGGAAGGGATTTCTTCTGATACCATGTTAGGTTTTCAGTTTCATTTCATGGAAAACAAAGAAACAATCTACAGTATCTCGATCTCCTTGCAGGGTATCGTGCTTTAGCTTCTCTCACTTGTGAGCTACAATGGTTATAATATATTCTTAAAGACCTTGGGATGGATCATTCTGAACATATATCCGTTTATCGTAACAACAAAACCGACATCCTCATTGCAGAAAACCTAGTTTTTTTCATGAACGAACAAAGCATGTGATTCCATTCACGTTGTTGCAGTTTTATAACATCTCTATACATATGTAAGATCAAAATCTTAAATAGTCGGTTAGATTAGGATAGTTTTATTTCTTTTAGTATTTCTAAATAATGTCAATTACTCTATAAAGTATAAATACAATATTTTTCAAATTTTAACGCTCTATGATAGTTATAAAGAGTAAAGTGCAAAAATGGAGAAAATCTGGTACAACATACGAGTCCAAACTTATCCGACAAGGCTTCTTGAGATCATAATTCATTGTTATCGTTGTCTCCTTTAACTGATTTTTTTCCGTTAACTGCAATAAGCCCTGTGTCGAATATAAGTGTGGCTCCACCTGTTTACATTCAAAGACGATCATCAATAGGTTAGTATCACGATATTATTTGTTTCGAAATTTATCGGGATCCAATGAGGTGAAGAAACAAATCACTCATGTAAGTTATAGCTTCAACTAATGTGCACACAAATAACTCTTATATACTCTTACCTATGTCCCATAATAAGTGTCAATAATAGAAATGACACATTTTAGACATAAATAATTATTACTGTTTTTAGTTGACCAAATGATAATTAGATGGAGGTTTAAGGGAAAACTTCAAAAAAAAAAATTGGAAAACTAAGGAACACCCTGGTAACCCTTGATCTGGACGTTATGCACTTGTACATACAAGTAAATTAAGTTGTTTTGGTTTTTATGTAAGTGTGCATTAATGAGCTTGTGCATTAATGCGTTTGTGCATATGTACGTGTGCATGTTACAAATTACTTGTATGCACACGTCCAGATCAAGGACTATCAGGGTGTTTCTCAGTTTTCCTTTTTTTTAATGTTTTCCCCTGAACCTGAATCATGATAATTATACACGTAAGTAATGAATCTATATTATTAACTCATAAATATTTGTGCATTAATTAAGGGTACATTTGAAAATTTAAATATCTATTTTTGAAAGTAAGAAACTTATTTTGGGACAAACATAACTACAAATATAGACGCTTATTTTGGGACAAACGGAGTAGCAAATAAGCAAGAATATTGCCATTTAAGCAATACTTTAAGAACTTATTTAGTTCCTCCATCTCAAAATAAATTGTCATATTTTAATTTTAGTTTGTCCCAAAATATATATCAGCTTTCCAATCCTACTTAATTATGAGATAGAGAAATTAATTACACCAACTATTAAGGGTGAAATTGTCATCTATTTAATTAGAAAGTGTAATAATTACATATATCTAAAACCGTGTGTCATTTTCATTGTGAACATTTACTTTGGGATGGAGGGACTACAATTTAACAAACGCACATCGTTCTTTGTTATCGTCACGTCGTAGATTGTTCTCAACCATTTTTACACAAACCGATTTGTTCATTCTTGTTGGAGTACCACAACAATTATACACATGTTTTTCTAAAGAAGGATTCAAAGGAGTTCTACACATCTTCGCAATTCTTAGGGGCTGTTTGTTCATGGAATTGGAAGGAATTGGAATGGCCAATTCCATTGACCAAATTCCAGATCCATCTTTGGTTCACGAAACGAAAGCGATGGAATCCTTTCAATTCCATTGAATTACACAATTTAAGGAATTCATCATTCCTTCACTTAAGTGAAGGAATTGAATTCCTACCAACCAAAGGTGTGGTCAAATTCCCTTCCAATTCCTTCAAAGTCCAATTCCTTCGATGGATCCCAATTCCATCAAATTCCATTATGTGAACCAACCCCCCCCCCCCCCATCCTTAATGTCTTTCTTAGGGGTTGTTTGGTTCATGGAATTAAAATGGTCAATTCCATTGACCAAATTCCAAGCCCATATTTGGTTCACATAATGGAAGTGATGGAATTCTTCCAATTCCATTGAATTCCACAATTTAAGGAATTCATCATTATTTGTCTTAAGTGACGGAATTGAATTTCTACCAACCAAACGCGTGGTCAAATTCCACAAATTTCATTCCAATTCCCTAAAAGTCAAATTCCTCTTATGGATTCTAGTTCCATCAAATTTCATTCTGCGAACCAAACGCCCCCTTAGTTTTGGAAAACCAAAGGAATGAACATTACCGGAAATGATAGGTGGATACCCCCTCTCTCCATAGCCCATTTTAGCGGGTATCGTCAGCTGACGCTTCTCTCCGACGCACATTCCCATCAATCCATCATCCCATCCTGCAAAAGCAAATCCGCTAAATTACGATAATTCACTTGATCAAGTACTTTTTTTAAAACTATGTAGTATTCATATACAGTAAAACTCACACACTCTCAGTTTTTTGCAAAACTCGAGTCCTTAACCAAAAAAGGTTGGGATCTAACAGTAACCCGGGTACAACTGGCCAACGACACTTTGTTTGATCAAGAACTTTGTGGACCTAAATATCAAATGATTCATATATATATGAACTTATACATAGTTTTGATACATATAAGACTAGAAGCACATCTTTCATACACAAAGATCAAAATAAGGCATAATTTTTTTATAATAATATATTTCCATTTATTATGAAGAAAAGTAATTGTTAGGATCAAGCGCTTACCACTACGCCAAAAGCAATTGCTAATGGAGAAGGCGCAACTTTATTTCCTTATAGCGTAGCAGCCAGCGCCACGTTTCGATTTAGGAAGATGTTGGTCAGTAAATCCACTTGAAAAGAAATAAATATTTTTTTTCAGCCATGGCCAGTGTAAGTTGTAGGGTGCTTTGATGTTGTTGGTTTCAGTCATGGTTGTGGTATCAATTGTGGTTGGACCAGTTATAATTGTAACACCCGCAATTTTCGGTAAGCAAATGTCACCCGGACGTCTCTGTGACTTATAAACGGTGGGGTTTTGTTGGGGAAATGCATTGTTTAAAGTCCCTTGGAGTATTGGGAGTTTTGGCGTTGAAAAAGTCGTATTTTTGGAGTTCGGGGGTACCCGGGCGACTATGCCAGCGATTGTGCCAGAGGGCACAATAGCTTGGCAAAATCGCCAAGGCTGAGGGCCCGCGGTACATCCCTGGCGATTGTGCCAGCGATTGTGCCACTGGCACTGTTTATGCCAAAAATCTCCCAAGGAAAATTTAAGGTGAATGTGAAGCTAGATCCAACTAAAGAAAGTAACTTCAATAATCGTACGACAATAGTAAAAATGAAATAAATGAGACGAGAGAATTGGTGACGCGGAAAACCCCTAAAATGGGTAAAAACCGCGGACGAGTGTGAGTCGTCGTGCACTATGGACGTCAATCAGGGACGTCATCCTTTGTAACATGTCTTACAAGTGTAATACAGTGTGAAACAATATAATAAAGTAAAGTCGGTCACGTGTCGTGAGTAATTAAACTTCGATCGTGCGTCACACGAAAAACGGCAGTGAATTTTATGAACTTCGAGAGAAACTGAGTGAACTGGAGAGAGTAACTTGTGAGATTGTAAGGCCTGAGAATCAGATGTCCGAATGTGAGATTCCATCTTCGTATTTATAATCCAATTTTCCGTTAAGACGTATTGAATGCGTATTTTGCCTATTAATAAAATGACCGTTTGTCATTGATGATAGCGTCCGTTATGTCCGTCGTTATTGATGAGGTCTTCCGTTATAAATGTCTTTGAACCCTGCATTAAACGTAATACAACGTGTATCTTAGGTTAGTAACTGAAATCAGGTCGACCAAAGGAAGGGCGTCGATTATCTCTCTGGTCGTACGACGATGTGGTGTTGGAGTTTCTACCCAAACAGTTTACCCCCAAATTTAAAATTCAAGCGACAACTTTTTGAAATTTAAATTTTAAAATCAAGACACGTGTCATAAAAGAACGTGGGTAGTTCGCATGGAACTGAATCGATTTTGTTTCCAACTAAGTAATGACGTCATTTTCCTGCAAAATAAACGGCTTAGACAACTAATATTGGACAGGTGTCATGTATTCATTGGATGTACTCGAAAGGTTGCCTGCCACGGGCGATACATGTCGATTCGTCGACTGACGATTTGATTTGATTTGATTTTTTGGCGATTCATTTTCTGTTTTTCAGCATAAATAAGGATTGCCTTCAATCCTTTCCCTTTTTACGCTTACCTTTCTAGAGATCACATACCTCCGGCGAGATTCACTTTTCAAACGATCAGAATCCTTTCCATTCTAAATTCGAGGTTTATAGTTTATTTAAGGTACGATTTCCCGTTTTCATTCTACGTCGATTATATGCGTAGGAAGTCCATAGCCAGGAAGCCTAGGAAAGCTTGGGATATACTTAGTTACTGGTGTGCGACCCTGAATATCCCAAATTTTCAGATGTCGACTGAACCTGTAAGTATGTATAGGGAAGAAGAACACCTTGATTATTTTCAAAAATTGGTCAGGATTCCAGATGGAATCAATCTGATGACGCCGTAAGATTTAAAGTCGGACGAGGTTCCAAAGGGGTATTGAGTTTTATATGAGTATCCCTTCAAGATAGGATTTACTTGGCCATTTAGTCCTTTGGTCAAGGAATTTTTAGATGCGTTCGACTTGACGCCTGGACAGTTAATGCCTCAGTTCTGGCGAATTGTCCAGGTTATCGGGCGTCTTACGGCCGACTGGGAGGTTCCGTTCAATGTAAACGACCTCCTGACTGCTTACAGCGTTCGACCGGATAATTATCACCGGTATAGTCTATTCCCTTGATCGAAGGGAGATAATGTAGTGGTGCATAATACTGCGGTGAACGACCGTGGTTGGAAACGTCAGCACGTTTTCCTCCAAGTGGTGTCTGTGAGCGACGAGGATAGTCAGTGGTTGTCGTCTGGATGGAATGAGTCGGGTAGGCTTACTGCTTTGTCGTGCGTTTATTTAATATATACTGATGTATTTTTTTGTTTGGCAGCAATCGACTTTACTAAAGTGAAGCCGAATCACGATTCTCACGACAAGATTCAGAGGATCTTGGAGAGAAGTATCGCTGATCGTTCGTTTTCTACTCGGTCGAGCGACGAAGAAGAAGAGGTCGTCTTCGTAAAAGAAGCGACGTTCGTCGAGAGTTCTTGTCGGGAAGAAGAGAAGAAAGAAGGAGAAGAAGAAAGAGAAGAAGAAATGACTGGTATGTCGTTTTGACATTATTTTACTTTCGTATCGTATGTTTTTTCTAACTTATTTTATCCAGGAGATGCACCTGCGAAGTCGTCCGCCCTTAGACGAGCCGAACAACTGGAGCTTGCCCGTCAAGAGAGGGAAAAAACGAAGAAGAGATCTGCCCCTTATGTGGGGGTAGACACAAGACGGGTCCGAGGCAAACCTCGACTCTCGCCCAAGAAGACGGGCGACGCTGCTCTGTCGTCCCTTGCAGGGACGACACCATCGAAAGGAACCGTTGCTGGGATCGAGCTCGGAGGCTCGACTCAGGTGACGAAGGACGCCCCAATGTCGGGGGTGTCGGGCATTGATAAGCCCTTCCCTACACCTTCTTCCTCCTCTAAGAGTGAGGAGAAGAATAAGGAGAAAGTGGGAGAGACGACGTTTAAAGTCACTCTCCCATCTGACTTCATGGCTAATGACATCCTCGAGAGGGACGTCATTTTTCCACACCTGGGGAAATTTCTTCTCCCGACCTTCTATGACCGATACAAGGAGTCTCGGGTCGAGGATACTGGGGCGCACGCCGCTGGTCTCTCCTTTATGGTAAGCCTTTCTTTATTTTCTATTTTCTTTGTTACTCACTATTCTCGTTTTTTAACTATTTATCTTCTGTCGTGTAGGATTTCCAAGCCTGTCTGAGCTTCTTCGCTCAGACGGAAGGTCTTAGGGCGTCTTTCCCTGACGTCAAGAAAAGGGCCGATGAGGCTCTCGAAAGGGATAAAGTCGCCTTGGAGGCTGTTGAGGCTGAGAAGGCAAAGGTCGAGGGCCTTAAGTCTGAGCTCTCTGATGCCCAAAGTCTACTAGATATTTCGGATCGTGAGAAGGTTAAGCTCAAGGATCGTCTCTTTGAGCTTGAGGCATCGTCGACCAAACTGGAGGTCGAGAAAATCAAGGTCGTCACTGCTGCTGCTACTTCTGCTGACGAAGTAGCGTCTCTCAAGAAGAGGGTCGAGGAACTAGAGGGCGACGTCAAGGACCTAGAGATGGAGAATAAGCAAATTGAGGCTTTCTCTCGTTTCACGGCCCGAGACGCTTTGATGAGACGTCATCTGAATGGGAAAAATCCCATGGCGTCGGCCGCTGATGAGCTCAAAACCTACCTCGACACCGTGGGGACCGAAAGGGACCTCGATGAAGATGATGAACTGGAGGGAAGCGACGATGGAAAAGAGGCGGTAGCAGTAGAGACTACAGTGGCTGATGTCGTGCAAGAACAATCGAACGTTCCTCCTTCTTAGTTTCTTTTGAATTTACTATCATGGGTCGACCGTCTATGGTCGTCCCTTGTTCCTGTAATTATCTAATGAAAAAATCTCTTTTGTCCGTCAATGTTTATTACTTGCTTTTCCAAACTTATATTTTATCGTACGTCAAGTAAGTTAAGAAGATACAAAGTCATTGTATATCATACATTTATCCATACCATAATTCATTAACGAAATCAACTGGGATTTTCGATCGACCAAATGCAATTGTAATAATGATTTTTGGATCTAAATATCGAACATCGAGTATAGGAATTAACCTTTATCAACAACTATGACCAACCGTATGCGTATGATCATATGAGTATTACTCAACATAAGATTTTAACTAATTTGTGCGTCCCTGCGAGAAATAACATTAGTGGGGTGGTCGTTGGTTTGACCAACGACCCTCCAATGCTTAAGTCAGTAATTTTTCTTAAGAAATAATCAACAGAAATGAATTCGGATTTTAAAAGAAATACCTCTTTAAATGAGCTGCATTCCAACTTCGTGGGATATCTCGACCGTCGAGGGTTTAGATTTTATAAGCTCCCTTACCCACGACGCCAGAAATTTGATAAGGGCCTTCCCACTTAGTGGAAAGTTTACCTGCATTGGGCTCTTGAGTGTTTTGAAACACTCGACGTAGGACGTAGTCGCGTTCTTGAAAAACTTTGATTTGGACATTTTTGTTGAAATGTCGCTCGACCACTTGTTTCTGTGACGCCATGCGAATGTGCGCAGTTTCTCTAAGTTCCTCTAGGGCGTCGAGGTCATAACTTAGGTCGACCAAGTTATGCTCAACGGACGTATGTCTTGACGTCGGTAGTCGTACCTCAATAGGTAACACAGCTTCGCATCCATAGACTAGGGAAAAGGGAGTTTGTTCTGTGGACGTACGTGGTGTCGTACGATTAGCCCATAGAACGGAAGGTAATTCTTCCACCCACTTTCCTTTGGCAGCTTTGAATCTTTTCTTGATTGAATTAACAATGGTTTTATTACTTGACTCGGCTAGACCATTCGACTGTGGATATCGAGGTGTCGATGTTACCAACTTGATGTTTCTTTCTTCACAAAATCTTCGCGTCCGATCACTGATGAATTGTGTTCCATTGTCGCATGTTATTTCGGATGGAATTCCAAATCTACAAATGATGTTAGTTTGGATGAAAGAAACAACTTCTTTGTCTTGAACTTGGGAGAAAGTCGCTGCTTCGACCCACTTAGAGAAATAATCTGTTAAAACTAGAAGGAATACCTTTTGCCCGGGGGCAGGTGGTAGTTTCCCAACGATGTCCATTCCCCATTTTATAAAGGGCCATGGGATCAAAGTCGAGTGCAAGGGTTCAGACGGTTTATGAGACATACCTGCGTGTCGTTGACATACGTCGCACGACTTCACATACCTGATCGCATCTTGTCTTAATGTCGGCCAATAGTAACCTTGTCGTGATATCCTGTTGGCTAGACTGCGACTTCCTGAGTGATTTCCGCATTCACCATCGTGCATATCTTCTGGATTTTCTGGACTTGCGTCTTGTTGGTAATACATCATAGATTCAAACCAGTCGAAGATCTTCAATATAATTGTCCTCTCATCATGATGTACCTTGACGCTTTAAATCTAACCTTTCTTGCTTCCATTCTGTCGTCAGGCAGTTGATCGTTCTCTAGATATTTTTATTGTCGTCCGACCAAGAATTTTCTTCCTCAATTGGCGCGACCAGAGTATTATCATCGTCTTTGATAGATGGTATTGCAAGGTGGACTATTGGGATATTGTCGAATGTTGTTTAATTAAGTGCTGACCCCAAATTGGCTAGTACGTCAGCTTGAGTGTTCTGATCTCTTGATATCTGCTCGATTATGAAGCGACTGAACTTCTTTGCTTCTTCTTTTACTATTTTATAATAGGAAATCATCCTCGAATCTTCTGATTTGAACTCTCCTTAATTTGGTTAACGACTAAAGACGAGTCGCTTCGGACATGCAGATGTGTTGCCCCCAAGTCATGAGCAATTTTGATTCCTGCAATCAGTGCTTCGTATTCTGCCTCATTATTTGTTGCTTTGAAGTCGCATCGTATGGAGTACACTATCTTTCCCCCTTGTGGGGACTGTAGGACGACACCCAGACCTGTTCCTCGTATGTTCGACGAACCATCAACGTCGAGCGTCCAAGTGGTGTCGTGCAAAGTCTCCACAATTAACTCATTAGACGTCGTCGCTTCTTCTAATTATGGACTGAAATCTGTAACAAAATCTGCCAAGGCTTGTGATTTGATCGCTATTTTGGGCTTGAAATCCAGATCATAATTACTGAGGTAGATGCTCCATTTAGCTAATCGTCCTGTTAGTTCGGGTTTTCTTAACACAGACTTCAATGGAAAGTTAGTTACAACATTTATAGGATGCGATTCAAAATAATGCCGTAACTTCTTAGCGGCCATAACTAACGAAAGCAAAAGTTTTTCTATAGACGAGTATCTGGTTTCAGCGTCTAATAGAGTTTTACTTACATAGTAGATTGGCATTTGTCGTCTGTCGGTTTCTCGTATAAGGACTGCACTCACCGAATTAGTACTGACGGCTAGATAGAGTTGAAGAACTTCACCTTTCTCAGGTTTGGAGAGGAAGGGAGGTGAGGTCATGTATTTCTTGAGTTGTTGCAACGCCTCTTCGTGCTTATCAGTCCACTCGAATCCTTATTTTTCGCATGATATTGTAGAATAGGTGACATCTGTCGGACGACCGAGAGATGAATCTGTTTAATGCTGCTACACGTCCTGTTAGACGCTGGACTTCTTTAAAATTTCTGGGTGATTTTAGCTCGATAATTGCTTTGATTTGATCTGGGTTAGCTTCGATTCCTCGTCGTGTGACCATGTAACCGAGGAATTTGCCAGCTCGAACTCCAAAGGAACACTTTGTCGGATTTAACTTCATTTTGTATTCACGAAGAATGTCGAACGTCTGTTTCAAATGTTCTATATGATCGTCCATATGTTTCGATTTGACGAGCATGTCGTCGATGTATACTTCCATAGTGTCGTCCAAATGTTCTTTGAACATCATATTCACTAGCCACTGATACGTCGATCCTGCATTCTTAAGACCAAAAGGCATTACTTTATAACAATAAATACATTTATCTGTCATGAAGGCCGTTTTTTCCTGATCGTCAGAATGCATCAATATCTGGTTATATCCAGAATATGCATCCATGAAGGTGAGAAATTCGTGTCCAGCTGTAGCATCGACCATAGAATCGATGTGTGGCAACGGAAATGGATCTTTTGGACATGCCTTGTTAAGGTCTGTGAAATCAATGCATACTCTCCATTTGCCATTTTTCTTTTGGACGACAACAACGTTGGCGAGCCAATCTGGATATTTGACTTCTCGTATCTTTCCTGTTTTAAGCAAATTATCAATTTCGTCGTTGATAACTTTATTTCTTTCAGGAGCAAATTTTTGTCTTTTCTGTTGAACGAGTTTGAATTATGGGTCGACGTTGAGTTTATGAGAAATAATACTCAGATCGATGCCCACCATGTCTTCGTGCGTCCATGCGAACCAATCATAATGGTCCTGCAAAAAAGAAATTAGTCTCTTTTTAAAGGATGGATTGAGTGTCGAACCTATGTAGACCATCTGATCAGGCTTATCCTGGTTTAGGACGACAACTTCCAAGCGATAATCGTCGTCAGTCCCAGGAACGTCCTGGTTCTGTAATTGCTATACTGTCTGCTTCGGGGGCTTTAAAGAGACTTTGTAACATTCTCTAGCAAATTTTCTTTCGCCTTTGATCTCCTGTACTCCCCATTGTGTGTGGAATTTCAAGGTTTGGTGGTACGTCGAGGGTACGGCTTTCATATCGTGGATCCATGGTCGCCCAAGGATAACATTATAAGTCGATGAGCAGTCGACGACGTTGAACTTCGTCTGCCTGTTGATTCCTTTAGCATATACTGGTAGTATGATTTCCCCCATGGTATTTGTCGATCCTTCGTTAAATCCAATGAGTGTAGTCAAGCGTCGGGTAATCTCGGATTTGTCGATCCCCATAGCTTTCACTGCATCAAAAAAGATAATGTTAGCGGAACTACCTCCGTCGACGAGTATCCTCTTTGTCAGGCAATTTCCAATGCTCAATTGGATAATTAGTCCGTCATGATGTTTCTTGTGTACGTCGTCGAGATCTGCTTGGTCGAACGTCAAGGGCATAACTTCTAATTCTGCGTCCTCCTTGGGTCTTGCCTCCTTTGGAATTGGTCGGTCGTCGGGACCGCGACTAACATGTCTCTTAGCAGCTGAATATGTGGTTCCACAGATATCAGAACCTCCGGTGATATCACTTTGGCATGCTCTGGGGATGTAGGACGCACATCCTTCTTTCCCATTAATTCTTGTAAATAACCTTTCGAATTAAGCCAGGACAATTCTTTCTTCAAGGCGATGCAATCATCTGTTATATGACCGAAGTCATTATGGAAATCGTACCATTTTGTTTTGTCTTTCTTATCACTGTCCTTATCGCTTTTCTTTGGCCATCGAATGTTTTGTTGGAGCTGTTTCAGGGACGCGACGACGTCCTTGGCTGATCCAGGGAAGCCATAAGATGATACCTTAGGATACTGGACAGATTTGGAAATCGTTGGCCTTGTCTTTTCAAATCTGATATTTGAAATCTGTCTGATAGGCTCTGATCGAACGGTCGGCTTTGGTTTGAAGTTTGACTTTTTAACACCTAGGCCTTTCTTGTCGCTCGAGTGTTTAGTTCTAAAAGCGAAGTCATCCTCGACCCTTATATGAGCGAGCGTCCTTGCTCGTTCGTCTTCAAAAGTTTCTGGAGGATATTTCGTAAGGTCGAGATATAACCCTGAACTATCGTCCAGACCCCGTTTGTATGCTTCAATAGTTGTTTTTACGTTCCAATTTCGGATACCGATCATTTCTGCGTTGAACCGGTTAAAATAGTCCCGGATGGACTCTCCATTTTTCTGTACGACATAGTAAAGGTCGCTCGTCTGTTTTTCCATTTTTTGGCTACTGGCGAATTGTTGAGAAAATTGGTTCACCAATTCTGCAAAAGACCCGATGGTTTTGGGTTTGAGATTAATCAACCATTGTAATGCTGCTCCAGTCAAAGTCGCTCCAAAACTCTTGCATATACAGACTTCTTGAAACTGATACGGTATCGAGACAGTCCACATAAGTTGTTTGTATTGGGCGACGTGTTCTGTCGGATAAGTGACGCCTGAATATTTTGGGGTGAAGGTCGGGATGCTATACTTCTTTGGGACGTCCACCAATGCGATCTCATCAACAAACGGCGACGCCTAAAATCCTGTACGTGGCTCTACATCAACTGGAACTGCTGCCCCCGGCAATTTGGCCAGCATCGACAAGACACGCTCATTATGTTCCTCCAGAAGCTTCAATTGTTGTGCAGCGGGATCTACCGGGACACCACTTGGAACACCCAATGGAACATAACCTGATCCGTTGAAGCTAGTCTGCTGCGAGGAATCAGAGGCATGTCTATTGAATTGCATAGAAGCCATAGGCATGGTTGGGATTATGAAGGTCGCAGGATTAACTGGTGGTGGACGAGGATAATTGGACAATGGAGGTGGAACGTTCCAAGCACCGACATAAGCATTCGTAGTCCCTGTCACATTGTTTCCGTTCTGGTTTCTTAGATGCTCGATGGTTTCAGCTGCTTGTCGAGCCTGAGCTGTTAGGGCGTCAATACGAGCACGAGCAGCAGTCAGCTCCATGTTCATCTGGGCTACAACATTATCTTGGGTTCCTTGGAATGCCATTGTCCTGAATGGATACAAAAAGAGAACACTCGAAGGAAAACGTTAGTACGTCGTAAGATTATCGAAGACTTTCTTTGGATGGGGCCCCACGGTGGGTGCCAAACTGTTTATGCCAAAAATCTCCCAAGGAAAATTTAAGGTGAACGTGAAGCTAGATCTAACTAAATAAAGTAACTTCAATAATCGTACGACAATAATAAAAATGAAATAAATGAGACGAGAGAATTGGTGACGCGGAAAACCCCTAAAATGGGTAAAAACCGCGGACGAGTGTGAGTCGTCGTGCACTATGGACGTCAATCAGGGACGTCGTCCTTTGTAACAGGTCTTACAAGTGTAATACAGTGTGAAACAATATAATAAAGTAAAGTCGGTCGCGTGTCGTGAGTAATTAAACTTCGATCGTGCGTCACACGAAAAACGGCAATGGATTTTATGAACTTCGAGAGAAACTGAGTGAACTGGAGAGAGTAACTTGTGAGATTGTAAGGCCTGAGAATCAGATGTCCGAATGTGAGATTCCATCTTCGTATTTATAATCCAATTTTCCGTTAAGACGTATTGAATGCGTATTTTGCTTATTAATAAAATGACCGTTTGTCATTGATGATAGCGTCCGTTATGTCCGTCGTTATTGATGAGGGCTTCCGTTATAAATGTCTTTGAACCCTGCATTAAACGTAATACAACGTGTATCGTAGGTTAGTAATTGAAATCAGGTCGACCAAAGGAAGGGCGTCGATTATCTCTCTGGTCGTACGACGATGGGGTGTTGGAATTTCTACCCAAACAAGCACAATGTAACACTCTAAAATTCAGAGTAAATTAAAACCTGGAAATATGGCAACAAGACATCCGTATTGAAATAAACTTCCCATAAAGAGGATCAGTCCTTAAGACTATACAACATCTGAGCGGATATAGAATTCATCAACAAACTAATCTAAACTTAACTATATAGATTACATCAGTTGACGATCCAAAATTCATCCAAAGAATGGGACTCAACAATGCCCAACTCCAAATACTAGTCATCTCAACGATGCCTCGAGTCCACACTCGACACTCAAACCCTCGGCGACCCACCGCTAAAGGAAACCTGTTATACATATCATTTGAGAAAAAGTTTTAGGCTTAAAGCTTAGTGAGAACATACAGTTTATACAAAATCAGAGATACAAACATCAGTATCATAAGAAAATCTTTTCATAAAGGTTTAATTTATAAAAGATAACATTTCGCCACAACCGGGCCTTTTCGGTCCAAAACTCATCATACGATGACAAAAGAACCATTTTACCAAGGATTGTGGTGTAACACAAAGTAGACCACCAATCCGAGTTATGAGCTAAACAATTGGAATCCGAGGATACGAACACATAAGTCCGTGCTACAACGTGAGATCTAGCCCCAAGCAAAACCAATGTATACTCCTTCACTAGGATCACTATGAACCATGACTAGTATCCGACCTCACATAACCATACCAAGTTGCCCCCGAGGATCATATGCATCCATAGCTACAATGGGGAATGTGACATCCCAACAAAAAGTCGTTAACGGCCAGAACCTCACAATTTAATGCACATGTAGTTGTTATTTGTTAACGGCCAGAGCCTCACAATTTAATGCACATGTAGCTCTATATTTTCTTTACTTGGTAACCACCAAATAATATCAGTCGACTCAAAACCTAGGGATCCGCTAGTAATGGTACAGACTCGTCACAACAACATATGTGACCAACCATAAATAAACATATGGTATAAACACATTTTATAAACAAGATGTCATTTCCAGTTCAACTTCTGGTAAGAATGAAAATCATTAAAATGAGTTCTTAAACATTCTTTTCATATATCCACATAATGTACAAGTAAAACATCATTTTACTACATTAAGATAAGATCCATCATTTTAGTCAAAAATGATCGGGAACCCTAAAATCTCCCAAAACTCAAGTTATATCAAATACGTAGAAAACTTAGATCTGAAACCATGGAGATATATAGGAGTTCCAAAAGGTATCTTTTGATATGTATACAGTTTAAAATGATAGTAGGAACTCACCCAATAGGTTTATACGAAAACCCGAAGATCCAGATATCGACCCCCTTGATAAGACGAAGCTTTCTACACCGAAACCTCGGATCAAACACAAGATTTTAACCACCAAACTCTAGAGAGAGAGAGAGAGAGAGAAACGATTTAGAGAGAGAGAAGAGAGTTTAGAGATTGATAGAAATGAGATCTAAAGAGATATTTAGAAACTGAAACCCTTAAGTCGGTCAAGGGACTTTCGCGGGTTATGTCGCGACCTCAACTCGCGGCATAACTCGCCCGCTTACACAAAACCAAACCCATCCAGAGGGTTTCGCGGGTTGTGCCGTGACCTCAAGTCGCGGTGCAACTCGCGTAGTTCACTGTGGTTTGTCCAACCCACCAAAAGCCAAACCCAAACTTGGAACCAAACGCGGTGCTAACGACAAAAGCTTAACACTAGAATACCAAGGTTACATAACGAAATTCGGGGTGTTACAATACTCCCAACCTTAGAATGATTTCGTCCTCGAAATCTACTATTCTCAATGGAACACTGTCCGCAGAGAAGATCGTTCTTAACCCATTGTCAGAATCATTAACGAGATCCTAATACCGACATCCACATTAGCTACCCTTCTTGGGCACAATTCAATCCTAACTGAGCGAACACTCAACACTTCAAAGTAACCTTTACTCCCAAGGTTACGGTTGCCTCCCAACCTTAGGTGACAATTACTACCTCTAGGAAATTGCGACCTCAACTTTCCATCTACCAATTTCTTTCAAACTGCACAGTTCCGAACTCAAAGCCAATGGTCGACGCTAATCTTCCCAAAACTCTCAGATTTCACTGATCCATTCCTAATAACGATAAAGATATTCTTACAAGGCGCACTAATGCGTCTTTCCGGCAATCGGTTAACACAGATTCTGATATCACTCAACTCCGATCCGACTCCAAATCTGGAAATAGCCCTTATTCAAATTTCTTAATACTTCTATAAATACTTCGTCTACAACCACATTATAAAGATTAATCTCTAAACATACCACCAATCTATACATTCGGACTATAAAGGACGGGTGCTAATAAAACCCACAACAGGAATTAGATGCACATGCTGAAAAAAATAAAAAGGATTAGGCTTAACGCCTAGAGAGCTCAAGAGTTTTACATAAGTAAAAGCAATTAAATTGATGAACTTCTCTTTAAAACAGAACCTTTCAAATAATAAATTTTAAAACATGGAACAATTTCTTTTCAAAGTTTTGCAATTTCAAAGATGGATCCTTCATTTCGACGATGCTTTATAAATTGATACAACTTGTGCTAACTCGAAGTATGAAACATTAGTAACACCATGCATACCGTACGTCCGAAATCATGGACATTAGGTCCAGTACTCACACGACCAAAACGAAAGAAAACTAAATACCCATATGCAGGAAAACACACTTCATTCAAACCTTAATATACGTGGGGAGAACCCAATATTACAACCATCATTTACCGTCGACTCCACATAACCAAAGCTGGTAAAAAAAAATATAACATTAGTGTTTAAAATACCCCGGGTCTACGACGGAGAGACCCGTACACAAAGAGAATAGAAGGACACGCAAGTAGGCCGCCCATACAACTTCCTCGCATAACCTCTAAACGTTTCCATCTTGGGTGGCGAGAACAAATGAATGGGGCCACCCGTGATGTTATTGGATTTCACCACGTATCCTGATCTTAGTTCCCATGCCATACCAGACATCACAACCTCAAACCGTTGTTGCCTCTAGCCATACTCTGTCGAGTTCCACCTTAAGGGCTTACGGACACGGGTGCCTATCCAATCCAGACGAGTTCCAACTCAGCAGCTCGTGCCACCTATTGTCTACTCACTAGCAAACCCGAGCGGTCACTAAGTGTAACCCAAAACCTCAAGCTTTACAAAACAGACAGACTGTCTATGGATCTACAACACTGTCTAACATTACATGACTCCAACTGAAAAAACCAAAGCTCCCAAAACATGTAACTCCCAATGGCATGAAATAATCGCCATCATACTCCAAAATTCCACAACTGTTTTTTTTAAACCGTACAAATGTCCTCAAGACTCCATTTAGTCAAAACTGAGTCAACGACCCAACAGTTTACGTAAATACCCAAATGAAAGCCGATATAAATATTGAAACACGTTTGACCAACTATTATGCAAACACGACCAAAAGTATAATTAACTCAAATCTCATCTTTGGTTGAAACAACCCGTTTTCCAAATGAACTCATACCCTTATGTTTTCAAAATGCCTCATAACACAATAATATGCATTTTCTGAAAAGGTTTATAAGATCAAATACACCAAATGACACTTACGTCAATTGAACTCCACTTATATATGTAAAATCATCAAAGAAACACTTCAACATGATTTATTTACCAAAATAACCAAAGATCCCAAAATGGGTGTCTCAACATGTTCATAAAACTAAACATTTCAAAATAACCAAAACTTATCAGCAGTTAACAATTTAATGTAAAACACAAACACTTTTAAAATAAGCATTTTGGCATGTACACCGTTTTCTCAAATCAACTTGAACTCACCAAAAATACGAATAAACTCCATCCTACTAAAATCTTTCGTTATGGTTATAAATCCGGACAAATGTCCACACGACTCATTTAATCAAAACCCGAGCCAAAGGCCCAACACTTCACGTAAATTTCCAACGAAAGTCTCGTAAACCTTAAAACACATTTAACTGACATATGACGTTTCCCCAAATAATGAAATGTCTTTAAACAATGTTTATGAAAACACACACCACCAAGACATGATTTCTCAAAACTCAACACGTATTGAGACCAAAGATTTTCCAAACGTTTATGAATGCAAATATACTAAGATGCATATGTCATGAAATAGACTTTGTTTGCACAAAATCATCAAAGATGCATAAATCATAATGTAGATTTTACGTGTACAAAATCACCCAGAATATGTAAATCACGCTATTTACTTGCTGAAATATTCAAGCTCGACATGAGCAGTTTATGATGTTAAAACAATCCAAGTTACCGAATACGAAAACTTAACAAAATACTCGCCCCTTGAGAAATACCGAGTAAAACATATGCAATAATTTTCGCTATAAACGTGAAAATAGGTTCTTGCACTTCAACTTGTGCAACAATTGTTTGTACAACTCCAAAGGGAAAAATCACAATTTTATCTTTAAAATTCTTCTTCTATAACCAAGAGGCGTTGCAGCAAAAGAATTTTCAACTTACCCCATATGCAACAATTCATTCCCCAAAGGGCGGTAAAATAACGGGGATGCAAATAAAATTTTAAATCGAGTTTAAAGCTTCACGTTGTAAAGATAAACACATCTGACCAAAATAGAAGCTACAACGACAAAAATACCGCCAACTCGCTAAATGCTTTGCGGAAATTTTAACAGTAAGAGTTAATGATGGAAATACGATCAAAACGAAAGTCCTGTAAAAATAACATAAATCGTTTATGCAATAATTCACACCAACGTTATACTTAAATCCAAAGCACATAATACACGACGGTTGACATTTGTTAACAAACCCCGAAATCAACGCACACAATGATGAAATATGCACATGTTCCTGAAATTATTTACGCGACACAAAAGTCGTAAGGTGAGACACCATAATCCAACTGGATTTTCATAAAACTCATTAACGCTAAAATCAAGTGGTGTCCAAATTTCCATTTTGAAACACAGGTAAGGTGACCATTTTGGCAAGATTTTTGATGAGACACGACGCCCAAAGAACTCATAACTTGCATGCAATGAAATTAAACTCACGTATCTCAAAATATACGCACGCGACAAAAGAATCCGTAAAACAAAATTACAAGAATTTCAGCAAAACTCACACAACTAAAAATTCCCAAGAAACTCCGACTCAAAAGTATGGGAATAACTCTTCTTTTAAAACCATTGACATACGTGGAAGAGATCCAATGTCAAGGTCAAAATTCCACAGCTACTTGCCCATTAACTCAAAAGCGTTAAAACACAGATATTTCGATATCCAAAAATAGCATTTAAACACAAGACGTGAATAAAGAGAGTTTTGATAACAATTTGAAATCAGGTGCAACAAACCATTTTAAGCATGCTTATGCTCATAGTTTAAAATATGTTGATTGCTAAATGTTTTGCCAAAACGTTATAAGGTAATTTACTTTATGGTTGACGATCATGAAAAACAATTTATGCAACCTTATTTTTAGAAATAAATTTAATGCATGAATTCGGTCGGCACTCACATCTTAATATTATGCTTCCCAACATCCCGGCATACTAAAATCAACCGGATGCCTCAGGCATCATAGGGCAACCATCCCATTAATTAACTTACAAATCTCTTCGAAATAGAATCGATCTAACAAGATATAGTTCTAATTCCACCAACGAATATGGCTCAAGATGATTAACTTAATGCGTTCTACGCACTTACTATTATCCCAAAGAGACGTTGCTATAAACAACAATCATTCCTTAGCTTACTCGCTTAGAAACTTTCGCACTACTCTAACGGTCAACATACCAAGGTAGAGCAGGTAAACACAAGCACGAGAAAGGGCAAGGAGGAGTTTAACTGAAACACGCACGAAAGAAACGTACCGCTACGTCTACCAATTGTCATAACATTAGCAAACCAATTACACTCACGTAAAATATCCTCATAATCACATTAGCTAAGTGAGATTATGAACATATAACACATAAGGGTTCTTGTTACAATCATCACAACACTTGATTAACATAACCTCCGTCGATTCTAAGACTAACCCATCTTAGAAGTTCTACCCAATTTCACAATCAGTGCCTATCAAACTCAGTCTAAGTCTAGACATCTTACATTCATGCCTAGTTCACTTAAACTAGAGCTCTGATACCAACTTGTAACACTCTAAAATTCAGAGTAAATTAAAACCTGGAAATATGGCAACAAGACATCCGTATTGAAATAAACTTCCCATAAAGAGGATCAGTCCTTAAGACTATACAACATCTGAGCGGATATAGAATTCATCAACAAACTAATCTAAACTTAACTATATAGATTACATCAGTTGACGATCCAAAATTCATCCAAAGAATGGGACTCAACAATGCCCAACTCCAAATACTAGTCATCTCAACGATGCCTCGAGTCCACACTCGACACTCAAACCCTCGGCGACCCACCGCTAAAGGAAACCTGTTATACATATCATTTGAGAAAAAGTTTTAGGCTTAAAGCTTAGTGAGAACATACAGTTTATACAAAATCAGAGATACAAACATCAGTATCATAAGAAAATCTTTTCATAAAGGTTTAATTTATAAAAGATAACATTTCGCCACAACCGGGCCTTTTCGGTCCAAAACTCATCATACGATGACAAAAGAACCATTTTACCAAGGATTGTGGTGTAACACAAAG
The DNA here is from genome assembly GCA_023525745.1 of Arctium lappa. Lineage (NCBI taxonomy): Eukaryota > Viridiplantae > Streptophyta > Magnoliopsida > Asterales > Asteraceae > Arctium > Arctium lappa. The sequence continues at coordinate 51,548,873 of CM042063.1, forward strand.
TAGACCACCAATCCGAGTTATGAGCTAAACAATTGGAATCCGAGGATACGAACACATAAGCCCGTGTTACAACGTGAGATCTAGCCCCAAGCAAAACCAATGTATACTCCTTCACTAGGATCACTATGAACCATGGCTAGTATCCGGCCTCACATAACCGTACCAAGTTGCCCCCGAGGATCATATGCATCCATAGCTACAATGGGGAATGTGACATCCCAACAAAAAGTCGTTAACGACCAGAACCTCACAATTTAATGCACATGTAGTTCTTATTTGTTAACGGCCAGAGCCTCACAATTTAATGCACATGTAGCTCTATATTTTCTTTACTTGGTAACCACCAAATAATATCAGTCGACTCAAAACCTAGGGATCCGCTAGTAATGGTACAGACTCGTCACAACAACATATGTGACCAACCATAAATAAACATATGGTATAAACACATTTTATAAACAAGATGTCATTTCCAGTTCAACTTCTGGTAAGAATGAAAATCATTAAAATGAGTTCTTAAACATTCTTTTCATATATCCACATAATGTACAAGTAAAACATCATTTTACTACATTAAGATAAGATCCATCATTTTAGTCAAAAATGATCGGGGACCCTAAAATCTCCCAAAACTCAAGTTATATCAAATACGTAGAAAACTTAGATCTGAAACCATGGAGATATATAGGAGTTCCAAAAGGTATCTTTTGATATGTATACAGTTTAAAATGATAGTAGGAACTCACCCAATAGGTTTATACGAAAACCCGAAGATCCAGATATCGACCCCCTTGATAAAACGAAGCTTTCTACACCGAAACCTCGGATCAAACACTAGATTTTAACCACCAAACTCTAGAGAGAGAGAGAGAGAAACGATTTAGAGAGAGAGAGAAGAGAGTTTAGAGATTGATAGAAATGAGATCTAAAGAGATATTTGGAAACTGAAACCCTTAAGTCGGTCCAGGGACTTTCGCGGGTTATGCCGCGACCTCAACTCGCGGCATAACTCGCCCGCTTACACAAAACCAAACCCATCCAAAGGGTTTCGCGGGTTGTGCCGCGACCTCAAGTCGCGGTGCAACTCGCGTAGTTCACTGTGGTTTGTCCAACCCACCAAAATCCAAACCCAAACTTGGAACCAAACGCGGTGCTAACGACAAAAGCTTAACACTAGAATACCAAGGTTACATAACGAAATTCGGGGTGTTACACACAATAGTCTGGCACTATAGCCTACGTGCACCAGATTGTTAAATGTTGCGATTTCAGCCATTTTTCTCACTTTCTCATTTCTAATCTCTTCCTTTTCTCTCCCAAACTGATCCCTCATCCTTTCCCACGAACCCTAACTCATTTTTGAGTGTTTTTGTCACAAGGCAAGTGTCCCTTCATCTTCTAGCAAGGTTTGGAAGCTATAACTAAGATCCCTTCATCTTCAACTTCTTCACCCAAGTTTTCTAGGGTTTCATCCAACTTTCCACCATTTTGAAGATTTGGAGTTTGTGGCTTGTGTTGGTGTCCTAGAAGTGTTTGATTAACGGATTTAAGTGGTGGTTGAGGTAATCACGTATTCTCTTCCTTTATGGAAGTTAGGGTTTTTACCTCATTTGGGGATTTTGGTATGTTATGTTTGGGAAATGATTCTAAGTGTTTGGTTATGTGTTTTGATGGTTGGAAATATATGGATCTAGGTTTTTGGAGGTTTTGACTTGGAGGATTCAAGTTTCTTCAAGAAAGGCTCAAGATGTGGTAAAATCTAGATTTAGCCTAAATCTAGCAAGGTGAGTTCAAGTTGATTTGTGAAAACGGTGTACATGCCAAAATGTTTATTTAAAAATGTTTTTGTTTTACCGCAAATTTGTTAACTGCTGATAAGTTTTAGTTATTTTGAAATGTTTAGTTTTATAAGCATGTTAAGACACCCATTTTGGGATCTTTGGGTATTTTGGTAAATAAATCATGTTGAAATGTTTATTTGATGATTTTACATATATAATTGGAGTTCAATTGGCGTAAGTGTCATTTTGTTTATTTGATTTTATAAACCCTTTCAGAAAGTGCATATTATTGTGTCACAAGGCATTTTGAAAACATAAGGGTATGAGTTCATTTGGGAAAATGGTTTGTCTCAACCAACGATGAAATTTTATTTATTTATACTTTTGGTCGTGTTTGCGTATTAGATGGTCAAACGGGTTCCAATAATTATATCGACTTTTATGTGGGTATTTACGTAAAGAGTTGGGCCTTTGGCTCGGTTTTGACCAATTGAGTCGTGTGGACATTTGTCCGGATTTATAACCGTTGTGAGTTTGAATATGATGACGATCGTTTATGTCATTGGTGAATTACATGTTTTGGGAGCTTTGGCCTTTCATTCGGAGTCATGTAATTTTAAACAATGTTGTATTGGATCCATAGGCACGTAAGTTTGTTGGTTTTGTAAGACCTGAGGTTTTGGGTTACATTTAGTGACCGCTCGGGTTTGCTAGCGAGTAGGCAATATGTGGTTCGAGCCACAGAGTTGAAACTCGTCTAGATTGGATAGGTACCCAGGCTTGTAAGACCTCAGAGTGGAACTCGACAGAGTATGGCAAGGGGCAGCAACAGGTCCGAGGATTGTGATGTCTTGTATGGCATGGGAACTAGGATTGGGGCACGTTGGTGAAATCCAATAACATCACGGATGGCCCCATTCACGTATTCTCGCCACCCTAGATGGAAACGTCTAGAGGATATGCAAGGAAGTCGCGTGAACGGCCTACTTGCGTGTAACACCATCAATTCTGGAAATAGCAACTAATTTAAAATTTCTAAATACAACGATAATTGAATAATCTACAACCATAAGTTCAGATTTAACCTCATTACACACCTTCAATCTATACAAACACTAAACAATAAGGTCGGGTGCTACTAAAACCCAAAACATGTCACTATCTCCATCTCGCGGAAGACTTCACCAATTACTTACTTTTGTGTCTAGCTAAGGCTTTACTCTTCATAGAACTGCTAGAACCCAACTCTCAACTGGAACCTGATGCACATGCCGACAAATAAAAAGGGTTAGGCTTAGCGCCTAGTGAGCTCAAGAGTTTTCAACATGTATAAATAAATCGTTTAAATGTAAGAATGAAATTAAAGACATAATCTTTCAAAATGATATGCTTTGCTTATGAAACGACTCATTTACCAATAAACATGTATTTTAAACGAAAGAGACATTGAGTTACTCATTAACCAACCAAACTGTTTAAAAGGCGAGATCCTCAATTTTATGAAATGCAGACAACACGTTATAACTAGAAATACCCAACACGGGTGGAACATGATACCCAAACCCATAAATCGAAGATGAAAATTTACACAATTGAATGTTGCCATAAACACGACATTAGACCCAAAACTCACACGACCATGAAATGGACTAAAATAAATACCGACACATGGTAACGACACATTCCATTCAAGCCTTAATATACTTGGGAAGAACCCCATATTAAAGTCATCATTTACCGTCGACCACTTAAAAACCCAATTTGGTCAAATACAACATTACCCTTTAAAATACCACGAATCAACGATGAAGAGATCCGTATACACTGAGAATAGAGTAACACGCAAGTAGGTCGTTCACGCGACTTCCTTGCATGTCATCTAAATGTTTCCATCTTGGGTGGCGAGAACACGTGAATGGGGTCACCCACAATGTTATTGGATTTCACCACACATCCCGATATCCTAGTTCCCATGCCACCACCGACATCACAATCCTCAGACCGTTTAATGCCTCTGGCCATACTCCGTCGAGTTCCACCTCAAGGACTTACAGACGTGGGTGCCTATCCAATCTAGACGAGTTTCCACCTCTGCAGCTCGTGCTACTCGTTGTCCACTCGCTAACAAACCCGAGCGGTCACTAAAAGTAACCCAAAACCTCAGGCCTTACATAACCGACATACTTACGTGCCTATGGATCCATTACGACACTGTCTAACATTACATGACTCCAAATGAATGACCAAAGCACCCAAAGCATGTAACTCACCAATGACACAAAATTAAGCGCCATCATACTCAAAACCCACGACGGTTATAAATCTGGACAAGTGTCCACACGGCTCATTTAGTCAAAACCGAGCCAAAGGCCCAACACTTTACGTAAATCACCAACGAAGCCTTTGTAAACATTAAAAACGCGTTTAACCGACTAACGAAGACACAACAACCCAAAAGTGTAAAATAACACCAACTCAACATTGTTTGAGACAAACCATTTTCCCAAATAAACTCTTTACTCTTATTTCCCAAAATACTTCGTGACACAATTATGCACATTTTCTAACTAGACGTAAGAACAAAATCATGTAAATGACATTTACATCAAATGGACTCCATTTATATAAAATACGTCCAAGAAACATGTCAATAAGTTTTATTTGTCAATATGCCTAAAATCACCAAGATGCATGTTTCATGAGTTTATAAAGATAAATATAACCAAATACTCAAACTTATCAGCAGTTAACCATTTGGTGTAAAACATAAACATTTTAAAAATAACCATTTTGGCATGTACACCGTTTTCACAAATCAACTTGAACTCAACTTGCTAGGTTAAGTTAAACCTAGTTTTCAATCCACAACCATGGGCCTCCAAAAGCCTAAATTCCACCCAAGCTTTTCGAAGACACCCAATCCAACTCTTCAAATCAAGCTTCCAAAACCTAGATCCACAAGGGTCCAACCATAAAATCCATATTTAACCATTTAAAATCATTCCCCAAATATTATACATAAAGATCTCAACTTATGTAGAAACCCTAATTCCCATAAATGAAGAGAACAAGAAGTTACCTTAACTACAACTCCGAACCACCAACCAAAACCCATGTAAGTCACCAAAACGAACCATAAGCTCCCAAATCTTCAATGATGCAAAGGTTGGATGAAACCCCAAAGAGCTTGGTGAGGAAGATGGAGATGAAGATATTTTGGGGTTCTTGATTCCAACTAGCTAAATGATTAAGAATCATGGGGTATGAAGAAGAAAAGCCTCCAAAATGGGTTAGGGTTCGGTTTTAGGGTTTGGGAGAGAAAAGGGAAGAAGATAGAAATGAGAAATGAGAAGAAATAGTGAGAATTCGGACATTTTAATGCCCTGGCCCCCGCTCGCGATAGTGCCCCGCGACCTTGACATGGTCACTGTCGCAGGGGCACAATCGCCCAACTTGTACCGTAAGGGGTGGAGTCCCCGCGACTATGCCACGCGATTGTGCCCTTTGGCACAGTCGTCGGGCACTGTCGCCCCACTCCCCCCCGAACTCCGAAAATCCGACTTTTTGATGCTAGAGTCCCCGATACCCCAAAGGACTTTAAACGAAGTTTTCCCATCAAACCCCCACCATCTACGGGTTTCGAAAATGTCTGGGTGACCTTTACTTATCGAAAATCCGGGGTGTTACATTGCGTGTTTCTCTATTCTCGGTATTTACGGATCTCCTCATTGTTGATTTGTGATATTTTAAATGGTAATGTCGTATTTTACCAACTTTGGTTTTTATGTGGTCGACGATAAATGATGGTTTTAATATTGGGTTTTCCCCACGTATATTAAGGTTTGAATGGAATGCGTCATTTGCTACGTTTTCAGTATATGGTTTCTTTCCATTTTATGGTTGCGTGAGTTTCGGGTCTATTGTCCGTATTCACGACAATGTTTATTTATATAGATTTTCACCTATGGTTTATGAGTTGTGCAACTTGTTCCACCCATGTTGGGTATTTCGGGATATAACATTTTACCCGCATTTTATAAAAATTGGGAGTTCTCTCTCTATTCTCATTTTGAGCAAGTTTTGGGTTAAATCTAGGTTTACGAAAGAACGTTTTATATTGGGATCTTAGTCGGTAAAAAAAGTTTGGTTTGGTTAACGATTAACTCGGTGTCTCTTTCGTTTAAAATGCGTATTTATTGGTAAACGAGTCGTTTTCATTAGCGGAGCATATCATTTTGAAAGATTATGATTTTAATGGCATTCTTCTTTCTTTAAACGATTCATTTATATATGTTGAAAACTCTTGAGCTCACAAGGCATTAAGCCTAACATTTTTATTTGTCGGCATGTACATCAGGTTCCAGTTGGGGGTTTGGATTCTAGCAATTCTATTAAGAGTTGAGCCTTAGCTTTGTGCAAGTGTAAGGAGTTGGTAAAGTCTTCCGCAGTTTGGAGATAGTGTCTATTATGGGGTTTTAGTAGCACCCGTCCTTATTATAGACTGTGTGTATAGAATGAATGTGTGGATCGAGGTTAAATCTTAATTTGTGATCGGAGATGTATCATTTATCCATGTATTTAGAAAATTTTAAATTAGTTGCTATTTCCAGATTCGAGGGTGTTACAGTAATAATCTGGTCATTTCAACAGTTTTATCAGGTTACCAAACACAAGACAGACCATACAATTAGTCCAGTCTTGTTTTAGCGTACCAAATGCAAGACAGACAATACAATTAGTCCAATCCTAAATCCTGTTATAGTCGTACTAAATGCAAGACAAACAATTAGTCTAGTCGAGTTAGGGGTGTTCATTCAAACCGCCAAATCGCACAAACCGCCCACACCGTATTGTACTGCACGGCAAAACGCGGTTTAGAACTTTAGTAGTGCGGTTTGCCGTTTACACTTTTACCAAACCACACTATGCGGTTCGGTTTGCGGTTTGCGGTTTGCGGTTTTGAGTTATTAAACTGCGGCTCAAACCGCACGGCATATTTTTTATATTTTTTTAATTTTATATATAACATATATATATATATATATGTATATATATTATTTATGTAATATTTTTGGACCTTGTGTTTTGGACTTTTGAGTTTGATCTATATGGAAATTGCCAATTGGAAACAATGAAAGATATTACAAATACAAGACATCATATGAAAATAATCCCAATTGCCTACACATATCTAATTTAGTTTGAAGTTTTTTTTTTAACTTCTTAGACAAATTTTGATTGTTCTGGACTATGATCATTTTATCGTTGATTTTATAATTATTGGATTATAGGCATAAAGTGTGATAGGTACAACCTGCACCACACTGCATTTTGCGGTGCGGTTTGGAAAAATGCTCAAATCGCATATGTGGTGCGGTTTGCGGTTTTCCCTAAACTGCACCGCGAACACGTCCAAAGTCCAGTGTTCTAGACATCTAGTCGTACCCAAAGCAGGATTGTCTGCATATCAAACGCTACCTTATGGCTAGTGTCAGTCTACAGGATCATACTATATTTCTATCTATCATCTTCATTTTTTACCATCACAAACAAAAATTAGGACCAATATTAGAGAGAAGAAATGAAAGAGAATAGGTATCCAATCTTTTATCACTTGACCACTACCAAGCACAAATTCTAATGGGGTTCCCCTTTCAAAACTGGAATCAAAAACTTTGCCATCAGTAAGTTTTCCCTGCAAGAAAAGTGAAAGTTAGCCTCAGTTAATAAAATGTTTCACAAAGAACAACTCGAAGAAAAAAAACACGAAAAAGTTGCAAAAATTCTTCTCACCCGATAATGAACTTTGATTTTGTCACCTTTGTGTGCCTGTATTGCACAAGATGTTTGTGATTCCCAAATTCATCAAGTTCTAAATGCTAAACAATCAAGATGAGAATACTAAAATCACATTCATTGATCTTCAATCACAAGATTACAAACTAAATTTTCTCTCACTACTCTCTCATTAGAGTGATAAAACTATATGCTCTTCTCTAATCTGCTCTCTCTCTCTAATTCGTGTGTGTACTCCTGATTACAAAGACAAAGATACAAGGTATTTATACCTCACAACAAATACAAGAAAACAAATACAAATACATTGACTTTGACTTTATTAACAAAAGACTTTGACTTTTAATGAGATTTGACTTTCTTCAGCTTTGACTTTCTCAACTTTGACCTTCAGTATTCTTGATCTTGTATCCAACATATTTATGCTCTAACAATCTCCCCCTTTGGATTCAAGATCATTGTTGAAAGATGTAGCATTAAGTCTTCACTTTAAGCTATGTCTGAACAATCTCCCCTTTTACTTTGATGATCTTCTTTCCAAAGCTTTCTTCAAGCGAATAACAATCTTCTCAAAACTTTCACACAACACTTTCAGACTTTGGAAAGAAATTATCTTCAAAATCAGCTCGAATGCAAAGAAAAATTCCTCAAAACTTCAGAAATTCTTTGATCGTCTTCAAAACTTTAAATCTTTGTCATTTCTTTGAAATCATCTCCCTTTATCTTCACAAACTTTAACATTTCTTCATACCATCTCCCCCTTTTTGATGATTTGAGCATTGATATCATCAAAACTTTGTCGTCCAAGAAATGTCTTTAACCATTCTGATCTGTCAAGAGCCTCTGATTTTGTGATCCATAACCAAGGTTTCATCTAGATCTTTGCAAATCCAGACAAAAATAAGAATATGTAACTCCTGAATCAACAGATGAATCATTTAATATGCCTGTCAGTAACACAAAGTCACTGTGTGTAACGAATACACAATATAAAGGAGCTTTTGTGATGTTCACTCCCCCAGGGCTTCCATCCAATCATCGAAATACCACAAAGGCAATTTCTATGAATGTTATGACAAAGAAACAAATTCTTTGTGTGTTCGTGCACGTGTAGAAAGAATTAAGCACGAATAACTGCTTTCATAAGGCTCAACATAGTGTAAACCACTGAGACAACAGTAGATAAACACAGACTCTAAGTGCATGATTGAAGTGCGAAGGCGGGGCAGACTTCCTTCTTTTTCAATATCCAGATTTTCCAAATGAAAACCAGATAGATTATATGTTGCGTCCCCTTGAAAATGTGAAACATTTTCTTTTTGAGAAGAAAATGAGTAGTTGGTGGGGTTTAAGCAAGAGTTGGCATGGGCTATTTGCCTGTTTCAATAACATTCACCAAAGATTTGTGAAATGCTAGTAATGTGGCTGCCCGGCTCAGAAAGTAGTTGGTGCAGAGTTTGATATTCTTTTACTCTGATCTCACACCCTCTTTCTTTTTAATCATTAAGCTCACAACTAACCAAACTCTCTTTTCCATTTTACCTCATCACACCCACACTCATTTCTTTTGACTCCTCACACTCAATCACTAATGGATTAACTTCATGGGTAGGAAACACTAGTTAACATGAATCCATAGAAGTTTCATTTAAGTCCTAGCACAAAGAACCCAGTCCTATAAAGTGAGTTGCTCAAATGGTTTAACTATATCAGTTAAAGCTCATATACACATGTCAGATATAAGTATGCTCAGTGATATAATCATGAAGATATGAGCATTTTAAACCATTAAAGTATTTTCAAACAAGGAAATTGAATGAATGAACATGAATGCAAGAAACTTGTTTGAAAATCTGACTTTGTATAGAATGATCAGAAATGAATGATATATCAATTAAAGCTTAAGGTCAAGAATAATTGACATTTGTCTATACGAAACAATATATAGACATTCTTGAAATGACCGTATCGAAATGAAATATCGCTCAAAATTCTTTGAATTACAAACGGGGTGTCTTACCATCGAAGAAAAATTGTTTCAATTTTTAGAGACGTGGTAAGAACAAAACAAAAAAAAATTCAAACCGGTGTGTGTGAATACTTGAAAGTATATAGAAAAGACAATACGCAAGTAATTATCTTTGGAAACACACGGTTTGTTTATCAATTAAGCACAAAAATTTAAATGAAAACATTTAAAATCACACTTCCAAATTATAAAATCTGTTTAAGAATCGGGAAGTGGTTTGAACATTTAAGAACATGTTTTCTATACCTGAAAGTTGTCCTTCTTTCAGATATATTTGAGATTAAGATAAGAAATTTACCTTTTAGTTTAGTCTTAAATCTCATGAAGTCATGCTGAAGTCATTAAGATATGATCTTGTCAGCTTCTCTCATCCTTCATAAGTCTCAAAGTCTAGTCAAAATCAAATTTATTCACAAAAATTAAAAGACATAAAGCAGTAAAACGATTAAAGTACGAGTTCTGATCTGAAATAATCAGAAATCATAATCTTTTACTCCCCCTGAAAATATGCATCTGAAATTTATCAGTGAAAAAGCACATGATAGAGATCTACAACTTCCTTTGAAGTGTAGTTCGTCATATCTTCCGAATACATATTTCCAGAAAAAAAAAATTATGTACTCCCCCTTGAAGGTTGATTTCCTCATTTGAGTATCTGAGTACAATCTCTTATCAGCCCGGGAATAGCATCTCTTTTTCATCTTTGAAGAGCGAGTCCTAAACTATTGTGTTTAGAAGTCAAACTTCGTTGAAGTACGGGTCCTAAGCTGACGTACTTAGAAGCCATGTTCTTGACATTGAGATGCGGGTCTTGAACTGTGTTATTCAAGAGCCATCGTTCTCTTACTCCCCCTTGACTTGTGGTGCCTGCAACATAGAATCAATCTTCGGTTTTGGTACCCACTGGTATTTGGGTCCATGTATATTAGTTGCAGTTCGAATGGGAGTAACTGAATAAGAACCATACCAGTAATGATCACTAGCTTTATGAACAAAATCAAATGTATTACAGTAAGAACAATACCTTTTCTTAGATAACCTGAACATTTGATCTCTCGAGTAAGCAAGATCAGGTTTGCCTTTAAGCACTTTGTTCTTCTTTGCATTTGATGCAGATACAAATGATTTGTTTTCTTTCTTCTTTCCTTTCTTTTCTTCCTTTTTCTCATCATTCTTCTCATCATCATCCACTGGTTTCACTTTCCATACCAGTTTCTCTTCTTGATATTTTCTTCTTCTTCTTTGTGTACCCGAACCATCTACATGTTGATCATAGAAAATATTAGAAGTACGAATCTGATTGAATGAATTGACTAACCTTCTTGAAGAAACAGGTTTCATGTGTGAGCTTGAGGTTGTCTTTTTAAAATCAGCTGAATTATTTCGAGGTGTGTGGATTTGTGACTCTGGAGTCGTCTGCTCAGTCACCACCACCTTTGAAACAATCTTTTCAAACTCTTTAATCTTTGAAGCGAAACTGTCTCTTTCTTTTACAAGAAGATCAATCTTTGTCTTGAATTCAGACTTCGTTTGTTGCTCTATAAGCGCATTCTCAGATAGTTCAGATAACTTTGCAGTTAATTTCCTTATCCCAGTCTCAAAAATAATTCTTTCTTCTTCAAAATCCTTTTCCACATTCTTTCTTCCATTAGATATCTCTTTAAAAAATCCAACATTCTTCTGCTCAATCTCCTTTTTATCCTTTGCAAACTTTTCTCTTTCAATAATGATCACTTTCTCAAAATCAGAGATTTGTTGAGAAAGTTTAACGCATTTAAGCTCAACCGTCTTCTTCTCGTCAGCACATTTTCTAGAAAAATCTGAGAACTTCTTTGCAAATCCTTTCTTTTTAGTCTCAAAATCAGATCTTTCTTCAACCATCTTTTTCTCCAGATCAGATATTTCCTTTTGAAGCTCAACATTAGCATCCACTAGATTCTTAATCTTCATCTCATAACTATCAACAAAATCTACTTGCTGAATCTGGATTATTTGAGATTCCAAATCAGAAATCTTTTGCAGAAAATCAGAATTCTCAGTCTTTAATTTCTCAGCTTCCAACCATTTATCATCTTTCAAGACTTGAATAACTTCTTTTTCAAGTTGTTGAAAATGTTCCTTGTATTTGGCAAAAAATTCTGAATATCGACCTGAACCTGTTGTCTTCTTCAGGTAATCTATATGTGCATGCATCCACTCATTAAGCTTGTTATAACTGTCAACTTGATCATCATGTTTCTTCTTATAATATTCCAAATGACTTTTAGATACAGCAACATTCATATTTAAATCTTTCAACTTTTTACAACTTTGTGCAAATCGGCCTTCAAGATGAAGAATCTCTGCTTTAAGTTTAGCAATATCTTCTTTTGATGACATTTTTTTCTTGAGAAGACATCCTGTTTCAATTAAAAAGAAATTAGAACTTGAAAAATGATCGTTAATCCAAATTATGAAATCACAAGAAAAATTTTGAAATCTAGAAAAATCAGAAAATTCGAAAAATTTGACTAAGTGTCAGAACTCGCAAGTCACTATTTAACTCGCAAGCCCTAAAACTCGCAGACTGAATAACTCGCAGACTGATTCTTGCGCGTTCTCTAAATTCTCAACCAAACGCGCAGACAAACTCGCAAGCAAACTCGCAAGAAAACTCGCAAGAAAACTCGCAGAAATTTGCGCGTTTTGAGAAACTCGTAAGCAAACACGCAGATAAAACTCGTAGATGAAACACGCAGGTCGACGAAATTCGCAAGCGCCTGAACTCGCTAACCACTGTTCATACTAGAACTCGCTAACTTTGATGTGCGCGTTTCCCAAACTCTCAGATCGAAGCTTGCGCGTTTCCCAAACTCTCAGATCGAAGCTTGCCCGTTTCAACACTTAGAATTATTTCTTGAATTTTCAAACTCGCAGGTCGATAAACTCGCTGATCACCAAACTCGCACGTCGAAGAACTCGCTAAACACTATTTCAGCTCAAACTCGCACCCTTTGATTAGCACGTTTGTAGAACTCGCAGATAACTACGTGCGCGTTCTGGTCCTTAGAAAAATTTTCTTCACTTTTCCAAACTCGCAGAATCCAACTAGCGTGTTTCTAGAACTCGCTAGTCGTTGCTTGCGCGTTTTGACCAAAAACTTCCTTCGACTTGCGCGTTCTTGCGGATGAACCTTGCGCGTTTGAACGATGAACTTGCGCGTTCTGGAGATCTAGCGCGTTCTTCAGAAAGTCGACCCAAAAATCATCTTTTTCATCTGAAATCGATCTTTTCTTGTCCAATTGATCTGTAACTTTGCAGAAACCTCTGTAATCAACCCAAGAACAAGTTCCAATACACTATTTTTACAATTAAACAATTTACAATACAATTCGATTGATGAAACAGTAAAAGAACTCGTATACAAAAACTCAACCAAAAACACGAATTCGAATGAAATTACAGTGCAATCTTTGAAATTGATTACAAAGACTCAATCTATTACACATTTCGACCATATCCTAACCAAAACATGCTCCAAAAACTCACTTAAACTCAGAATCTCGAATTTTCTGCACATGAACAGTGACGAACTCGTTTCTTGATTTTCTTGAATTTGATTTCACTTTGGATCTGCTCTGATACCAATTGTGTGTCCCTGAATCTAGTTTCTAATACAAAATCAATCAAACAAACAAGATTCAAACCAATGATTACCTGTTTGATTTCTTTCAATTCACAAATACACTTTCTCTCTCTAGAACTCTCTCTCTCTCTACAATCTGATCTCTTAATGCGTACTATCCTTGTTACTCAACTTCTTAAAGAAAATACAAAAAGAAAAACTATTTATACCTACAACTAATTACAAGGAAACTAAAAATACAACTAAACAAATACTTTGACTTTTATTATAAAAGACTTTGACTTTTAATGATTACCTGTTAGATCCAAGAATACAACATATTTTTTTAATGACTTTTAATGTTGGCTTATGCTGCACAAATAGTTAATAGATCCAAGGTTCAGAAACAAAAGAAACATTGTTCCATAACTATCATTATACAAGGCATTACAAGACATGGCGAATGATCGTGTGAGAAGTTGGGTTAACGGTGAGAAGCGTGAGAAGTGAATCTGAACCGTTGATCTCTTTTAATCTCAAGTCCTCCCATGAATTGCGCCTTAGAAGGGAATTGATCCGGTGCATCTCATCCTAATGTGCGTCCATTTCTCATCCAACGGTCGATAACCACTTCTCACGCTTCTCACCATTAACTCAACTTTTCACCGGACCCAGCCCTTACAGACATATAGACCTGGCAAAAACTGACACGACACGCTAACCCGACACGAAATAAACGGGTTTGGGTAATGCATTTCAACCCGTTTAAGTAAACGGGTTGACACGACACGACACGAAAATTAAACGGGTAAGGTCAGGGTCAAAAATTTCAACTCGAAAATGACCCGGATAACCCGTTTATATATATATATATATATATATATATATATATATATATATATATATATATATATATAGTTTTCCTTTTAATGCTTTGGATTTTTAATGTTTTAGATTTGATTATAATTTTGAACAATAAATTTTGGATTTCTAATGCTTTCATTTGAATTTTGTATTTGTATTTTTTTGTGAATTTTCGATTTTTAATTTTAATTTTATAAATGTTAAACAGGTTAGGCGGGTCGTGGAGGGTTAGGCGGGTCGGGTTAGGGTCGTGGAGGGTTAGGCGGGTTAGGGTTAGACCCTTTCAACCCGTTTTACTTTGAACCCGACACGACACGACACGTTTGTCAGGTCTACAGACATAACACATCAAGTAATATAATAGGAATTTTAAAGAAATTGCTAGCTTAAATTGTTAGAATTTCTGGGTTTCATGGTTACAATCACTAGAATTGTTTCTTGGATCGTGTTTAGGAAGCACTTTCCAAATACAATATTTCACGAAATATATATTTGGATAATCCAAGAACCCACTCTCGTTTTTTAGGCAAAAAACCTGAGTATTCAACGTATGATTGTTTTCTGTTATGTGTGTATATATATTGAGACATAAATTACCTTTTATAGGTAGTTAATTTAGTAGTTAAGAGAGGTTATAAATGGTTAAAGAGACGGTTACAACTGCAAATGTTCATCAGATGCGTCAGTGATGATACTTCCACCGAAGCCAATCAGCTGCCATTGATTCCATTGTTTCAACTGCCCATCAGATGCCCATAACCAGTAGTCTTTGAATCATGATTCTTATGCTAATAGCCTATATAGAGTTGGGATAATGTGAGACCACGTTGTTTTCGTAAGACCCATGAGACCACATTTTTACACTTGAAACTTCATAGCAGAACATTGTGAATGTAAAAAAAAAATACGAACCTTCACAGCAAAAACACTATTACCTTCACAGTGTTTTGTTGTGAAAGTTTCAAGTGTAAAAATGTGGTCTCACAGGTCTCACGAAACCAGGCTGGTCTCACGTGAAGCCAACCCTATAGCATAGGTTCAAATGAGAAGTGTTAAATATATAAAAAAAATAAAGAAATAATCCTAGCTCTTCATACGGTCAAGATCGGATTTGACTGGTCAAAAATTGCGGCTTTGACTTATCAAATTTTACGGCTATGACAAGAATAGAGGAGTAGTTTCGTAACTTTTATAAATAAACGGCAAACGGGTTCATATGTGAACCCGTGTGATTCACATATATGTTCATATGTGAATCTGTGTAATTCATATATAAACTATTTTAACTGATTCACATATGAACTCGTAAGTTAAATAGTTCACATGTGAACAAATCAATGGGTTAATTATATATAACGAAGCTAAAGTTAGTTCCATTTAAAACTAGTCAAATTGCTCAACAGAATCTCAAAGCAAAACAAATTGATGAATAACAACAATAATAGAATAACGGAAATCCATAGATTTACCTAGACGCTGATCTGTAACTCGGTCACATCTTCGGAGTTGGCGAAAACTGTACGATTCGTCGGAATCCATCAAATCGCAGTTTGATTTACACAAATCATATAAAACTCCTCAATTTCGATTGAAAAAAATACGAAAGAATAATTTATGCGTAATAATAAGTTGATTTAATTTCGATTTAACTCACCTAGTGTAGCTGCAATTAGAAGGATGAATAAGGTTGCAGAACTAATCCGTACATTCGCCATTTTCGTCAGGAGTGAACTGTGAAGAGATTTGTTTGACTCGGTCTTTTTCATCTGGTTGTCAGATGATTGAGAAACCCTGTGACGAGTAGCATCCACTCGTGTATCGCCACGTCATAAACAACAACATATATAACTTTTTATAGGGGAAATATATGCTCATTTGAATTAAATTGTCTTTTTTAGGGAATTAAATTTTGCCTTTTAACATCTTAGGGTCCTTCTTGTTTGCGGGTTTGCGGGATTGAAATGGATTTAGAGATATTTGAATTTCAAATCCATTTCAGTCATGTGTTTGGTTTGCAAGAAAGGAATTTGTTGATCGGATTTGAAATCCTTTGACCTCTTTAAAATCCTTAACTTGATGGATTTGAAAATCCTCTATATTGGGATGAATTTCAAATCCCCCCAATTAAAATCCCACTAAATCCAAATCCTTACTTGAAATCCAATCTATTCCCGCAAACCAAATGTGTCCTTTAGTATCTCCAATAGCTTCTTTAAAATGGAGAAATATATGTCAAAATTTTCAAAAAATATTACCTTTATCTCTAACAGATTTTTTATTTTGGAGATTACACAATTAATTATATTATTAAAATATTATTTCTCTCTCCTACATATTTAACTTAAAAATTTTCATTACTAAAATGAATAAAAAATCATTTCTCTCTCATATGTAATCATTTTTGGAGCTATCTCCAAATTTGTAGATTTTCATCATCTCTTCATACTTTCTCCATTTTGGAGAAAGTCTTGGAAAATTTGTTGGAACACAAAAACCCTAAAATCTCCATTTTGGAGAAGCTGTTGAAGATGCTCTAAAGTATCTCCAAAATATTCTTATAAAAATTTAAATAGAAAATTAAAACTTAAAATTTTAAAAAAATATTTACATTCGGCTCCAACAGATTATTTATCTTAGATAATATAATATTTTATACATGTAATAAAATATCATTTTTTTATTATAAAAATTTAATATCAACATTTTTTATTGATGAAAATATAATAAAAAATTATTTTTCTCTCATATTAATCATTTTTAGAGAGTTTTCCAAATTTAGAGAATTTTAGAGCATCTCCAACAGCATTGCTAAAATAGAAAATTTTGGTTTTTTATTTGTTATTCCTCTCCAACAGCTTTGCTATATGGTTTGCTAAAATAGAGAAAAATCAAAAAATATCTAAATATAGAGAATTCTCTATAATCTCTAAACTGGAGAGAGAAAATATTATTTTATTCAATCTAACCAATAAGATTCATTTTTTAACATTTTATTTTAAGTTTTTTTTAAAAAGTGTATTGGGATGATAAATTATGAAATATAAATAATGATTGATTCTCTAAAATAGAAAAGCTGTTGGAGTTGGAAGAAAATGTTTTAATAGATTTTTACTTTCCATTCTCTATTTTAGAAAAAATTAGCAATGTTGTTGGAGATGCTCTTACAAACTCTCTTACCTTTCTCCATTTTGGAGAGAGAATTTGTTAAAAAGATTTATTTTTAACCTAAAATCATTATTTTTTGGAATATATTGAAGATGCTTTAAATTACTTTTCTAAAAATCAAGAAGTGATTCAACCCTAAAATTTTAAGTTGTATTTAAAAATTTTATTCACCACATCATAGATTGAAAAAAAAAGATCTTTTTGTTTGCAAGTGAACAATCTTTCAATAAGGGGTTGTTTGTTTACCTCTTAATGGTTCCATTAAGAGACAATATTTGAATCATTAAGAGGTGAATCTTGTTTGACAAAAAAAAAGTATGTCTCTTAGTGGTTCCAAAACCCTCTGAATGATTTTGTATATTGTCCCTTCCTTAACCATTCAGAGCCCTAATTTCACATTTTCACTATGAACAATTAAAAAACAATTGTATTTCATTTTACAATATATCATAAGAGTCTCTTAATCATTCAGCACCAAATCATTCAGCAATTATCAAACAACCCCTAAGTTTATTTATCTTGACCACTTAAGTTTGCTTACTCTATTTTCTAGGAAAGTTTTACTATTATGAATGTTCTTAAAAGAAAAACCAATGTTTATATTATACCAAATATAAATAACGTTGTAATCTCTAATGGAGAAACTATCTTGAGTTGAATATATTTTCTTCTCAATTTTAAATAAATTTTGAAGAATCTATAGGAGAAGCTCTAAGGGTTGTTTGTTTTTTTTCAAAAAATCCTCTTAATGACTCTTAAGTCTGAATCGGTCATACCTTTTTACATTCAGACTGTTTTTTTTCCAATTTTCAGAACCTCTCAACTCTTGAATACATATGAAACAAGAAGTGGTAACCTAACTTCTTAAAATCTCTTATCGTTGTCTCAGTTCATATGCTCTTCTTTCTCTCAAGACGCCTCCAGGCGTTATAAAAACAATCAGTCTTATTGCTACAGATTTCAGACTTCAGCACCACCTCTTATTAATCAGAAGTGAAATAAAACTTCAGACTTCTTAAAAAACAAACGCCACCTAACATTTTGACGAGTAAAGTACAAAAGTCTAGTAGAACTCAAATTGATGAAGTACAAATCATTACAACATGGTCGAGCTTGATTGGACCATTTCTATCTCTGAACGGTTTTACCAAAAAAATCTAATGCTTTAGTGTACAGAAACCGAACTCTTAACGATCTCCTATCAATTAACGGATTAAGCTTCTTGCTATCATAGCTCACTGTTATCGATGTTTCCTTCACCTGATCCCTTTCCATTAACTGCAATAAGCTCCGTGTCGAATATAAGTGTCGCCCCGCCTGTTTAGGTCCAAAATGGTCATCAATAGCTTAGTATCATGACATTATTAGTTCAAAAAACCATCGCGAGAAAACAAATAAGCAAAAATATTCCCATGTAAATTGTAAGGCTTGTTTTATGAAGTAACAATTTACAAATTAACATAAAAATGTCATTATTGGTAATTTGTTAGAAAGCTGACAGCTAAGTATAAGAGGTAAGTCATTTAGGTATATAACCTTAAATTAAATTTTAATTAAATTCATAGCCTCTTGACCTACTAAATGATTTCATACTCATCAGAAGTTAATGGATTTAATCAAAATATCATTTAAGATTATATACTAAATATCTAGAGTTGAGTCTAAGGAGTTGTTTGTTTTTTTAAAAAAAATTCTTAATGACTTTAAGTTTGAATCGGTCAGACCTTTCTATATTCAGACTGATTGTTTTTTTCCAGTTTTCAGAACATCTTAACTCTTAAATACATCTAAAATAAGAAGTTGTGACCTAACTTCTCAAAACCTCTTATCGCCGCCTCATTTCATATTTTCTCCTTTCTCTCAAGACGCCTCCAGACGATACAAAAAACAATCTTATTGATTCAGATTTCAAACTTCAGCACCACCTCTTATTAATCAGAAGTGAAATAAGACTTCAGACCTCTTACAAAACAAACGCCGCCTAAATATCTCGATCAGAGCTCCTCGTTATGTAGGGGGGCTCTTTGGGGGTAGTAAGAAGTAGCTTTTTTTTTGTGTTAACCATGGGTATTCGGGCCAGCTTGTGCACACTAATCCCATAGGACCTAAAAAATAACAGCCAGAAAAATCCCTGATGGCCGTTAGAAGACTTGAACTAGCTACCTATGGAGAGGAGCCCCAAGCCTAGCCCTATATTTTTCGGTTGAACTGGCCCTCATGGTAGTTATTTGTACGGGGAAATGGGTATTTTAGTTCACTTGTTTAATTGTTTACAACACTACATCTTTAGCTTGTTTAGTTGTTTCGTAGTTTCCCCTTTATCGTTTTTCTTGTTGTTTACCGTGCTTACTTGCTTTACTTTGCCCAATTTTGTCTCAAGCCCTCCATTAACTCTACAAAACTTCATTTCTTGCAATTGTTCGCAAAACCTTTTTAGCAAGTTGGGTCGTAACGGGAACAGTCTCTCTACGTCATGAGATGGAGGAAAATTTTGCATACATCTTATCCTCCCCGAAACTACTCCATGTCAGATTTACTGGTTTCATTCGGTTTGCTTAAGAAAAGAGAAAAAGAAACAAGTATTACCTGGAATAGTAGGTGGTGAACCCCGGTCTCCATAACCCATTTTAGCAGGTATCTTCAGCTTACGCTCTTCTCCGACACACATTCCCAAAAGTCCCTGATCCCATCCTGCAAAAGTAAATTTGTTAAATTACAACCATTTACTTGATCAGGTAGATAGTGAACCTAAAGATCAAATGGTTAATAACTAGATGGATAAAAGTCTACAACCATCATATTACAAACACATCTTTCATACAGAAACGAGTGACAGCATGTTCAACGACTGCAAAGTTGGCTACTAGGTGAGAAATTAAATGTTTCTTATTAACTCAACTTGCACATCAATGGTGAGGGTTGGGTTCATTTGGCAATTGTGGTGGTGGAAGATGGTGGTGTTATCGTGCATCAATGGTGGCAGTCAATGGTGGAAGGTTCAATGAACTGATGGTGGCATGAATGGCATAGCTAGTGTTGGTCCACTTTTAGTTCGGTTTAGTTCATTGACTCGGGCTTCGATTTGGCCTAGCCAGCTTAGTACCTGACTACTTGTATTAGGTTTATGCTTTTCTTTTTATTTCAGTTACTATCAAGATTTTATTAAATGTGGGGTGGGGTGGTTCAGCCATGGTCAGCATAGTATCAATTGCGGGGTGTATCATCAATGTTGTTGGTTTCATCCATGGTTGTGGTATTAATTGTGGGTTGGATTGGTTGTAACTTTCAGCTATGGTTTGTGTAGTTTCCATAACAGAGAGAAGAAATGGAAGTTGATGGGTCTCCTACCTTTTATCACTTGACCACTGCCAAGCTCAAATTCAAATGGGGTTCCCCTTTCAAAGCTGGAATCAAAAACGGTGTCATCAGTAAGTTTTCCCTGCAAGAAGAATGAAAGTTAGAGGAGATACTATCACATAAGACAAAACTACCTTGGCTTAGTTTCAAACGGAAATAAGAAGACTAATTAGTAATTACAAGGATAGAGGTGAGAATATAGATCAAACCCCTCGATGTACCAAATGTGAAACAGTGATCTCTTAAATTTACTGAAAGTAGCATCTGATACCATTTTACTCACAAGTAGAAATATGTATCCATGCCAATAAAGAAGCTAGCTGAGGCACCTCAGCCCACCACCTGCCATGAGATAATAAGCATCTTGGCAAGGCTTTAAGAATGATATATGATCCAAGATTTAGTTACTGTCCTCAAAAGTTCAGATTTCAGATCCTATATCAGATAAATGTATACTCATTTTTATGTGTCTCTCCAGATCTTCATAGCTTGCACAAGTTTTTTCTTTTTTGGTAGCCATGGATGTGCATATCAGCTTGCGTGCACCTCAACCAATCCCATAGGCCTAGCCTTTATTTGTAAGTTGAGTTGGCCTCAAGGTTAGCTTGCACAAGTTAATGACTCGGCAATTAGAAGTAAATCAAACAACGCTAAAATCTTATACCATTTGCTATGACCAACTTGGCCAGGCTACCAGAATTTATGTTTACTATACACCCCTAAAGTTCAGGCTTCCAAATCCTATACAAATTAGTCTTCTAGGCTACTCTAAAACATATCCCAACCTTGAACAATTTAATGATCCTGCAACAAGAAACCTACTATTTTTATCAGTAGTCAAAGTTATATAGAACAAATATTACTATACAGAAATGTGCATATAACTTTCTACTATATACCAATTGTTCGTAGACATGGCAAAAACTGACACGACACGCTAACCCGACACGAACTCGACATGAAGTAAACGGGTTTGGGTAATACATTTCAATCCACGACACTAAAATTAAACGGGTAAGGTCAGGGTCAAAATTTTCAACTCGAAAATGACCCGAATAACCCGTTTATATATATAATGTTTTCTTTTTAATGTCTTGGATTTTTAATGCTTTGGATTTGGTTAGAACTTATAAACTTGGATTTCTAATGCTTTCATTTGAATTTTGGATTTGTAATTTTTTGTGAATTTTCGATTTTTTAATTTTTAGTTTTATAAATGTTAAAAGGGCTAGGCGGTTCGAGTTCAGGTTGAGATTTTCTGACCCATTTATTAAACGGATCATGTTCGGGTTAGGCACCCTCAACCCGTTTAACTTTGTTACCGACCCGACACGTTTGCCAGGTCTAATTGTTCGCTGATTTACAATGAAATATAATCTTTTTCACATTTTGATCTAAGAGCTAGAAGCCTAGAACTGGTCACAATTGCATCTTATGTAGGGGTGGTTACAAAGATATTCATTCATTTACTGCTGAGTTTTGCAACAGGTTTGTGGACAGCAGTGACCAATTAAAATAACAAGAACAACTCAAAAAAGACAGAAGGGAAAACAAAGAACAAAATATGCTATATATAAAATCTTCTCACCCGATAATGAACTTTGATTTTATCACCTTTGTGTGCCTGTACTGCACAAGATGTTGGCTTATGCTGCAACAATAACAGATCCAAGGTTCAGAAACAAAAGAAAGAATGTCAAAAGGATTATAGCTACCCATGCTTCATTCTGAAATTAGACTAAAGCATTATAGCCGTAACACATCAAGTAACAGGAAATTTAAACAAATAAGCAGCTAAAGTATCGGTATGCCAAAGATCACATATGGTCCAAGATCCTGCTAATGGAGCCTGAGGCATCGCTACCAATTAGCAAACATGGATTATCTTATTTTGTTCTATCCTTCATGACTCATTAAAACAAAGTGGTTTTCACATCACATTTCGAGTTACAAGAAACAACCCCTAAACACATTTCCCTCAAACTCAAGCCATTCCTTACAAGCCATATTATTGTTACAGCCCCACATCTGCCAAACTTTGACCTATTCTCCTCGATATATGTTAAAACCTCCATGCTTAAGGGTTTCCCATATTCTCACAATTATCATCAGTGGCGGAGGTAGCTTGTAAAAGGTGGGGTGAAAGGCCCCCACTCATATGTAAAAAAAATTAAAAATTTGTAGGTAAAATTTTGCTTTTTTTTTTTACTGATATGTGCTTCATTCCCCCAGTCATTTTCGACGTTCCCCCAATGGCCTAATCCTTTTTAACGAAACCCCCCACTCTCTTGCTTGTCAGTCGTTCTGCCCGCATATTATTACAGCTAGTTCTTGCAATCATGCTACGATGATAGCGTGGGTTGATGATTTTGTTAAATATATCTCAATTTCTTGTTATTTTAGTTTTATATATGTTCAAACCAATTCAATCTAGAAGGAAATTATATAAATTAAATAATAGTATGCTTTGCTATTCGGTTAGCCAATATGGTAAGAAAATAATCGAAATTTACCTTATTTGGTTAACCGAACTGTTTAACCCGCAAACCGAATAACCCGAAATCCTTTTGGTTTGGGTGAGTTATTCGGTTTCGGAATTTTTTATACCTCAGGACCGGTCACCTAAGTTTCTGGATCCACCACTAATTATCGTCAAGAAAAAAATCAAGCCCTAATCATATTTTCACAAACTAGAGTCCTTGCATCAAGATTCCTACTCTAATACCATATGTCCTCACCATTACCACACAGTGAAAACTGTAGAAGCAAGTTATCCTTCCCAGTTTAATACATAAGAAGATTAATCATGCAAATCTCTACTTCTCATTTTTCCTTTTCTTATTTTTCAAGGAACACTCTGCAAAAGAACTCACTACTCACTAGGTTCCCCCTGGTTTATTCTAATCTCTTGCTTCAATTAATAATCAAATCGGGATCCGAAATCCTCCCCGAACTAAAAGAGTAACAAAATCATAAATTATCAAACAAAATCATGATGAATTAATAAAATTAGCCACACTGCTCACTAAATCAAGTTCTTCCTAGCGTATAGTATTCGGCAGATTGAGTTAAAATCGACACATTTTCAACTGTTCACAAACGCAAAACAAACTGATGAATAACAACAACAATATTAAAAGATGCAAGTCCTTAGATCTACCTTGACGCCGATCTGCAACTCCGTCACATCTCCGGACTTCGCTGAAACTGTATGATTGGTCGGAATACGTCAAATAGTCGTTTGATTTACACAAAACCAAATTAACGTTCTTCAATGATGAACACTTTTTGATAAACAATGCAAATCAATGCGTAATAACTTGGTTCAATTTCGATTATACTTACCTAGTGTAGCTGCAATCAAAAGAATCAATATGGAGCTCGCCTTCATTGCAGATCTAACACTCACATCCGCCAATTTCTTCATCGGCATTGAAGTGAAAAAGGTTTGTTTTGACTCAACGTGATATACATGGACCTGGTTACCAGATGATTGAAACTCGGTGACGAGTGTCACCCAATCATATATCGCCACGTCATCCAAAGAAACACTAGTCTATAGAAATGAGTAGGGTGTTAAAAAAAATGGGAAATTAATTAAAATAGTCATTTTAGAAAATCGGGTTTACCTCCTAACCATTCTCTTCCTCAATTTATTAAAATAGTCCCTACGTTCGTAAAAGGAGTTTGTATATACGAACACCTCCTTAGAATTGATAAATTTGATACATCTTCGTAATATATGTTCGTATATACAAATATAATTTAAAAACTCATTAAAAAATAACAAGTTCGTGAAATGGTTCGTGGTAAATGCAACGATTTAAAAAAATTACGATTTTTGCCCATGTTCGTGAAATTCCAATATATTACGAACTGGAAGTTACATTTTTTGCCCCTGATCGTGAAATGGTTTGTGTTATACGAACCTAGAAGTTACAATTTTGGCCCCTGATCGTGATATACGAATTACGAACTCAATTTATTAAAAAAAATAAACAAGTGACAATTATGACCCTCATTTTTGGAACATAATTCAAAGATATTTTCAATTTTGGGCCTGATCGTGATATACGAAGTACAAACTCAATTCATTCAAAAAAAAAAAGCAAGTACAAACTCAACTCAATTTATTAGGAATTACTTGTAACACCCTACTCCGAGTGTTTACCATTACAATCTGCCATACATATACGAGAAAAGAGATTGAGAAAAGACTAAGCGAGTTGAACTCTTTGTACGTACTACTACCTTCATCAATTATCATAACAATAGTAAATCAAGTATGCTCACGTAACAATGTATTCATAATAGCAATAGCTAAGTGAAATTATGAACGAACCATACACAAGAATTCTTGTCACCATCGTCACAACTTTCAATTAAAGTAATTCCGTAAATCCTAACGCTCTCCCCACCTAGGATTTCTACCCCAAGTGGACATTGAAACTATAAAGTCTAAAGCTTAAGTCTAGATATGCTAACACAATACCTAGTTCACTTAAACTAAAGCTTTGATACCAACTTGTAACACCCTAAAAATAGGGATAACAAAAATCCGAAAAACGAACATGAGGTATATAAAATTGCCATAGCAAAAGCCTCCAAAAAATGGGGAAATATACAAACCTGTTTAATTTCAGTTGTAATTTAACGGACAATAAATAACAACCAACTAATCTAATTTCTATAACTAGAAAAGAGATTACAAAAGGGTTGTCATCTATAAACCCCAAAAGTTCTTCTACTAAAAGTATGTCCAATTGCAAGTATTCCCCAAGCTCTCACCCAAGCAACTATGCCAGCTTAGAACCGGCGCCGCTAGAACCTGAGATACACATCGACACCAAACAAGTGTTAGGCCAAAAAGCCTAGTGAGTTGAACAATAATAAGCATGCATGAACAGTTATAATTATTATCAGCAGTTAACCAAAGTTCAACAAATATGGAGTCAATAGGGGAGACCCATAGCACAAATCAAGTTCCACCCAAAGAGTCAATATACCTTGATGCCATCTACCAAGAGACACCCGAAAGGCCCGGCACATCCGAGGACTACAACTAAGGAAATTCCTCGAATGGCGGAGGTTTAGGCACATACCATCACGGTGGCGCCCAAGACTACATCCTCCTAGTGTCTACTGACTTGGTTCGTCTAACATAATGTATATAGGAGGTCTTGAGGTATATTTCAACTCAACACATTTCGATACCAACCATGGGTACAATGTTACCATCCTAACCACATAAGTCCAATATGAGACCCAAATTCCAACATAACCATTATTTAGATACAATATCGCCAAGAAGGCATTCCAAGTAGAATTTATCATCTACTAAGTCACACATACCCCAATCATGTCAAAATACCCATAATACGTATACATCAATGTAACACCCGTAATTTCGGTAAGTAGTGGCCACCCGAACTTTCTGTATCTTGTAAATGGTGGGATGTTTGGTGGGAAATCATTATTTAAAGTCCCTTAGAGTATCGG
The DNA here is from genome assembly GCA_023525745.1 of Arctium lappa. Classification (NCBI taxonomy): domain Eukaryota; kingdom Viridiplantae; phylum Streptophyta; class Magnoliopsida; order Asterales; family Asteraceae; genus Arctium; species Arctium lappa. Next base: position 51,574,968 of record CM042063.1, read on the forward strand.
GAGCTTTCGAACGCGAAAAAGGAAGGAATTCAGAACTCTGCACAGCTTGGGCGACAGTGCCCGGCGATAGTGACATATCTCACTATCGCGTGGCACAATCGCGGGGATGGTACCGCGAGTGCCTGGTCGAGGGCGACAATGCCACACGACTATGCCAAGGGCATAGTCGCCGGTCATTGTCGCAGTCGGGGGCAGGGGCCTTTAAAGCTCGAATTTTGTCTATCTTATTCCATTTGTTTCAACCTCCTTCAACCCTACCCTCTCTTTTCTCTATAAACCTAACTTCTACCACCATTGTTGATTTTGAGCTTTTGATACTCAATATCTCGGGATTTCAAGTGTTAATTCACCATCTAGCAAGGTTATGGAAGCTTAAGCTCAATCTATCCACTTTATCATCTTCACCTTCAACTTTCTAGGGTTTTATCAAACCCTCCTTATGACCCTCTCCATTCTCTTAAAGGTTGTGGTGGTGGCTTCCGTGGGTGACCAAGACATGTATAGTTGATAGATTCAACCTATGGTAAGGTAATGTCTCGTTTTCTTCATATATGGAATTAGGGTTTGGGTACAAGTTGGGGTTTTTATGTTTAAATGTTTGGGAAAGGATTCTAGAACTTTAAATACGTTTATTTACGGTTGGAAATGTGTGGATCTAGGTTTTGGAAGCTTGAGTTGGAATGGATGTCTTCGGAAAGCTTTGGGTGGAACCTATGCTTTTGGAGGCCAATGGTTGGGGATTGAAACCTAGGTTTAACTTAACCTAGCAAGGTGAGTTCAAGTTGATTTGTGAAAACGATGTACATGCCAAAATGTTTATTTTAAAGTGCTTGTGTTTTACACTAAATTGTTAATTGCTGATAAGTTTGGCCATTTGAAAATGTTTAGCTTTATAAACTTATATAACCCATATCTTTGGGATTTTTGGGAATATTGATAAATAAATTATTTTGATATGTTTCCTTGATGATATCGTATATAAATGAAGGCCATTTTATATAATTGTCCATTTGGTGCATACGATTTTATAAACCATGGGAAAATACATATCATTGTGTTAAGAGTCATTTTGGAAACATGAAGGGGATGAGTCCATTTGGAAAACGTTTTGTTTCAACCAATGAGAAGTTTTGGGTTAATTACTTTTGGGTTGTAGTGTTTACATAATTGTTGGTAAAACGCGTTTCGATGTTTATACTCACTTCCATTGGAGAGTCATGTAAATTGTTGGGTCTTTAGCTTGGTTTTCGGCTTGTCAGGTCTTTGGGACTTTTGTCCGGTTTAATAACCTGAGGGGGGAGCGTTGGGTGTGAGTTGCATTTATTGCATTTTATTTTGGAAAATACATGTTTTGGGTGCGTGAGTCATTCATTTGGAGTCATGTATTTTAGACTATATTGTATTGGATCCATAGGCATGTAAGTCAGTCGTGTTTAATGGTAAGGACTCTTGGGATTCTCACCTTGGGAAATAATGTCGGGTTGGCATTGGTGTTGTCCCGGTTGTTTTGCGAAGAGGAGTCGTCGAGGGTTGTACTTCGAGACCTTGGGTCTGGTGTTTAGATGTCTAATTCTTGTGCACGAGGGTTAGACATCGAGTGTTATCAAGTAAGGAGTTGAGGCTCCTATCTTGACTGATAGGGAGTAGGCACTAAGGGTCAAGTGGGCACCCTGAGGATGAAACTCCCTAGAGACCGAACAGGCAATAAGATCGTGTATCCTTGAGGTGTAGCTCAGCAGAGCAGGCAATAAGGGATACGGTGTGGTGGAGACTTGAAATATAGTCATGACCGAAGGTGTAGCTCGGCAGAGCAGGCAATACGGTCACGATCTGAGGTGTAGTTCGACAACATAGTTATGTGGCTTAACTTTGTGTTCCGCCACGTACAATGGAATCGGGTATCCCCCGTCACCGGAAGGTGCTTTTAGGTAGTTAATTGTGTCATTTCGTCATCCATGTTTTCAGTGACACTTTACTTATGGGGAGTTGGTTACTTAAGATTTATGGGTTGTGTTTTATGACCCGTCCATGTTTGAAGGGTTTCGAGAAGTAAAGTTTATTTCATACTCTTATAAAGTGAGCGCTTTGCTTACTATTCATGTTTTGGGTGAGTTTGGGATTAAAGTGGTTTTACGAAAGAAGGTTCATATTGGGTCCGTTGTCTTTAAATGTGTACTTTTGGAAAATGGTGTCGTTTGATATTTAAAGTAAATCTTTCTGAAGGTCTGTGAGTTAAACTACTTTCTCTCCCTTTTGCAAATGTATTTATTTCATGTTGTAAACTCTGGAGCTCACTAGGTGTTAGCCTAACCTTTTTATTTGTCGGCATGTGCATCAGGTTCCAGTTGGGGGAAGAGGTTCTAGCTTTTTGGTGAAGAGTTGAGTGCTAAGGGTTTGTGCAAGGGTGAGTGGCTTGATGAAGTCTTTCGTGTTAGTCGTTGATAAGAGCAACGGTTTTTGTTGGGTTATAGTAACACCTGACTTTGATTAGTCCTCATGCGAGACTTGACCTTTTATTTGTTGGAGTTAAATCTAGTATTCTTTTGAGGTAACTCTAGTGATGATTGTAGAATAGTTTATATCATTTTCGTTGTATAATTGTGTCAGGATCGAATTCTTAACAAGAATAAATTCTCAGAAACTAATATCAAAGAAGTTGCGGAATAACACTTTGATATTCAATAAAACAGTAAACCAGAACAGTTTATAATCAATAACTTGTAAATTTGTATTGAATGCTTGAAGCTACAAGTTTACACACTCAACCTCAATATTGATGAACAGACTCACCAATACGAATTCTACTTCTCTAGAATTAGGATCTATGCCTTGAGGTTGTTTTTCTCTTTATCAAAAATTTTCAAAAGTTAATTCTATCTATTCTATACATTCTATACATATACTAATCAAAAGATAATTACAAAGAATAAAACAAATCTTCAGTATATCTTCCATGTATATCTCTAAGCTTCCAGATGTATCTTCAGAATATCCAGCTATCATTCTTTCCATTCGGATCTCTTAAGCAGCACTAATTATGCTCAGCAGCATTAACTTCTTCTAGCAGTATTAACTACTAAGCAGCACTAACTACTAAGCAGCACTAACTACTAAGCAGCACTAACTACTAGCAGTACTAACTAGCTAAGCAGTACTAACTTTGTTTCAAGCAACACTAACTTTGACTAGCAGTATTAATCAGCAGTAGTAATTCTGTATTAGCAGCATTAACCACACTTGATAGAATCTTCAGTTCCCAACAATCTCCCCCTAACTTGACTTTTAGGAAGAGAAGTCAAGTTCTTCAAATGATTTCAAAACCTCATGGTTCATGCTCCTATATCTGGATTCAGTCCCAAACTCTGATTGATTATCCTCTGAATTAGGTACTTTGCCATTGCTGAATTTGGTGCACAACCCAACTTCTTCTTTAACATGGCATGAATCTTCAGAGGTATATGCTTGTATACCTTGTCCACTAAGTAATACTCCATATGAAAGGTATCCAAAGCTAATTCATACACTCCACTCCTTTCATACAAAGTCCATCCTCTGACAGCTTCAAACACATCTCTTGTTAAATGACTCACTGCTTCTGGCTTGAACAGCATGCACAAATACTCCATGATCAGCTTCACAATTGGTAACCCTGGAGCTGTCAACTGATCTGCATGTACTTTCATTCCTACTTCAAACATTTCTTCCAGATCAAACCTTGAACATTCTCTGACAATTTTACTCCAGGTGCTGTAGACTTCATATTTTTCATCCTTTCTTTTCAGTCTAATGAACTCTTTACCATCCACCTCCATAGTATCCCAATGAATAATTTCAGGAGGTTTAATTCCAACAGGTTCAGCTGAAATGGGCTTTGGAATTTTATCCATTACCACCATGTACATGTTTACATCTGAACTCTGTGGTACTTCTTCCTGAGTTTCAGCTTTCTTTTCTTCTTCAACTCTAGGCTTCTTTCCAACTTTCTTTCTGTTTTCCATCATCTTTGTTCTCTTCAGTATTCTTTGCCCTTGCTCTACAATAGCTTCCTTCTTCTTTTCTTCCTTTATCCTTTCTTCTGATCTAGGACCTTTAGAAGCAATAGACTTCACTCTTTTTATCTTCTTGATCTTCTGAGCTAGAGTCTCTTCTTCCTTAATCTCTGCCTTTTCCTTTGTTGGAGTTCCCTCTTCACTTTCAGGAAAGGGTATATTGATATTTACATCATGTCTCTCCTTAGCTTTCTTTTCAAACTCCACTCTGTCCTTTTCATTATCCTTCAGCTTTCCCATTTCTTTCTCATATAGTCCCTTCACTTGTTCAAAAGTCATCTTTATGAACATTTCTTTCTTCACACCAATTGCACTCCTCAAGAAAGTTATCATCTTGTTCCTTTCCTGAGTTGCAAGGTAAGTTTGTGAAGGTCTTCTCTTCTTTGCACTTGATCTGGCCATCATAGCCTTTCTCAAGCTTATTGCTCTTGCCTTAGCCTTCTCTGTTTCCAACCCTTTCTGAAATGCTTGATTCAGTTCATTGGCTAATGCTCTGGCTATCTCTCTGTCTTTCTCAACCTGTTCTTTCTCTGCTTGATCTAACTCTTCTTGCAGTCTTTTGGCTAATGCTTCATCTGATTCAATTAGCTTTTCCTTTTTGTTTGGTGGATCCGTTTCTATCATCTTTTCTTTCCCTTTTCTTTTTACATCTGCAGCCATGTCTTTCTTTTCTACTTTCTTTGCTCCCCCTTCATTTATGACCACTCCCTTTGCTTTGGGAGTGTCATTCTTTGCCTTTACCAACATTTCTGCTACTTCAACTTCTTCAGATGTTAATCCTGTTACTGCTGCTTGTGAAGTTTCAGCAGCACTAACAGTTTCTGCTGCTGCCTTTTCTTCAACAGATTCAACACTTTCTTCAACAAACTCCCCCTCAACTTGTTGATCTTTTTGTTCTGAGCTTGAATTCTCCCCCTTTTTGAAAGCATTTTCCTCCTTTTTGTTTGCCCCATTTCTCCTCCTTAGAACAAACTGCTTTCTCCTTTTCTTGGCCATTAGTTTTCCTACCAAGTGCTTGAGTTTGGAAATCTGCTCTTGTTGGGAGATGACCACTTGCTGTAATGCTTTAATTTCTTTCCCTTGATTAACCACATCAACATTGATGTTGGTTAATGCTTCAATCAATTCCCAGTAAGTATACCTATCCTCACCTTCTTTAGGTGTTTTACCCACCCTTGAAGGATCATTGGAATGTTTTGCCATCAAATCATCAGTTTCAGGACTGTCCTCACCCTTTTTGGATGTTTTGCCCATCCTTGAGGGATCCTCGGATCTTTTAGTAGTGGCCTTCTGCCTAGCAGAAGCACCATCTACCCCCTTGGTTTCTTGGCACCGAGGTCCTTTGGTTGATTTCTCACCTAAAGTTGCCATGGGGAAGGTCTTAGAGATGTTACCACTATCCTTCTCTGTGCTAGCAGAAGTAGTGGCAGCCTTCTCACCCATATGCTCTTCCATCTCCTTAGAGAGCACCTCCTGAGGGTTGGGAGACACCCTGTTGGTTTCCCTTTGGATATTATCTAAGGGAGAATTCTCCCTTAGAGGGCTTAGAGGCTCTTGGTTAAAGGTAGATACACCAAGGGAAGGAGCCTTGTGTAACTTTCTTTTGACATAAGTCTTGGATATTGTGGGAGTGGGTTTAGCAGTAAAGGACTGAGGGAAAATTTGAGAGAGGGAAGGTTGGGATTGGCTAGCAGTGGGTTGGTCTAATGGGGGCCTTGACCCTGCTGCCATACCTTCATTTGTTTGGGACACCACCATCATTGTAGAGAACAATGGGGTGTCAACTCCTTCCGAGTCCCCAGCAGATCTTCTCATATTTGAGAAAACCTTGCCTTTGGGGGGTTTAGGTACATATACCCCAACAGGTTGAGGTATATCCGTCAATTCATTATTAATAACTTCTTGAACAAACCTGGGGTATATGAAGAAACTCTTCTTGTTATCCAGATTTGAGACAAGATCATGAAAAATCATTTGAGAAAAATTGAATTTTCTAGCAGTGGATAAACACACCAATGCATAAGCAATGGGACTGCTAAATTGGCTCCAGCCAGTTGTTTTCTTTGACATAAAATGCATTAAGGTATGAGCAAAGAACCTCCATTGGGGTGAAAATTTTGCTTTGAAAAACTTAAAAATCCCCATTTGGCCTTGATACCCCATTCTTGAAAGAGTTGAAAACAGTTCATCACTAGGGATAGAAGTTATACCAGAGGCATCGTCTAGACGTAGACTGATGCGAATAACTTCTTCAGTAACTGTTAGGGGTTGGTCACACACCCTTGTCTTGATCATCTGCACACCATTCTCAGCAACAATGGTGGCATTGGCCCAGAACTGCCTCTGATGCTCTATAAAGATGGTTGGGGACACCGTGAGTGCATGAGCGATGTGACTTGTCCTCAGAAAGTCGACAATCTGGTGAAATCCTTCAGCTTGCTTTGGCTTTTGTAGCATTGCGATCTCATTGTGCTCGTCGATGAATGCCATGGATGCCATTGAACAGGGATGTTCTTGCCTGGAAGACTAGGTACTTGAGAGAAAAAGGTTTAGAGAGTAAGTGAATAGTATGCAAAGAGTCGTTATGAACGTTTGGGCGGGCAAAGGGTATTTATAGTATTCGGATTATAAGCAGTATTAACCTAGAGCAGTATTAACCACCTAGCAGTATTAACGGCGAGCAGTATTAACGGCGAGCAGTATTAACCGCGAGCAGTATTAACCGCGAGCAGTATTAACTAGCTAACAGTATTAACTAACTAGCAGTATTAACTGCGAGCAGTATTAACTAACTAGCAGTATTAACCAACTAGCAGTATTAACCAACTAGCAGTTTTAACCAACTAGCAGTATTAACCACTAGCAGTATTAACCAACTAGCAGTATTAACCACTAGCAGTATTAACAACTAGCAAAACGTAATTTATAATCGTCTCTTCAATACCTTCGAAACGAATCTCGAGAAGAAATAACTGACTAAATGCATAATGTGGGACTTTCGGTTGGTGTAGTTATTGTTACCAAAAGATCAAAGGTTAAGACAAATGGGTGTATAACTTTCGTTCGATGTAATGCATTTTCTCTTTTTTCAAAAAAAACCGATTAACCAAAGTATAATATATAACATATAATAATATAATTAAATCAAAAAATATTCAATATTAGGCTCATTTCGAATATATCGACTAGACGATTATAATGGTGTAACTTGTTAAAATAAAAAAATATTTTTTTAACGTAATTATATTAATATACAATTATATGTGTTAATATTATAAAAATGTAAAATGAAAAATATAAAACTAAAAGGTATAAAGTAAAGGGAATTTAATTAAAGTACCCATATTTCAAAAGTGTATTACCGAAATGCCAAAAATCTCTCCTTTTTTGCCAAAATACCCATTAATGCCGGGATCTTGAGCCGGGATTTGATATATCCCGGGGTTAGCAAAAAAAATTGAAGATAGTGGGGTTACCCCGGGATTTAGGGTGATATCCCGGGGTTATGGATGAAAATTTTAATTGAATTAGTGATATTCCGGGGTAAAAGTTCGATTGTAATTTTAATATATATATTTACATTTTATACCCCTATAATTATTTAGTTAGTTTACTTTATACCTTTTACTTTTCTATTTTCCATTTTACACTTGCATCATATTAACACATATAATCGTATATTAACTAAAATGCGTTAAAAAACTAAGTTTTAATTTTAACAAGTTACACCATTATAATTGTTTTTTCGATACCTTCGAAATGAGCCCAATATTGAATATTTTTTGATTTAATTATATTATTATATGTCATATACACCATTATAATCGTTTTTCGATACCTTCGTTTTTTTATACCCAAATTGCTACAACAATTGTTCCTCATTTCCAAACTCAGAGTGATACACTTAGGGGTGCTCAAAAACCCGATCAACCCGATCAACCCAACCCAACCCAACACGAAATAACTCAAACCGATGCAACTCGATATCTAATCGAGTTGTAAAATCTTCAAACCGTATGTATTGGGTTGATATCGGGTTACTTTTATTTGAACCCAACCCAACCCGATGAACCCGAACCTTTTATTTTGTGGATTTAATATGATTATTAAGTCTCAATTAATATGTAAATTAGACAATTACACTATTGCGTACCCTCTTCATTTACATATATTTTCAATCTATTATTCATCTCTATATAACTCCTTTGTATATATCTTTAATAAATGTAAACACACATACACATACACACTCACACACACACACACACACACACACATATATATATATATGCAAACTAAAAAATTAACTGAATGTGATATATTTAAGATTTAAGAAGTATGGATAAGTTGTATTCGGATTATAAGCAGTATTAACCTAGAGCAGTATTAACCACCTAGCAGTATTAACCGCGAGCAGTATTAACCGCGAGCAGTATTAACTGCGAGCAGTATTAACTAGCTAGCAGTATTAACTAACTAGCAGTATTAACTGCGAGCAGTATTAACTAACTAGCAGTATTAACCAACTAGCAGTATTAACCAACTAGCAGTATTAACCAACTAGCAGTATTAACCAACTAGCAGTTTTAACCAACTAGCAGTATTAACCACTAGCAGTATTAACCAACTAGCAGTATTAACCACTAGCAGTATTAACCACTAGCAGTATTAACTGTACTTACTCTTTGAAGTTTAGGCTGAATTGAGTATTGCTATGTATGCCCTGTAAAGGAGGATTAGTAACACCAAAAAACTATAATAGACAGATATTTAACCACTTTGTGAGAGAATGCTTATTCAGAGTTGATCATTCCCACACTTGTTACCAAGAAAGTGAATCTACCCACATCAAAAGCTTTGGTGAATAGATCAGCAAACTGGTTGTCAGTATGAACTTTGACAACTTGAACAAGTTTCTTTTCATTACAGTCTCTTATGAAGTGATACCTGATCTCTATGTGCTTTGTCTTAGAGTGCTTGACAGGATTATTTACAATGCTGATAGCACTGCTATTATCAATAAAGATGGGAGTGTGTAGAAAAGTTACCCCATAGTCCAACATTTGATTCTGAATCCATAAGACTTGAGAACAGAAACTTGCAGCTGCTATGTACTCTGCCTCTGTTGTAGATGTGGACACTGTGGTTTGTTTCTTGCACTGCCATGAAACCAGTCTAGCACCCAAAAACTGACATCCTCCAGAAGTAGATTTTCTGTCCAAGTTTGCCCCACCTAGATCACTGTCTAAGTATGCTATTAGGTCAAAGGGTGAGTCATGAGGATACCAAAGTCCCAATCTGGGTTGCCCTTTGAGATATCTGAATATCCTCTTAACAGCTTGAAAGTGAGATTGCTTTGGCCTAACTTGGAATCTTGCACAAACACAGACTGGAAACATTATGTCTGGCCTTGATGCAGTGAGATACATGAGAGAGCCAATCATGGATCTGTAATGATGCACATCCATATCCTCCCCCTCAAGATCAGCTGTTATCTGTTTGTGTGTCTCCATAGGTGTGCTGGCAGGTTTTGATTCTGAGAAACCAAACTTGGTGAGAATGTCCTACACATACTTGGATTGACAGATGAAGATACCATCTGACTTCTGTTGAACTTGGAGTCCAAGGAAGAAAGTAAGTTCCCCCATGGAACTCATTTTGAACCTTTGATGCATTAGATCCTCAAACTCCTTGCACATGTTATCTCTTGTAGATCCAAAGATAATGTCATCAACATAGATTTGGACCAGCAAGATATCCTTCTTCTTTCTCTTGATAAATAGAGTCTTATCAATGACTCCTCTTTCAAAGCCATTTTCCAAGAGATAGGATGACAGAGTGTCATACCATGCTCTTGGAGCTTGATGCAGTCCATAAAGCGCTTTCTTCAATTTGTATACCCTGTCTGGATAACTTGGGTTTTCAAACCCTGGTGGTTGACAGACATATACCTCTTCTTCAATTGAGCCATAGAGAAAAGCACTTTTTACATCCATTTGATAGACTTTGAAGTTCATGTAAGAAGCATAGGCTAGGAATAATCTGATGGCTTCTATCCTAGCCACAGGTGCAAAAACTTCTTCATAATCTATACCCTCTTCTTGAGTATACCCTTGAGCCACTAGCCTTGCCTTGTTCCTTATGACAATTCCTCTTTCATCTCTCTTGTTCCTGAAGATCCACTTTGTGCCAATTGCTCTGTGACCTTTAGGAAGATCTACTAGATCCCATACTTCTTGTAGTTTAAACTGCAACAGTTCTTCTTGCATTGCTTCTATCCAGCTGGATTCTTTCATTGCATCATGTGCCTTTTTAGGCTCAAGCTGGGATAGAAAGCAAGAAAGCACTGTATGCTGTTGATCTTGCATTTCTTGAAGTCTGCTTTGATGTCTAGTCATAATAGGAGAGGATATATCTCCTATTACCATCTTTGGAGGATGATTCTTTTGAACTCTGGTGTTATGACTAGGTTCTTCATTAAGTCCAGCCTCTAGATTAGAGTCATTCAACTCAACTGAAGGGTTCTCATCAGCTGCTTCTGATTCTTTATCTTCTTGATTCTCTTCATCTTTACTTTCTTCTTCACTCTGACTTGGTCCAGTAGATGGTTCCTTTTCACAGTCTTCAAAAGAATTCACTGTGGGTATGGGAAAGATCACTGATTTAGATATACTTTCTTGAACTTGTGTAGTCCCTGACCCTCCACATCCTGAACCTGCATAACCATCACTACTGAAACCAAAAGAGTTAGTTAGTGAATCAATGTCAAATAGCCACTGAGGACCAGTTCCAATAGGATTTGGTGTGTTCTCATTGCATTTGACATTGTCACTTCTTCAATTATTCTAGAAGATGAGTTAAAAACTCTGTAGGCCTTACTCTGAGATGAATACCCAACAAGAAATCCATCATCTGCTTTGCTATCAAACTTACCTAAGTGAGATTTGGTATTGAGAATTGTACAAGGACACCCAAAAGGTTTGAAAAATCCAATGAAAGGTTTTCTTTTATTTAAAAGCTCATAGGGAGTCTTGTTCTTTTGCTTGACCACTAGAACTCTGTTTTGGACATAACATGCAGTATTAACTGCTTCAGCCCAGAAGGTAATTGGCAGTTTTGAATCAGCCAACAGAGATCTAGCAGCCTCTATTAGTGTCCTATTTCTCCTTTCAGCAACACCATTCTGTTGAGGAGTCCTAGGAGCACTATATTGTCTCTCAATCCCTTTCTCTTCACAAAAGGTGTTTAGATCAAGATTTTTGAATTCAGTCCCATTATCTGATCTAATGACTTTTACTTTTTGATTAGTTTGGTTTTCAATTCTCAGGATAAAGGACTTGATCAGTCCACTTGTCTCATCCTTATTCCTTAGAAAATATACCCAGGTGAATCTAGAGTAATCATCAACAATAACCAAGCAGTAAGATTTCTTGCCAATACTCATAACATTTGTAGGACCAAACAGATCCATATGCAATAATTGGAGACAAGAAGAGATAGAATTTATCTCTTTGGTCTTATGAGAAGTTTTATGCTGTTTGCCTTTGAGGCAAGCAACACAATGATCATCACATGAAAAGACTTTAGAAGGTAAACCTCTTACAAGGTTGTTTTTAACAAGTTTATTCAGAGTCTTAAAATTCATGTGACACATCCTTCTGTGCCAAAGAGAAGATTCATCTACAGAAGCTTTTGAAACAAGACAATTTAGAGATGAATCACTTTCAACATTGTCCATATCTAGGCAGTAAACATTGTCCTTTCTTGGAGTTCTTAGTAGTATCATGCTTTCATCAACTACCTTGAACCCTGGAGCAAGGATCATACACTCAGTATTTGTAAATAATATACTATGTTGTTTGTCACATACCTGTGATACACTTAACAGGTTGTACTTCAATTGATCAACATAGTAGACACCCTCAAATGTCATCTTACCTTTTGTGACATTACCTTTTCCACTTATCTTACCACCAGTAAGATTATCTCCAAATGCAACATGTCCTCCATTGATATGCTTGAAATCCTGAAGACATGACATGTTGCCTGTCATGTGCCTAGAGCAACCGCTATCAACATGCTGTTGGTTGCTCTGCACATAAGGTAGATAAGTTAGTATGGATTAGGAACCCAAGCCAAAGTGGTCTTGGGTACCCCTTTCTCATCAAAATACTTGCATTCTTTCTTGACAAGATTTTTAAAATCAGAACACTTAGTATTTGAATACTTTGTCAAGATTTTTGGCTTAGCAGCACTAATACTAGAAGCAGCACTGTCTTTAGAAGTACTAACAGATTTAGCAGTACTAACAGGTTTGGCAGTATTAACCTTGTTGGCAACACTAACAGAGTTAGCAGTATTAACATTTATAGAAGTACTAACAATGTCAGCAGTACTAACATTGCTAGCAGCAGTATTGCTTCTAGCAGCACTATTTGTAGTAGCAGTACTAACAGTTTTAGTACATTTTGGAATCCACATCTTGACATTATCTTCCATATTATGTTTCTTCATGTGGCTTTTAGTTTTAACAACTTTCTTAGCCACATGGTTCTTTTCTTTCTTCCTATAACCAAAGGATTTTTGAGTAGGTCTTTGAAAATTCATCCTTTGGTTCATAGGATTAAAGTAGCAGTATTTGGCAATGTGGTTCAGCTTTCCACAGATAAAACAGGGTTTTGGTCTATTAATTTTTTTCAAATCAACCCCTTGTTTTTGTGCCCATTGATTGTTCCAGTTTCTCTGATTTCCCCTTGGTTTATCATGTTTTTGGGGCTCAGATTTATTGCATGCACACTGCTTGCAAGGGATAGGGTTCACAACAGTGGTCTGCTTATAGTGAACCTTCTTGTTCTTTCCCTCAGTCTTTTCTATCTCTTTGGACTTGATCCAGTGCTTTCCACATCCCTCATTGGTGATTATGTGGTTTTCTATAGGAATCTCACCACTCACAGTATTGTTCTTATCCTTGACAACTTCTTTCTCAGTGTTATCCTTAACAACCACTTTATCTAAGGGATCTATCTCAGTTGCTCCCTTAGGTAGATCCTTCCTATCCTTTGTTTCTAACAAATCTGAACTAGGAGGGATGTAGTTGTTGTTATAGGGTGGTGGTGTGTTATTGTACCCTATTCCTCTTCTCAGTTTATCATGAATCTGAGTTTGTAACAAAGAATCCATTGCTTTGGAAGCATTAGAAAACTTTTCTACATCAAGTTTGACTTTAGCTAGCTCTCCTCTTAGCTTTTCACTCTCTTCTTTAGATCTGGTCAGTTGAAGCTCTAAGTCCTTCTTCTCCCACTTCCAGTAATTTGTGTCATAAGAGTGTTGAAGCTCATTAGCTTGAAAACCCTTAATCTGCTCTTCAAATCTCTCAACAATCCTCACATAATCTTTTATGTCTTTTTCCAATCTTTTAAGATCATCACTCATGTTCTGGTTGTGATCCCTATACCTTTTAACAGTGTTAATGCAATTTTGAGTACAAAGATTGGAAGTTACCTCTGTTGGGAGATCGGACACCTCTGCCATTAGAGCTTGATTCTGGATGGCCTCTTCAGCTTGATCACTCCAATCAAACCCCATCCCTTGTTGAGAGACAAGAGCTTGTGCAGAGTTTCTATTATTATTGAAGCTTCCAGATTGAGCTTGTTGATGGTTGTTATTCTGAGACATTCCACTTCTGCATTCTCTGGCAAAGTGTCCCTTTTGATGGCATTTGTAGTATTCCACCTTAGACTTGTCAAATCCTGCTCCATCTTCTCTTCTTTGGGAGAAGGTGTTCCTCCCAGTTCTTTTGATGAACTTTTTAACTCTCATGGAGAGCATGGCCATCTGCCATTTAATGTCCATCTCTTCAAGATCATCTGGATGTATTTGTTCCAAGTCATCATTAATGAGAGAAGAGTTTCCATGACTTGCTAGAAAGGCCTCAAACACAGTTTCAGTGCCTTTCTCTTGGTTTGTTCCATTGGCAGCACTAACTGATTCAGGGTTGGATGTAGAATCAGTTGATGCTGAGAGGAGTGCAGCATTGTGAACATACCCAGAAGGCCTCTTTTTGGCCTCTACCTCAGATTCAAAAACTCTTAGATCATTATAGAGATCATCAAGTTCCTTTTCTTCCAGTTGATCATTCTGTCTGAAAGACACAGTATACATGGTCCATTCATCACTCAAGGACCTTAGAAACTTTCTGTTCAGATCATCTTGATCAATTTGTACTCCCACTGTGGCTAGTTCACCAATAAGTTTGTTGAACCTATCAAAAGTTTGAGTCATGGACTCATTCTTGGTTGACATAAAGTTCTCATATTGTTGCTTCAGAATGGCTTTCTGATTTCTCTTGGTACTTTTGGTACCAGAGAATCTCTTCTCCAGAGCATTCCAGAGCATCTCTGCATCAGTGCAGTTACAGAACTGATGTTGATATTCATTGGGAATAGCCAGGAGCAAGGTGCTCAAGGCTTTCATCTCTGTCTGTCTGATCTTCCTGTCTGCATCAGTTTTTGGTGGTGTTCTCTTTCCATCTGCACCAATCTTTCCTTCTTCAGAAGGACCATTCTCTATGATGTCCCACATAGAATAGTCAGTAAGGAGTATGTACTGCTTGATTCTGATCTTCCACATATCGAATTCATTGGGTCTAAGCATTGGAACCTTTGAGACCAAAGTACTGCTTGATTCTGCAAGATTTTCCATGATGACTAGATGTTTCTGAGAAATCAGGCTCTTATACCACTTGTCAGGATCGAATTCTTAACAAGAATAAATTCTCAGAAACTAATATCAAAGAAGTTGCGGAATAACACTTTGATATTCAATAAAACAGTAAACCAGAACAGTATATAATCAATAACTTGTAAATTTGTATTGAATGCTTGAAGCTACAAGTTTACACACTCAACCTCAATATTGATGAACAGACTCACCAATACGAATTCTACTTCTCTAGAATTAGGATCTATGCCTTGAGGTTGTTTTTCTCTTTATCAAAAATTTTCAAAAGTTAATTCTATCTATTCTATACATTCTATACATATACTAATCAAAAGATAATTACAAAGAATAAAACAAATCTTCAGTATATCTTCCATGTATATCTCTAAGCTTCCAGATGTATCTTCAGAATATCCAGCTATCATTCTTTCCATTCGGATCTCTTAAGCAACACTAATTATGCTCAGCAGCATTAACTTCTTCTAGCAGTATTAACTACTAAGCAGCACTAACTACTAAGCAGGACTAACTACTAAGCAGCACTAACTACTAGCAGTACTAACTAGCTAAGCAGTACTAACTTTGTTTCAAGCAACACTAACTTTGACTAGCAGTATTAATCAGCAGTAGTAATTCTGTATTAGCAGCATTAACCACACTTGATAGAATCTTCAGTTCCCAACAAATTGAAAGTTTTAATTTAGTTGTTCTGTTCTTTTTCGAGGGTGTTACAATCAAGTAAGTCCCAAATATTTGACAAATAGAGTAAAATATGGCATGATACTCATAAAAATAAAGTAAATAAGACGAGAGAATTGGTGACGCGGAAAACCCCTAAAATGGGTAAAAACCGCGGACGAGTGTGATTCGTCGTGCACTATGGACGTCAATCAGGGACGTCGTCCTTTAGAACAAGTGTTACAAGTGTAATACAATGTAGAACAATACGATAAAGTAAAGTCGGTCGTGCGTCGTGTGTATTTAGACTTCAGTTGTGCGTTGTACGACAAACAACGGAAGACTATGAACTTCAAGAGAGATTTAGCAAGCTTGAGAGTATAATTTGTGAGCTCCTAAGGTATGAAAATCAGATGTCCCCGAGTGAGATTTCCTCTTCGTATTTATAGTGCATTTTTCCGTTAGGATGTCTTTAATGTGTATCTTACACATTAATGAGATGACCGTTTTGACATTGATGATAGCGTCCGTTATGTCCGTTGCTATTGATGAAGGTTTCCGTTATGATCTTTAGTCATAAATATCCTTGAATCCTGCATTAAAACATGGTATAATGTATATTGTAGATTAGTAACTGAAATTATGTCGTACGACAGAGACTGCGGATAGGTTCTGATAATTTAATTGAGGTCACTTGAAGAAAGGGCGTCTATTATCTATTTGGTCGTGCGACACAGTAAATTCTGACTGTTGGAATTCCTTACCTGTTGTCCAGCGTTAATCGTACGACAATGTACTATTGAAATTTTTACCCAAACAATACACATCCGCATGGATCCATCCTTCTTCTTCACGAACAAAACCGGTGCTCCCCAAGGTGACGAACTCGGTCGAATGAAACCCTTCTCCAACAACTCTTGCAGTTGCGTCATCATTTCCTTCATTTCCGTCGGGGCCAATCGATAGGGAGCATGAGCTATCGGAGCCGCTCCCGGAGTGAGGTCGATTTAAAACTCCACTTGACGCTCCGGCGGTAACCCAGGTAAGTCTTCCGGAAAGACGTCCGGATAATCTTGCATGACTTCCACATCTCCTACCGACTTCTTCTCTTTCTTCGCGTCCACCACATAAGCCAGGTACGAAGGGTAACCCTTCGCTAAAACTTGTGAGCCTTAAGAGAGGAAATGATAGGATTACTCCTCTTTCCTTTCTCCCCGTGGATGGTGACCACACCATTTTCCGACAACGACACTTGGATCATCTTTTTGGAGCAAAAGATGTCAGCCTTATGCCTCACTAACCAATCCATCCCTATGACTACATTGAACCCTCCTATAGCCATAGGTAGTAAATATACTCCAAAAGAATTCCCATCAATCTCTAAGGTGCAATCACAAAATCGGTCTCGAATAATTTCTTGATCCCCATTTGCTATTTCTACTACTAACGCATCGGGAAGGACACTAATAGGAGTGACAAGTTGTTTACAGAAAACGTCCGATATAAAGGAACATGTAGCACCCGAATCAAACAAAACACGAGAGGGCAAGGAGTTTACTAAGAACGTACCCGAAACAACATCGACGGTCTCCTTTGCTTCCTCGGTAGTCATCCGGAAAGCTCGACTTGGCACTCTTGGTGGTTGCTCGACCCTATCCGTCGAACCCACAGAACTTCCACCCGTGCCTCCTACTAACTTCGGGCAATCTTTCCTCATATGCCCCGGCTCTCGGCACTCAAAGCACCCCGGCCCCCGGATAGGACATTCACGAGCTGTGTTACCCTTCTTGCCACACTTAGCACATCCTACCGGACCCGAGTAGGTTCTCGTAACACATGGGCCCGAGTGCTTGGACTTGCACTTGTGGCACCACCGATCCTCTCGACGATGGTCACCCGCTCTTCCGCCTACATTCGCTTCTCCCTAAACTGTTTGATTGACGAACTGGCCCATATGGCCTTTCCCACTTTCGCTTCTCCCTAAACTGTTTTCTCTCTTCCTTCTTCGCAAGCAAGTCGTCCTCAAAAAGCAAGGACTCTTCGATGACCTCTTGCAATGTCGACCCTCTAGCATTTCTCACCGCCGTCCTCATCTCGATCGGTAACTGTTTATGCCAAAAATCTCCCAAAGAAAATTTAAGGTAATCATGAAGCTTAATCCAACCAAAGAAAGTAACGACAATAATCGTACGACTATAATAGAAATAAAGTAAATAAGACAAGAGAATTGGTGACGCGGAAAACCCCTAAAATGGGTAAAAACCGCGGACGAGTGTAAGTCGTCGTGCACTATGGACGTCAATTAGGGACGTCGTCCTTGTTAACAAGTATTACAAATGTAATGTAATATAAAACCATATAACAAAATAAAGTTGGTCGTGCGTCGCGTGTAATCAAACTTCTGTCGTGCGTCGTACGACAAACAGCAGAAGGTCTTATGAACTTCAAGAGAAACTGAGTGAGCTTGAGAGTGTAATTCGTGAGCTTGCAGTGTCTGAGCCTTAGATCCCCCAATGTGAGGTTCCAACTTCGTATTTATACTCCAAGTCTTTGAATGCACATGACCGTTTCTGATTATTGATGACAACATCCGTTTCGCTAATTGCTATTGATGACGTCTTCCGTTACAATCTCTGGTCATGAATGCCTGCATTTAAACATGATATAATGTATGCTGCCAATTAATAACTGAAATCAAGTCGTACGATGGTATTTGTCGAATGGATGTTTGATCGTTTTAGTCGAGGTCGCCTTAAGAAAGAGTGTCTTTTACCTTATGTCGTACGACCATGGTCTGTTGGACTTTTTTTACCCAAACAGTTTGCCCCCAAATTTAAAATTCAAGCGGCAATTTTGAAATTTAAATTAAAATCATGACACGTGTTATAAAAGAAACGCGAATAACTCTAATAGAACTAAATCAGTTCGTTTCCAACTAGAAGATGACGTCACTCTTAACAAAATACAAAATGTGACAGCTAATGAAGGACAGGTGTCACGTATTGAAAGGACGTACTCGAGTGTTTCGTCTGACACGGGTGACACGTGTCAACTGACAATTGGCGATCTAATTTCTCGGTCGATTCAGTTTCTAAATTTACAGTATAAATAAGGATTGTTTTCAATCCTTTCCTTCTTTATGCTTACGTTTCTTAGAAAATACATATCTCCGGCGAGATTTTCGAGCGACCAGAATCCTTTCCACTCTAAATTCGAGGTTTAGACTGTTATTTAAGGTACAATTTTCAGTCCTTCTTTTGTGTCGATTTATGCATAAGAAATCCATAGCTAAAAAACCTAGGAAAGCTTGGGATATTCTGAGTTATTGGTGTGCAACTCTTAACGTCCCTGACTTTCAAATGTCGAGTGAACCAGTGAGTTTGTTTAGAGAAGAAGAACATATAGATTTTTTTAAGAGTTTGGCTAAGCTTCCAGATGAGATAAATCTAGTGTCGCCGGAGGATTTAAAGCCGGATGAAGTTCCGAGGGGGTATTTTGTCTTATACGAATACCCCTTTAAGATAGGTTTCTCTTGGCCTTTTAGCCCTTTGGTTAGGGCATTTTTAGATACCTTCGACTTGAC
Organism: Arctium lappa; assembly: GCA_023525745.1. Lineage (NCBI taxonomy): Eukaryota > Viridiplantae > Streptophyta > Magnoliopsida > Asterales > Asteraceae > Arctium > Arctium lappa. The sequence goes on from CM042063.1 coordinate 51,593,997, forward strand.
ACCTGGACAATTAATGCCTCAATTCTGGCGCATTGTCCAGGTAATCGATCGTCTTACGGCCGAGTGGGAGGTACCGTTCAATGTGAACGACCTATTGACAGCTTATAGTGTGCGACCGGATAATTATCATCGGTATAGCCTGTTTCCACGTTCGAAGGGGGATAATGTACTGATACTTAACACCGCGGTGAACGACCGTGGGTGGAAACATCGGTATGTTTTCCTCCAAGTGGCGTCTGTAAGTGACGAAGACAGCCAATGGTTGTCGTCAGGCTGGAACGAATCGGGTAGGTTTATTGTTTTTGTCGTGCGTTTTTGTCGTGCGTTTTTGTCGTGCGTTTTTAGTCGTGCGTTTTAGCCTAATGTCTTTCTTTATTCTGCAGTGATCGACTTCAGTGTAGTGAAGCCAAGGAGGGATTCTCTCAACAAGGTTCAAAGAATCTTAGAGAGAAGTATTGCCGATCGTTCATTCTCCCTTCGGTCGAACGACGAGGAGGACGAAGTCGTCCTAGTCGCTGAAGTTACACCTACCGAGGGTTCTCATCAAGGAGAGGAGAAAGAAGAAGAAGAAGAAAGAGAAGAAAGGAGAGAAGGAGAGATGACTGGTACGTTGCTTAATGACATTTTCGTAATTTTGCACTTCATGTCCTTTCTAATTTCTCCATTTTGTCCAGAAGATTCATCTACGAAGTCGGCTGCTCAAAGACGGGTCGAACAGTTGGAGCTTGCCCGTCAGGGCATAGAGAAATCGAAGAAGAGATCTGCTCCTCCTGCAGGAGTAGATCCAAGACGTGTTCGAGGCAAACCCCGGACTTCACCAAAGAAGACGGGCGATGCCACTCTGTCGTCCCTTTCGGGGGCGACTTTAACGAAGGGCACCGTTGCTGGGGTCGAGTTTGGAGGCTCGACCAAGGTGACGAAGGATGCTCCCTTGTTAGGGGTGTCGGGCGCTAATAAGTCCATCTTCGAAGTTCCTTCTTTATCTTCAAAGGAAGAGAAGAACAAGGAAAAGGTGGGAGAGACAATATTCAAAGTTACTCTCCCATCTGACTTCATGGTTAATGACGTCCTTGAGAGGGACGTCATTTTTCCACACTTGGGGAAATTTCTTCTCCCGACCTTCCGCGACCGCTACAACGATTCTCGGGTCGAAGATACGGGGGCACATGCTGCTGGTCTTTCCTTCATGGTAAGCTTGTATTATTTTTTATTTTCTTTGTTACTTACTTGTTATGTTTTTTTAACCTTTTCTTTGTTGTCTTGCAGGCTTTTCAAGCGTGTCTGAGCTTTTACGCTCAGACAGAAGGTCTCAGGGCGGCCTTCCCTGACGTACAAAAAATGGCGGACGAGGCTCTTGAAAAAGAGAAGGTCGCCTTAGAGGCGGTCGAGGCCGAGAAAATGAAGGTCGAGAGCCTTAAGGATAAACTCGTCGAAGCTCAAAATGAGAAGATTGAGTTTAGGGATCGCGTCCTTGAGCTCGAGGCGATAACGACCAAACTGGAGGTCGAGAAAATAAAAGCCACCACTGCCGCTGCTGCCTCTGCTGATGAAGTCACGTCCCTCCTCAAGAAAGTCGAGAGTTTAGAGGGCGACGTCAAAGATTTGGAGGAGGAGAATCAACAGCTTGAAGCTTTCTCCCGTCTTACAGCCAGGGCTGCTCTGATGAGACGTCATATGAATGGGAAGAATCCTATGGCGTCGGCCGCCGAAGAACTCAAGACTTATCTTGAGAAGGTGGGGACCGAAAGGGATCTAGACGAGGACGACGATTTGGATGGGAGCGAAGGAGGAGAAGAGGAGGTAGTAGCAAGGACGGACGTCATGCAGGAACAGGCTGTCGATCCTCCGGTGACGGACGTTGTTCAAGAACAATCTAGCGCTCCTCCTATTTAAATATACATGGTCGTCTTTTGCATTTTGTAATTTCGACGTTCTATGAAAACTCTTTTTTGCTTATCAATGCTTTTTATCCTCTTAATAGATAATCAGTTACACCAGTCATTCAACTATAGCATTACTTAAGAAATATATCAACTGAAACTTCCGATCGGCCTCGGAAAATTCACAATAATGGTTTGTAAATCTAAGTATTGAATACCAAAATGTATAGCTTAACTTTAATAATGTCGAATGTTATACGGATGACCACATGAGTTTACTCGACACAGAAATTTTCTTAAAGAAGTCGTACGTCCCTGCGGAAAACAACATTAGCGGGGTGGTCGTTGGTTTGACCAACGACCCTCCGATGCTTAAGTCAGTAATTTTTCTTAAAAATAATTAAAAGAAACTAACTTCATAATTTTAAAAGAAATACCTCTTTAGATGAACTGCATTCCAACTTCGTGGGATATTTTGACCATCAAGGGTCTGGATTCTATAAGCTCCTTTACCTACGACACTTGAAATTTGATAAGGACCTTCCCACTTAATGGAAAGTTTACCTGCATTAGGCTCTTGAGTGTTTTGAAACACTCGTCGTAGGACGTAATCGCCTTCTTGAAAAACTTTGACTTGGATATTTTTGTTGAAATGTTGTTCGACAGTTTGTTTTTGAGACGCCATACGAATGTGAGCAGCTTCTCAAAGTTCTTCTAAAGCGTCAAGGTCATAACTCAGGTCGACTAAATTATGTTCGATGTACGTATGTCTTGAAGTTGGTAGTTGTGCCTCAATAGGTAACACAACTTCACATCCATAAACTAAGGAAAAGGGAGTCTGTCCTGTGGACGTACGAGGTGTCGTACGATTAGCCCATAGAACGGAAGGCAATTCTTCCACCCATTTTCCTTTGGCAGCTTTAAGTCGTTTCTTGAGTGAATTAATGATAGTTTTATTGCTCGACTCAGCTAAACCATTCGACTGTGGATATCGAGGCGTCGATGTTACTAACTTGATATTTCTTTCTTCATAAAATCTTCGCGTTCGGTCACTAATGAATTGTGTCCCGTTGTCGCACGTTATTTCAGATGGAACTCCAAACCTACAAATGATGTTAGTTTGGATAAAAGAAACGACTTCTTTATCCCGGACTTGGGAAAAAGCCGCTGCTTCGACCCATTTAGAAAAATAATCTGTTAAAACTAAAAGGAATACCTTTTGCCCGGGGGCAGGTGGTAATTTCCCAACAATATCCATTCCCCATTTCATAAAGGGCCATGGAATCAAAGTCGAGTGCAAAGGTTCAGAAGGTTTATGTGACATACCTGTGTGTCTTTGACATGCGTCGCATAACTACACATACCTGGTCGCATCTTGTCTTAACGTTGGCCAATAGTAGCCTTGTCTTGATATCCGGTTGGCTAAACTGCGGCTTCTAGAGTGATTTCCACATTCTCCATCGTGCATATCCTGTAAAATTTTGTGTACTTGCGCCTTGTTGGTAATACATCGTAGATTCAATCCAGTCGAAGACCTTCGATACAATTGTCCTCTAATCATAACGTATCTTGATGCTTTAAATCTAACTTTTCTCGCTTCCATTCTATCATCGGGTAATTGATTGTTTTCTAAGTAATTTCGAATGTCGTCCGACCAAGAATTTTCTTCTTCAATTGGTGCGACTGAAATATTATCATCCTCCTTGATGGACGGGGTTGTAAGATGAACTACTGGGATATTATCGAATGTCGTTCGACTAAGTGCTGACCCCAAATTGGCCAGTGCATCAGCTTGAGTGTTCTGATCTCTTGGTATTTGCTCGATTACAAAGTGACTGAACTTCTTTGCTTCTTCTTTGACTATTTTATAATAGGCAATCATCCTTGAATCTTTTGTTGCGAACTCTCCATTGATTTGGTTAACTACTAGGGACGAGTCACTTCGAACGTGCAGACGTGTTGCCCCCAAGTCATGAGCAATTTTGATTCCTGCAATTAGTGCTTCATACTCTGCCTCATTATTTGTTGCTTTGAAATCGCATCGTATGGAATATACCATTTTGCCCCCTTGTGGGGACTGTAGGACGACACCCAAGCCTGTGCCACGTATATTTGCCGAACCATCAACGTCGAGCGTCCATGTAGTGTCGTGCAAAGTCGCCACAATTAATTTGTTGGACGTCATTGTACTTTCCAGTTCTGGACTGAAATCTGAGACGAAATCTGCTAATACCTGTGACTTGATCGCCGTTTTGGGCTTGAAATCCAGATCAAAATTGCTGAGGTAAATACTCCACTTAGCTAATCGTCCTGTTAATTCGGGTTTTCTTAACACAGACTTTAAAGGAAAATTAGTTACCACAATTATAGGATGTGATTCAAAATAATGTCGTAGTTTTTTAGCAGCCATGACTAATGAAAGTAAAAGTTTTTCTATAGACGAATACCTGGTTTCAGCATCTAGTAGAGTCTTACTTACATAGTAAATTGGCAGTTGTCGTTCGTCGGTTTCTCGTATAAGAACTGCACTTACCGAATTAATGCTGACGGCTAGGTAAAGTTGAAGGACTTCACCTTTCTCAGGTTTAGAGAGAAAAGGAGGCGACATCATGTATTTTTTGAGTTGTTGCAACGCTTCTTCTTGCTTTTCATTCCACTCAAACCCTTTATTTTTGCATAGCACATTATAGAATAAATGACATCTATCGGATGATCGAGAGATAAATCAATTCAGTGCTGCTATACGTCCTGTAAGACGTTGAGCCTCTTTAAAATTTCTGGGTGATTTTAGCTCGACAATTGCTTTAATCTGATCTGGATTAGCTTCAATTCCTCGTCGCGTAACCATATACCCGAGAAATTTTCCAGCTCGAACTCCAAAAGAACATTTCGTCGTTGATATGTATACTTCCATAGTATTGCCCAAATGTTCTTTGAACATCATATTCACCAATCGTTGATATGTCGAACCTGCATTTTTAAGAACAAAAGGCATTACTTTATAACAATAAATACCTTTATCCGTCATGAAGGCTGTTTTCTCCTGGTCGTCAGAATGCATTAATATCTGGTTATACCCAGAATATGCATCCATGAACGTGAGTAACTCATGTCCTGCTATAGCGTCGACCATAGAGTCGATATGTGGCAATGGAAATGGATCCTTCGGGTAAGCTTTGTTAAGGTCTGTGAAATCAATGCAGACTCGCCATTTGCCATTTTTCTTTTGGACAACTACAACATTAGCGAGCCAATCTGGATACTTGACTTCTCGTATTTTTCCTGTTTTAAGTAAATTATCAACTTCGTTGTTGATAACCTTGTTCCTCTCAGGAGCAAACTTTCGTCTTTTCTATTGAACGGGTTTAAATGATGGATCGATGTTGAGTTTATGAGAAATAATACTCGGATCGATACCCACCATGTCTTCGTGCGTCCAGGCAAAACAATCATAGTGGTCCTGCAAAAAAGAAATTAGTTGCTTTTTGAAGGAAGGGTCGAGCGTCGAACCTATATAAACCATCTGGTCAGGCTTATCCTGGTTTAGGACGACAACTTCCAAGCGATAGTCGTCGTCAGTCCCAGGAACATCCTGGTTCTGTAATTGCTATACTGTTTGCTTCGGGGGCTTCAAGGAAATTTTGTAACATTCTCTAGCGACCTTTCTTTCACCTTTAATTTCCTGTACTCCCCATTGCGTGGGAAATTCCAGGGTTTGATGGTACGTCGAAGGCACAACTTTCATGTCATGAATCCAAGGTCGCCCAAGGATAACATTATAAGCTGATGAGCAATCGACAACGTTAAACTTCGTATGTCTGTTGATCCCTTTAGCATATACTGGGAGTGTGATTTCCCCCATGGTGTTTGTCGCTCCACCATTAAATGCAACGAGTGTGGTCGAACGTCGTGTAATCTCTGATTTGTCGATACCCATCGATTTCACTGCATCAAAAAAAATAATGTTAGCTGAACTACCTCCGTCGACGAGTATCCTTTTGGTCAGACAATTCCCAATGCTCAATTGGATAATTAGTCCGTCATGATGCTTCTGATGTACGTCATTAATATCCGCCTGGTCGAACGTTAAGAGCATAGCCTCCAATTCTGCGTCCTCTTTGAGCCGTGCCTCCTTTAGAATTGGTCGGTCGTCGGGACCGCGACTAGCATGTCTTTTAGCAGCAGAATATGTAGTTCCACAAATGTCAGAACCTCCAGTGATACAATTAATCACCTTAGCATGCTCTGGAGATGTAGGGCGTGCGTCTTTCTTTTCCATCAATTCTTGCAAGTAACCCTTTGAATTGAGCCAAGACAACTCTTTCTTTAAGGCGATGCAATCGTCCGTTATATGACCAAAGTCATTATGAAAGTCACACCATTTGGTTTTGTCCTTCTTGTCGTTGTCTTTATCATTTTTCTTTGGCCATCGTACGTTTTGCTGAAGTTGCTTCAAGGATACGACGACGTCTTTAGCTGATCCAGGGAAACCATAAGATGATACCTTAGGATACTGGACAAATTTAAAAGTCGTCGGTCCCTTCTTTTCAAATCTAACGTTTGAAATCTGCCGAGTAGGCTCCGATCGATTAGTTGACTTTGGTTTGAAGTCTGGCTTTTTAACGCCTAAGCTTTTCCGGTCGCCCGAATGTTTATTTTTGAAAGCAAGGTCATCCTCAACCCTCATATGAGCAAGCGTCCGCGCTCGTACGTCTTCAAAGGTTTCCAGAGGATACTTTGTAAGATCGAGATACAACCCGGAGCTATCGTCCAGACCTCGTTTGTATGCTTCGATTGTTGTTTTTACGTCGCAGTTACGGATACTAATCATCTCTGCATTGAACCGATTAACGTAACCCCGGATGGACTCTCCACTCTTCTGCACGACGTAATAGAGGTCGCTCGTTTGCTTCTCCATTTTTCGGCTGCTAGCGAATTGCTGAGTGAATTGATTCACCAATTCTACAAAAGACCCAATAGTTTTAGGTTTGAGATTAATCAACCACTGTAAAGTTGCCCCAGTCAAGGTCGCCCCAAAACTTTTGCACATGCAAACTTCTTGGAATTGGTACGGTATTGAGACAGTCCACATAAGTTTCTTGTATTGGGCGACGTGTTCCGTTGGATCAGTGACGCCTGAGTACTTTGGACTGAAGGTTGGAATGCTGTATTTCTTTGGAACATCTACTAATGCGATCTCATCAATGAATGGTGACGCTTGAAACCCTGCACGTGGCTCGACATCGACTGGAACTGCTGCCCCCGGCAATTTGGCCAACATTGATAGGACACGTTCATTCTGCTCTTCCAGAAGCTTTAATCTTTGTGCAACGGGATCTAAAGGAACACCATTTGAAGTACCCAATGGAATATGGCCAGACCTATTGAAGCTAGTCTGCTGCGAGGCATCAGAGGCATATCCATTGAATGGAATAGAGGGCATAGGCATAGTTGGAATCACAAAAGTCGCAGGGTTAATTGATGGTGGACGAGGATAATTTGGTAATGGAGGGGGCACATTCCAGGTACCAACATAAGCATTTGTAGTCCCCATCATATTATTTTCATTTTGATTTCTCAGATTCTCGATGGTTTCAGCTGCTTGTCGAGCTTGAGTTGTTAGGGCGTCAATACGAGCACGAGCAACTGTTAGCTCCATGTTCATTTGAGCTACGATATGATCTTGAGTTCCTTGGAATGCCATTATCCTGAATAACTGGACAAGAAAACACTAAGAGAAAACGTTAGTATGTCGTGAGATTATTGAAGATTTCCTTTGGATGGAGCCCCACGGTGGGCGCCAAACTGTTTATGCCAAAAATCTCCCAAAGAAAATTTAAGGTAATCGTGAAGCTTAATCCAACCAAAGAAAGTAACGACAATAATCGTACGACTATAATAGAAATAAAGTAAATAAGACAAGAGAATTGGTGACGCGGAAAACCCCTAAAATGGGTAAAAACCGCGAACGAGTGTAAGTCGTCGTGCACTATGGACGTCAATTAGGGACGTCGTCCTTGTTAACAAGTATTACAAATGTAATGTAATATAAAACCATATAACAAAATAAAGTTGGTCGTGCGTCGCGTGTAATCAAACTTCTGTCGTGCGTCGTACGACAAACAACAGAAGGTCTTATGAACTTCAAGAGAAACTGAGTGAGCTTGAGAGTGTAATTCGTGAGCTTGTAGTGTCTGAGCCTTAGATCCCCCAATGTGAGGTTCCAGCTTCGTATTATACTCCAAGTCTTTGAATGCACATGACCGTTTCTGATTATTGATGACAGCATCCGTTTCGCTAATTGCTATTGATGACGTCTTCCGTTACAATCTCTGGTCATGAATGCCTGCATTTAAACATAATATAATGTATGCTGCCAATTAATAACTGAAATCAAGTCGTACGATGGTATTTGTCGAATGGATGTTTGATCGTTTTAGTCGAGGTCGCCTTAAGAAAGAGTATCTTTTACCTTATGTCGTACGACCATGGTCTGTTGGACTTTTTTTACCCAAACAGTAACCCTTGCTGGTAAGCTTTGATCTTTGACTTCTCATCGGGGACCAGATGTCCCACTAAATTCAATTTCTCCAAAAAGAGTTTGGAGTAGCCAGAATGGACAGAGTCCCCTTCTTCAAATCTCGGAACTCCCGTTCTAGCTTATCCAACGAACGCTCACTACAGTACTTAACCATAACTTTCTCTTTGAACACCGACCAAGTTAGCTTAGTCAGAACTTGAGGAGTGTTTACCTTACTTATCCAAAAGGTAAGTAATTCTCCTCTTTAAATTATAACTATTTGCGAATATGAGCCTTTATATGCATTTGATGATGGCTGTTATATAGAAATGTTATATAAACTGATTTACCTTACTAATCATTCAAACCTCGCGCTCGTAATCGTCTTAGACTGCATTTTTGGGCTGTGAGAAGAGTGGCGCGAGAGTGCCACGCGATAGTGACATTGTCACTATCGCCGGTCACTCTCGCGGGAGTTGTACCGAGAGTTGGAGACTCGGCGCGATTGTGTCGGCGCGATAGTGACATTGCAGGTCACTCTCGCGGTAAGTGTACCGAGAGTGAGGGGGTTCTCGCGATTGTGACTCGCGATAGTGCCTGTGGCACTATCGTCGAGCCTCTATCCGGTTTTAACTTCATTTTCTCTCAAACCTCTCTTCTCTTTGGCGATTTTGGAGCTCTCAAATCAGTCTCCTTTTTCCCAAAACCCTAACCCTCATAAATACTTCATCTTTTGGTGGTTGGATCTTGCCTACTAGCATTTATTATCATCCAAGGAAGATTTCTAGGGTTTCTTCAAGGCAACTTCTCATCTCCAAGTTCATCCTCCAACTTCTAGGGTTTTCATCTTTTCTAGGTTTTGGTTCAAAACCTAGATTGTGAGTTTACTAACCTTTGTTAAAACTAGATACACATCATAATCTCATACTTGTTGTTATTGTATCTTTTCTCAAAATGTTTATCTCTATGTGTTCAAATACTTGATGGTGATTTTATGAATAACATGTTGGGAGATTCTTATGAGCATCTTGCCATGTAGACAGTAGGAGGATGTAGTCTTGGGTGCCACCATAATGGTATGTGCCTAGACCTCCGCCATTCAGGGAATTTCTTTAGTTGTAGTCCTCGGATGTGTCAGGCCTTTTGGGTGTCTCTTGGTAGATGGCATCAAGGTATATCGACTCTTTGGGTGGAACTTGATTGGTGCTATGGGTCTCCCCTATTGACTCCACATTTGTTGAACTTTGGTTAACTGCTGATAAGAATTGTAACTGTTCATGCATGCTTATTATTGTTCAACTCACTAGGCTTTTTGGCCTAACACTTGTTTGGTGTCGATGTGTATCTCAGGTTCTAGCGGCGCCGGTTCTAAGCTGGCATAGTTGCTTGGGTAAGAGCTTGGGGGAATACTTGCAACTGGACATACTTTTGATAGAAGAACGTTTGGGTTTATAGATGACAACCCTTTTGTAATCTCTTTTCTAGTTAGAGAAATTAGATTAGTTGGTTGTTAATTTATTGTCCATCAAATTGCAACCGTAATTAAACAGGTTTGTGTATTTCCCCATTTTTGGGAGGCTCTTGTTATGGCAATTTTATATACCACAAGTCCGTTTTTCGAATTTTTGTTATCCCTATTTTTAGGGTGTTACATCTTTAGAACATAATTCAAAAATATTTACAATTATGGCCCCTGATCGTGATAGGCCCACGTGATATACGAACTCAATTTATTAAAAAAATAAGCAAGTTACAATTATAGCCCCTCATCTTTGGAACATAATTCAAAGATATTTACAATTATAGCCCCTAATCGTGATATGTGTTCGTGATATACGAACTCAATTTATTCAAATTGATATACAAACTCAATTTATTCAAAAAAAAAATAAGCAAGTTACAATTATGGTCCCTCATCTTTGGAACACAATTCAAAAATATTTACAATTTTGACCCCAGTTCGTAATATGTGTTCGTGATATACGAATACGAACATGTATTTTGAAAAATAAATTACAATTTTGGCCCCTCATCATAGCAAAATAAATTAAAATGTTACAGTTTTGACCCCACTTCATGATTGTGTTTGTGAAATTTTTTAAAATAGTTACAGTTCCACGAATCATTTCACGAACTTGTGATTTTTTAATGAGTTTTTAAATTATGTTCGTATATACGAACATATATTACGAAGATGTATCAAATTTATCAGTTCTAAGGAGGTGTTCGTATATATGAACTCCTTTCACGAACGTATGGGCTATTTTAATAAATTGAGGGAGAGAATGGTTAGGAGGTAAACTCGATTTTCTGAAATGACTACTTTAATTAATTTCCCTATAAAAATTAATGTTAATATTAATGTTAAAATCAGGTCCATTCTTACATTGGAAATGTAAAAAACAGGTGTTAATGTTGATGTATGTGAAGATAAAATCATTTATAAGGGTGTCATTAGCAAAGTAAAGGGTGCCATTAATCTCCCTCTAAAAAATCCGAAAAACCGACCAGAATCGTTTGGTCCGAAAAGAAAAAATATGATACCTGAAAAATCCAAAAATCAAAAAAATAAAAACCGAAAAAACGGGTAATCATAGGTCGGTTTCAGCTTTGAATTTTAGGTACCCGTGGGTTCCCGAACCAAACCAAATATTATTTAATTTATATTATTTATTTATTAACATAAAGTTATATAAGTAAAAATATTTTATGTTTTGTTGTCATTCATTACGATTGATGATCAAATTTGGAGGTATGAGGTCATGAAGTTGTCAACATTGAATAATGGATGTTTTAAGACAATTAAACTTATTTTAATTTTCCGTGTTTTTTTTAATTGTTTTAAATGTTATATTTTGGTACCATTTTTATGTTATAAATGATATTTTTTATAATTTCGGGTAACCGTGAACCGAACCATGGGTAACGGCCTTATTTCAGTTTGGTTCGTTTTGGTTCGGGTAACCAGTATTCATCTCATGCGGTTCGGTTCACATTTTCATTACTAACCAAATCGAGTCGAACCGTGAACACCCCTAGAATTTGGTTGCTCATTACGACAACGTATACATGGAAGAGGGGTGTTTGGTTGGTTTTATATTAAATCTCGTACAAATAAAGTTATCTGTGTGTATTAATCTGTTTGTATAAATTAGAAAGGTTTTTGTTTGAGATATTTTTATTGTGTGTTTTTTAATTAAGAGGTGCATGTTTGGAAACAAAATTTGGCTTCATGCATAAAGCTACCAAATAGTCATGTATATATATATATATATATATATATATATATATATATAGGAAGGCATAGCGGCATCGAACCAACGAACGACTACCACGAACACACGCACGCACACCTCCCCGGCGGTATCGGGCATTCACGGACAACCCACTAATCTGCCGCTGTCCCGGCCCAGCTTACGCTGAACCTAGAGCCCAACCACAATCTTAAGACTGGGCTGGGGGGCAACCTAGTCATGTATATTTGGCAGAATACGTTGTGAGTCTCATTAAACTCATTAAGTTGTGAGTCTCATTAAACTCATTAAGTTGTGAGTCTCATTAAGCTGCTAACAGACATATATCGTGTTCAATATAAAACAAGTAAACAACAACAAAAGGAGTTTGAACATTGAAATGTATAGAAAATTTATAGAGTAAACTACGATTTTCTTTTTGTAATAACCGGATTAGAATGTAAAGGAATTATAAGTTCGGGTGAAGAAATGGAAAAGCTAAATTAGAGGGGTCTAGAATGAAAAGAGGAGAAAGAAGTTTTTACCCTAGATGCCAAGGTCTTTGTCATTTGGCGGCCGATTGTAGAGATTTGCACCTGGGCGATTTTAGAGAGGGACCGAGGAAGAAGGATTCTGCAAGAAGTTCGAGATTTGGATTAATTTTGTTTGAAGGTAAATTTTCTTGTGATTGGTGTTGTAAAATTTTAGTAAAATGTGATTTTTTACTAACTTTGGACACAATTAAATACATGTATATGTATTGTATATATCTAACTCTTCGTGGGTTTGTGCTCTCCTATATGAGAGCTTTGAAACGATATATTATGTGTCCAAAACGGAATATGTGTGAATGAGATATCGATGCTCAAAGTTGAGTGTTTGGGATGAAATTGGTAAAGTAGGTGTGGGATTGTGTCCCACATAGGAAGGAGGACCAAAAGTTTTGGTGGTTTATAACTAAAAATGTGGGAGGGACTTGCAAGTCCTTTGTTTGGTTTTACTCCATCACCTACCCGCGTGCAGGGGGGTGCCATTTGAGACTTTTGTAAGCTAAATTCGGCGAACTTGTGCGTGGGTGCGACCTGCGGACACGAACGTCGCTCCGAAATCTTGTGCTCGCGCAACTTGGTTTTTGCGAATTTTTTGTTTTGATCAATGCACAACGCGGGTTTAGCCGCGTGGCAACTCGCGACATGCATCTGAGTGTCGACAAAACAATGGGTTAGGCCGCGGGCTTACCCGCACCGAAAGTCGCGATATGCACTGTCTCGAGGACGAAAAACAGTGCATCACGCGGGTTGTGCAGCGACTTTACCCGCGTGACAAGTCGCGAGGCTCACTGTTACATAATCCGTTTTGTAACTCCTTGATACTCATTATTTTAAAGGATTAATAAGATTAATGGCCAATTAATCTCACATTAATCCTTCGGTTTCAATTTTGAGTATAAAAAAGAGAGTTTGGGTTCATTCTAGTTGATCTCAAATACGGAACACACATAAATCTCTCTGAATTTCTCTGCATACGTTATTTCCTCTCTGGTATTTTCAGGTAAGTGTTTCATCCGGCAGTACAAACTGCTTACGCTGTTGTACCCTGGGAACAAACGGCAAATCTGTTTAAGGGAATCGTGTTCAACACGAGCCTCAACATCGTTTGAATCTACGGTTTATTCGTTTACACTTTTTCCTGTCGATTCCCTTTGTATTCGAATTGTACTAATCATTTGTTGATTGTTTTAGTTATTTCGTTGTATTTATATGTATTATTAAAATACATAAAGTGAAAAATTACCAACAATTGGAACTCATCAATTTCTAGTTGTTTAATCATAATAGTTGATTTTTGGGATGTAAGAATCTGACGTTCGGATCCTGGGTTGGTTTATCTGGGTGTTTATCGTGAGTAATGGTTTGTATGATGAAATCAAGTTTCAACTTCTGTTTTTGGGTTATTGGGATAATTAGCTATTGATTTCTGGGTTACCTGCGATTCCGTGTTATCATTTTTGGGACTCTGGGCTTCTCCTTCAATAATCCGATCACCGGATTGGGTTGCACCGGTCAATGATTTTTTATACCGGTCGATTGAGTTTTGATGTCGCTCGTTTGAGTTGAACACCAGGCCTTTTTCCTTAGACATCGGTCGAGTGAGTGAGACCTCGGTCAAGTTTGGACCCCGGTCGAGAGGTGGTGACCGGGGAGTGGCAGTTCGGTCGAGACCTTGGGGGGAGACCCCGGTCCGTCATTAGGGGGGGGGGGGGAAAGAAGACCCCGGTCGCACCAGCATACCGGTCGGCCTTTGGCCCCGGTCCCCGAACCAATCAGTGTGGGTCGAAGCCCAAGTTGAGTTTTGGTATGGGCCGAAAACAAGTTAAAGCAATCTAATATTAGTTTAATCTTAGTTTAGTTATGTTAGTTTTGGGCTTCATCTTATGGTCTGGCCCATTCCTAATTTGGTATTAGAATGATTTAATTGATGCCTTGAGTAAGATTTTAATAAGTCGGGTTTTATTATTTAATGGGAGATCGTTGAGAATTTCGGGTTAAGGTCATCTTTGTTAAAATACGATTTATAGAGAATTTATCGAGCCGTATCTTGTTTTATAGGTTTCGGTTCGGATGCTAAAGAATTGGGGTCGTTATAAAAATAGATCGAATTGAGAGTTCATCGGTCAATGTTTCCTTTATAGGTTTCGGATCGAATTATAGGGGTAGACGCGAGTTTCGAGCTAAGGACGTCAGGTGAGTTTTTCTTAACTAAATCCTTCTGCTAATGAAAGCATGCAAAAGTTTTATTTTAAACTTTGATTTATATATGGTGGCATGAGTATTATGAAAATTATATGCAAGTTTTGAAATGATGTTGCTTTAGTACTTACTTGCGAGTTTTATTTAAATGTTAAAGATGATTTTCTTATTGTTGACAAAGTGGAAATATATGCATACATGGTCCTAAGCGAGTAGGCTCAAAGTCGGGGGGTGTGGCCCGCCTGTACTCATACCGGGGGGGGTGTTCCGTTTATGACGTTGGGGGGTGTCCCAACAAAGGCAGTGTGAGTCCCAGACACGCTGTCACCTTAGGGTGGCGGTAGTGTGAGCGAAGAAGTGGCTGAAAGTTAAAGGTTTTTCCTTGAAGCTGAAAATGGTTTATTTTATGATAAATCCTTGATTGTTTGTTTGATGAGTTAAAAATTGTTATAAGAGGGGACTCACTAGACCTTTCGGTCTAACCCTCGAGCTTTTCAAATCTAAAACCCTTTTCAGGTAAAGAGTGGCAGTAGAAGGAGCGGTTACGTTTTAAGAGAAGATGTGAGCTGGTGTTGATTTAGAGGACCTCTATTGTAGATTCTTGTCAGTGTATTCTCAGTTGTGTACTAGGTTGTCTTTCCGTAAACCTTGTGTTTTAGATTTTGTATTTGGGTCGTTTGGCATTATTATTTAGATAAGTTGGTTCTGCCTTTTGTTGTGAGAGGTTGGGTTGTTACAGTTGGTATCAGATCCATAGTTTAAGGGATTTAGGTGACCGGATGGGCCTAAACTTAAACTGTGGAGTAGATGGACACGACTGAGATATAGGAAGCCTTTAAGAAAGACCTTGATCAATGTGAGGCGTGATAACAATAGTGAGTACCGTCATGTAAGGTAATTTTAGAATCGCATCTAGCCAATGCCACTATGAATTTACAGGTGCATGGGCATACTCAATTAATATTGTTTAGTGTGGTTCAGGGTAGAGAGTTCTATCCATAGATTGATAGTTTTAGTCTAGTTTGTGGTAGAAGTTTGTGTTTGGTAGTAATATTAATACTGTTAGGTTGATTATCGGGCGGGATGTAGATATTTCATTGAGAAAGGACCTCTTGAGTCCATAAGGAAGAGATTGTTGGTAGGAGATGAGCTTTTCGCTCCAAGGAAGTCTTCGGTTCGGTAGAGTGGTGTGTCGATCAGTGAGAAGCAGGAGAGTGTTAATCCAAGAATCGAAGGATAAATATGAGGCTTTTGGAGCTGTAGCTAACCGAAGGTTGGTTAAGAGACGAAATCGGTGCTGACGGATAAAATGTAGTGAGGATCAATAGAATCAAGTTATCGTTGGTAAGTTTGGTGGAGGGTAAAAAGTGAGGATGCGCGTTTTGCGAAATTGTAGTTGCGATGGTAACTAGTACCTTGTTATTCAAGGATGTTGGGAAGTGTTGGTGCTGGTAGAAGTGGCAAATGTGAGGATCGTGATGGGTTGGCCAGAAGTAGAAAGTCTGAGATGAGCTGTAGTGAGTGCATGCAGTTGACCTTGTTAGAGTAAATAACCTTCAATGTTATTGAGTCTCATGCATTGAGTGTCAAGCAATTGCTAGAGTTTTTCATATCATTCACATCAATTATATTGGCGTGTGTGTGCCTTATGGAGTAGTTGTTTTGAAAAACGTGTCGACGCATGCGGATATGTGTTTGGATTGAAAAGACAAGTTTATGGCGTTGGGTGATAAATTTCGATTTTGTGCGGGTGAATTATTATATGTCGTTTGTAAATGGGTTAACTTTTGTTATGAAAATCAAAACAACATTTGATCGCATGAAATTATAAGTGGGTTTGGTACAAACATGTGTTGTCATATCAACAAGGGTGAGAGTCGTTGGCACGCTCAGTGTAAGCAATTTTGTAGTATTTTATAATTTGTGTGTGTAGAGTTCATTGGAAATATTTTCAATTGTGCCAACACCGATATTGGGGTATGATGAAGAGAAATTTGTCGTAAAGTTGAGGTTGAACGATTCTTGAAATCGTTGTGCATGGTTAAGTTAGAGTTATGTCGTGTACACTCAAGATTGTCTTCAAATGTAGATATCTTCTAAATTTTTCAACGTGTCAATAGTTTAAATATTTTATATTTGTGTGTCATGCATGAAGGTTATGAACTCTCTAGGTTGTGGGAAATGTAACTATTAAGAATGATAAAAGTTTTGAGAATGGAAGTGTGTCGCTCGATCAGAGGGTAGCAAATACTTGATATTGGTATTCTTCTAAGTAAGGGTAGTGAATAGCGGAGGTGGTTAATGGAGGCATTGATCTATGACGTTAAGGGTGGTTGTATTATAATGGCTTACCGTTGGTTTCGAGACTTGAGATGTGAATGTCGTCAAATGGTTGTGACGGGAGTGGAATTTGAAGTAGTAAAGATAGTTTTTGCAGTTAACTGCCGCAGTGGAAGAGTTAGGTTTCATTGGGGATCCTTGTTGGTTTGAGACATAATGGAAGTATCAGCGCCGGCTGTTGCCGTGGAAGTCATAAACCATTTTCGTGGTGAATGGCGGAATGCTGGAAATAAAGAAGTAGTTATGGTTAGTTTTGAGGAGTTTCGTGAGGAAGCGAAGAGTTATTCAGAATAGATGTGTACCTAGTGCAATGTTGGACAACATTGTGTAGATCTTACAAAAATGGAAGATATTTAGTTCGGTCAGGTGGTTCTTTACCGATGAGGTTTTGATGGTTATGTGAGAGCGAAGTTTATATATATAACACAAGTGGGAAGGATTGTGCTTTGAGCATTTAAGTCTTCGAGGTAGTATGCTTAATCTTTCAGGCTACTAGAGTTTGATTCCAACAGGTCGAGATGAGCCGACAAGGAGCGATATCTTGTTAGGGGGTTTGAGGATCATAGTTTTGCGATTTATTCAGGTTCGGGAAAGTCAAGGTCGAGAAATGTCTTGATGTCCACTTTTAATATTATGACCAATGAGAAAATGACGGTATTTGTAGGTGTGCCAAGTGGTCATAGAGACTTGCAGTGTTCTGGGATGAAGTAGTAGAGTGATGGTTGTAACCATGGGTTAGTGATGTCTTTATGACATATTTGGGGTTGCAAAGCATTTAAGTGGTAAGGAGCTCCCTTGAGGATATGTAGAAGACGGGCGTTATCGTTGTAGGATGAACGTCTTCGTCCGAAGATCTAGGGGAATGAGTTGTAAGTGGTAAGATTGTGGTTGGGATGCTAAGTTGAAAATGATTTTGTCAAAAGATAGTTGGCGGTTATCTAAGAAAAGAGCTATATGTTCTAGTTTACGGCAAGTTTTATGCGAAAATTATTTTATATCCCTAGAAGGATGGTTGAAACGCCGAATTGCTTAATTTAAGGGGTGGTGTAGTAGATAGGAGACCGTGGGCATGTTGAAGTATTGTTTGGGGTGAAGAGATTCTAGCAGACCAGGCAATCCTATTTGGAGAGCGAGAATCATGTGACGCTTTCGTGTAGTGGGTAATGTTTTGGAAGAGTTGGGTTGACTATCTCGCGTAGTAATTGTAGTTAGTCGGTTGATCATGCAAAATAATGTAAAGGTGATTCAACACTTTTGGAAAGCATCGAAGAATAGAGTAAGTAATGTTGGGTGAGCAGGGTTTCTGGCAGTGAGAAGAGTTTGAAGATGTCATGTCGGAAAGATGGGAAATTTGATACAAGAAGTTTGTCAAGTGGCACAAGATGTAGAGGTATGTTTTAGATCCTGTTGTTAGCAAGTTTATAAATCCCTAGCGTGAGTATGGGGAAGAGAATATGGGGTTCGTAGTGATGTGAGCGTTGATTAATTAAAATAGTTCCGCTAGCCAAAAGTTCACATCACTAATCAGTAAGTCGGCAGTTAGAGGTGGGTTTGAAGCCTTCAAGGCGGAAGGTAGAAGTGATTGGATATAGTGCTCGGAGCAGAGGACCATAGTGTTAGTTTTGGTAATGCGGAAAAGGGATTCCAAGTGAGTCAGTCGTTCAGTGTTAAACTATTTGGAATAGTTTGCATGGGCTTGGTCACTCCGTGTGGAGCCGGTGAAGTTGGGTTTCTTGCGCATTTAGTCGGGTGATTGTGGATGCAATGAGAAATGGAAGTTTGTGTCGCATTATTTGGCCAGTTAGAACTGGTGGGTTATGAGGGTTTTGAATTGTGGAAGTTGTTGTCAATATGTAAGAAGTTGAAGTGAGGACGTTGGAGGAGATGTATATTTAGCGTGTAAGAAGTAATTAATGTCGAGGGTTGAGATCAATGTGGTTTGAAAAATAAAGTGCTTATGCATCTGACGTATGTCGTACTAAAAAAGGGTTGCTTGCACTGGCAAGATGCATGATGAAGAAACTCGTGATTGTGAGTTGTTGGGGATGTTTACAGTTGATGATGTGTTATATTGGTGAGTGGAGTGATTGTGTAATCAGTGATGCATGTTGTCGTGGGGATTGACTCCGGTAAAATTTTATCGGTTATGGAAGTTGTGGTATTCGAGGGGTAAACCTGATGGTTGCGTGCGGCTATGTATTGATCAAGATGGTTTGTGGTATTAATTTGTTTAGATTAAGAAGTTGGAGCCGTTAGTCCCCAGTGGAGACAAACGTAAAGTTTTCAGTCTCGCCTTGGAAAGGGTGTGATCCGATTCAGAAAGAGATTGAAGCTAAGACTAAGATTCGTTGGGCTATTCGTTATCATCGAGCGAGTTGGGAAAAGTAGTCTACAAACTAAATCTACCGAGGATCTTAAGTAGGAATCATCCCTCATTCCATGTGTTTAAGCTGAAGAGGTGTTTTGCGAAAACAGATGTGGTGGTGCCTTTGGGCAATGTTCGAGTAAATGAGAAATTATGTTATGTTGAGGAACAAGGATATTCATCTGATGAAAGATCAGTGGCAATCCCTCAAGGGTCAAGAAGCGACTTGGGAGTTAGAGTCGGATATGAGGAGTCAATATCCCAGTTAGTTCGATGAAGGAATTCTGGGGACATAATTCTTTTGAGGGGGAGATATTGTAATAACCGGATTAGAATGTAAAGGAATTATAAGTTCGGGTGAAGAAATGGAAAAGCCAAATTAGAGGGGTCTAGAGTGAAAAGAGGAGAAAGAGGTTTTTACCCTAGATGCCAAGGTCTTTGTCATTTGGCGGCTGATTGTAGAGATTTGCACCTGGGCGATTTTAGAGAGGGACCGAGGAAGAAGGATTCTGCAAGAAGTTCAAGATTTGGATTAATTTTGTTTGAAGGTAAATTTTCTTGTGATTGGAACTCTTCAATTTCTAGTTGTTTAATCATAATAGTTGATTTTTGGGATGTAAGAATCTGACGTTCGGATCCTAGGTTGGTTTATCTGGGTGTTTATCGTGGGTAATGGTTTGTATGATGAAATCAAGTTTTTGCTTCTGTTTTTGGGTTATTGGGATAATTAGCTATTGATTTCTGGGTTACCTGCGATTCTGTGCTATCATTTTTGGGTCTCTGGGCTTCTCCTTCAATAATCCGGTCATCGGATTGGGTTGCATCGGTCAATGATTTTTGATACAGGTCGATTGAGTTTTGATGCCGGTCGTTTGAGTTGAACACCGGTCCTTTTTCCTTAGACATCGGTCGAGTGAGTGAGACCTCGGTCAAGTTTGGACCCCGGTCGAGAGGTGGTGACCGGGGAGTGGCAGTCCGGTCGAGACCTTGGGGGGAGACCCCGGTCGGTCGTTAGGGGGGGGGGGAAAAAAACCCGGTCGCACCAGCATACCGGTCGGCCTTTGGCCCCGGTCCCCGAACCAATCAGTGTGGGTCGAAGCCCAAGTTGAGTTTTGGTATGGGCCGAAAACAAGTTAAAGCAATCTAATATTAGTTTAATCTTAGTTTAGTTATGTTAGTGTTGGGCTTCATCTTATGGTCTGGCCCATTCCTAATTTGGTATTAGAATGCTTTAATTGATGCCTTGAGTAAGATTTTAATAAGTCGGGTTTTATTATTTAATGGGAGATCGTTGAAAATTTCGGGTTAAGGTCATCTTTGTTAAAATACGATGTATAGAGAATTTATCGAGCCGTATCTTGTTTTATAGGTTTCGGTTCGGATGCTAAAGAATTAGGGTCGTTATAAAAATAGATCGAATTGAGAGTTCATCGGTCAATGTTTCCTTTATAGGTTTCGGATCGAATTATAGGGGTAGGCGCGAGTTTCGAGCTAAAGACGCCAGGTGAGTTTTTCTGAACTAAATCCTTCTGCTAACGAAAGCATGCGAAAGTTTTATTTTAAACTTTGATTTATATATGGTGGCATGAGTATTATGAAAATTATATGCAAGTTTTGAAATGATGTTGCTTTAGTACTTACTTGCGAGTTTTATTTAAATGTTAAAAATTATTTTCTTATTGTTGACAAAGTGGAAATGTATGCATGCATGGTCCTAAGGCAGTAGGCTCAAAGTCGGGGGGTGTGGCCCGCCTGTGCTCATACCGGGGTGTGTGTTTCGTTTATACCGTTGGGGGGGGGGGTGTCCCAACAAATGTCGTGTGAGTCCCAGACACGCTATCATCTTAGGGTGGCGGTAGTGTGAGCGAAGAAGTGGCTGAAAGTTAAAGGTTTTTCCTTGAAGCTGAAAATGGTTTATTTTATGATAAATCCTTGATTGTTTGTTTGATGAGTTAAAAATTGTTATAAGAGGGGACTCACTAGACCTTTCGGTCTAACCCTCGATTTTTTCAAATCTAAAACCCTTTTAAGGTAAAGAGTGGCAGTAGAAGGAGCGGTTACGTTTTAAGAGAAGATGCGAGCTGGAGCTGATTTAGAGAACCTCCATTGTAGATTCTTGTCAGTGTATTCTCAGTTGTGTATTAGGTTGTCTTTCCGCAAACCTTGTATTTTAGATGTTGTATTTGGGTCGTTTGGCAATATTATTTAGATAAGTTGGTTCTGCCTTTTGTTGT
Source organism: Arctium lappa (assembly GCA_023525745.1). Lineage (NCBI taxonomy): Eukaryota > Viridiplantae > Streptophyta > Magnoliopsida > Asterales > Asteraceae > Arctium > Arctium lappa. The sequence continues at coordinate 51,615,319 of CM042063.1, forward strand.
GAGAGGTTGGGTTGTTACACTTTTCATGTGGCTTGTCATTTATAATTATTTTTGTTTCTGGTCTTAAATATTGTTTTTTTTTTGTCATTGTGATTTTCATTTTATTTTGTTTTTCATTCATGACATAACAAAGTTAGAAAAGTCTGTTAAACTAGTGGGTATTATATTCCTTTTAGTTTTTTTTATAATTTTATTAAATATTTATATCAATGTACAAGCTATTAAAACCTTAATAAAAAACCATACTTGAAAAAACTGGAGATCACTTGATTCAAAAATATAAGCCGCACATCACCTCGTTTTTCCTTTTCTTGTCAATCTTAGGGGTTGTTTGTTTACTTTTTAATGGTTCAATTAAGAGTCAACCTCTGAATCATTAAGAGATAAATCTTGTTTGGTAAAAATAATGTCTGCCTCTTAATGGTTCTAAAACCCTCTTAATGATTTTGTATCCTGACCCTCCCTTAACAAGTAAGAGTCCTGATTTCATTTTGAACAATTAAAAAACAACTGTATATCATTTTGCACTATATCATAAGAGTCTCTTAATCATTCTGACCACTTAATCATTATGCACCAAACCATTCAGCAACTCTCAAACAACTCCTAAGATTATGTATCTTATTGGAACTGGACCAGACCATACCAAAACCTAAAAATTAAATATAATGGGTAAAAATGAATTGATCATAATTAATTTGGTTATAGTATTTATTATAATCGATTCGATTCAATTCAAAATCAGAACTTGATGTAAATATATACTTGATTTTGTTAGAATTTTAAAAAACACATACCTTTCATCATTTCAAGTTTGGAAAATATATAAACATTTTCTTTTTTATCTTGAATTGAAGCAAATCAAGAACCATTTTTTTAAATAAAAGATGACTTAGGCATTGTTTGGTAAAAAAAAGCTAGTTTTTTTGTTTGGTACATGTTTGGATGACCATAAACTAGCTTATTGAAAAACTACTCATAGTAGCGTTTTGAAAAACTAGTTTATCAGCTAGTTTGCCAAACATAGCCTTAAATTGAGATGAACCGAAAATCAAATTTTTTTTTAAATTAATACCAAAAACCAAACCAAACATAGCATAGCATAGCATAGCAGGTTTCGTGACAATTTGGAGTCCCGGTTCTGATTACTCGGTTTTATGGTTTCGAATATAATTTTGCACACACCTTTATATATATATATATATATATATATATATATATATATATATATATATATATATAATTGCTAATCTCTTTGCTTTCAAAAGTTGAAACATTATAATGATTAAAAAATTAAAAATAACATGAAAAGTTTTTGGATATGTAAAAGTACTTTATGATAACAAAATTTCAAAGATATGATGATTGTTTCTACAACAATAACGTAACAATTACAAGAAACTATAAAACCACATATTAACATCACAAAAACATGACCTTTTTGTAAAAAGGCCATCAAATGATGGATTAATGTTGTAATCAGTCAAATTTGAAATCTAAATATTATTCTACCATTGAATAAGGGGGAGACTATTTGCACCAAAATGATTAGATATATGATTATGTTTTTTTTGTTTTTTTGTCTTTTTTTTGTCTTTTCTTTTTTTCTTTTGTTTATTTTTATTACATATTTTTATTTATTTGTATTATATAGTTTTAATTTTTTTTTTACTTTTTGGTTTAATTTAAAAAGAAATAAATTTTTATAAATATATATAATTATAAAAATAAAACATAAATATTGCGATTTAACATATAAATAGAACATAAAATAATCTATATTACATTCGATTATTCTAAAATAATATTATCAATTTTTTATACTATTTTATCATATTGTATATGTAACAACTCGGTTTACAAAGCCGCCATACTTTTTTATATTATTTTATCATATTGTATATGTAACAAACCGGTTTAACTATACTAACTTACCAACTTAAATAACTTAAGAAGAAGTTTATACCTCTAGGAAGGATTCTAAGCGTAGATTCTGAATATGTAATTGTTTCGTCGATTACTTCAATGGATTAAGAGTAAATCTAGAGAGAATTTAGAGAGATTTTTAGAGAGAGAGAGAGTGAGATATGAAAAAAGAAGAAGAAGGCGTGAACTAAAGGACGATTTGGGTAAGACGTGAACTTACTAACTTACCAACTTATATTTATAACGATTTTATTTAATTGGCGAGTTTAACCCCCAACTATCTTTGATTGCTATTTTTAATTACGGTTCAATTCGAGTAAAAAATAATTACACTTTTACAAAGTTATAATAAAATGTAATTGTTACAAAAAGAAAAATACATTTTACAAAGTTATAATAAAATCAAAAGTTACAAATTTATAAAATCAAATTTTATAAATTTATAAATAAATTTAATAAATTTATTGTAACACCCCAAATATTGGGATAAACAAAATTTTCCATAAAAGGGTAACATGGTAATCAATATGCCATAGCATGAGCTCTTCCCAAAAAAAAAAGTATATAACGTCTGTTAAAATTACAAGTTTGTAATTAATAACAATCTAAGGGAACACAACCCTTTAATCTAAATCCTAACTAGGAACAAGATTAATACAAGTTGTAATCCAATCCAAAATAAGCTTTCTAAGCAAAGCATCCCAAAAATGTCCCCAAGCTCGCATCTAAGGCATCTATACCTTCTTGGCGGTCGCGCCGCTAAAACCTGAGATACATATCAAACCCAAACATGTGTTAGGCCAAACGGCCCTAGTGAGTTGTACAAAAGCATTGCATGACATTCGATAAACATGAAATAACATAATTAACGACTCGGTCCACATGGTCATACTGGAATCAATGGGGGAGATCCATCACACCAATGAGTTTTACCTCAAGTCAATGCACATTGGGTGTTGTTCTTCCTACAACACCTAAAGGCCCGGCACACCGTCCCGGTGGCGGGGGCATTAGGCGCATACCGTCCCGGTGGCACCTAAGGCTACATACTCCTGACACATACTCACGGTTCCTCCAACATATATATATATATATATATATTTCCATTTCCGTACATATCTAGTATCAACAAGATATATACACATATTAACCATCCTTATACATATCTCACATCAGCAAGAAACATATATGTAAGTCCTAAGATCTCTGATTCTTTTAGAGAGAGAAAGTAGAGAGAGAGACAAATGGAGCGCAAGATGTGAATCTTATTAGATGTGCGTGTAGAACTTACAAGACAAAGGAGCAAAGGGGACTTAAATACCCCAAGCTCTTACAAACAGTTAAAACTACTAAAAGCAGTAAAAGCATTAGAATAAATACAATGATTACTACAAAATTTGGACTTAACAATCTCCCCCTTAGTAATCATTGGCGCCGAGGTCTAAAAAAAATCTTCAAAAACAGCATAGACCATCCAGACGACTTTGAAGAATTACTAACGTTCTTCTCTTTGACGCAATCTATTCAATCCGAGTAACACTTCTAATCGTCGCAAAGTAGAACGGAAATTCAACCTCTCATTGATTTTATCCAATGCATTCCGAAGAAGTTGAATCTCATCATTTGTTATCACAACTCTGTTGGTTCGTGTCTCCATGAATCTTCTAACAGCATCTTTCAATCTTTGATCTAACTGAAGCCTGATCACTTTCAAAGTTCCATCGGAGTAATGACTTATCTCTTGAAATCTGAGGAAGCATTTTTGACCTGATGCATTCCTGTAAATAACTCCATGAGGATCCTGAAGAATAGTGAATAACGAATAAGAATCAATGTCTGGCAAGCTACGGTTAGGTCTTAGCAAATTCACCACTGGCTGAAAGCTTTCGGTTGCCATTTGAAAATCGAAAACCCTGAAGAACCTGATCTGACGCCTTATAAACCTTTTGAGCACATACAAAGCTTGAGAGATGTCATTTGACCGGTAGTACTGATTCCTGAGCTCATTGTACATAAACTCAACGTCGTCTATGGATAGATCATTCAAATCAGCCTCTGAGAAGATATAACGATTACAATCTCTTCTTTCAACCTCGAAAACTGGATACTAGATATTAACTAATCTCTGAATTTCAATTTTGATAATTCGAACTATCAGATGAGAAGAAGAGACCAAATTCCTTCCACGACGTTGACATCTGATAAGCATTACATACTCATATTTGAAAGCATCTGATTCCTTTTCTACACCAAGAATGGCATGGATGTTAATTGGTCTTCTTCTTGAAACAAAAATATTGCTCTGAGAATCTTCAAGAAAGGCAGATCTTTGTCGTGAAGCCATATAACGTTGTTGTAAATTTCTTCGTCTCTCCCGTCTTGACAAAGTTGGTCCTTCTTCTAGAATACTTGGAGAAATTACAGGTTCAGCAGGAGGATCAACAGCTTGTGCTCTAGACGACTGACCTACTTCAAATGTACCTGAAGGAGCAGAGGTAGTCGGAGCATTAGCAGCAACAGGAGATGAATAAACAGGAGTAGCTTCAGGAACATTAGAATTTTCAGGAACAGAAGTCTCTACAGGAACAGTAGAATCTTTAGGAACAGAAGTCTCTTCAGGAACAGTAGAAACTTCAGGAAAGACATCTTTTGAAGGAAGATCTCTGTACAACATATCCGTTATCTCTTCATCCTTAGCATCCATGAATACTAAGTTATCTTCTGTATCTGATATGATTACAATGTCATCACAATCTTCTTCATTAACTTGACATATTTTTTCCAATCTGACATCTTCATCATCATCAGAATTAATTTCGATGAAGTTAGCAAAGAATGATCTCATTTCATTTGCTGCTTCAGAGTCTTCCACTGCATGAACACTTGGAGAAACATCTAGATCCATGTAGACAACAATTTGCATATTATCCTTAATGTTGCTTTCAGACAAATTCAGTTCATTATGCAAAGAAGACAAATCAACATTCTCAATCATTATATTCACTAAGTCCTGAACATTGCAATCTTCAACAGATCCTCCATTTTTTCCTCTATCACCAGTCATTTCTTCCTGAATATCTTCTCTTGCTTCAGACGATCCTTCAACTCTTGGTCTCTTTGCCATCTCCCCCTCATGACCTTGATGATCCGGATCATCTTGGTCATGTCTTCGTTTAAGAGACGGACCGACCTCAGTTCTGCAGCTTTGTTCGTGAATATCAAGCCTGGAAGAAAACTCAGAGAAAGTTTGAGATATAAACGATTTGAGATCAGCAAATCTTGAACGAACTTCCGATCTGAATGCTTGAAACTCAGTAGATGAAACATAGATCTTGTCAGATTCAGACGAAGAAACTGGAGGCGGCGTATGTTGGAAATTCCGAAGCAGAGATATAAGATCTTGATCCTGATGTTCTGGTGGCGATACAGAAATAAGACGAGCATAGAGCAAATCTTTCAACTCTGAAATGGGAAGATCTGATACTAGAGTGCTAGAAGACACAGGTATACTAGAAGATGAAGAGATACCAGCGGACTGTGTAAACAATGGAGGTATAGGGATAGACATGATCGCTGGAGCAGAAGATTGAACAGCAGAAGACGGCTCTCTTAGAACAACCCCAGATGGGCGTCTGAACGGAATCTCTATAGGAATTACTGAAGTATCTATCTCAGGCATTTTCCCTTTGAATAAAGCTTTTAACTTCAGAATATGTGCTTCCTTTTCAGCATCCATTCTCTCCGATAACTGTCGAATAACATCATTTAAAGCAGAAAATTTGTCAGTTGAAACTCGAGCTTGATCCGAAGTAAGCTCAACAGTTGATGAAGTAGACTGAATAAATGCAATTGTAGTAGCTGGAGCTTGACTTTGAACTGATACTGTGGCTTGAGCAAAAGCCGTATCCAATTCATCTACTTGAAGATGAGCAACTGAGGAATTAACTGGAACTGAATCATCATCAGAGATAACTTCTATTGATACAACGACTTCCGGTGTCTTGGACTTCCTTGCATATATCTTCATGCTAGGTTGATCAGTACCATCATCACCATCATCTGAAGCACTTGATGTATTTTCACCATCATCAGAAAAATAGTATCATCAGGATTAGCATTTTCACTAATATCAGCAGCATTATCATCTACATTTTCAAAATAAAAAACAATAGCATCAGAAGCTATAGTTCCAATATCAGCAATAACATTCTCAATTTGGTGAGAAGCAGCATCCTCCTGAACTACTTCTGTTTCAACAATAACCGCAACTTCTTGAACATCTTCAACTTCTTGTTCAACTTCAGCCTCTTTTTCAACTTCAGGCTCTTTTTCAGAAACAATTGCTTCAACTTCAATATCTTGTTCAGCAGCTTGATTATCATGAGAAGGCTCTTCTTGTACATCTTCCATGAAATCATTTTCCATACAATATTCTATGACATCCTCATTTGCAACATCAGCGTAGTTTGCAATAAGAGCGTATGGGATAGTCATAGAATAGTTGAACGTCTTCTTTTGCTTCTGAATGTATTGCATTTCCGAGTCTGGAACTTGTGGCCAAGACAATATGCGAGGAATAGACTGATTGCTACGGAGCATGCTTCGAACAATAAGCTTCATAAATCTGACAAACGGAATAAACTTTCTTTTCCTGTTGGTGGATTTGTCATGTACTACCTCCGAGAGTTCTGTCCAAAAGATTAACGTATAATCGACATGCAAGTCATAGACTACAGCATGGAACAACCGGAGATACAGTAGACTCGCACTGTCAGTGCCAGAATGCTTCGATGTCAGGCACCTGATGAGAACAGAGAACAGTGCGTACCAAACTGGAGGTAAATTTGACTTGTCAAAATCTGTAGGTTTGTTCAAAGTACCCACATAGCCAAGATTTCGAATCCCTTCATAGACTTCCTCTTCAGATGGAAAAGTATCATATGTATTTCTGCCTGGTCTGGAGTTCGGCTCAGGAAGCTCCAATATCAATCTCAGTCTTTTGTAGGAAAGAAAATATTCAAACGGATCCACTTGAAGCTCAAAGCGATGCGGACGAGTCAATTCATTCTTTGTTATAGTATTCCAAGCCTTTTGTAGATATACTTCAGGAACATCGGCACAATATGAAAGAGCAGGGGCAAGCGGATGTCCTTTGAGAATTTCTTGTATCACAGGATGAATCTTGATTCTGTCAAAATCCACGTGATAGTTGTTTGGCTTGTATGGCATGTACAAGATGGTTGGAAATACATCATTAGGTGTATGTCTAGAGGCAGAAAGATCAGCTCCTACAGAAGGATGTGACGGCATTGGAGTATCATGAGAAGCTCGATCAGATGGATCGTCGAGAATGGAATTCTCATCTTGAATCATGGGATCAGAATTAGTTTTGGAAGCCATAAGAAACCTGGAAAACAAAATGAAAAAGAATTAAAGAAAAAGAAGAAAGAAACAAAACAAACAAACAAAAACAAAAAAAAAATAAAAAAAAATTCTAAGTATAGTTTGCGGGTCACGTTAGGAGCGCAAAGTAGACTTTGCGTTGCTAACTAGACGCGCAAAGTACACTTTGCGTTTCTAGTTAGACACGCAAAGTAGACTTTGCGGGTCTAACATGATCTGAACACTATACTTGGCTTTATAAAATGATATCGCATGTCAATGTGCTTGGTCTTGGTATGCTGGACAGGATTGACCGATATCGCAATCGCTGACTTGCTGTCACAATAAATGGGCACAGTCTTGTATAGCATCCCATAATCACGAAGTTGCGTTTTCATCCAGAGCACTTGAGCACAACAACTAGCTGCAACAACGTATTCAGCTTCGGCAGTTGATATTGACACACAATTTTGCTTTTTCGACGCCCAGCTTATCAGTCTGTCTCCCAAAAACTGGAGATGACCAGAAGTGCTCTTCCTGTCCAATTGATTACCTCCAAAATATGCATCTGAATAAGCAATCAAATTATAGTCAAAACTTTTAGGATACCATAATCCTAAATAAGGAGTTCCTTTAATATATCTAAAGATACGTTTGACTGCTAAAAGATGAGATTCTTTTGGTTTAGCTTGAAAACGGGCACACAGACACGTTGAAAACATTATGTCCGGACGACTTGCAGTAAGATACATCAGTGATCCGATCATCCCTCTGTATATCTTTTGATCCACAACTTTTCCATCTGGATCCAGTCTGAGTTTGGCACCGTGAGCCATAGGCGTGCCGATTGATGTAGACTTGTCCATTTTGAATTTCTTCAAAATATCAAATATGTACTTGGACTGATTGATAAAGATTCCATCTGGAAGCTGCTTCACTTGTAAGCCGAGGAAGAAATTGATTTCTCCCATCATGCTCATCTGAAATCTAGAGGTCATTATATCAGAAAACCAATTACACAAAGATTTGTTAGTTGCTCCGAAAATAATATCATCTACGTATATTTGTACTAAGCAGATATCAAGATTAGATCTATAAATGAAAAGTGTGGTATCTATGGAGCCTTTGGTGAAGCCGGATTTGACTAGAAAGGTTGACAACTCGTCATACCAAGCCCGTGGAGCTTGTTTCAGACCATACAAAGCTTTATCGAGAAAATAAACGTAATCAGGACGATCTTTGTCAACAAATCCCTCTGGCTGAGATACATATACTTCTTCTTTCAACTTGCCATTGAGAAATGCCGTCTTGACATCCATTTGATATACTGTGAAGTTGCGATAAGCAGCGAAGGCAAGAAACATTCGAATAGCTTCCAATCTGGCGACAGGTGCAAATGTTTCGTCATAGTCAATACCTTCTTCTTGTCGATATCCTTTGGCTACCAATCTGGATTTATTGCGAACAACGATACCATCTTTGTCCTTTTTGTTCTTGAATATCCACTTGGTACCAATTATGCTCTTACCCTTTGGCCTTGGTACAAGTCTCCATACTTTAAGCACGTCAAACAGATTGAGCTCCTCTTGCATTGCTAAAATCCAGTCCGGATCTTCCAATGCTTCAGATACTTTAGTTGGTTCAATCTTGCTTAGGAAGCAAGTGTACAAACATTCGTTGGAAGAAGCTGTTCTGGAGCGAGTAGAAACACTTGCTTGAGGATCCCCAATAACTTGATGGATTGGATGAGATCTTGTCCATTTTGTTGTATGAGGGAGAGGATCAATTACTTCTTGAACCACTTGAAATTGATGAGAGGGAGGTTCAGAAACTTCTACATCAGAAGATGAAATAGAAATAGTTTCAACTTGAGGAGGAGATATCTCAAAAATCTCTGAATCAGATTCAGGAACAATTTGTTGAATATCATCATTTTGTGCTTCCTCCTGAACTGATTCCTCTTGAACAGAATGATCTTGAATAGATTCTTCTTGAATAGGATCTTCAAGAATTGGCTCAGTTACTGATTGAACATTCTCTGGTTGATCTATCTCTTGTTGTGCCAGTTCTTGTTGAACAGGAGGAATTGGAGCAACATCATTGTCAGAGATTGATGCAGCGGAATTTGGAATAGATGAGCTCTCAGTTTCCTGATTCAAAACATTAGAAACATTATCAGAATTAGTTCTAGGCACATCATCATAAAAATTTTCAAATAAAAGATCAAGATCAGAAATATTAGTAGAGGGAGTAGAAGAATCCTGGTTATTCAGTGAAAGAGCAGGTTTTGAACTGATTTGTTCAGAAACTGAATTTCCAGTACGTGCGGGTTCTGAATCTGATTGACCAGAAACCAAATCAGCAGCTTCGTCAAACTTTACATTGACACTCTCTATGACCTTTCTTGCAGAGATCAGAAAAACTCTATAAGCAGTAGAGTTTGAAGAATAACCCACGAATACTCCTTCGTCTGCCTTTGGACTAAACTTGTTGAGATTCTCTCTGTCATTCAGAACGTAGCATTTACACCCGAATGACTTGAAATACTTGATGTTCGGTTTGATCCCGTTCATGAGTTCATACGGTGTTTTGTTGAAGCGACGATGCAAAATTGATCTATTCTGTGTATGACAGGCAGTTGACACTGCTTCAGCCCAGTAAGACAAAGGTAGACCTGAATAAGCGAGCATTGATCTGGAGGACTCAACAAGCGTTCTGTTTCTTCTTTCGACAACACCGTTCTGTTGCGGAGTACGTGCAGCAGAAAATTGTTGTTGTATTCCTTGAGACTCATAGAATTCCTGAAGAGTATTGTTTCTGAATTCAGTGCCATTGTCAGATCTTACCACTTTCACTTGCAACTGCTTATTTGTCTGAGTTGACTTGATAAGATTGATGAGAACTTCAGGAGTCTCGTCTTTTGTCTTCAGAAATTTTACCCATGTATATCTGGAGTAGTCATCAACAATCACCAGAACATATTTCTTATTTCCTAAACTCTTCGTCTTCATTGGACCACACAGATCAACATGCAAAATATCAAGAATAGCTGATGTACAGTGTTCAGGTTTAGGCTTGTGAGGGGCTTTCTTCATTTTTTCCTTTCTCACAATCTTGGCATAGATGGTCTTTCTGGAAACGGAGAACTGGAAGACCTCTTACAGAATCATTCTTGACCAGACGATCCATATACTTGAAGTTAAGATGAGCCAATCGACGATGCCAAATCCAACTTTCACTGATAGAGGCTTTGGATAGTAAACACAAATCTGATGATGTCTTAACTTTGGAAAGATCAATTGTATACAAATTAGATCTTCTCTTTCCAACCATTAAGTCTTTGCCACTATCATTCTTTACAGCAACCCTTTTTGATTTGAAGCTTACTGCAAGATCTTTATCACAGAATTGGCCGATGCTGAACAAGTTGTGACTTAGACCCTCAACATAACTCACTCTTTTGACAGTTATGTTTCCTTGAACTAGATCGCCATAACCAAGAATTGGAGCTGTCTCATAATTACCAAATTTCACACGACCGCAACATTTATCTTTAAAATTAGAAAGAAGTGATTTGTTGCCTGTCATATGTTTTGAACATCCCGAGTCCAGATACCATAATTGACTTAGCTGCACACAAAGAAACTACACCTTTTTAGGTACCCATATGCTTATGGGTCCCTTGTTAGATTTATGCCGTTTATTTCTCATAGAATTATATTTCATGCACGAATGAAAGTTATCATCAATAGATGATAAAACACAATTATCAGAATCAGAACTAGAAGAAGCATATGAGATATTCTTTGATATATCAAACATTTGCTTAAAAGAGTATTTTGGGTTTTTATTACAAGAAGCAAATGTATCAGAATCACAAAGATTTTCTACACAATTTACTCCTAACAGTTCAGATTCTAATCTTTGTTGTTTCATCCTCCATATCTGCCTTGTTGATTTCCTCACAGTCCAATCTGAATAAGAAAAATCAGAAACATTAGAATTTTCAGAGAAAACAGTATCATGTTTCTTTGGCTTCTTTGATCTCCTTCATTTACGCTTCTTTTTATAAAATTGAGCATTTAGCAGTAAAGAATTATCAATAATTGAATCAGAAGAAGAAACTTTATCAAAGAAGGCAGTCTTAGCTATAGGCATTAAAGAACTAACCTTGGAGTGAAAATTTTCAACATTTTGCAAGTTAGGATGAGGTTTGCGTTTCTCATTGGAGGCGCAGACTGAGCTTTGCGCTTTCCACTGCATGCGCAAACTCTCAGTTTGCGTTTCCAATGTGGAACGCAAATGACCATTGTTTTTCAAAACTTTAGAATTTTCCTTAAATTCTTTTGATAATCCAGAAGAGATTTTATCTTCAAAACTTGTTTTCATTATAAAGATGAATAAATCGTTTTGTAAACAAGTTTGAAGATTTTGTTCTTCCAATCTATCTTCAAGATCAACAATCTTACCTTCTAAAACCAATGGAGGAATGTATTTCTTAGTATCATAAGATACCTGAGATACAGTTTCCTTCTCATTGTTAGCAAATATATTATCAACATCTGTTGATAATGAAGATTTAGTGGAAGAATTGATATTTAAAGAATTTTGAAATTTTCTGGATTTCTTAGATTGATCAGGAAAATATTTTGCATTTTCAGAGGTGTAAACAAATGGCATTTCCATCCTCTTATTTTTCATTCTTTTCACATTTTCTTCTTCCAAAATTTGTTTCTCAGTTGTCCAAAAGAATTTAAACTGAGGAGCATATCTTGCAAGAGTGAAATAATCATATTCGTATAAAGTAGGAACTTCATTTTTAGCATTATTTAAAAAATGCGGATTTTCAAAACCAAGTCCCCACTTTTCCTTTATAGCTTCTTCACTCCTTGGTTTATTCATGAAAATTGTTTGCTCAGACTGTTCTCTTTTATACAATTTCTTTTCTAAAACAATTATCTTTGCAGAAAGAATTTTATTCGAAGAAGTCAGTTCAGTTAATGAATCATGATAAGTCTGATTTGTATTTTCAAGATCAACTAACTGCTTTTGTAATTTCTCTTTTGTGTCAATTAAAATTGACTTTTCATCAGATAAAGAAATTTGCAGTTTATCAATTAAACCAGACTTTTCTTGATTTTTAACTTTTTCAGAAATGAACTTTGAGCGTAAATTATGTAAAGCAGAGATAAAAACATTCATTTGAGATAAGAAGAAATTATAGTTAAACTCAGAAATTACCTCAGAGCCATCAGAAGATGTATCCTCTTCCTCATCATCAGAATTGTCATCACCTATAAAGCACATGGCAGCTGTTTCTTCATTCTCAGCCTCATTATCCGAATGATCCAACCAATACTCTTCTTCGACCAACAGAACAGTTCCACTTTCCTTCTTTTCAGCAAGAGCCAACTTCTTTCGATAAAAAGCAGCATCTTTTACCATTTTGACTCTGCATTCTTTGGCAATATGACCAGGCTTTCCACAGTTCAAGCAATTCATCACCTTTTTCTCATCCTTCTTCTGTTCAACCATTTTAGCTGGTTCATACTTTGGAGTGTATGGCTTTGAAGGAGCACCAGGTTCTATCTTCTTAGAACCAGAAGAAAAACGCAGATTGTTAGAACCAGATTTGTGCTTGAATCTTTTCTGATATTGCTGAGTCAAAAGTATCATGGCCTTTTCAAGTGCTTCGCCATCTTCATCTGTTGATCCATCATAAGCTGATTCTGTCAAAGCTTGCTCAGCGAGTTGACTAGCTAAAAGTGCAATGGGATCTACTGATAAAGGCTTGTTCTTCTTATCAATTTTCGCCTTCTTCTCCATAACCATAGACTCATCTGTCATCAGTATTTCGAATAACTCTTGAATAGGCATGGTTGAGATTCTAACATCATTTCTCATCCGATGGCATGGCTTGTTCCACTCAGGTTGCAAAGCATTCAAAAATTTCAAGTTTGCCTCTAACTCAGTCTTGGTAACTTTGATCTTGTATAAATCGTTGATAACAGCCCAGAATCGATCAAATACACTCTTCAAGCTTTCTCCATCCTTAGCCTTGAACTTCTCAAAATTGTTCATATATCTAGTTTGACGCAACTGAGTTGACATTGCAGTACCAAGCATGATCTTTTCAAGTTGAGTCCACATCATCATAGGATTCTGTTTGAAGCAATCGATTCTGTTATAAATGGAGTTGGGAAGAGCAAGAATCAGATTTGATTTGGCCTGACTATCTGCTTGATGTCTTAACATCTCATCTGCATCATATTCCCTTACTTCTTTCACAACAGTGGTAGCAAGTGTAGTAGCAGTAGCTGGGATCACTTTTCTTGGAATTTCCATAGGACCCTGAGTCAGTGATTTCATCATATTCTCCCCATTTGGTTGTCTTTCTATAAAATTGATGAATCGGTCCTGCCACTGTTCGAATTCATTTTCATTGATGAGAACTGGTGGTCGAGTATCGGACCCCAAAGACATCATGATGTCATTCTTGTAGATTTGAGCTTGCAAAGACATCTTGTGAAGAAGACAGAAAAAATTCAAAGAAAAATTCCAAGTGAGAGAGGCCCGCAAACTGATGGTTTGCGTTTGTAAAGAGGAACGCAAAGGGAACTTTGCGGTTGCTTTGAGAGATGCAAAGTGAACTTTGCGTTTGTTGAGTGGAACGCAAACGGAGCTTTGCGGTTGCTTCTTGAGACGAGTGAACTTTGCGTTTGATGAGTGGAACACAAACGGAGCTTTGCGATTGCTTCTTGAGACGCAAAGTGAACTTTGCGAGTGAGAACCTCTTGAATGAGATTCTTTGCGGGTGAGAAACTTCGCGGGTCAGAAACCTCTTGTTTTACTTGAGAAAAGCAAACAGATTGTTTGCGTGTTAGATAAGAACCGAGAAACAATCTTTGCGTTTCCAGAGAGAACTGCAAACCTGAAAACAATTTTCTAACACCAGAGTTAGATCATTTTAACTAAGAATGAAAGTTTGAAACGCAAAGTATAAGAATCATACACATAAAAGTTTGAATGACACGCAAACTAACAATGATAGAACGCAAACTTCCTTGAATGAGACGCAAACTTAATGAACATAACAGAATTCATGAAATCAAGATATACACACAAGCTTACAAGAATGACCCGCAAACTCTCATGAATGACCCGCAAACACACAAGAATGAAACGCAAACTTCTAAAAACACTTAATCATGCAAGATCAGCTATTATATCGAAATTTAATTCGAGAAAAGCATTCATTCAACATTGAAAACTATATTCTTACACATTTTATCAAGCAATTTCTATTAAAAACAACAGAATCTGAAAATTTGACAAGAACAGAACGTGAAAGTCGTTTTCCAGAAAAAATGCTAAAATTGCAAATTGAAGATCTAAACACAATTTTTATGATCAGCACAAAGAAACAATTATGATCGAAATCCAGAAACGAAACAATTAAGATCAAACACAACACACACAGATCAACAAACACTCCAAATTTGATGATTAAGCAAAAAACGAGATTTTCTTGAAAAATCAAGAAAATCGATCGAGTTTTCTGCTTTAATTCATAAATCCAGAAAAGAAAACACTAATCTCTCAATCTCTCAGGAATCAGAAAGCTCTGATACCAATTGTAAGTCCTAAGATCTCTGATTCTTTTAGAGAGAGAAAGTAGAGCGAGAGACAAATGGAGCGCAAGATGTGAATCTTATTAGATGTGCGTGTAGAACTTACAAGACAAAGGAGCAAAGGGGACTTAAATACCCCAAGCCCTTACAAACAGTTAAAACTACTAAAAGCAGTAAAAGCATTAGAATAAATACAATGATTACTACAAAATTTGGACTTAACAATATATAAGGATTTGCATGACTTCAATCTCATGTTAGGCCCAAAACACCCAAACATGTAGGTTTAATCAACAATCTTCACATAAACTATGATATTAACCATCATAACCAATAATAACGATGTTAACAACACAATGACTTCACATATATATCTCAACAGTCAAACCCCCCAAATACTCATGAAAATAACATTTAGGTCAAACTTATCAGGTGATCAGATTTGTGCATACATAACAAGTAGTACAAGTAAACACTTAAGATATATATCCTATTTAAAGATTTTGGTAAAGAAAACTCACAATCTAGGTTTTATAGCAAAACCCTATAAACTTGGGAGAAACCCTAGAAATGGATGGAGGAGGAAGATGATCTTGAAGCTTGAGATCCTTGGTTGAAATCCTTGGGTTGAGGATACTTGATTCTTGAAATAAATGAGGAAGATTGGTGGTTGAAAGGGTTAGGGTTCGGTTTTGGGAGGGAGTAAATGAAGAGAGAGAGTTTGAGAGAAAAGAGATTGAGGAGTAAATGAGAAATGGGGCTGAAAACTCTATTAAATCCGTCAGACCAATGTCGCGGGTTGTGCCGCGGGTGTTACCCGCATGGTAAGTCGCGAAACCCACTGTCTTACCCGCGGACAGCGCACTTCGCTGGTTGTGCCGCGGGTGTTACCCGCGTGGTAAGTCGCGAAACCCACTGTCTCTTGCCTTTTTCCTTGAAATCAAACTCGGAGTGTTACAATATTCCCTACCTAATAAGGATTTCGTCCCCGAAATCACGACTGATCAAACAACCGAGGGTACCTCCTTTTCATATCTTCCTCCGACTCCCACGTCACGTTCGTTCCCCGATGATGCTTCCATTGGACCTTTACCATAGTCACTTTCTTGTGTCGTAATTGTTTCGTCTTTGCATCTAGTATGGCTTCCGGCTCCTCCACGCATCAGTTGCCGCTGTCCACCCGAATCTCTGATAATGGTATAATGCTCTCCTCTTTCGCTAAGCACTTACGAAGGTAACATACATGAAAGGTAGGGTGGATCCCGTTCATCTCCAGTGGCAATTCTAGGCTATAAGCTTGGAGCCCAATCTTTTTCAAAATTGTGAAGGGTCCAAGGAAACGAGGACTAAGCTTCTCGCGCTTCCCGAATCGAATGATCCCCTTCCATGGTGACACCTTCAACATGACCCGTTCTCCCACCTGGAACTCGACCGGTCTCCTTTTCTTATCCGCATAGCTCTTTTGACGATCTTGTGTCGCTTTCAAATGTTCTCGAATGCCTTTGACCTTGTCCCCCGTCGCTTGAATTATCTCCAGTCCCGCAAACTGCTTTTCTCCCGCCTCAAGCCAACACACCGGGGTCCTGCATTTTCGCCCATAGAGTGCCTCGAATGGAGCCATCCCAATGCTCGAGTGATAACTATTGTTGTAAGTGAATTACATTAATGGCAAGTGGGAATCCCAACTTCCTCCAAAGTCTATGACGCAAGACCGAAGCATGTCCTCAAGAGTTTGGATGGTCCTTTCACTTTGTCTGCCGGTTTGAGGATGATAGGTCGTGCTCAACTTGACTTTCGTACCCAATTCCTTTTGCAATCCATCCCAAAACTTAGAGGTGAACCGACTATCCCGATCCGAAACTACGGATAGTGGAACACCGTGCCGCGATATCACCTCATCTGTATATAACTTGGCCAATTTATCCATGGGCAACGTCTCCCGCATTGTTAAAAAGTGTGCGCTCTTCGTGAGTCGATCTACTACCACCCAAATAGTATCGTGACCTTTCAAAGTCTTCGGCAATTTAGTGACGAAGTTCATTGTGATGTGTTCCCATTTCCATTCTAGGATGGCCAAAGGTTGTAAACTTCCATAAGGCCTTTGATGTTCCGCCTCTCTCCACGTACTTGGCTACGTCTAGCTTCATTACCGGCCACCAATAATGAAGTTTTAAGTCCCTATACATCTTGGTACTACCGGGATGTATGGAGTACTTGGTCTTGTGAGCTTCCGCCAAAAGTAGCTCTCGATTCCCTCCAATTCTCGGTACCTAAATCCTCCCTTGGAAAAGTTTAAGGCCGCGACTATCTTCCGTTAGTGTTTCCCGTTGTTTCACCATGACTTCATCTTTAAGGTTTTCCTCTCGAAGTGCCTCCACTTGACTCCTCTTGATATCCTCCACTAGACTCGACTTCACGTCAATTCTAGTAAGAGTTATTTTGGCTTCACCCCCGTAATTCTTTCGGCTCAACGCATCCGCCACTACATTGGCCTTACCGGGATGGTACAACAACTCGCAGTCATAATCTTTCAAAAGCTCTACCCACCTTTGTTGCCGCATGTTGAGGTCATTTTGGTCAAAGATGTACTTCAATCTTTTATGGTCGGTAAATAGGGTACACTTCATCCCATAAAGGTAATGTCGCCAAAGCTTTAAGGCAAATACCACCGCCGCTAGTTCCAAATCGTACGTAGGGTAATTCTTCTCGTGATCCTTGAGTTGCCGTGAAGCGTACGCGATCACTTTTCCCCTTTGCATCAATACACAACCAAGACCCAATTTAGAGGCGTCGCTATACACCACAAAGTCTTTGGAACCTTCGGGCAAGGATAGGATCGGTGCTTCGCATAATTTTCTTTGGAGGGTCCAGAAGGCCCTCTCTTGAGTTTCGGTCCACAAGAACTTAACATTCTTCCTTGTCAGCGACGTGAGCGGAGAGGCGATCTTCGAGAAGTCTTGAATAAATCGTCGGTAGTAGCCAGCCAAACCCAAGAAAATCCTTATCTCTGATGGACTCGTCGGTGGTTCCCAATTCATCATTGCCTCGATCTTTGTCGGATCCACCTTTACCCCATCCTTCGACACCACATGGCCCAAGAACTGGACTTCTTGTAACCAAAATTCGCACTTTGAAAACTTTGCGAACAACTTTTCCTTTCGAAGGACTTCCAAAACCTCTCGCAAGTGTTGTCGGTGCTCCGCTTCTTCACGAGAGTAAATCAGAATTTCGTTGATGAAGACTATGACATATCTGTCGAATAGGGGTCGGCATACACGGTTCATCAAGTCCATGAAGACGACCGGTGCATTAGTCAACCCAAAAGGCATGACTAAGAGTTCGTAGTGGCCATATCTAATCTGGAACGCCGTCTTTGGAATATCGCTCTCCTTCACCCTCACTTGGTGGTAACCCGATCACAGGTCTATCTTAGAGAAGCATCCCGCTCCTTGGAGTTGGTCGAAGAGGTCGTCGATCCGGGGAAGTGGATACTTATTCTTCACAGTGACCTTGTTGAGTTCGCGGTAGTCGATGCACATCCGCATCGACCCGTCCTTCTTCTTCACAAATAGAACTGGAGCTCCCCACGACGACGAGCTCGGTCGTATGAATCCCTTCTCGAGAAGTTCTTGAAGTTGCGTCATCATTTCTTGCATTTATGTCGGGGCTAGACGGTAAAGAGCACGAGCTATCGGAGCTGCTCCCGGGGTGAGGTTGATGTGGAACTCTACCTGTCGCTTCGGTGGTAGTCCGGGTAGGTCTTCCAGAAAGACGTCCGGGTATTCTCGCACCACGTCCACATCTTCTACCTTTCTCTTTTCCAACTTCACGTCGATTACGTAGGCCAAATACGATGCACATCCCTTGGCTAGGCTCTTTCGTGCCTTGAGGGACGAGATGATCATACTGGATTTTCAGTTCTTCTCCCCGTAGATAATCACCTCGCCACCAAACGGCAAGGGTACTCTGATTAGCTTTTTGGAACAGAAAATACCGGCGTCATTCTTAGATAACCAATCCATCCCGACAATTACGTCAAACCCCCTGATGTCCGCCGGTAACAAGTCTATTTCAAAGGACTCACCATCTAAACTTAAGGTACACCAAAAGTAGCATTCCCGAACTAACAACTGTTCCCCGTTGGCTACCTCTACTACTAACGCATCACGCAACAAACTAGGAGGTGTAGTGAATTTCTTGCAGAAAGATGAAGATACAAATGATCGGTTCGCACCCGAATCAAATAAAACACAGGTAGGTAGAGAGTTTACTTAGAACGTACCCGACACTACATCCGCCGTCTCCCTCGCCTCATCAGCCGTCATTTGGAAGGCCCGACTTGGCGCCTTCGGTTGGGTTTCCTTCTTCGGTATTGACACACCCGGAGCTCCTTGATGACCCATTGCTAATTTCGGGCAATTCCGCTTGAGGTGCCCCGGTTCTTTACACTCATAACAGACTCATTGTCGGGAATAACAATCCTTACTCAAGTGGCCTTTCCGACCACAGTTGGAACATTCGATGGAGTTGGGCAAGGATCTCTGACTGTAGGGCCCGAAATGTTTACACTTACACCTAGAGCACCACTATGCCTCGTGTTTCAGCTCTACACTCCTTCTCCCGATGAAGGGTTTGGATGGTCACACGGGCCCGATCGGCCCTTCCCATTTCCTCTTCTCTCCTTGTTGTTTCCTTTCCTCCTTGTCTTCCATCACGTCATCCTCTACCTGCTGGGAGGCCTCGATCACATCTTGCAATATGGTCTTGTGGGCGTTTCTCACGTCCGTCTTCATATTCGCCGGTAACCCTCTCATAAACCACTTTATCTTCGCCTCTTCATCTCTTGCCACATGCTCCACTAGGCTAAGCTTGTCCATAAATTGTTTCGCATAGTCGGCAACGGTCATATTTCTCTTCTTTAGATTTCGGAGCTCTTCTTCTATCTTATCGAGCGCTCTCGCATTGCAAAATTTCTTCATAAGCTTCTTCTTGAAGGTTGGCCAAGTGAGCTTGGCCAAAACCTCCGGCGCCAGCACCCTTCTACTGACGTTCCACCAACCCTCGGAGTAGTTGGGACGCAAACTTGACCCGTTGAGTATCCGTGCACTCACTTGCCTCGAAAGCCATTTCTACTTCTTGAATCCATTTCATACACGCAAGCGGATCGGTTGTCCCAGAAAATTCCGGAGCTCGACTACATAGAAATGACTTGAAGGAACAACCCCCTTCCTTCTTCTTCTCGGCCCGGATAGCATGTTCTTCCGTCCCAACCGCATTATCAGCTCCGCCCGATCCCATCACTGCATTGTCCCCCACCGTCTCATGTCTCCGATTGCTTGCATCCCTGTCCTCTAAGACCTTCATCAATTTCTCGTCCCGTTTGTCCATCGCGGAATTCATCATCTACATAATGCTTGCCAATAGAATTGACTGAGGGTCCGCTTCTTGAATCACCGGATCCTCGGTTTCCAAGTTTACTTGAGGAATTTCGTCTACGATCCCCGCCAGCATTCTGGGAATCGGTGGAATGACTTGGTTTACTGTCGGGTTTGCTTGCCTTGCAGTTCCCGGGGCAGTCACACTTGCCTCATTCGCATCATCAACCACTCCAACCCGACTCCTTGTGTTTACCATGGTGAACTGTCACACACGATAAAAGTCGTACCGGTTAATTCTTTAAAAGATAAGCGGTTCACTACGTACTACTACAATGATTAATCATCATAACAACAATTTCAAGCATACTCATGTAATCATAAATTCATAACAACACTGGCCAAGTGAGATTGTGAACGTATCTTACATAAGAACTCTCGTTGCCATCATCATAAATTTTAATCAACGCAATTCCGTAATCCTAATACTCTCCCCACCTAGAAATGCTCTACCCATATGGACAGTGATACTAAATGCTCAACCAGTTTAAGTCTAGGTATGCTACAATCGACACCTAGTTCACTTAAACTGGAGCTCTGATACCAACTTGTAACACCCCAAATATTGGGATAAACAAAAATTTCCATAAAAGGGAAACATGGTAATCAATATGCCATAGCATGAGCTCTTCCAAAAAAAAAAGACAATAACGCCTGTTAAAATTACAAGTTTGTAATGAATAACAATCTAAGGGAACACAACCCTTTAATCTAAATCCTAACTAGGAACAAGATTAATACAAGTTGTAATCCAATCCAAAATAAGCTTTCTAAGCAAAACATCCCAAAAATGTCCCCAAGCTCGCATCTAAGGCATCTATACCTTCTTGGCGGTCGCGCCGCTAAAACCTGAGATACATATCAAACCCAAACAAGTGTTAGGCCAAACAAGCCTAGTGAGTTGTCCAAAAGCATGGCATGACATTCGATAAACATGAAATAGCATAATTAACGACTCGGTCCACATGGTCATACTGGAATCAATGGGGGAGATCCATCACACCAATGAGTTTTACCTCAAGTCAATGCACCTTGGGTGTTGTTCTTCCTACAACACCTAAAGGTCCGGCACACCGTCCCGGTGGCGGGGGCATTAGGCGCATACCGTCCCGGTGGCACCTAAGGCTACATCCTCATGGCACATACTCACGGTTACTCCAACATATATATATATATATATATATATATATATATATTCCATTTCCGTACATATCTAGTATCAACAAGATATATACACATATTAACCATCCTTATACATATCTCACATCAGCAAGAAACATATATAAGGATTTGCATGACTTCAATCTCATGTTAGGCCCAAAACACCAAACATGTAGGTTTAATCAATAATCTTCACATAAACTATGATATTAACCATCATAACCAATAATAACGATGTTAACAACACAATGACTTCACATATATATCTCAACAGTCAAAAACCCCAAATACTCATGAAAATAACATTTAGGTCAAACTTATCAGGTGATCAGATTTGTGTATACATAACAAGTAGTACAAGTAAACACTTAAGATATGTATCCCATTTAAAGATTTTGGTAAAGAAAACTCACAATCTAGGTTTTATAGCAAAACCCTAGAAACTTGGAAGAAACCCTAGAAATGGATGGAGGAGGAAGATGATCTTGAAGCTTGAGATCCTTGGTTGAAATCCTTGGGTTGAGGATGCTTGAATCTTGAAATAAATGAGGAAGATTGGTGGTTGAAAGGGTTAGGGTTCGGTTTTGGGAGGGAGTAAATGAAGAGAGAGAGAGTTTGAGAGAAAAGAGATTGAGGAGTAATTGAGAATTGGGGCTGAAAATTCTATTAAATCCGTCAGACCAATGTCGCGGGTTGTGCCGCGGGTGTTACCCGCGTGGTAAGTCGTGAAACCCACTGTCTTACCTGCGGACAGCGCACTTCGCGGGTTGTGCCGTGGGTGTTACCCGCGTGGTAAGTCGCGAAACCCACTGTCTCTTGCCTTTTTCCTTGAATCAAACTCGGAGTGTTACATTTATAAAATCAAAACACACATATATATAAAGATAATGTGTATATATATAAACAAAAATAATATATATATATATATATATATATATATATATATATATTTCAAGTAAATGACATATGTTTTCATTAAATAATAATAATAATATATGTTTTCAAATAATAATAATATATATAAACAAAAAATGATTGGAACAAAAAATAATGCATTCAACACCATACATTTTTGGTGCAAATAACACTCCCTTTGAATAAATTTTGTTGATTTAATGAAAACACCGGAAAACATGATTTAAAGGAGATGTAAAAGAATTGTGTTCTTTATAGTTTCAGTTGAGAGTAGATGATTAAGGGATTGTTTGGCAGTTGTTGAATGGTTTAGTGCAGAATGATTAAGTGGTCTGAATGGTTAAGAGGTTTTTATGATATAGTGTAAAATGAAATATGGTTGTTTGCTAATTGTTCATAATGAAATCAGTGCTCTTAATGGTTAAGGGAGGGTCATGATACAAAATTATTAAGAGGATTTTGGAACCATTAAGAGACAACCCTTTTTTTTGCCAAACAAGATTTACCTTTTAGCAATTCAGAGGTTGCCTCTTAATGGAACCATTAAGAGGTAAACAAACAACCCCTAAATCTCGTATCAAATATTTTTATTTTTTTGCATGACAAATTTATCGTCATAAAATTCGATTGGTTCCAGAGATGTAAAATATTATTTATTACAACTAACAATTTAAAGCGTGTTTGGGTTTATGAAGACCAATTTTAAAGACGGTTTATATGTTCAACTGTTCAAGTAGTAAATTTTAACAACAATAGACGATTTTCTGATGTAGTAACTATTTACGTGTCGATATTTTAATTTTTACTAGTATAATTTTTAATAACAATAATATTTTTGGAAAAAAAAATTATGATTAGTTTCATTGTACAATTTTGTTATGAACATATCTATATTTTTGTAACAATATACCAAATATATCGTGTTTTAATAAGGGAGGTGTGTATTTAGGCTATGTTTGGCAAACTAGCTGAAAAGCTAGCTTATGACTGATAAGCTAGCTGGTAGCTGATAAGCTAGCTGATGAAAAAGTCACGTTTGGTAAAAACTAGCTTATAAGCATTTAAACTACCAAAAAGGACATTATTTATTTATTTATAATTAAAAGTTAATATATAATTATAAATATTAATGAGGGGCATAATTGGTATAATAACAAAAAGCTCCTCATAAGCTACTTCAAGTAGCTTATAAGCTAGCTGATAAGCTAGCTTATGGCCATCCAAACATGTACCAAGAAAATAAGTTAGTTTATCAGCTAGTTTATTTTGCCAAACAATGCCTTATTAATATAGTCATAAGTTTAATAATTACCATTAATGAATAAAATAAATCATAATTTTGTTGGTATAGATGCTTAGAATATTGATTTAGGTTTGCATATATTATTTATTATTCTATTAATTTTAATTAATAATACAACATAATTATGAATCTATATAGAGTCCCTTCTTTTACAAATGTAACAAACTTGGTCATTTATATAAACTTATAAACTAGTTTTTAAAACATGTATAAAAAATGCAGTGTTTATATAATGTTGTTTAATATATGAAATGTTAAACCTTCAACCCTATTGTTTTGATACACAAAACAGTCATAAATGTTTCATATATGAAAAATATCATATGAAAATTGTATTTTTATATTATTTTTTATATGAAATTATACATTAAGGCAGTGTTTGGTACGCAAACAAGATTGGACGGGACTGGACAAGACAGGACAGAACTGGACAGGACTGGACTGGACAGGACAGGACATGACTGGACAGGATTGGACTGGACTGGACTGGACAGGTCTGGACTGGACAAAACAAATGGTTGTCTTGTGTTTGGTACGACTAGGACTGGATAGGACAAGACTAGACAAATTTCCCTAAAAGTTGTTTGATAATTTTATATGTCATATAATAGTTATAAATAACACAAATAAAGAATATTCTTAAATAATTTAATTAAAAAACATTATTAATTTTTGTACACAATTTTCATACATATAAATACATACAAAAACAATAGTAGAAAATTTGAATGAAAAATATGAAATAATTGATGGTAGTTCGAAAAAATTGGATTCGTATAAGAAAATATAATAGTTGATTCAATTTGGAAGATCTTAATGAATTGACGGATGCATAGTTGCAGCGACGAGTAAATATAAAAGATAATGAGTGGTCGGTGAAAGACGATAGTTGTGAAGAAGGTGAAAGATAGTAATAGAGGTAGTGGTGATGGCGGTGCACAGTGGTAATTGAGGTTATTGTAGTGGAGTAAGAGACGGAGGTTACCAACGATGGTTGACGGCGAGCGACAGTGGTGGCAGCCAGCGACGGTGGTTGGCGGTGAGCGTCGGTGACGGCGACGGCAATGGGTGGTTGTAATTGGTGGAGGTGGCGATGGGTGGTGGTGGTGGAGGAAGTTGTTGTGGTAGTGAAGGAAGAGGTGGAAGTGGTCGACGATGGTTGGTGGTAGCTACCGGTGGTCGTCGATGGTGGTGGCGACAATAGGTGGTGGTGATCGGTGTTAGTGGAGGTGGTCGACGATGGTAGTGGTGGTGGCGATGACCGATGGTTGTGGAGGTGGTGGAGGAGGTTGTTATGGTGGAGAAATAGGTAGAGGTGGACGACGGTGGTTATGATGGAGAAATAGGTAGAGGTGGCCGACGGTGGTTAGCGGTGGCTACTAGTGACTGCCGATGGTGGTAGTAGCGACAATGGGTAGTGGTGACCCTTAAGACTAATACCATATTAGGATTATATATCAAATGGCGGTAAATCAGTGATTTTTAGTTTCTGTCTCATTTCAGTCCCATGTTGTTCTACCTATTTTGGTGGAACAAGAAAATACCCCTTTTTGTCTCATCTTGTCCCACCCTATCCAGTTTTTGTCCCTGTCCCATGTCGCGCCAAACATGGGACAGTGAACTTTTGTCCTGTCCCATGTCACGCCAAACATGGGCAGTGAATTTTTGTCCCAACCTGTCCCACCCAGTTTGCAAACCAAACGCACCCTAAAAGTGACTTGTAAACCACCTAAGGGGCTGTTTGGCAGTTACTGAATGGTTTGATGCAGAATGATTAAGTGGTCAGAATGATTAACAGGTTTTACGACATAGTGCAAAACAAAATATGGTTGTTTGGCAATTGTTTAGAATGAAATCAGGGTGCTGAAAGGTTAAGGTCTAACAACTCATACTCATGACATAAAGCAAGACTAACTTTAATAATTAACAACGCCAAACGGCCCAAAACAACATCTAAAATTCATGGTTTGCGGAAAAGCAACCTATTACACAACTGAAAATGCAAGGAATTAAAACTAGGAATGGACGTCTTCTAACCCAGCTCCGGCTCACACCTTCTCCTTACCCTTGCTCGATCCTCCTACCTTACGCCTGCCTGAAAAGGTTTTTAGTTTTGAAAGAGCGAGGGTTAGACTGAAAGTCTAGTGAGTCCCCTCTAACAATAGCTCAACAACATAAATATAGAAAATATTTTTTTAACAACATAAACCAATTCAGTTATAAACAATTCCACACTTGCAACCATACTTCCGGCACACACTACCGTCACTGGAGGTAACAGCGTGTCTGGCTCATACTGCCTTATTTGGGACCCCCCCCCATGGCATAAACGGGACACACCTCCCGGTATGAGCACAGGCGAGACACACCCTCCGACTTGTGCAACTTGTTCGCCTCAATGTATGCATACATAACGACATATAAAATAAATAAATCTTATGACTCGCAATAACGATGAATCATAACTTGCATTTAATATAATATAGCTTGTAAAGATAATCGCATATTTGATAACGATAAAGTTTCAGTTAGAAAACTCACATGACCGCTTGCTTGACTCTTCACACTTACGCTATCGATCGGGTACGATCCTTCCCTGTGAAATAAATAAAAAAATAACGGAACGATAAATCAATTCGTTACCCGCAATCATAGACAAATCCATCCCAAGGCACGAAAACTAAACTCACTTCTAACACTTCTCAACGACTAAACTTCTTCTCGAAACTCAGAATTCTCGAACCGAGAGATGGAAGGTTTTGATTAAAAACACTCGGGCTCACCCGGTTGGTAACCACCTGGCTCGCCCGGTCACCACAAACTCAAGTCTGACCGGTCATAAGAGACTCGGGATCGCCCGACTTATAGCTCCCGGGGTCACCCGGTCGATGCTTGCCCGGGGTCACCCGGTGCTTGGCTCTCGGGGTCACCCGGTTGTAGCTTGCCCGGGGTCACCCGGGTTCGGGACTCACGACTTAGCTTTCCCCAAGTTGCCCGGGGGAGGGCTTCCCGGTGGCGCTCCACCTGAGTCTACGGACAAACACCACAGAGGCCTGGGCTATTCCCTTTTCTCGAAGGGTTTTTTTCTCGAGTCCGCCCAACAGCTCCTAATTCACAAGGAACGAACCACGAACAAAAATCCAAGCTTCCCATAATCGATAAGAGGAACATTAATCCACAACATCCTATTAAGCTCTCAAAAGTTAAGAAACTTACAACTCTCTCTAGAGATGAAAACAGTTGGAGCAAACTTTAAACTGGGTTCCAATAAACCAATCCAAACCTCCCATTAAAGACAAACATCAAGAAAGGATAATTATAACCTACCTTGAACGATTTCCATAATTTGCTTAGAGTTCTCATCCTTCTCAAATTATGATAAAATCCTCTTTTTCTCACCCAAGCTCTTGATACTCCAGCCGCCAACACCAAAAATGCCCAAATGAGCTAGGGAAACAAGTCTTAACCCTTATTTCCATAATTTGCAACTTGGTCCTTCCTCTCATTAAATATAAACAATTCACCCCAACTTCCATTATTAGCAATTTAGACCCGGTTAATACAAGGTAGAGGATAGGATAAAAAGAAAATACATCCAACTTCAAATTAACTTGGTTGCGGTTATTACATAAGAGAGGCCCAGGGTGTAAAATCATTCAAAGGGTTTTAGAACCATTAAGAGACGTACCTTTTTTTGCTAAACAAGATTCAACTCTTAGCGATTCAGTGTGTAACACCCCGATTTTTGAAAGTTATCATTCCAAGTTAATTCAGAAACCGAGATATAAAGGAAAAATATGATTTTGATTTTTGGAATTGAATCCTTGATTTTATAGTCTAGATGGATGAAGGATTTAATTACGAGTCCAACGGTTCTTTCCGGAGCAAAAACGGAGCTATAACGAAGAAGTTATGAACAAAACGAAATTTGAACATTTGTGAAGAGGCTAAGTGTGCCACTGGGTGTGGCGCACGACCCGTGCGCACTCCATTCACAAATAGCGCATGGGCCTTGCACATGGTGCAGAGCCCTTATACGGGCATTAAAAGACTTTAATCCCAAATATCCTCATTTCTCATCTTTCTCATTTCTCTCATTCTCTCCCAACCCTTCCTCTCAACCTACCTCATCTAAACTCCTACCAAACACCAAATCATCACCATTTGTTGCTAGAGTGAGGATCTTCACCCAAGGTTTCGGTTTAGAAGCTTCATCACCAACCTCATCTTCATCTTCTCCAAGTGTTCTTCACCATTGTTGGCCAAATTTGGAGGTTTTCCAATAAACCTACTCGTAAGTCATTCTAACCATTTCTAAACCATGGAATAAGTTATAAAAGCTTCATTGATGGTTTTCTAGTATTTGATTTCTCTAGATTTCGGTTTAGATCTTTGTTGGAAGTTTTGGGTCAAAATTAGGGTTTTGCCCAAAATAGGGATTTTGTTGATTAAGTGTTTGGGGATCAATTGTTTATGGTAGAATATGTATATTTATGGTTGGAACCTTGTGGATCTAGGTTTTGGAAGATTTGGTTTGAAGAATCAAGTTCTTCAAGGAAAGTTCTAAGTGGGTAAAATCTAGATTTAGTCTAAATCTAGCAAGGTGAGTTTACTAACCTTTGTTAAAACTAGATACACATCATATTCTTCCATTGTTGTTATTTATCTCTATATGTTCAAGTATTTGGGTTTTGGTTATGAAGAAATGTGGGGAAGATGATTATGTGGGAAATGCCATGATTTACTTTATTGGTTGGATGTTTGGGATTGACTTCATGAATGTACATATTGATATTTTGGCATGATTTGAGATATATGTGGTATAGTAGATGATAAATTCTACTTTGAATGCATTTTGGTGATTTAATATCTAAACATTGATTATGTTGGAATTTGGGTCTCATATTGGACTTATGCGTTAGGATGGTAACATTGTACCCATGGTTGGTATCGAAATGTTTTGGTTGGAATATACCACAAGACCTCCTATATAATATGTCGGACGAACCAAGTCAGTAGACACTAGGAGGATGTAGTCTTGGGCGCCACTGTGATGGTATGTGCCTAGACCTCCGCCATTCGGGGTAATGCCATGGTTGTAGTCCTCGGATGTGTCGGGCCTTTCGGGTGTCCCTTGTTATAGGGCATCAAGGTATATCGACTCTTTGGGTGGAACTTGATTGGTGCTATAGGTCTCCCTTATTGACTCCACATTTGTTGAACTGTGGTTAACTGCTGATAAGAATTGTAACTATTCATGCATGCTTATTATTGTTCAACTCACTAGGCTTTTGGCCTAACACTTGTTTGGTGTCGATGTGTATCTCAGGTTCTAGCGGCGCCGGTCCTAAGCAGGTTTAGTTGCTTAGTGTGAGAGCTTGGGGATTTTGCACTTGGACGCACTATGCTTTTGGGGTGAACCGTTGAGTTTATAGATGACAACCCTTTTGTAATCTCTTTTCTAGTGGTAGAAATTAGATTGGTTGGTTGTCATTTGTTGTCCGTTAAATTACAATTGTGATTAAATAGGTTGTATTAATTCCCCATTTTTGGGAGGCTTTTGCTATGGCAATTTTATTATACCGCATGTCCGTTTATTTTCGGATTTTTGTTATCCTATTTTAGGGTGTTACAAGTTGGTATCAGAGTTCTAGTTTAAGTGAACTAGGCATGAACGTAAGATGTCTAGACTTAGACTGAGTATGTTAAACAATGATTGTGAGATGGGTAGAATTTCTAAGATGGGTTAGTCTTAGAGTCGGCGGAAACTATGGTTATCAAGCGTTGCGGCAATGGTAACAAGAACCTTTATGTATTATATGTTCATAATCTCACCTAGATAATGTGATTATGAGGATATTTATACGTGATGGTACTTGAAATGCCGTTACCGTGACAATTGATAAGGTAGTAAATCGTTCTCTTGTGCTTGGTTTTCTAATGTTATAATATTTGGTAGACGTAGTAGTACGTTTCCTTCGTGTTCAATTATGTTAATCTCCTTCTTATTCATCATCGTGCTTGTATGAACTGCCTTGGTATGTCGACCGTTGGAGTAATAAGAAAGCTTCTGGATGGGTAACTATTAGAAAGAGTTGATGATTTTATTATTCGTCACTTGGAGTAACGGTAAGTATGGTGATTGCGTTAAGTGGACAGTTTCGAGTCGGATTAATTGGTTGGATTAGAACCATTGGCTTTTGAATCAATGTATTCGAGGAGAAATTTTAAGGTGAACCTATGAAGTCCGTGGCTTTGCCTTAAGATGTTGAGCATCTGGATGACGATAGTGTAAATATAGAAATCGAGGAGCGTGAGTTCAAGTTGATTTGTTAAAACGATGTACATGCCAGAATGGTTATTTTAAAGTGTTTTACATGAAATGGTTAACTACTGATAAGTTTTGAGTATTTTGAAGTAAAAATGTATTTTACTTGGTATTTATCAAAGTATGAGTATTTTAATGAGTTTTCATATTTGATATACTTGGCTTATTTTAGTTCCATAAAATACTCATATTTGGAATTTGGACATCTTGATAAGTAGTAGCATGATTATAGCATTTTGGGATTTTGTACAAATAGAGTCCATTTCATGACTTAAGCATCTTGGTAATTTTGGTACAAATGAAGTCTAGTACATGTTGTATGCATTTTTGTAAATTTGCATTTATAAACCCAAAAAAATTCATAAACCCTTTTGAAACTCTTTGGTCCCAATACGTGTTGAGTTTTGGGTTAATCACGTCTTTGAGGCATGTGTCTTTATAAACGTCGCTTAAAGACATTTCATTATTTGGGGGACCGATAATTATTGGTCAAATGGATTTTGAGCATTTTAGCTCGGTGTTGGCTTAAAAGAGTCTTGTGGACATTGGTCCGGTTTTAATGGCTCGATGTAGAATCCAATTTATGACGTACATCTTAATACATTTCATTGCATATGCATAATCGTTACACGCTCAAGTGCTTTTGTCATTCATGTGTAGTCGCGTATTTTTGGGCTGTGTTGCATTGGATCCATAGGCACGTGAGTCAGTCTTATTGGATGGGCAATTGGGTAGTACGGGGTTGGACTCCGGGACTCATGTTTTATGACCAAAACTTGACAAGTAGGCACTAGAATGAGGTAGTCTTGGGCGACACTGTGTGGGTGTGCGCCTAGATCTCCGCCGTAGGGGAATTTCCTCAGTTGTAGTCCTCGGACGTGCCGGGCCTTTAGGGTGTCCTATGTGGCATCAAGGTATCTCGTCTCATGGGTGGAACTTGTCAAGGGTTCGTAGGGACACTTGGGCTTTCATGTCGCCAGGTGTCGTACGATGAACGTTGTAGGAGTAGCATACTTCGTGCTCTTCCGCTCTCAACGGATACGGGTATCCCCGTTATTGGTCGTTGTATTTTTGATATTTAATTATCCATTTGGTGCATACGATTTTATAAACCGTTGGAAAATTCTTGTCATTGAACTAGGAGTCGTTTTGAAAACATGAACAGAAAGAGTTCATTTGGAAAACATTTTGTTGCAACCAATGGGAAGTTTTGATTATTTGAAATGTTTAGCTTTATGAACATGTTGAGTCATCCATTTTGGAATCTTTGGGGATTTTGGTAAATAAATCATGTTGAGATGTTTACTCGATGATTTTACATATATAATTGGAGTTCAATTGACGTAAGTGTCATTTCGTGTATTTGATCTTATAAACCTTTTCAGAAAATACATATTATTGTATTATGAGGCATTTTAAAAACATAAGAATACGAGTTCCTTTGAAAAATGGTTGTCTCAACCAGCAATGAGATTTTGGTTAAGTATACTTTTGGTCATGTATGCATATCTTATTGGAAATTTTCGTCATGGTATTTTAGCCAATGTTTTAGAACGATGAGAGCATGTTTTAACCGGGTGCATACACATGTCAATCTGCTAGCTTTGTGATATAAACGGTCGCATGCAATTTTGTAGTGAAATCTTATTTCGTGTCGCATTGTGACTGAAAGAGAGAAAACTTTAAAAGCTCGATATTATGAGCATGTGGTCTTGGATTTTGCGAACATTTTATTTATACAGTTTGGAATTAAACTAAATACTCTTACAATTGCTCAAATCGCATGCATATGTCTTTACTAAATCTTGGAGAATAAACCGATGTATGCGAGTCACTATGGGAAGTTTTATTTCATGATATTTCATGGTTAATTGTAGAAATTTTGAGGCTCGGTTTAGGCGAATTTCCCCTTCCGTAGTTTTGTATGAAAGATTTATGGTATTTCGGATAGAACTTGTGCCCAGAACATATTTCAGTTATTGATTTTACTGATGGGAGTTCTCCCGCAATGCATGAAATGAATTTTCGGTTTGCATGTCAAAGTAATTACAATGTTGGGCAAGTACGTTTTATCGGTGCGGCCTAAATTTGAAACACAAATAAAAAATATATATACATATATATTTATTTATTTATTTACGTTCCTATTGTGTTGTTACATTTGGGAAATGATCGGACGTATATAGGTTTTGTTGGAAATTTTATTTTCCGACTTTTTGTGTTAAATTAAAAGATTTTAAAGTTGAAGTTGTGAAATCCTCTTTTGTGAGTTGTAAAAACTTTTGTTGCTCGTGT
Source organism: Arctium lappa (assembly GCA_023525745.1). Lineage (NCBI taxonomy): Eukaryota > Viridiplantae > Streptophyta > Magnoliopsida > Asterales > Asteraceae > Arctium > Arctium lappa. The sequence continues at coordinate 51,647,695 of CM042063.1, forward strand.
TATAGGGCGGAAAGTTATTTTCATATGCATGGCATAAATTGATGCATATTAAGACCATGGTAGTCCGTTGAAAATTTTGTTACGCATGTTTCGTTATCGTTTTATTAGCGTAGGTAATGAGCAAATGAGTTTTGAAAATGGTTTTATATGTGTGGCATTGGCGATCGATTTTGAAAACTATCGAATGCACGATAGTGTATTTTCACCGCACGTTTAATTGTTATAAAACTTATGCATTTGAGAGTTTTATAAATTTCAAATTGGCATCATAGTGTGAAAAACCTTGAACTCATTGGGCTATAGGTGTAAGCCCCCTCGTGTTAGGAGTCGATATTAAGGATTTAAAGAGTCCTCGGAGTTTGAGGCGTTAGACAAGTGTTTTCTCTCAGTTAGTTAGGTAGCGATCTTTATGCTTCGTTAAACCTACGGATTAAAATCGTGTTCGGTTGTTTGGGTTTGGTTGGTTTTGGAATTGTGGAATTTTGATGCAACGGTATGTTATGTGTCGGTGGTGTATTGTATTGTTGGGTATTCGTGATTAATGATGATGTTATGGTTGACTGGTAACGATGTTGGATTTGGGTGACTATTTCCAAGAGTAGGTGTCAACTTTGAATCGACATTACTATTCGGGAAGGAAATATTTGATAGTATACCCACGTTTGCAGAATGGCCGTCTCGAGGTTAGGTGTTGGCGCGTAAGTTGAGGACAATGATTGTTGGTGTGCTTCAATGTATTCTGTTAGATCTGGCGCGTCTGTAGGACGAGCGGTAAACTTAAGGAAATTAGACGTCGATAATTAAGAAATCAACCATTGGTATGTTGATAATTGTCAGTACTTTCGTTGATTTGGAAATCGATGCTTGAGAGCATGGTGGGAGTTGGTGGTAATGTTTATTGGATACATTTGATGAGAATGTCGAGGTGGATTTTAAGTACAAATCAATTATCAAGGGGACCTTGATACGTCGTATTTAGAGGTATCTAAACGAAATGTTTGATTTGGGGCATTTTTGGTGGAAATGATTGAATAAGGCTGTAGGTTACTCTTAGGGTAATACGAGCAATCTAAGGTTGGGAGGCAATCGAGATTTAATGATTAAGAAAATGGTTAATCAGGGACTCAATGTTCATCCTGACATCGGCAAAATATATTGAACGATAAAGATTTAGTCTGTAATGGCACGGTATGAGAAACGCAGGGACAACCTAAACCGGGATGCAATCGGGCCGTATATGAGGTGAAGTCTCATGAAGGTATTCCTTTTTGGACAGTAAATCAATCAATATTTCCAAGTGTGATGTTGGGTGCTTGGTGGTTCCAGATTTCGAGGACGAAATCTCTTTTAAGGTTGGGAGGATTGTAACACCCCGATTTTTGAAAGTTATCATTCCAAGTTAATTCAGAAACCGAGATATAAAGGAAAAATATGATTTTGATTTTTGGAATTGAATCCTTGATTTTATAGTCTAGATGGATGAAGGATTTAATTACGAGTCCAACGGTTCTTTCCGGAGCAAAAACGGAGTTATAACGAAGAAGTTATGAACAAAACGAAATTTGAACATTTGTGAAGAGGCTAAGTGTGCCACTGGGTGTGGCGCACGACCCGTGCGCACTCCATTCACAAATAGCGCATGGGCCGTGCACATTGTGCAGAGCCCTTATACGGGCATTAAAAGACTTTAATCCCAAATATCCTCATTTCTCATCTTTCTCATTTCTCTCATTCTCTCCCAACCCTTCCTCTCAACCTACCTCATCTAAACTCCTACCAAACACCAAATCATCACCATTTGTTGCTAGAGTGAGGATCTTCACCCAAGGTTTCGGTTTAGAAGCTTCATCACCAACCCCATCTTCATCTTCTCCAAGTGTTCTTCACCATTGTTGGCCAAATTTGGAGGTTTTCCAATAAACCTACTCGTAAGTCATTCTAACCATTTCTAAACCATGGAATAAGTTATAAAAGCTTCATTGATGGTTTTCTAGTATTTGATTTCTCTAGATTTCGGTTTAGATCTTTGTTGGAAGTTTTGGGTCAAAATTAGGGTTTTGCCCAAAATAGGGATTTTGTTGATTAAGTGTTTGGGGATCAATTGTTTATGGTAGAATATGTATATTTATGGTTGGAACCTTGTGGGTCTAGGTTTTGGAAGATTTGGTTTGAAGAATCAAGTTCTTCAAGGAAAGTTCTAAGTGGGTAAAATCTAGATTTAGTCTAAATCTAGCAAGGTGAGTTTACTAACCTTTGTTAAAACTAGATACACATCATATTCTTCCATTGTTGTTATTTATCTCTATATGTTCAAGTATTTGGGTTTTGGTTATGAAGAAATGTGGGGAAGATGATTATGTGGGAAATGCCATGATTTACTTTGTTGGTTGGATGTTTGGGATTGACTTCATGAATGTACATATTGGGTATTTTGGCATGATTTGAGATATATGTGGTATAGTAGATGATTAATTCTATTTGGAATGCATTTTGGTGATTTAATATCTAAACATTGATTATGTTGGAATTTGGGTCTCATATTGGACTTATGCGTTAGGATGGTAACATTGTACCCATGGTTGGTATCGAAATGTTTTGGTTGGAATATACCACAAGACCTCCTATATAATATGTCGGACGAACCAAGTCAGTAGACACTAGGAGGATGTAGTCTTGGGCGCCACCGTGATGGTATGTGCCTAGACCTCCGCCATTCGGGGTAATGCCATGGTTGTAGTCCTCGGATGTTTCGGGCCTTTCGGGTGTCCCTTGTTATAGAGCATCAAGGTATATCGACTCTTTGGGTGGAACTTGATTGGTGCTATAGGTATCCCCTATTGACTCCACATTTGTTGAACTGTGGTTAACTGCTGATAAGAATTGTAACTATTCATGCATGCTTATTATTGTTCAACTCACTAGGCTTTTGGCCTAATACTTGTTTGGTGTCGATGTGTATCTCAGGTTCTAGCGGCGCCGGTCCTAAGCAGGTTTAGTTGCTTAGTGTGAGAGCTTGGGGATTTTGCACTTGGACGCACTATGCTTTTGGGGTGAACCGTTGAGTTTATAGATGACAACCCTTTTGTAATCTCTTTTCTAGTGGTAGAAATTAGATTAGTTGGTTGTCATTTGTTGTCCGTTAAATTACAATTGTGATTAAATAGGTTGTATTAATTTCCCATTTTTGGGAGGTTCTTGCTATGACAATTTTATTATACCGCATGTCCGTTTATTTTCGGATTTTTGTTATTCCTATTTTAGGGTGTTACACAGTGGTTGCCTCTTAATTGAACTATTAAGAAGTAAACAAACAACCTCTAACTTTCAAAGTCGCGTATAAAAATCATGTAATTGGCTACAAAAATTATCATCTGTCATCATATTCCATATTCTTTTATACAAATTATTAAAATAATCAATCTTAGAACAATAGTATGATCAAAAAATGATATGTAATAGGTAATGATTGAATTAAAAATTAAATATAAAATTACGATATATTATTATTTACAAGAATATTTTTTTTATGTAAATAAAAAAAGAAATTATATTAATATAAATAAATATGAAAGGATGGAGTTGTGTGGGTGCAAAAAAAAACCCTGACCAATCTCACTTGTGCAAATCGAATTGTAAAATTATCAAACCATATGTATTAAGTTGTAAATGAGTTACCGTGTAATTTATTTTCCATCAAGTTCTATATGGATAAATTTGTATGTAAACATTTATCTGTCTATACAAACTGCCAAAATTGGAAACCTTTCTTGTTTGGGATGATTTTTTCATACATGTGATGAGCATGTTAGTTAATTGGAGAGACATGTTTAGAAGAAAAAAAAAGTTATGGGACGTTTGGTTCACATAATGGACTTTGATGAAATTGGGATCTATTGAAGCAATTTGACTTTGAATAAATTATAATGGAATTTGATGAAATTTGATCACACGTTTGATTGGTAGGAATTCAACTTTTTTACTTAAGTCAAGGAACGATGAATTCCTTAAATTGTGGAATTCAATTGAATTGGAAGGATTATATCTCTTTCATTCCGTGAACCAAACATGGGTTTGGAATTTGGTCAATGAAATTGGTCATTCCAATTCCTTCAAATTCATTCCAATTTCATGAACCAAACAACCGCTTAGCTTTATGAATAACCCCCTCCCTTTCTAGAAACTTAATGAATAAACCACTTGATATATTATTAAGTCACTATCAAATAATCATGTATAGTTGACCGAATAAGTTGTAAATCTTATTAAACTCGTGAAACTGTTAACAAACAAGCCTTTAGGGTCGTTTAAACTCAACCAAACCCAATATCCCTCTAATATGTTGTATGCATGTTAGACATGTTAGTGTTGCATTTGATCTGCATTGTTGTGGCAGACAATTGGTTTGCTCTTTTTACAAGTGTATCTCAATTCCACGTGTAATTTTACTTCTTATTTGCAGAATCTCCAACTTTCTTCTCGGTGTTAGTCTAACTTTTTCTATGCTTTCCATGTAATATAAAGGTCGACTAACCAGTAGTGGTGACTAGTAATTGTTTGAATATGTTATTACAACGATATTGACCATTCTAATCCACACAAATTAATTTAAGTTATGCTCTAAAAGCATCTCAAAAGCTATGATATAATTTTTCTATAATAAAGTAGAAAAAGTTAAAATTTCTAAAAAAAAATACATCCAACTTAGCAATCCTAACATTAAATTTATATTGTTTATCTCTCCTACATATTATTTGTTGGAAAATTTTAGTAAAAATGTGATTTTTTACTAACTTTGGACACAAATAAATACATGTATATGTATTGTATATATCTAACCCTTCGTGGGTTTATGTTCTCCTATATGAGAGCTTCGAAACGATATATTATGTGTCCAAAACGGAATATGTGTGAATAAGATATCGATGCTCAAAGTTGAGTGTTTGGGATGAAAATTGGCAAAACCAAGTGGGTGTGGGAACTTGTCCCACATAGGAAGGAGGACCAAAGTTTTAGTGATTTATAACTAAAAATGTGGGAGGGACTTTCAAGTCCTTAGTTTGGTTTTACTCCATCACCTACCCGCGCGCAAGGAGGGGTGCCGATTGCGGCCTTTGTAGGCTAAATTCGGCGAACTTGTGAGTGGGCGCGACCTGCGGACACGAATGCAGCTCCGAAATCTTGAGGTTGGTTTTTGCGAAAATTTTGTTTTGAATCAGTGTATTTCGCGAGTATGGTCGCGGGTTTACCCGCGCCATAAGTCGCGAAAGGCTTACTCGCGTAATAAGTCGTGAAATTCACTGGTTTTGTAACTCCTTGCTATTCATTAATTGGAAATGATTAATAGGATTAATTCACATTAATCCTTCGGTTTTCCGATCTACAGTATAAATAGAGGAGTTTGGTTTCAGTCCAACACACACAACAATCTTGAACACAAAACTTTCTGAATTCTCTCAAGCATACGGTGTTTCTCCGGCGATTTTTTCAGGCAAGTTTAATATCCGGCAGTACGTTGCTTCTGCTGTTGTACCCTGGGAACAGAAGGCAAATCTGTTTAAGGGAATCGTGTTCAACACGAGCCTCAGCTTCGATCGTTTCGTTATACGGTTTATTCGTTTACGTTTTCTGTCGATTCCTTTTCTATACGAGTTGTTCTATTATTTTGTTGATCGTATTGTGTTTTATATTCTTATAATTTATATGTATTATTAAGAAATACATATTTATAGTGGACTGTGTACTAACATTATTGGTGGAAAAAATATTATAATATCTTTTCTATAAAGTTTTAGAGATTTCTCTAAATTTAGAGATTTTTACAATCTCTCTTTTTATTTTTCTATTTTAGCATACAAGATAGCATAGTTGAACAAAAAAATTGATAAAATTTATATTTTCTCTATTTTAATATAGTTGTTGGAGATACTCTAAACAGTTTTCAACAAATTAAAACTTTTTAAATCGTACTAATTAAATTTAAATTGCTCAAATACCTCTATGTATTAGTATATGTACCCTAGTAAATTTTCAAAATTTGTCTCCCCAATTTTCAACTAAAGTTAATTGACAAGAAGACAAAAAAATTAAAATAATAATAGTAAAATGGAGATAGTGGACTTGCGAATCAAACACGATGACGTAATTATCTTAACATTTTTCGATTAGTGGTACTAAAAACAAACATCTTCAATAATGTTTTCTATTAATTATGTAATTATATACATTAATATCAAAGTTCTATTTTTATATTTGCATATAATGTGACATTAATATAATTAAAATAGGTCAAAATGTAATAAAGTTGATTTAATTCATGTTTAAATTGTTTTTTTGTAAACCAATTGATAAGAGACATAATTGAAGGGAAAAAAAGTGAGAAAATTGATGCGGGTCTTCGCGTTGAAAACCATACCCTATTTTTCCCGGAAGTTCATAACCGAGCTAACATAAGTGTCCAGCTTAAACGGCCACAACTTTTGTTATGAGACTCTGTTTCAGACTTATAACACGCAGATTCAAAACTTGAAACGAGGTGCAGGCAATTGATTTTTGAGTCCTAAAAACGTTGTTTTAGGATGTTTTTGTGTTTTTTTACTCTATTTTACATTTTTGATTGGGTTTTTATGTTTGACCTATAGGCTTATTTCGTTTTGATCTTCTTATTTACATGCTATTTGTGTAATCTGGATGATCATTCGCCGAATACAAAAACTTTCAATTTCTTCCCAAGTTTTAGCCCACTGTGAAATGGAAATGAAACCTAACACTCGGTATTCGTTAAATCAACTTTAAAGGATGTTACTCTTACATAAACAATTAATATGAATTAATAGAAAAGTTATTAATAATTAAATATAAATTACATTAAAAAGGGTTTTAATTTATATTTCTTTTTGTCTTAAAAATATAATAATAAGTCGATTTTATTGAAACAAGGGTGGGTGCTTTGCAACCCCACCACCTTTGTCCAACGGCTATGTCGCATTGTCTAATTTTCTTTTTTAATAAATTTTTGAACTACTATATTCGTCCATGTGGTTTGTTTTTTATAACTATTTTCGTAATTGATATTTAAAAATTGTTTTTTTACCATCATAGTTTGCAACTTTTTCGTTTTTAGTCCCTGAAAATATTAGTTTTAGGGACGAAAAGGAAAAGAAATTGTAAACCACAATGACCAAAAAAACGACTTTTAAAGTCGGAGACGAAAATGATTATAAACAACAAACCACAAGGATTAAAATTGTAGTTTACTCATTTATATTATTAAAATACTTCCATTATTAATTAAATATTAAATACATTATTTAATAAATATGATATAAAAAAACACTTTAAGAGAAAGTGTTGACCTTTTCTTTATTCGTTTACTCTTTCGAGACTTTTCCTTTTCCATATCCATGCCACCTTCCTAGAAGCCAGCCACACCTTCAAAAATAAAAAATCTTACATTAATATTTTAGTTCGTTGCAAAATAATTGTTTGTTTTTTACTTTCTTATTTTATTCTTAACTAGAAGCGTACTCGCGCAATGCAACGAGATACATCACGATTTTAATGTTTATTTTTATTTTTTGTTTTTTTATTGATTTACAGTACGATTTTGGATGGTTTTTATTGAGTGATAATGGTTTTTTTATATATAAATTTGTTTAATTTAGCTTAACAAAATAGTGTTTTTTATATAAATGGAAACGGGTTTTCCCCGTCACCGAAAGGTGTTATTTGGTTATTGTATCTTTGGAATCCATGTTTTCGGTGACATTTTATATGCACAGGTTTTATCCATGATTCTTATGAGTTGGGTAATATGTTCCACCCGTGTGTGGGTGTTTCGGGAAATAAGTTGTATCTACGTATTTATAAAGTAGGAGTTCAATTTCTACTAAATGTTTCGAGTGAGTCTTGGGTTGAGTTTACCTTGTGAATGAATTTTTATGTCGGGGTATTCGTCTTTAAAACGTGAATTATTGGAAAGTTAGTCTTCTCTTATTTAAGGCAAATCATTTCGGAAATTCATGATTTAAATGACTTCTTTCCTTCATCAGTATGTATTTTATATATGTTGAAAACTCTTGAGCTTACTAGACGTTAAGCCTAACCTTTTTATTTGTCGGCATGTGTATCAGGTTCAGGTGGGGGTTCGGTTCTAGCAGTCGTATGAAGGGATGTGCTTAGTGGTTCACAAGTGTAAGCATTTGATGAAGTCTTCCGCAGTTTGGAGATATAGATACTTTTGGGTTTTAGTAGCACCCGTCTTTATTATAGACTGTTCATATAGAAAGAATGTGTGTATTGGGGTTAAATATTAAATTGTGGTGGTAGATGATTTATTTATTGGTGTATTTAGAAAATTTTAAATTAGTTGCTATTTCCATATTTGAGGGTGTTACAAGTTGGTATCAGAGCTTAAGTTTGAGAGAATTAGGTATTGATTTTAGGATGCCTAGACTCAAACTAGCGTTCTTATAAGCAAAGATAAGTGGAGTTGCACATTAGGTACCTTAAGATAAGACATTTTGAGGATTTATCGAGTCGCTAGAAACGGGAAACTTGTCGAGGGTCACAAGGATGATCGTGTACGGTACGTTCATAATGGCACCTGGCCAGTGTCGTGGTGAATCTACATGTTACATGTGTATACTTGAACTACCTTGGGGGAATGACCGTTGGGGTAGTGAGAAAGTTTCTAAGCGAGTGATCTAAGGAAAGGTTGATGTTTATAGCAATGTCACTTGGAAGTGATAGGTAAGTGTGATGAATGCATTAAGTTGACCATCTTGGGTCAGAGTTATTGGTTGGAGTGGAACTATCGGGGCGATAGATCGATCATGTTGCTAGGAGAATTGTAAGTTAACCAATTAGTGGGAGGGTTGCTCTATGATGTTGGGTACATCCGAATGAAAATTACATGTCGGGAAATAGAGGAGTGGAGTCCTAAGATGTGAGTGACAACCGAAAATTCATGCACAAAATTTATCTCTAAAAAAAAAATAAGTTGCACCAATTATTTCTCATGCTTTCGAAGCATAAATTGTGTTCTACTATGAAGCCTTGGTAAAACATTTAGCACTCATCAGATTTTAAACCATGAGCTCAAGCATGCATAAAATTATGTTGTTGCACGTGATTGCAATTTTATTTAAAAATCTCTTTATCCTGGTTTCGTGTCTGACACCATTTTTCCGGATGTTGAAATATTTATGTTTTAATGTTATTTGGGTTGTTGGGGAAATAACTATGAAATTTTTGACTCTGACATTGGATCTCCTCCACATATGTTAAAGTTTTAAAGGACGAGTTGTCCCTATGTTCTTGAGTCGAAATGTTCTTTGGAATTTTAGTCGGTACAAGTCATGTAGAATTCATGAAACGTTATTTTATGACGCTTTGCTACTCGCGAGTGTATTTCAAATTGCGTGAGTTTTAATTTTATTTACGTGTAAGTTTATGAGTTTTATTAAAGCGTTGAGTCTCATGCGGGTTTTGGTGAAGGTGCCGTTTATATTTACCAGATGCGATAAAAGGTAAAATTTTGGAATTTTGACATTATAGTCATGACTTTGTTTCATGCTATTTAATTTTGGAGAATGACGGTGTTGACACCATATGATGTTGAGCATCGTTGTGTTTCATTGGGTTTTATGGAAGATTTTATTGGGTCTTACGTAATTCTATCTTACGACATTTTGCGTCGTGCTCTTAAATTTGGGAGGTGTATACTTGCATTATTGTGTGCGTTAACTCATAAATTTTCGTTTAATATTTTGGCTCGTGCGAGTTTCGCATCGGTATTTTCGCAACCGTAAGAGACGTTTTGAGAAGTTTTGTTAATAGATATTATCCCATATGTTATTTCGGGAAGTTTCAATATTATGTGATTCTCTTTTGGGTTTTATACAAGTGTTACCCGTTGTATGCTACATGGTTTTCGAGTTGTTTTAAAAATTGTTGGTGTGAGTAAGCATATGAAAAGTTATGTCGTTTCGTATTGGACTTTCGCTTTGAACGTATTTCAGTTGTCGATTTTTATGTTATAAATTCTGCAATGCATTAAGTGAGTTAACGGTATACATGTCATTATTGCCACTATTTTCGGACAACATCATTTCATTGTACGGCCTAAAATTTGAAAATTGGTTTAAATTTATTGTATGTTGATCAACCGCATGGATGTTTTGTATTGCTAAGTTGTGAGAAGCGAACTCGACATGTGGGTCTTGTTGGGAATTTTATTCCCTACTTTTATATAGTCGAATGAGAAATTTTGGGAACTCGATTACGTAACTCCTCTCTTGGGAGTTTTGTTCAATCGCCTCATTATAAACTATTTCGGTACGCGAAATTATTTCCCCATTTATGGTATTATTTGATGCATGTTAGGACCATGGTAGTCCATTTAAAATTTTGTTGCGCATCTTTTATTACTATCCATATTAACGTAAGCATTGATCAAATGGGTTTTGGAAATGGTTTTATATGCGTAGTGTTGGTGATCAATTTTGAAACCTATCGAACGAACGGTAGTGCATTTTTACCGCACGATTAATTGTTATAAAACTCATGTATTTGAAATTTTTATAGATTTCAACTTGGCATACTTGTAGAAAAACCTTGAACTCATTAGGGCTATTGACTTAAAACCCCTATCGTGAAGGGAGTTGCAATTAAGGGACTAGAGAAGTCCTTAGGATATGAAGCGTCAGATGATCTGACTCGCGATCAGTCTTGGATTTTGGATTTCAGTTTTGAATCTGGGTATGCATGGTTAATGGAGTTGGTATGTTTAAGCTTTTCCAGTTAGTTAAGAGGTGATTTTATAATTCGGTAACCATGCGGGATAAGGTCTTGTGTGATTACCTGCGCTTAAATGGAGTTTGACTTGGTGGGAGTGCTCGTCGGTGTGACATCATGATATAGGTCGATGGTGTATCATCTTAGTAGGCTCCGCGATCAAAGGAAGTTCTTTTGGTCCGTATGATAAGTTTTAATAAATGGAAATTTTAGCACTCTATTAGGTGTCAACCCTAGTGCTATCATCTGTCTAGAATGGGATTTTGGACGGAATGTCCATGTTTTCGAGGTCACCGTTTAGCCCTAGGTGTCGACTTGTTTCTTGGAGTCAGTGGAGCTGGGAATGTTTGGACGTATCCCGGTCGAACCATTAGAAACATTGACCTTTCAGCGATGGAATTTGGAAAGAGTTTGGGCGTTGAGGATTAAGTATCTATGTGTTTAAGCATTTTCGTGGTGGTAAAGCTTGTATTAAAGGATTGTTGTGGGGATTGATGTTGGAACGGGGTTGAGTGTTGACCGAATCTGGGCTAATCAGTATCTGAAGAACGTTTTGGTGCGCCTTAGAAGAATATCTTTATCGATATTAAAGATAGATCAGTTGAAATCTGAGGAACTTGGAAATTTGGTTGCGATCTTTGACGTTGTGTTCGGAACCGTAGATCCGAAGGAAAGTTTGGTCAGCAAGAATTTGGGGTCACTAACTACCTGGAGGTAGTAATTGCCAACCAAGGTTTGGAGACGATCGTAACGTTGTGGGTAAAACTTACCTGGGTGAGTTAAGTATTCGCTCGGTCATGAGTGTAATGTGCCCATGAGGGGCAGTTGGCGTGTGTATCAGTACAAATGGCATGTTAGAGGTGTTGGAATAAGGGTTAAGATAAATCCTTCTATGAACAAGGCTTCATGGGAACCTAGATTTCGAGGACGAAATCATTCCAAGGTTAGGAGGATTGTAACACCCCGATTCTTGAAAAATATCATTTCAAGTTAATACATAAAACCGATATATCGTAGAAAAATAAGATATTTAATTTTGTACTTGGATCCTGGATTTTATAGTCTATATGGATGAAGGATTCAATTACGAGTCCAACGGTTCTTTTCGGAGCGAAAACGGAGCTATAACGAAGAAGTTATGGCCAAAACAGTTTCGGTACGCACTAGGCTATAGTGCCCGGCGATTGTGACAGTGTCACAATCGCTTGTCAAGGTCGCCGGAGCCCGAGAACTCTCGGTACAATCTCAGAGATTGTGCCCGGCGATTGTGACATGGTCACTATAGCCTGGCACAATCGCCTGGGTGTTTCAGGGTGTTAAAATCGCGATTTTCAGCCCCAAACTTCATTTCTTCATAACTCTCTCATTTCAACTCCGATTTGGGCGATTCAAGTTGCTACGGTTTCGTTTTTGAGAGATTTTCAAGTATATGGAAAGATATTGGAAGTATATTGGAGTATAATAGAGTATTTGGTGGTGGTAAGCTTCTCATCTCTCACTATTCATCTTCTTCCTCAAAGTTTTCTTGGTTTTCATCCACCCTTTGTTCTCCCTTTCATATATTGGAGTTTTGTAACCATTTTGGTGAACTAGAAGTGTTTTGGTTGGTTGATTCAAGCTTGGGTTAAGGTAATCTTCTATTCTCTTCGGTTATGGAAGTTAGGGTTTCGGTAGTAATGGAGGTATTCATGTAGATGGTTTGGGAAACGATTCTTTGTGGTTGATTATGTTTATTTGTGGTTGAATATGTATGGATTTAGGTTTTGGAAGTTTGGTCTTGAGAATCCAAGTGTTCTTCAAAGGAGCTCTAATTGGGGGAAAATCTAGATTTAGCCTAAATCTAGCGAGGTGAGTTCAAGTTGATTTGTGAAAACGTTGTACATGCCAAAATGTCCATTTTAAAGCATTTATGTGCTTTACATGAAATTATCAATTGTTGGGTTATTTGGTAACTTTTGATTAATTGAAGTGTATAGCTTATTAAATCTTGTAAAACACCACATTTTGGGATTTTCGAGATATGTTGATAAATGTGTCACATAAGAACATGTTTTGGTGGTTTATTGCATGAATGGGTTATTGGTCGAAAAATACACTTTTATGTGTTTGTCGTGTTTTATGCATCATTCATGAATTGGAATATTTGGAAAATCACACATGCGTGAGTCCTTTGGTTTCGAGTCATTCCCGGCTTTGGGGAAACGCTTTAGAAATGGAAAACCTTTTGGGTTTTGGGCCGAAGGCCAATGATAATTTGAGAATCAAATATTTTTGGGAATTACATGTTTTGAGTGTGTTGTTATTCTTTTGAGTCATGTAGCATTTTGACCTTAATGCATTGGATCCATAGGCATAAAGGTCGAGTTATCATGTTAATGTGGGACGAGGTCCTCGAGTTATAACTTGGAAATAGGCATTGGTGATACGATGTAAGTCCTAAATAATCAAGCGTGTCAAGGATGGTGAGATCCCAAGGTAAAGACCTGGATAGGGTTGAACTTGGTGATTCTTTGGGGCTAAAGACTTGGATAAAGTTGAACCCAAGATTGTACTGAACTAAAGACTTGGATAGAGTTGATGTTCAGACGGCTAAAGACCTGGACAGGGTTGATGCCTACCGTGACTAAAGACCTGGATAGGGTTGATGTCTACCGTGACTAAAGACTTGGATAGAGTTGATGTCATTGGTTGTCCACCTTGAGGACGATCCCAAGGTAAAGACCTGGATAGGGTTGAACTTGGTGATTCTTTGGGGGCTAAAAATTTGGATAGAGTTGAACCCACCGTTGTGCCGTGACTAAAGACTTGGATAGAGTTGATGTCAGTGGTTTCCACCTTGAAAACACGCGTATAACATGGATATGTGGCATACCTTTGTGTTTCCGCCACGTTAAATGGAAACGGGTTTTCCCCGTCACCGAAAGGTGTTATTTGGTTATTGTATCTTTGGAATCCATGTTTTTGGTGACATTTTATATGCACAGGTTTTATCCATGATTCTTATGAGTTGGGTAATATGTTCCACCCGTGTTTGGGTGTTTCGGGAAATAAGTTGTATCTACGTATTTATAAAGTAGGAGTTCAATTTCTACTAAATGTTTTGAGTGAGTCTTGGGTTGAGTTTACCTTGTGAATGAATTTTTATGTCGGGGTATTCGTCTTTAAAACGTGCATTATTGGAAAGTTAGTCTTCTCTTATTTAAGGCAAATCATTTCGGAAATTCATGATTTAAATGACTTCTTTCCTTCTTCAGTATGTATTTTATATATGTTGAAAACTCTTGAGCTCACTAGGCGTTAAGCCTAACCTTTTTATTTATCGGCATGTGCATCAGGTTCAGGTGGGGGTTCGGTTCTAGCAGTCGTATGAAGGGATGTGCTTAGTGGTTCACAAGTGTAAGCATTTGATGAAGTCTTCCGCAGTTTGGAGATAGCGATACTTTTGGGTTTTAGTAGCACCCGTCTTTATTATAGACTGTTCATATAGAAACAATGTGTGTATTGGGGTTAAATATTAAATTGGGGTGGTAGATGATTTATTTATTGGTGTATTTAGAAAATTTTAAATTAGTTGCTATTTCCATATTTGAGGGTGTTACATAAAGCGTGCAACCCTGAGATTATCCTCAGTGGCCACAAGTGCTGCTAGTGGGGCTCGAACCCGGGTTGAGCTATGAACTCCCCAAGCCTTTACCACCACGCCACATCCCTTGTGGTTAATAAAAACCAATTGTTGTAAGGCGAAGGATTGTGTGAGAAGTGGATATGAACCGTTGATCACTTTTAATCTCATGTTCTCCCATGAAGTACGTCTTAGAAGATAATTGATTTGATGCATCTTATCTCGGTGCATCTAATCCTAATGTGCATCAATTTCTCATCCAACGGTTGATGAGCATTTCCCATGTTAACCTCAACTTCTCACCGGAACACAACTTTGTATATTATATTTGATATAGAGATTTGTCGCCATAAATCATATCTTAAAAACATCGTAGCCTTATCTGACCACTAAGACTTAAGCCTAAGGGGTCGTTTACCTAAATGTTTACCAGGTATGCGCTTGTACATAAAACTCGACACACTTACTTTACCTGATAAGATTTTAAGCATTACAGTGGTATCATATACAACAATTTACCGGTAAGTGCTTACCCGAATAAGAGTTGTCACTCTCAATTATCGAGTAAGACTTTCCAACCTTATCATCGCTCTTACCGGGTAAGATTATCTGCTCTTGTCATATTCATCTGGTATGGTAAACTGCCCTGATAAACACTTAGTAGGTAAACATTCAGGGGTCGTTTACCAAATCCTTACCGCGTAAGTGCTTACCGGCAAGAGATTCGCCTTCGTTTACCTTGTCATGTAACATCCTTGGCCACGAAAATGGATTGTTGCGTGTTGGTAAGCATTTTAAACCTATCAAGTGCTTACCGGGTAAGAGACATTTCCCATACTTACCGGGTAAGACTTTTGATCCTTCTCTTTTCTCTTACCGGGTAATCTTCTTGGTCCTCGCTATGCTCAATCAATAAAGTAAATGATATTGATAAGTGTTTACCCGGTAAGTATTTAATAAGAGTCATTTACCAAAATGCTTACCGGGTAAGCGTTTACCGGCAAGACGTTACCCTCACTTACCTTATTGTAACATGTAACACCCTCAAATCTGGAAATAGCAACTTATTAAAAAAATTCTAAATACATCAATAACTGAATCATCTACAACCACAAATTTAGATTCAACTACAATACACATATACCATCTTATATAAACGGACTATCAAGGACGGGTGCTACTAATACCCATGCATAGTCACTATCTCCATAACGCGGAAAACTTCACCGAATACTTACTTTCGGATCTAGCTAAGGCTCTACTCTTCACTGGATTGCTAGAACCAACTCCCAACCTTGAAACCTGATGCACATGCCGACAAATAAAAGGTTAGGCTTAACGCCTAGTGAGCTCAAGAGTTTTAACACGAATGAATATATTTTTAAAAGAAAGAATTCAGTTTAAAGCAAGATCTTTCGAAATATGATGCTTCAAAATAAAAGCAACACAATTTCCATAATATACACTTTTAAAGACAATGCTTCCCGACACACATTTCTTATAAAACGATGCAACCCGCAACTCGCCCAAACGGGGTCATAGCTCAATACTCACATTTATGAAAATGTAAATAATACTTCATAATCCAAAACACCCAAAACACGGGTGGGATATCATACTCGACCCTTAAATAACGGAAAACAATCCATATAAATATGATACTCACGCGACCATAAAATGGACCGAAATCCAAATATTAAAACATGGACAATTAAATATCTAAAATACTGCGGGCCGACGACGGGGGATACCCGTATCCATTGAGAGCGGAAGAACATAAAGTATGTCGCTTCTGCAACGTTCATCGCATGACACTTAATGACATGAAGTCCAAGGGGTTGTTTGTTTTTTAAAAAAAATCTCTTAATCTCTCTTAAGTCTAAATCGTTCAGACTTTTTTACACACCACCTCTTATTAATTATAACTAAATTAAGACTTCAGACTTCAGACCTCTTAAAAAACAAACGGCACCCAAGTGTCCCTACGAATCCTTGACAAGTTCCACCCAAGAGACGAGATACATTGATGCCACAAAGGACACCCGAAAGGCCCGGCACGTCCAAGGACTAACAACTGAGGAAAATTCCCCTACGACGGAGATCTAGGCACCCACCCACACGGTGTCGCCCAAGACTACCTCCTCCTAGTGCCTACTTGTCAAGTTGGTCATAAAACATGAGTCCCGGAGTCCAACCCCATACCACCCAATTGACCATCAAATACAACCGACTCATGTGCCTATGGATCCAATGCAACACAGTCTAAGATTACACAACTATCCCTGAATGACAACAGCACTCGAGCCTGTAATAATTATAAATATGCAATAAAATGCATTAAGATACAACCCATGAAATGGGACTCTACATCGAGCCATTAAACCCGGACAGACGTCCTCAATACTCTTTTAAACCAACACCGAGCTAAAATGCTCAAAATCCATTTGACCAATAATTATCGGTCCCCCGAGTAATAACATGTCTTAAAACAACGTTTACGAAGGCATATACCTCAACGACGAGATTAACCCAAAACTCGACACATAATAGGACCAAAGGTTTTGCAAAGGATTTATGAATGCAATTACACCAAAATGCATATAACATGAAATGGACTCTATTTGTACAAAATCCCCATAATGCATAAACCATGCGATTACTTATCAAGATGTCCAAATCCTAAATATGAGCATTTTATGAAACTAAGATAAACCAAATTATCAAACATAAGAACTCATTAAAATACTCACACTTTGCCAAAAACCAAGTAAAATACATTTTTACTTCAGAATACCTAAAACTTATCAGTAGTTAACCATTTCATGTAAAACACTTAAAATAACCATTTTGGCATGTACACCGTTTTCACGAATCAACTTGAACTCACCTTGCTAGATTTAGGCTAAATCTAGATTTCACCCAACGAGCTCTTTTGAAGGCCACTTGAATCCTCAAGCCGAGGACTTCCAAAACCTAGATCCATACAAACCAAGACACTTAGAAACATTCCCCAAACATTATTTACTAAGATCCTCAACGAGGTCAAAACCCTAGTTTCCCAAAATCATCAAATCCGAGATTTGAGAAATCAAACACTAAGAACCCATTAATCGAGAATTTATCATTTTACTACAAGAAAGCTTACCATTTAGAGTGATGAGACTTTCCGAGGGCACTCAATCCAACTCTTCAACCCGAGCTCCCAACATTGAACTTGGTGAGGAAGATGAAGATGGGGGGGGGGGGGTTGTGGTTCAAGATCCCACTAGTTACATGGTAAGGACCCATGTGTTTCAAGAGAGAAAACCCTCAAAATGGGTTAGGGTTCGACATTTCGGGTTTGGGAGAGAAAGGGAAAGAGGTTTAGGGTTTGGGATTGAAAGAGAATGAGGCAAATGGCTGAAAAATCGGTTTTTAGCTCAACCAGTGCGTCACGCGGGTTATGCCGCGACTTCAAGTCGCGGCATAAGTCGCCCGTTTCCTTCCAGTGAGTTATGCGGTTTGTACCGCGACTCCAAGTCGCGCCACAACTCGCGGCAGCCCAAATTTCGGTTTTCTCGTGTTTTCTCACCTGATTCGATCCTCGATGATTTTGTAGCAATTCTCCACTGATTTCCCAACCCCTTTACGTTCCAAAAGCCAAACGACTCCCGAATTATCATTAAAGGAAGTCTCCAAATATCGGGTGTTACATAACACCCTCAAATCTGGAAATAACAACTAATTTATAATTTTCTAAATACGTCGATAATTGATTCACCTACAAACACAAAATAAGGTTTAACCCCAACACACATAAATTTATTCACTACATACAGTCTATAACAAGAACGGGTGCTACTAAAACCCAATAATAGCCACTATCTCCAAACTGCGGAAGACTTCACCAACCACTTACATTTGCACAAAGCTAAGGCTTAACTCTTCATAGCTGCTAGAACCAAACCCCAACAGGAACCTGATGCACATGCCGACATATAAAAAGGTTAGGCTAACGCCTAGTGAGTCCAAGAGTTTTACATGAGTAAATATATCTTTAAAAGGATGAACCTCACTTGAAACCATGACCATTCAATTGATGCCCTTTAAAACATGGAAACGACTCTTTTCCAATATCATGCACTTTCAAATGTGGACACCTCATTTCAAACATGCTTTATAAATTGATGCAACTTAAACTAACTCGAAATATGAATCATCATCAAAACCGTGTATACCATACGTCTGAAAACATGGACACTAGATCCCATACTCACACGACCGAAAACAAACAGATTTTAATTACCAAAACACGAGGTTGGCATAATTCATTCAAACCTTAATATACGAGGAGGATGGTCCAATATTAAGGTCCTCATTCACTGTCGACCATATAGACTGTTTATGCCAAAAATCTCACAAGGAAAATTTAAGGTAAATGTGGAGCTTGATCCAACCAAAGAAAGTAACAACAATAATCGTACGACTATAATAAAAATAAAGTAAATGAGACAAGAGAATTGGTGACGCGGAAAACCCCAAAATGGGTAAAAACCGTGGACGAGTGTAAGTCGTCGTGCACTATGGACGTCAATCAGGGACGTCATCCTTTAGAACAAGTGTTACAAGTGTAATACAATGTAAAACAATACGATAAAGTAAAGTCGGTCGTGCGTTGTGTGTAGTTTAGACTTCGGTCGTGCGTCGTACGACAAATAGTAGTAAACTTTATGAACTTCAAGAGAGAATGAGTGAGCTTTAGATTGCAATTTGTGAGCTTCTTAGGTCTGAGCATTAGATGTCCTCGAGTGAGATTTACTCTTCGTATTTATAGTGCATTTTTCCGTTAGGACGCCTTTAATGTGTATCTTACACATTAATGGGATGACCGTTTTGACATTAATGATAACGTCCGTTATGTCCGTTGCTATTGATGAAGGCTTCCGTTATGATATTTAGTCATAAATATCCTTGAATCCTGCATTAAAACATGGTATAATGTATATTGTAGATTAGTAATTGAAACTATGTCGTACGATAGAGACTGCGGATAGGTTCTGATAATTTAATTTGAGGTCACTTGAAGAAAGGGCGTCTATTATCTATTTGGTCATGCGACATAATAGGTTCTGACCGTTGGAATTCCTTACCTGTTGTCCAGCGTTAATCGTACGACAATGTACTATTGAAATTTTTACCCAAACAGTTTGCCCCCAAATTTAATGTTCAAGCGGCAACTTTTTGAATTTTAAATTAAGACACGTGTCACAAAAGAGAAATCGGGAAATTTTCATAGAACCGAATCGGTTCATCTTCGACCAGATAATGACGTCATCACCTGTAAAGTTAGCAATTTTACAGCTAATAAAGGACAGGTGTCATGCCCTCGTTGAGTATACTCGAGTGGCTGCCAAATACGAACGACACGTGTCAATATCATTGACCGTCGATTTTCTGGCGATTCGATTTCCTGACGATTTGATTTCCGATTTTCAGTATAAATAAGGATTGCCCACAATCCATTCCTTTTTTACGTTTTGTCCTACTAAAGAATACGTATCTCCGACGAGATTTCCGAGTGACGAGAATCATTTTCATTCTAAATTCGAGGTTTTTAGAACACTATTTAAGGTACGACTTTCAATTCTCCTTTCTGTGTCGATTTATGCATAAGAAATCCATAGCGAAAAAGCCTAGGAAAACTTGGGATTTTCTTAGTTATTGGCGAGCGACGGTGAATATTCCTGATTTCCAAATGTCGAGTGAACCTGTGAGCATGTTTAAGGAAGAAGAACATTTAGATTACTTCAAAAAATTAGCTAAGATTCCTGATGGGGTCAATCTGGTGACGCCGGAGGATTTAAAGCCGGATGAAGTTCCGATGGGATACAGTGTTTTATACGAGTATCCTTTTAAGATAGGTTTTTCCTGGCCATTTAGTCCTTTAGTCAGGGAGTTTTTGGATGCGTTTGACTTGACGCCTGGACAATTGATGCCTCAATTCTGGCGGATTGTCCAGGTGGTCGATCATCTTACAGCCGACTGGGGGGCTCCGTTTAACTTGAACGACCTCCTAACTGCTTATAGCGTTCGAGCGGATAACTATCACAGATATAGTTTATTCCCTCGAACGAAAGGGGATACCGTACTGGTGCACAATATTGCGGTGAATGACCGTGGTTGGAAACGCTAGTACGTTTTCATCCAGTAGCATCTGTGAGCGACGAGGACAGCCAATGGCTATCGTCCGGATGGAATGAGTCGGGTAGGTTTTCTTGCTTTGTCGTGCGTTTGTCGTGCGTTTGTTTTGACGTCTTTCTGCGTTTTTGTCGTGCGTTTATTCTGACGTCTTTTTTTTTGTTTGACAGTGATCGACTTCAGCAGAGTGAAGCCAAGGAAAGATTCTCTCGATAAGATTCAGAGAATCTTAGATAGAAGTATTACTGATCGCTCGTTTTCCCCTCGATCGAACGACGAAGGAGACGAGGCTGTTTTTGTAGCTGAGGTGACGTCTGTCGAGGGTTCTCCTAGAGAGGCAGAGAAGGAGAGGGAAGAAGAGAGAGAAGAAAACATGATTGGTAAGTCGCTTGACCATACCTTTTTCGAGTATGTCGTACGTCATTTTATTTTTAACTTGCTCTTTTTATTAAGAAGACGCAGTTGTAAAGTCGGCCACCGCTAAGCGAGCCGAGCAACTGGAGCTCGCCCGTCAGGGAAGAGAAAAAGCGAGGAAAAGATCTGCCCCCTCCACGGGGGTAGATCCGAGACGTGTCCGAGGCAAGCAGCCTCGGTATTCACCCAAGAAGACGGGCGATGCCACTCTGTCGTCCCTTTCAGGGGCGACATTAGCGAAGGACACCGTTGCTGAGGTAGAGCTTGGAGGCTCGACCAAGGCGACGAAGGATGCTCCCTTGTCGGGGATGTCGGGCGTTAATAAGCCCATCTTTGAATATCCTTCTTCCTCTTCAAGGGAGGAAAAGAACAAGGAGAAGGTGGGAGAGACGATATTCAAAGCCACTCTCCCATCTGACTTCATGGTTAATGACGTCCTCGAGAGGGACGTCCTTTTCCCACACTTGGGGAAGTTTCTTCTTTCGACCTTTCGCGACCACTATAAGGATTCTCGGGTCGAAGATACGGGAGCACATGCCGCTGGTCTTTCCTTCATGGTAAGCTTGTATTACTTTTTGTTTCCTTTGTTACTTATTTGTTATGATTTTTTAACCTTTTCTTTGCTGTCGTGCAGGCTTTTCAAGCCTGTCTGAGCTTTTACGCTCAGACAGAAGGTCTTAGGGCGGCCTTCCCTGACGTACAGAAAAGGGCTGACGAGGCTCTTGAAAAGGAGAAGATCGCCCTGGAGGCGGTCGGGGCTGAGAAGGCGAAGGTCGAGAGTCTCAAGGCTGAACTTTCTGACGTCCACAGTCGACTTGAGGTTTCAGATCGTGAAAAGATCAATTATAGGGATCGTGTCCTAGAACTTGAGAAGTCGACGACCGATATGGAGATCGCGAGAATAAAAGCCACCACTGTTGTTGCTGATGAGGTTATGTCCCTCAAGAAGAAAGTCGAGGAGCTGGAGGGCGATGTCAGGGATTTGGAGGAGGAGAATAGGCAGATTGAAGCTTTCTCTCGTCTCACAGCCCGAGCTGCTTTGATGAGACGTCATCTGAGTGGGAAGAATCCCATGGTGTCGGCCGCCGAGGAGCTCAAGACCTATCTTGACACTGTGGGGACTGAAAGGGACCTCGACGAGGATGACGATCTGGAGGGGAGCGATGGCGGAGGAGAGGTGGCGGCAGCAGGGACGGCGGTCGTGCAGGAACGATCTGACGTTACTCCTTCTTAGCCTCAAGGCCAAATGAAGAGTCGACTCTTTCTGGATGTTATAATCAGCGAGAGTTCTTTCTGACGTTCCTCTTTCCTTGTTCTGAATCTTGGCCTTGACATTGTCGATGGTGTCGCTGTTCTCGATCTTCGAAATAGTTTTGTATTTTGAATCTTTTATTATGGGCTGGCCTTCTATGGTCGTTCCTTTTTATAATTACCTTTTGAACGACTAATGAAAGAATTCATTTTGCCCACTGACGCTTATTGTTTTGCTTTAAGTTTATACTTTATTGTACGTCGAGTAATCGAAGAAGATAAATAGTCATAGCATATCATATGTTTAGCCATACCATCATCCATTGTAATGACTTTGATTGAGGTTTATGATCAACCAAAGGCAATCTAAATATCGAACGTCAAATGCAAAAGATTGACTTCTATCAATGGTTACGACTGACCGTATACTTGCGATCGTGTGAGTATTACTCGACATAAAGGTTTTAACTAAGTCGTGCGTCCCTGCGAAAAACAACATTAGTGGGGTGGTCGTTGGTTTGACCAACGACCATCAGACATCCAATCACATCACCATTTATAAAGTAATCCACTGAAGTCCTAGATCAACCAAAGGCAGTTTGTAATAATGATTTTCGATTCTAAGTATTGAACATCAAATGCAGAAATTAATCTTTGTCATTACGATCGATCATATACGTGTGATCATATGAGTTTTAAGTAAGTCGTGCGTCCCTGCGAAAAACAACATTAATGAAGTGGTCGTTGGTTTGACCAACGACCCTCCGATGCTTAAGTCAGTAATATTTCTTAAGAAATAATCGAAGGAAATAAATATGAAATTTAAGAGAAATACCTCTTTAAATGAACTGCATTCCAGCTTCGTGGGATATCTCGACCATCGAGGGTTTGGATTTTATAAGCTCCCTTACCCATGATGCTAGAGATTTGATAAGGACCTTCCCATTTAATGGAAAGCTTACCTGCATTGACCTCTTGAGTATTTTGAAATACTCGACGTAGAACGTAATCACCTTTTTGAAAAACTTTGATCTGGACATTTTTGTTGAAATGTCGCTCGACCACTTGTTTCTGTGCCGCCATGCGAATGTGCGCAGCTTCTCTAAGCTCTTCTAAAGCGTCGAGGTCATAACTTAGGTCGACCAAGTTATGCTCAACGGACGTATGTCTTAAATTCGGTAGTCGTGCCTCAATAGGTAACACAACTTCACATAAGGAAAAGGGAGTTTGTCCTGTGGACGTACGAGGTGTCGTACGATTAGCCCATAGAACGGAAGGCAATTCTTCCACCCATTTCCCCTTGGCAACTTTGAGTCTTTTCTTGATTGATTTGATGATAGTTTTATTACTCGACTCGGCTAAACCATTCGACTATGGATATTCGAGGCGTCAATGTTACCAACTTGATGTTCCTTTCTTCACAAAATCTTCGCGTTCGATCACTGATGAATTGTGTCTCGTTGTCGCACGTTATTTCAGATGGAATTCTAACCTGGGAGAAAGCCGCTGCTTCGACCCATTTAGAGAAATAATCTGTTAAAATTAAAAGAAATACCTTTTGCCCGGGGGCAGGTGGTAATTTACCAACAATATCCATTCCCACTTCATAAAGGGCCATGGGATCAACGTCGAGTGCAAAGGTTCAGAAGGTTTATGAGACATACCTGCGTGTCTTTGACATGCGTCGCACGACTGTACATACCTGATAGCATCTTGCCTTAATGACGGCCAATAGTAACCTTGTCGTGATACCCGGTTAGCTTGACTGCGACTTCCTGAATGATTTCCACATTCACCGTCGTGCATATCTTGTAGAATTTTCTGGACTTGCGTCTTGTTGGTGATACATCGCAGATTCAGGCCAGTCGAAGATCTTCGATATAATTGTCCTCGGATAATAACGTACCTTGATGCTTTAAATCTAACCTTTCTTGCTTCCATTCTGTCATCAGGCAGTTGATCGTTCTCCAGATAATTTCTAATGTCGTCCGACCAAGAGTTTTTTTCTTCGATTGGTGCGACCAAAATATTACCATCGTCTTTGATGGATGGTATTGTAAGGTGAACTATTGGGACACTGTCGAACGTCGTTTGATTAAGTGTTGACCCCAAATTGGCTAGTGCATCAGCTTGGGTATTCTGATCTCTTGGTATTTGCTCGATTACAAAGCGACCGAACTTCTTTGCTTTCTCCTTCACTATTTTATAATAAGCAATCATCCTTGCATCTTTTGCTGCAAATTCTCCATTAACTTGGTTAACAACTAAGGACGAGTCGCTCCGGACGTGCAAATGTGTTGCCCCCAAGTCGTGAGCAATTTTGATTCCTGCAATTAGTGCTTCATATTCTGCCTCATTATTTGTAGCTTTGAAATCGCACCGTATGGAGTATACTATTTTGCCCCCTTGTGGGGACTGTAGGACGACACCAAGGCCAGTGCCGCGTATATTCGCCGAACCATCAACGTCGAGCGTCCAAGTAGTGTCGTGCAAAGTCGCCACAATTAACTGGTCGGATGTCATTGTGTTTTCCATTTCTGGACTGAAATCAGAGACGAAATCTGCCAGGACCTGTGACTTGATCGCCGTTTTGGGCTTAAAATCCAGATCAAAATTGCTGAGGTAAATACTCCACTTAGCTACTCGTCCTGTTAATTCGGGTTTTCTTAACACAGACTTTAAAGGAAAATTAGTTACCACAATTATAGGATGTGATTCAAAATAATGTCGTAGTTTTTTAGCAGCCATAACTAATGAAAGTAAAAGTTTTTCTATAGACGAATACCTGGTTTCATCATCTAGTAGAGTCTTACTTACATAGTAAATTGGCAGTTGTCGTCCATCGGTTTCTCGTATAAGAACTGCACTTACCGAATTAATGCTGACGGCTAGGTAAAGTTGAAGGACTTCACCTTTCTCAGGTTTAGAGAGTAAAGGAGGCGACATCATGTATTTTTTGAGTTGTTGCAACGCTTCTTCATGCTTTTCATTCCACTCGAACCCTTTATTTTTGCGTAGGACATTATAGAATAAATGACATCTATCGGATGATCGGGAGATAAATCGATTCAATGTTGCTATACGTCCTGTGAGACGTTGGACTTCTTTAAAATTTCTGGTCGATTTTAACTCGATAATTGCTTTGATTTGATCTGGATTAGCTTCAATTCCTCATCGTGTGACCATATAACCAAGAAATTTGCCAGCTCGAACTCCAAAAGAACATTTTGTCGGATTCTCCATAGTGACACCAAAATGTTCTTTGAACATCATATATACCAATCGTTGATACGTCGAACCTGCATTCATTTTTCTTTTGGACGACAACAACGTTAGCGAGCCAATCTGGATACTTGACTTCTCGTATTTTTCCATATATTCGTGCGTCCACGCGAAGCAATCATAGTGATCGACAACTTCCAAGCGATAATCGTCATCGATCCCAGGAACGTCCTGGTTCTGTAATTGCTATACTGTCTGTTTCGGGGGCTTCAAAGAGACTTTGTAACATTCCCTAGTAACTTTTCTTTCGCCTTTCATCTCCTGTACCCCCCATTGCGTGGGGAATTTCAAGGTTTGATGGTACGTCGAAGGTACAACTTTCATATCGTGGATCCATGGTCGCCCAAGGATGACGTTATAAGCTGATGAACAATCGGCGACGTTGAACTTCGTTTGTCTGTTGATTCCTTTAGCATATACTGGTAGTGTGATTTCCCCCATGGTACTTGTCGCTCCGCCATTAAATCCAACGTGTGTAGTCGAACGTCGTGTAATCTCGGATTTGTCGATTCCCATTGCTTTCACAGGGGGATTGTGGATACTATTGGCTTCAGTGATTCGATTAGTGATATCAAATTTTGAGTTTCTTGGAATGCCATTATCCTGAAAAAAGAGAACACTCGAAGGAAAACGTTAGTACGTCGTAAGATTATCGAAGATTTTCTTTGGATGGGGCCCCACGGTGGGCACCAAACTGTTTATGCCAAAAATCTCACAAGGAAAGTTTAAGGTAAATGTGGAGCTTGATCCAACCAAAGAAAGTAACAACAATAATCGTACGACTATAATAAAAATAAAGTAAATGAGACAAGAGAATTGGTGACGCGGAAAACCCCAAAATGGGTAAAAACCGCGGACGAGTGTAAGTCGCCGTGCACTATGAACGTCAATCAGGGACGTCGTCCTTTAGAACAAGTGTTACAAGTGTTACAAGTGTAATACAATGTAAAACAATACGATAAAGTAAAGTCGGTCGTGCGTTGTGTGTAGTTTAGACTTCGGTCGTGCGTCGTACGACAAATAGTAGTAAACTTTATGAACTTCAAGAGAGAATGAGTGAGCTTTAGATTGCAATTTGTGAGCTTCTTAGGTCTGAGCATCAGATGTCCTCGAGTGAGATTTCCTCTTCGTATTTATAGTGCATTTTTCCGTTAGGACGCCTTTAATGTGTATCTTACACATTAATGGGATGACCGTTTTGACATTAATGATAACGTCTGTTATGTCCGTTGCTATTGATGAAGGCTTCCGTTATGATCTTTAGTCATAAATATCCTTGAATCCTGCATTAAAACATGGTATAATGTATATTGTAGATTAGTAACTGAAATTATGTCGTACGACAGAGACTGCGGATAGGTTCTGATAATTTAATTTGAGGTCACTTGAAGAAAGGGCGTCTATTATCTATTTGGTCATGCGACATAATAGGTTCTGACCGTTGGAATTCCTTACCTGTTGTCCAGCGTTAATCGTACGACAATGTACTATTGAAATTTTTACCCAAACATAGACCCAATGACAATAAAGTAACGCATCTTTATATTTAAAAATACTGATAGCCGACAACGGGGGAAACCCATATCCGTTGAGGGTGGAGGAAACACAAAAGTATGCCACCCAAGCAACGTTAATCGCATGACACCTCCCGACATCACAGCCCGATGTCCCTACGACTTCTTTAACAAGCGTCACCCCAAGTCAGTTGACCTTGATGGATCATTCCAAAGAACTTCATCCCGAAGGCCTGATACACTTAAAGACTACCTCCCAGGCATTACTTCAAGCGGCGGAGGTCCTAGTGCCTACTCCCCCGGCAGCACTAACAGACTCAACCCTCCTAGCGATCTCTTGTAAAGTTTCCGGTCATAAAACATGGGTACCGGAGTTCGACCCTGCAATACCCAATTGACCATCCAAAACAGACTGACTTACGTGCCTACGGATCCAATGCAACACAGTCTAACCTTACCGGACTACACATGAATGACCAAAGCACTCGAGACCGTAACCAACCTCAATACGCAACACAACGCATTAGTACGTACGTCATAACAAGACTCTACATTGAGCCATATAAAACCGGACAAGTGTCCTCAAAACTCCTTTAGAATGACATCGAGCCAAAAGACTCAAAACTTCTTTTTGACCAATGATTAACGCTTTTCAAATAATAAACGTACCCAACCCATACTCTGAAATCACACGCTCCAAAACGCTTGAATGGACTCCAACACAGTTTAAGTCGGGATAAAAGGTATCCCAAATAGATTTATGCTCTTTATCCTTTCAAAACGTCCCATAACACCAAATTAAACCTTTTACCCAAACAACACTAAAATGCCTTTAAACCAAATAATCTCATTTATGCAATAAGTTACCAATCACGTCCATTTATGACTCATTTATCAAAATACCCAAAAATCACAAGGATGTGTGATATATAAGTTTATAAAGTTAAACACTTTCAAAATAATCAAACTGATCAGCAGTTAACAATTTCATGTAAGACGCAAAACACTTTAAAATAACAATTTTGGCATGTACACCGTTTTCACAAATCAACTTGAACTCACCTTGCTAGATTCATTTTGGCATTTACACCATTTATGACTCATTCCAACAGTCCATCGTCGTACGACCAGAGAGATAATCAACGCCCTTCCTTTGATCGACCTTGATTAAAGCGATTAAGTATCCGTCCGACAAACGCTGTCGTACGACTTGATTTCAGTTACTAACCTACAACATACGTTGTATCATGTTTAATGCAGGATTCAAAGACATTTATGATTAAATATTATAACGGAAGACTATCATCAATATCAACGGACATAACTGACAAAATCATCAATATTAAACGGTCATTCTATTAATGAGCATTCAAGACGTACCAACGGAGAAATGGAGTATAAATATGAAGATGGAACCTCACATTCGGACATCTGAGACTCGGACCTTAGAAGCTTACGAATTACACTCTCAAGCTCACTCAGTCTTTTTCAAAGTTCATAAAGCCTATTGTTGTTCGTTGCACGACGCACGACCGAAGTCTAATTACACACGACGAACGATCGACTTTTCTTTATTGTATTGTTTTACATTAAATTTCACTTGTAACATTTGTTATCAAGGACGACGTCCCTGATTGACGTCCATAGTGCACGAAGACTTACACTCGTCCGCGGTTTTTACCCATTTTAGGGGTTTTTCGCGTCATCAATTCTCTCGTCTCATTTACTTTATTTTTCTTTATTACCGTACGATTATTGAAGTTACTTTCTTTGGTTGGATCAAGCTTCACATTCACCTTTAGTTTTCCTTGGGAGATTTTTGGCATAAACAGTTTGGCGCCTACCGTGGGGCCCCATCCAAAGAAAATCTTCGATAATCTTACGACGTACTAACGTTTTCCTTCGAGTGTCCTCTTTTTTGTAATTACTCAGGATAATGGCATTCCAAGGAACCCAAGATCATGTTGTGGCCCAGATGAACATGGAGCTGACTGTTGCTCGTGCTCGTATTGACGCCCTAACAGCCCAGGCTCGACAAGCGGCTGAAACCATCGAGCATCTAAGAAACCAGAATGAAAACAATGTGACGGGGACTACGAATGCTTATGCCGGTGCTTGGAATGTGCCCCCTCCATTGCCTAATTATCTTCGTCCACCACCAGTTAATCCTGCGACCTTCATAATCTCAACCATGCCTATGGCCTCTATGCCATTCAATGGACATGCCTCTGATTCCTCGCATCAGACTAGCTTCAACGGATCAGGTTATGTTCCATTGGGTGTTTCAAGTGGTGTCCCAGTAGATCCCATTGCACAACAATTGAAGCTTCTGGAGAAACAGAATGAGTGTGTCTTGTCGATGCTAGCCAAATTGTCGGGGGCAGCAGTTCCAGTTGATGTCGAACCACGTACAGGATTTCAGGCGTCGTCGTTCGTTGATGAGATCACATTGGTGGACGTCCCAAAGAAGTATAGCATCCCGACCTTCACACCAAAATATTCAGGCGTCACTGATCCGACAGAACACGTCGCCCAATACAAACAACTTATGTGGACTGTCTCGATACCGTATCAGTTTCAAGAAGTTTGTATGTGCAAGAGTTTTGGAGCGACCTTGACTGGAGCAGCATTACAATGGTTGATCAATCTCAAACCCAAAACCATCGGGTCTTTTGCAGAATTGGTGAACCAACTTTCTCAACAGTTCGCTAGCAGCCAAAAAATGGAAAAACAGACGAGCGATCTTTACTACGTCGTACAGAAAAATGGAGAGTCCATCCGAGACTATTTCAACCGATTTAACGCGGAAATGATCGGTATCCGAAATTACGATGTAAAAACAGCCATTGAAGCATACAAATGGGGTTTGGACGATAACTCAGGGTTATATCTCGACCTTACGAAATATCCTCCAGAAACCTTCGAGGACGTACGAGCAAGGACACTCGCTCATATGAGGGTCGAGGATGACCTCGATTTCAGAAATAAACACTCGAGTGACAAGAAAGGCCTAGGTATTAAAAAGCCGGACTTCAAACCAAGGCCGGTCGGTCGATCAGAGTCTGCCAGACAAATTTCAAATGTCATATTTGAAAAGAAAGGGCCAACGACTTCCAAATCTGTCCAGTTTCCTAAGGTATCATCCTATGGATTTCCTGGATCATCCAAGGACGTCGTCGTGTCCCTGAAGCAGCTACAACAAAACATTCGATGGCCAAAGAAAAGCGATAGAGACAATGATAAGAAAGACAAAACAAAATGGTGCGATTTCCATGATGACTTTGGTCATGTAACGGACGACTGCATCGCCCTAAAGAAAGAATTGTCTTGGCTCAACTCGAAAGGTTATTTACAAGAATTGACGGGAAAAAGGACATGCATCCCACGTCCCCAGAGCATGCCAAGGTGATTAATTGTATCACTGGAGGTTCTGATGTCTGTGGGACTACATATTCAGCTGCCAAGAGACATGCTAGTCGTGGTCCTGACGAACGACCAATTCCAAAGGAGGCAAGACCCAAGGAGGACGCAGAATTAGAAGATATGCCTTTGACATTAGACCAAACAGATCTCGACGACATACATCAAAAACATCATGACGGATTAATTATCCAATTGAGCATTGAAAATTGCCTGACAAAGAGAATACTCGTCGACGGAGGTAGTTCCGCTAACATTATCTTTTTTGATGCAGTAAAAGCTATGGGGATCGACAAATCCGAGATTACCCGACGCTCGACTACACTCGTCGGATTTAACGGAGGAGCGACAAATACCATGGGGGAAATCACACTACCAGTATATGCTAAAGGAATCAACAGACAGACGAAGTTCAACGTCGTCGATTGTTCATCGGCTTATAACGTCATCCTTGGGCGACCATGGATCCACGATATGAAAGTAGTACCCTCGACGTACCACCAAATCTTGAAATTCCCTACGCAATGGGGAGTACAGGAGATCAAAGGCGAAAGAAAAGTTGCTAGAGAATGTTACAAAGTCTCTTTGAAGCCCCCGAAGCAGACAATATAGCAATTACAGAGCCAGGACTTTCCTGGGACTGACGACGATTATCGCTTGGAAGTTGTCGTCCTAAACCAGGATAAGCCTGATCAGATGGTCTACATAGGTTCGACACTCGATCCATCCTTCAAAAAAAGACTAATTTCTTTTTTGCAGGACCACTATGATTGCTTCGCATGGACGCACGAAGACATGGTGGGCATCGATCCGAGTATTATTTCTCATAAACTCAACGTCGATCCATCATTCAAACCCGTTCAACAGAAAAGACGAAAATTTGCTCCTGAAAGAAATAAAGTTATCAACGACGAAGTTGATAATTTGCTTCAAACAGGAAAGATACAAGAAGTCAAATATCCTGATTGGCTCGCCAACGTTGTTGTCGTTCAAAAGAAAAATAGCAAATGGAGAGTATGCATTGTTTTCACAGACCTTAACAAGGCCTGTCCAAAAGATCCATTTCCATTGCCACACATCGATTCTATGGTCGACGCTACAGCTGGACACGAATTGCTCACCTTCATGGATGCATATTCTGGATATAACCAGATATTGATGCATTCCGATGATCAGTAAAAAACAGCCTTCATGACAGATAAAGGTATTTATTGTTATAAAGTAATGCCTTTTGGTCTTAAGAATGCATGTTCGACATATCAACGACTAGTGAATATGATGTTCAAAGAAAATTTGGGCGACACTATGGAGGTATACATCGACGACATGCTCGTCAAATCGAAACATACGGACGATCATATAGGACATTTGAAGCAGTCATTCAACATTTTGCGTGAATACAAAATGAAGTTAAATCCGACAAAGTGTTCTTTTGGAGTTCGAGCTGGCAAATTCCTCGGTTACATGGCCACACGACGAGGAATCGAAGCTAATCCAGATCAAATCAAGGCGATTATTGAGATAAAATCGCCCAAAATTTTTAAAGTAGTCCAACGTCTAACAGGTCGTATAGCAGCATTAAACAGATTTATCTCTCGGCCGTCCGACAAATGCCACCTATTTTACAATGTCCTGCGAAAAAACAAAGGATTCGAATGGACTGATAAGCATGAGGAGCCGTTGCAACAACTCAAGGAATACATGACATCACCTCCCTTCCTATCCAAACCCGAGAAGGGTGAAATTCTTCAACTGTATCTAGCCGTCAGTGTTAATTAGGTGAGTGCAGTCCTTATACGAGAAACCGACGGACGACAATTGCCAATCTACTATGTAAGTAAAACTCTATTAGACGTTGAAACCAGGTACTCGTCTATAGAAAAACTTTTTCTTTCGTTAGTTATGGCCGCTAAGAAGTTACGACATTATTTTGAATCGCATCCTATAACTGTTGTAACTAACTTTCCATTGAAGTCTGTGTTAAGAAAACCTGAGCTAACAGAACGATTAGCTAAATGGAGCATCTACCTCAGTAACTATGATCTGGATTTCAAGCCCAAAACGACGATCAAATCACAAGTCTTGGCAGATTTTGTTACAGATTTCAGTCCAGAACTAGAAGAAGCGACGACGTCCAATGAGTTAATTGTGGCGACTTTGCATGACACCACTTGGACGCTCGACGTTGATGGTTCGTCGAACATACGAGGAACAGGTCTGGGCGTCGTCTTACAGTCCCCACAAAGGGGCAAAATAGTATACTCCATACGGTGCGACTTCAAGGCAACAAATAATGAGGCAGAATACGAAGCATTGATTGCAGGAATCAAAATTGTTCATGACTTGGGGGCAACACATCTGCATGTCCGAAGCGACTCGTCTTTAGTCGTTAACCAAATTAATGGAGAGTTCGCAGCAAAAGATTCGAGGATGATTGCCTATTATAAAATAGTAAAAGAAGAGGCAAAGAAGTTCAGTCGCTTCATAATCGAGCAGATACCAAGAGATCAGAACACTCAAGCTGACGCACTAGCCAATTTG
Organism: Arctium lappa; assembly: GCA_023525745.1. Classification (NCBI taxonomy): domain Eukaryota; kingdom Viridiplantae; phylum Streptophyta; class Magnoliopsida; order Asterales; family Asteraceae; genus Arctium; species Arctium lappa. Next base: position 51,680,710 of record CM042063.1, read on the forward strand.
GGGTCAGCACTTAATCAAACGACGTTCGACAGTATCCTAATAGTCCACCTTGCAACACCATCTATCAAAGACGACGATAATACTTTGGTCGCGCCAATTGAAGAAGAAAATTCTTGTTCGGACGACATTAAAAATTATCTAGAGAACGATCAACTGCCTGATGACAGGATGGAAGCAAGAAAGGTTAGATTTAAAGCATCGAGGTACGTTATGATCAGAGGATAATTATATCGAAGATCTTCGACTGGCCTGAATCTACGATGTATCACCAACAAGACGCAAGTCCAGAAAATCCTACAAGATATGCACGATGGTGAATGCGGAAATCACTCAGGAAGTCGCAGTCTAGCCAACAGGATATCACGACAAGGTTACTATTGGCCGACATTAAGACAAGATGCGATCAGGTATGTACAGTCGTGCGACGCATGTCAGCGACACGCAGGTAAGATTCCTGATGGGGTCTGTTTGGGTAAAAAAGTCCAACAGACTATGATCGTACGACATAAGGTAAACGGACGATCTTTCTTTAGGCGACTTCGACTAAAACGGTTAACTATCCGTCCAACGAATACCATCGTACGACATGATTTCAGTTACTAACCTACAATATACATTATGCCATGTTTTAATGCAGGATTCAAAGATATTTATGATTAAAGATTGTAACGATAGACACCATCAATAACAAGAAGCATAACGGACGCTATCATCAATATCAGAAACGGTCATATGCATTCAAAGACTTGGAAAACGGAAAGATGGAGTATAAATATGGGATTGAAACTGCACATTGACACATCTGATGCTCATACCTTACAAGCTCACGAATTACGCTCTTTAGCTCACTCAATCTCTCTGGAAGTTCACAAGGCATTTTATTGTTTATCGTACAACGCACGACTGAAGTTTAAATACACACGACGCACGACCGACTTTACTTTATCGTATTGTTCTACATTATATTACACTTGTAACACTTGTTCTAAAGGACGACGTCCCTGATTGACGTCCATAGTGCACGACGACTCACACTCGTCCGCGGTTTTTACCCATTTTGGGGTTTTCCGCGTCACCAATTCTCTCGTCTTATTTACTTTATTTTTATTATAGTCGTACGATTATTGTTGTTACTTTCTTTGGTTGGATTAAGCTTCACGATTACCTTAAATTTTCCTTGGAAGATTTTTGGCATAAACAGTTTGGCGCCCACCGTGGGGCCCCATCCAAAGGAAATCTTCAATAATCTCACGACAGACTAACGTTTTCTCTTAGTGTTTTCTTGTCCAGTTGTTCAGGATAATGGCATTCCAAGGAACACAAGATCATGTCGTAGCTCAAATGAACATGGAGCTAACAGCTGCTCGTGCTCGTATTGACGCCTTAACAACTCAAGCTCGACAAGCAGCTGAAACCATCGAGAATTTGAGAAACCAAAATGGGAACAATATGATGGGGACTACAAATGCTTATGTTGGTACTTGGAATGTGCCTCCTCCATTACCAAACTATCCTCGTCCACCATCAATTAACCCTGCAACTTTTATGATTCCAACTATGCCTATAACCTCTATTCCATTTAATGGATATGCTTCTGATGCCTCACAGCAAAATAGCCTCAATGGGACTGGTTATGTTCCATTGGGCACTCCAAATGGTGTTCCCTTAGATCCTGTTGCACAAAGATTAAAACTTCTGGAAGAGCAAAATGAACGTGTCCTTTCAATGTTGGCCAAATTACCGGGGGCAGCAATTCCAGTCGATGTCGAGCCTCGTACAGGGTTTCAGGCGTCGCCGTTCGTTGACGAAATCGCGTTGGTGGACGTCCCAAAGAAGTATAGCATTCCAACCTTCAGTCCAAAGTACTCAGGCGTCACTGATCCAACGGAACACGTCGCTCAATACAAGCAACTTATGTGGACTGTCTCAATACCGCACCAATTCCAAGAAGTTTGCATGTGTAAAAGTTTTGGGGCAACCTTGACCGGGGCAGCTTTACAATGGTTAATAAATCTTAAACCTAAAACTATTGGGTCTTTTGCAGAACTGGTGAATCAATTCACTCAACAATTCGCCAGCAGCCGAAAAATGGAGAAGCAAACAAGTGACCTCTACTACGTCGTGCAGAAGAGTGGAGAGTCCATCCGGAGCTACTTTAATCGGTTCAACGCGGAGATGATTAGTATCCGTAATTGTGATGTAAAAACAGCAATCGAAGCATACAAACGAGGTCTGGACGATAGTTCCGGGTTATATCTTGATCTTACAAAATATCCTCCGGAAACCTTTGAAGACGTACGAGCACGGACACTTGCTCATATGAGGGTCGAGGATGACCTTGCATTCAGAAATAAACATTCGGGCGACCGAAAAAGCCTAAGTGTTAAAAAGCCAGACTTCAAACCAAAGTCAACCAATCGATCAGAGCCTACTCGGCAGATTTCAAATGTCAGATTTGAAAAGAAAGGACTCACGACTTCTAAATCTGTCCAGTATCCTAAGGTATCATCTTATGGTTTCCCTGGATCAGCTAAAGACGTCGTCGTATCCTTGAAGCAACTTCAGCAAAACGTACGATGGCCAAAGAAAAGTGACAAAGACAGTGACAAGAAGGATAAAACTAAATGGTGCGACTTCCATGATGACTTCGGTCATATAACGGAAGATTGCATCGCCTTAAAGAAAGAGTTGTCTTGGATCAATTCAAAAGGTTATTTGCAGGAATTGAAAGAAAAGAAAGACGCACGTCCCACATCCCCAGAGCATGCCAAGGTGATTAATTGTATCACTGGAGGTTCTGATATCTGTGGGACCACCTATTCAGCTGCTAAAAGACATGCCAGTCGCGGTCCCGACGACCGACCAATTCCAAAGGAGGCACGACTCAAAGAGGACGCAGAATTGGAGGCTATGCCCTTAACGTTCGACCAGGTGGATCTTGATGACGTACATCAAAAGCATCATGACGGACTAATTATTCAATTAAGCATTGGGAATTGTCTGACCAAAAGGATACTCGTCGATGGAGGTAGTTCAGCTAACATTATCTTTTTTGATGCAGTGAAAGCAATGGGCATCGACAAATCTGAGATTACACGACGTTCGACCACACTCGTTGGGTTTAATGGTGGAGCGACAAACACTATGGGTGAAATCATACTACCAGTATATGCTAAAGGAATCAACAGACAGACGAAATTCAATGTCGTCGATTGTTCATCAGCTTATAACGTTATTCTTGGGCGACCTTGGATTCATGACATGAAGGATGTACCTTCGACATATCATCAAACTTTGAAATTTCCCACGCAATGGGGAGTACAGGAAATCAAAGGCGAAAGAAAGGTTGCTAGGGAATGTTACAAGTTTCCTTGAAGCCCCCGAAGCAGACAGTATAGCAATTACAGAACCAGGACGTTCCTGGGACTAACGACGATTATCGCTTGGAAGTTGTCGTCTTAAACCAGGATAAGCCTGACCAGATGGTTTACATAGGTTCTACGCTCGACCCTTCTTTTAAAAAGCAACTAATTTCTTTTTTGCAGGACCACTATGATTGTTTTGCTTGGACACACGAAGACATGGTGGGTATTGATCCGAGTATTATTTCTCATAAACTCAACATTGATCCATTATTTAAACCTGTTCAACAGAAAAGGCGAAAATTTGCTCCTGAGAGGAATAAGGTTATCAACGACGAAGTTGATAATTTACTTAAAACAGGAAAAATACGGGAAGTCAAATATCCAGATTGGCTCGCTAATGTTGTAGTCGTTCAAAAGAAAAATGGCAAATGGCGAGTCTGCATCGATTTCACAGACCTTAACAAAGCATGTCCGAAAGATCCATTTCCATTACCACATATCGACTCCATGGTCGACGCTACAGCAGGACATGAGCTACTCACATTCATGGATGCATATTCTGGGTATAACCAGATATTGATGCATTCAGACGATCAGGAAAAAACAGCCTTCATGACGGATAAAGGTATTTATTGTTACAAAGTAATGCCTTTTGGTCTTAAAAATGCAGGTTCGACATATCAACGATTGGTGAATATGATGTTCAAAGAACATTTGGGTGATACTATGGAAGTATACATTGATGACATGCTTGTCAAATCAAAACATGCGGACGATCATATCGGACATTTGAAGCAGTCATTCGACATCTTGCGTGAATACAAGATGAAGTTGAATCCTACGAAATGTTCCTTCGGGGTTCGAGCTGGAAAATTTCTCGGTTATATGGTCACACGACGAGGAATCGAAGCTAATCCAGAACAGATTAAAGCAATTATTGAGCTAAAATCGCCTAGAAATTTTAAAGAAGTCTAACGTCTTACAGGACGTATAGCAGCACTGAACCGTTTCATTTCTCGATCGTCCGACAGGTGTCATTTATTCTACAATGTCCTACGAAAGAATAAAGGGTTCGAATGGACAGACAAGCATGAAGAAGCGTTGCAGCAACTCAAAAAATACATGATGTCGCCTCCTTTTCTCTCTAAACCTGAGCAAGGTGAAATCCTTCAACTTTACCTAGCAGTCAGTAATAATTCGGTAAGTGCAGTCCTTATACGAGAAACCGACGGACGACAACTGCCGATTTACTATGTAAGTAAAACTCTATTAGATACTGAAACCAGGTATTCGTCTATAGAAAAACTTTTACTTTCATTAGTCATGGCTGCTAAAAAGTTACGACATTATTTTGAGTCACATCCTATAATTGTGGTAACTAATTTTCCTTTAAAATATGTGTTAAGAAAGCCTGAATTAACAGGACGACTAGCTAAGTGGAGTATTTACCTCAGTAATTTTGATCTGGATTTCAAGCCCAAAACAGCGATCAAGTCGCAGGTCTTAGCCGATTTCATCTCAGATTTTAGTTCAGAACTAGAAAGCACGATTGTGTCCGACAAAATTGTGGCGACTTTGCACGACACTACATGGACACTCGACGTTGACGGTTCGGCAAATATACGTGGCACAGGCTTGGGTGTCGTCCTACAGTCCCCACAAGGGGGCAAAATGGTATATTCCATACGATGCGATTTCAAAGCAACAAATAATGAAGCAGAGTATGAAGCATTGATTGCAGGAATCAAAATTGCTCGTGAATTGGGGGCAACACATTTGCACGTCCGAAGTGACTCATCCTTAGTTGTTAACCAAATCAATGGAGAATTCGCAGCAAAAGATTCAAGGATGATTGCCTATTATAAAATAGTAAAAGAAGAAGCAAAGAAGTTCGGTCACTTTGTAATCGAGCAAATACCAAGAGATCAGAACACTCAAGCTGATGCACTGGCTAATTTGGGGTCAGCACTTAGTCGAACGACATTCGACAATATCCCAATAGTTCATCTTGCTATTCCTTCCATTAAGGAGGATGATAATATTTCAGTCGCACCAATTGAAGAAGAAAATTCTTGGTCGGACGACATTTGGAATTACTTAGAACACGATCAATTACCCGATGATAAAATGGAAGCAAGAAAAATTAGATTCAAAGCGTCGAGGTACGTTATTATCAGAGGACAATTGTATCGACGATCTTCAACTGGTTTGAATTTGCGGTGTATCACCAGCAAGGCACAAGTACACAAAATTTTACAGGATATGCACGATGGTGAATGTGGAAATCATTCCGGAAGCCGCAGTTTAGCCAATCGGATATCAAGACAAGGTTACTATTGGCCGACGATAAGACAAGATGCGACTAGGTATGTACAGTTATGCAACGCATGTCAAAAACACGCAGGTATGTCTCATAAACCTTCTGAACTTTTGCACTCGACTTTGATCCCATGGCCCTTTATGAAATGGGGAATGGATATTGTTGGGAAACTACCACCTGCTCCCGGGCAAAAGGTATTCCTTTTAGTTCTAACTGATTATTTCTCTAAATGGGTCGAAGCAGCGGCTTTTTCCCAAGTCCGGGATAAAGAAGTCGTTTCTTTTATCCAAACTAACATCATTTGCAGGTTTGGAATTCCATCTGAAATAACGTGCGACAACGGGACACAATTCATCAGTGACCGAACGCGAAGATTTTGTGAAGAAAGAAATATCAAGTTAGTAACATCAACGCCTCGATATCCACAGTCGAATGGTTTAGCTGAGTCGAGCAATAAAACTATTATTAATTCACTTAAGAAACGACTTAAAGCTGCTAAAGGAAAATGGGTGGAAGAATTGCCTTCTGTTTTATGGGCTAATCGTACGACACCTCGTACGTCCACAGGACAAACTCCTTTTTCCTTAGTCTATGGATGTGAAGCTGTGTTACCTATCGAAGTACGACTACCAACTTCAATACATACGTATGTTGAACATAACTTAGTCGACCTAAGTTATGATCTTGACGCCCTAGAGGAACTTCGGGAAGCTGCTTACATTCGCATGGCATCGCAGAAGCAAGCTGTTGAACGACATTTCAACAAAAATATCCAAATCAAAGTTTTCCAAGAAGGCGACTATGTCTTACGTCGAGTGTTCCAAAACACTCAAGAACTCAACGCAGGTAAACTTTCCACTAAGTGGGAAGGCCCTTATCAAATCTCTGGCGTCGTGGGTAAAGGAGCTTATAAGATCCAAACCCTTGATGGTCAAGATATCCCACGAAGTTGGAATGCAGTTCATTTAAAGAGTTATTTCTTTTAAATTATGAATTCTTTTCCTTGGATTATTTCTTAAAAAGATTACTAACTTAAGCATCGGAGGGTCGTTGGTCAAACCAACGACCACCACGTTAACAATGATCTTCGCAGGGACGCACGACTTAACTAAAATTTTCATGTCAAGTAATACTCATGTGATCGCGTGAAGATGGTTGGTTGTGATTATTGTTAAAGGTTAATCTTTTACATTTGACTCCCAGTATGTATATTCATATATACGAAAACCATTATTACGATTGCACTTGTTCGATTGTAAAGTTCAGTTGATTCCATTATAGCACGTTGATGAGTGATGATTTGGTCGAATGTATATAATGATTTTTGTATCTTCTTAAATTTACTTGACGTGCTTTTGGAAAAACAAAGCAAGTGACGAGCATTGATAAACAAAAGAAACTTTTTTCATTACTAAAAAATTACAAGTATAAGAGACGACCACCGACGACCGACTCTTATTTGTAAATCTAAAGAAAAATAAGCTAAGTAGGAGGAGCGTCAGACTGTTCCTGCGTGACGTCCGTCCTCACTACTAGCTCCTCTTCTCCTCCTTCACTCCCTTCCAAATCATCGTCCTCGTCGAGATCCCTCTCAGTCCCCACCTTCTCAAGGTAAGTCTTAAGCTCTTCAGCGGCCGACGCCATGGGATTCTTCCCATTCAGATGACGTCTCATCAAAGCAGCCCTGGCTGTGAGACGAGAAAAAGCTTCAAGTTGTTGATTCTCTTCTTCTAAATCTTTGACATTACCCTCTAAGCTTTCAACTTTCTTGAGAAGAGAACAGACTTCATCAGCAGAGGCAGCAGCAGCAGTAGTAGCCTTTATCTTCTCCACCTCCAGCTTGGATGTCGAGGCCTCAAGTTCAAGGACGTGATCCCTGAACTTGATCGTCTCACTTTGAGCTTCGACAAGTTTGGTCTTAAGACTCTCGACCTTCTTCTTCTCGACCTCAACCGTCTCTAAGGCGACCTTCTCCCTTTCAAGAGCCTCGTCGGCCCTTTTCTTGATGTCGGGAAAAGACGCCCTAAGACCTTCCGTCTGAGCAAAGAAGCTCAAACAAGCTTGGAAAGCCTGTACGACAGAAATAAAAAGTTAGTAGAAAGAAAAGTGAAGGGAGTAAAGAACAAGTGAAGACGTACCATGAAGGAAAGACCAGCAGCATGCGCTCCCGTATCCTCGACCCGAGACTCCTTGTATCGGTCGTAGAAGGTCGGAAGAAGGAATTTTCCCAAGTGAGGAAAAATGACGTCCCTCTCGAGGACGTCATTTGCCATGAAGTCAGATGGGAGAGTGACTTTGAATGTCGTCTCTCCCACCTTCTCCTTGTTCTTCTCTTCCTTTGAAGAAGAAGAAGTGGGCTTATTAACACCCGACACCCCCGACAGGGGAATGTCCTTCGTTACCTGAGTCGAGCCTCCGAGCTCGACACCAGAAACGGTTCCCTTCGTCGGTGACGCCCCTGGTAGGGACGTCATAGTAACGTCGCCCGTCTTTTTAGGCGAAGAACGAGGTTGCTTGCCTCGAACTCTTCTTGGATCTACCCCTGTGGAAGCGGCAGATCTTTTCTTTGATTTTTCCCTTCCTTGACGAGCGAGCTCTAATTGCTCGGCTCGCCTGACAGCAGCTGACTTGGCAGTTGCATCTCCTAAGTAAAAAGAGACAGATAAGAGCAAGTTAGAAAATACTTACGATTCGTAAGAAGTAAGTATTATTGAAAAACTTACCCATCATCTCTTCTTCTCTTTCTCCTTCTCTCTCTTCTTCTATATCCTCTCCTTCCTTCGAAGGATCCTCAGTAGGTGCAACTTCACTGACTAGGACGACTTCGTCCTCCTCGTCGTTCGACCGAAGGGAGAAGGAACGATCAACAATACTTCTCTCTAAGATTCTTTGAACCTTATTAAGAGAATCCCTCTTTGGCTTCACTACACTGAAATCGATCACTGCAAAAACAAAGAAAAACATGAAGCTAAAACGCACGAATAAAAACGCACGACAAAAACGCACGACAATAAACCTACCCGATTCATTCCAGCCTGATGACAACCATTGGCTGTCTTCATCACTTACAGATGCCACTTGAAGGAAGACATACCGATGTTTCCACCCACGGTCGTTCACCGCAGTATTAAGTATCATTACGTTATCCCCCTTTGAACGAGGGAATAAGCTATAACGGTGATAACCATCTGGTCGCACGCTATAAGCTGTCAAGAGGTCGTTCACATTGAACGGTACCTCCCACTCGGCTGTGAGACGATCAATCACTTGGACAATACGCCAGAATTGAGGCATTAATTGTCCAGGTGTCAAATCGAAGGCATCTAAAAACGCCCTGACTAAAGGGCTAAAAGGCCAAGAGAAACCTATCTTAAAGGGGTACTCGTACAAAACACAGTATCCCCTCGGAACCTCGTCCGGTCTTAAATCTTCCGGCGACACTATATTTATCTCATCTGGAAGTTTAGCCAAAAGCTTAAAAAAGTCTATATGTTCTTCTTCTCTAAACAAACTCACTGGTTCATTCGACATCTGAAAGTCAGGGATGTTAAGAGTCGCGCACCAATAACTCAAAATATCCCAAGCTTTCCTAGGTTTTCTAGCTATAGATTTTCTATGCATAAATCGACACAGGAAAGACTCAGAAATCGTACCTTAAATAACAGTCTAAACCTCGAATTCAGAGTGGAAAAGATTCTGATCGCTCGGAAATCTCGCTGGAAGTGTATATTTTCCAAAGAATTGTAAGCGTGAAAGGAAAGGATTAACAACAATCCTTACTTATATTATAAATTTGGAAACTGAATCGACCGAAAAAATAGATCGCCAGTCGTTTGACACGTGTCTCCTGTATCAAAGGAAATACTCGAGTATGTCCTTTCGAAATACGACACCTGTCTAAAATTAGCTGTCTAACTGTTTACTTATGCAGGTGGTGACGTCATTATCTAGTTGTAAAGGAACTAATTTGATTCTAATCGAAAGACCTACGTTCTATTTTGCAACACGTGTTTTTCTTAAATTTAAATTTCAAAAGTTGCCGCTTGAATTTTAAATTTGGGGGCAAACTGTTTGGGTAAAAAAGTCCAACAGACTATGATCGTACGACATAAGGTAAACGGACGATCTTTCTTTAGGCGACTTCGACTAAAACGGTTAACTATCCGTCCAACGAATACCATCGTACGACATGATTTCAGTTACTAACCTACAATATACATTATGCCATGTTTTAATGCAGGATTCAAAGATATTTATGATTAAAGATTGTAACGATAGACACCATCAATAACAAGAAGCATAACGGACGCTATCATCAATATCAGAAACGGTCATATGCATTCAAAGACTTGGAAAACGGAAAGATGGAGTATAAATATGGGATTGAAACTGCACATTGACACATCTGATGCTCATACCTTACAAGCTCACGAATTACGCTCTTTAGCTCACTCAATCTCTCTGGAAGTTCACAAGGCATTTTATTGTTTATCGTACAACGCACGACTGAAGTTTAAATACACACGACGCACGACCGACTTTACTTTATCGTATTGTTCTACATTATATTACACTTGTAACACTTGTTCTAAAGGACGACGTCCCTGATTGACGTCCATAGTGCACGACGACTCACACTCGTCCGCGGTTTTTACCCATTTTGGGGTTTTCCGCGTCACCAATTCTCTCGTCTTATTTACTTTATTTTTATTATAGTCGTACGATTATTGTTGTTACTTTCTTTGGTTGGATTAAGCTTCACGATTACCTTAAATTTTCCTTGGAAGATTTTTGGCATAAACAGGGTCAATCTGGTGACGCCGGAGGATTTAAAGCCGGATGAAGTTCCGATGGGATACAGTGTTTTATACGAGTATCCTTTTAAGATAGGTTTTTCCTGGCCATTTAGTCCTTTAGTCAGGGAGTTTTTGGATGCGTTTGACTTGACGCCTGGACAATTGATGCCTCAATTCTGGCGGATTGTCCAGGTGGTCGATCGTCTTACATCCGACTGGGGGGGCTCCGTTTAACTTGAACGACCTCCTAACTGCTTATAGCGTTCGAGCGGATAACTATCACAGATATAGTTTATTCCCTCGAACGAAAGGGGATACCGTACCGGTGCACAATACTGCGGTGAAAGACCGTGGTTGGAAACGCCAGTACGTTTTCATCCAGGTAGCATATGTGAGCGACGAGGACAGCCAATGGCTATCGTCCGGATGGAATGAGTCGGGTAGGTTTTCTTGCTTTGTCGTGCGTTTGTCGTGCGTTTGTTTTGACGTCTTTCTGCGTTTTTGTCGTGCGTTTATTCTGACGTCTTTTTTTTTGTTTGACAGTGATCGACTTCAGCAGAGTGAAGCCAAGGAAAGATTCTCTCGATAAGATTCAGAGAATCTTAGATAGAAGTATTACTGATCGCTCGTTTTCTCCTCGATCGAACGACGAAGGAGACGAGGCTGTTTTTGTAGCTGACGTGACGCCTGTCGAGGGTTCTCTTAGAGAGGCAGAGAAGGAGAGGGAAGAAGAGAGAGAAGAAAACATGACTGGTAAGTCGCTTGACCATACCTTTTTCGAGTATGTCGTACGTCATTTTATTTTTAACTTGCTCTTTTTATTAAGAAGACGCAGCTGTAAAGTCGGCCACCGCTAAGCGAGCCGAGCATCTGGAGCTCGCCCGTCAGGGAAGAGAAAAAGCGAGTAAAAGATCTGCCCCCTCCACGGGGGTAGATCCGAGACGTGTCCGAGGCAAGCAGCCTCGGTATTCACCCAAGAAGACGGGCGATGCCACTCTGTCGTCCCTTTCAGGGGCGACATTAGCGAAGGACACCGTTGCTGAGGTCGAGCTTGGAGGCTCGACCAAGGCGACGAAGGATGCTCCCTTGTCGGGGATGTCGGGCGTTAATAAGCCCATCTTTGAATATCCTTCTTCCTCTTCAAGGGAGGAAAAGAACAAGGAGAAGGTGGGAGAGACGATATTCAAAGCCACTCTCCCATCTGACTTCATGGTTAATGACATCCTCGAGAGGGACGTCCTTTTCCCACACTTGGGGAAGTTTCTTCTTCCGACCTTCCGCGACCGCTATAAGGATTCTCGGGTCGAAGATACGGGAGCACATGTCGCTGGTCTTTCCTTCATGGTAAGCCTGTATTACTTTTTGTTTCCTTTGTTACTTATTTGTTATGATTTTTTAACCTTTTCTTTGCTGTCGTGCAGGCTTTTCAAGCCTGTCTGAGCTTTTACGCTCAGACAGAAGGTCTTAGGGCGGCCTTCCCTGACGTACAGAAAAGGGCTGACGAGGCTCTTGAAAAGGAGAAGATCGCCCTGGAGGCGGTCGGGGCTGAGAAGGCGAAGGTCGAGAGTCTCAAGGCTGAACTTTCTGACGTCCACAGTCGACTTGAGGTTTCATATCGTGAAAAGATCAATTATAGGGATCGTGTCCTAGAACTTGAGAAATCGACGACCGATATGGAGATCGCGAGAATAAAAGCCACCACTGCTGCTGCTGATGAGGTTATGTCCCTCAAGAAGAAAGTCGAGGAGCTGGAGGGCGATGTTAGGGATTTGGAGGAGGAGAATAGGCAGATTGAAGCTTTCTCTCGTCTCACAGCCCGAGCTGCTTTGATGAGACGTCATCTGAGTGGGAAGAATCCCATGGTGTCGGCCGCCGAGGAGCTCAAGACCTATCTTGACACTGTGGGGACTGAAAGGGACCTCGACGAGGATGACGATCTGGAGGGGAGCGATGGCGGAGGAGAGGTGGCGGCAGCAGGGACGGCGGTCGTGCAGGAACGATCTGACGTTACTCCTTCTTAGACTCAAGGCCAAATGAAGAGTCGACTCTTTCTGGATGTTATAATCAGCGAGAGTTCTTTCTGACGTTCCTCTTTCCTTGTTCTGAATCTTGGCCTTGACATTGTCGATGGTGTCGCTGTTCTCGATCTTCGAAATAGTTTTGTATTTTGAATCTTTTATTATGGGTCGGCCTTCTATGGTCGTTCCTTTTTATAATTACCTTTTGAACGACTAATGAAAGAATTCATTTTGCCCACTGACGCTTATTGTTTTGCTTTAAGTTTATACTTTATTGTACGTCGAGTAATCGAAGAAGATAAATAGTCATAGCATATCATATGTTTAGCCATACCATCATCCATTGTAATGACTTTGATTGAGGTTTATGATCAACCAAAGACAATCCACTTCAAGACATACATCCGTTGAGTATAACTTGGTCGACCTAAGCTACGACCTCGACGCCTTAGAGGAACTTAGAGAGACAGCACACATCCGCATGGCGTCACAGAAACAGGCGGTCGAGTGACATTTCAACAAAAATGTCCAAATCAAAGTTTTCCAAAAAGGCGACTATGTCCTACGTCGAGTGTTTCAAAACACTCAAGAACTCAACGCAGGTAAACTTTCCATTAAGTGGGAAGGCCCTTATCAAATCTCTGGCGCCGTGGGTAAAGGAGCTTATAAAATCCAAACCCTTGACGGACGAGATATCCCACGAAGTTGGAATGCAGTTCATTTAAAGAGGTATTTCTTTTAAATTCCGAATTCATTTCCTTGGATTATTTCTTAAAAAGATTACTAACTTAAGCATCGGAGGGTCGTTGGTCAAACCAACGACCACCCCGCTAACGTTGTTCTTCGCAGGGACGCACGACTTAGTTAAGATTTTCATGTTGAGTAATACTCATACGATCGCATGTATATGGTTGGTCGTAATTGTTGATAAAGGTTAATTTTTTTACACTTGACTTCCGATACTTATATCCGAAAAACCATTATTACAATTGCACTTGGTCGATCGTAAATCTCAGTTGATTTCATTATAGCATGTTAATGAATGATGGTTTGGTCGAATGTATGATATACTGTGATTATATTTTAAAATTACTCGATGTGTGATAAGAGTTAGGGTTGACAAAGAAAAGCAAATAACAAACATCGATGTAAAAAAGAGATCTTGTCATTAGAAGAGAAAATTACAAAGTTAAGGGACGACCACAGACGGCCGACCCCTAGATAATAGATCCAAAAAGCTAAGGAGGAGGAACGTCAGACTGTTCCTGCATGACATCAGTCTCTACTGCTGCCGCCTCTTCTCCACCGTCACTTCCCTCTAATTCATCGTCTTCGTCAAGGTCCCTTTCGGTCCCCACGGTGTCAAGGTAGGTATTGAGCTCCTCAACGGCCGACGCCATGGGATTTTTCCCATTCAGATAATGTCTCATCAAAGCAGCTCGGGCCGTGAAACGAGAGAAGGCTTCGACTTGCTTATTTTCCTCCTCCAAGTCCTTGATGTCGCCCTCCAGTTCCTCGACCCTCTTCTTGAGGGACGCGACTTCGTCATCAGAAGTAGCAGCAACAGTGACGACCCTGATCTTCTCGACCTCCAATGCGGTCAACGACGCCTCAAGCTCAAAGAGACGATCCCTGAGCTTAACCTTCTCACGATCCGAAATCTCTAGTAGACTTCGGGCATCGGAGAGTTCAGACTTAAGGCCCTCGACCTTTGCCTTCTCAGCCTCAGCCGCCTCCAAGGCGACTTTCTCCCTTTCAAGAGCCTCATCGGCCCTTTTCTTGACGTCAGGGAAAGACACCCTAAGACCTTCCGTCTGAGCAAAGAAGCTCAGACAGGCTTGGAAAGCCTACACGACAGAAGGGAAATAGTTAAAAAAACGAGAACAATGAGTAACAAAGAAAATAGAAAAAAAGAAAGGCTTACCATAAAGGAGAGACCAGCGGCGTGCGCCCCAGTATCCTCGACCCGAGACTCCTTGTATCGGTCATAGAAGGTCGGGAGAAGAAATTTCCCCAAGTGTAGAAAAATGACGTCCCTCTCGAGGACGTCATTAGCCATGAAGTCAGATGGGAGAGTGACTTTAAACGTCGTCTCTCCCACTTTCTCCTTATTCTTATCCTCACTCTTAGAGGAGGAAGAAGGTGCAGGGAAGGGCTTATCAACGCCCGACACCCCCGACATTGGGGTGTCCTTCATCACCTGAGTCGAGCCTCCGAGCTCGATCCCAGCAACGGTTCCTTTCGATGGTGTCGTCCCTGCAAGGGACGACAGAGCAGTGTCGCCCGTCTTCTTGGGCGAGAGTCGAGGTTTGCCTCGGACCCGTCTTATGTCTGCCCCCACAGAAGGGACAGATCTCTTCTTCGTTTTTTCCCTCCCTTGACGGGTAAGCTCCAGTTGTTTGGCTCGTCTAAGGGCAGACGACTTCTCAGGTGCATCTCCTGGATAAAATAAAATAAGTTAGAAAAACATACGATACAAAAGTAAAATAATTTCAAAATGACATACCAGTCATTTCTTCTTCTCTTTCTTCTTCTCCTTCTTTCTTCTCTTCTTCCCGACAAGAACTCTCGACGAACGTCGCTTCTTTTACGAAGACGACCTCTTCTTCTTCGTCGTTCGACCGAGTAGAGAACGAACGATCAGCGATACTTCTCTCCAAGATCGTCTGAATCTTGTCGTGAGAATCGCGATTCGGCTTCACTTTAGTAAAGTCGATTGCTGCCAAACAAAGAAAGACATCAGTATATATATAAACGCATGGTGAAAACGCATGACAAAGTAGTAAGCCTACCCGATTCATTCCATCCGGACGACAACCATTGGCTGTCTTCGTCACTCACAAACGCCACTTGGAGGAAAACGTACTGACGTTTCCAACCACGGTCGTTCACCGCGGTATTATGTACCAGTACGTTCAAGGTTCTAAATGGCGTGAGGCGTGGCGTGGCGGAGAGGCCAAGCCTCAAGCCTTAGGAGCCACGGCGAAGCCATGACGTTTTCAAGGCGTGACTTATGGCGTCAAATTTCTATTTCATATATAATATTATATATAAAAACGTATGTTTTGTAGTGTTACTCAATGAGTCAATAGTAATAAGGAAGTTAAATTAGGTTGTATATATAAAAAACTTGCAAATAAGACATTAAAAATGTAAAGAAAATCAAATATCTCATTACAATAACCGCGCATTCGGCCATGGCATGCCATGGGCTTAACGTGGCGTGATACACAAGCCCTGGTGCCATGGCGGTTGTGCGGCGAGTTTTTTAGAACATTGAGTACGTTATCTCCCTTCGATCGAGGGAATAGACTGTACCAGTGATAATTATCTGGTTGAACGCTATAAGCAGTCAGGAGGTCGTTCACATTGAATGGAACCTCCCAGTCGGCCGTAAGACGTCCGATAACCTGGACAATTCGCTAGAACTGAGGTATTAACTGTCCAGGCGTCAAGTCGAACGCATCTAAAAATGCCCTGACCAAATGACTAAATGGCCAAGTAAATCCTATCTTGAAGGGATACTCATATAAAACGCAGTACCCCTTCGGAACCTCGTACGTCTTTAAATCTTCCGGCGTCATCAGATTGATTCCATCTGGAATCCTGGCCAATTTTTGAAAATAATCTAGGTGTTCTTCTTCCCTATACATACTTACAGGTTCAGTCGACATCTGAAAATCTGTGATATTCAGGGTCGCACACCAGTAACTAAGTATGTCCCAAGCTTTCCTAGGCTTCTTGGCTATAGACTTCCTACGCATATAATCGATACAGAATAAAAATGGAAAATCGTACCTTAAATAGAACTAAAACCTCGAACTTAGAATGGAAAGAATTCTGATCACTCGAAAAGTGAATCTCGCCGGAGGTATGTGATCTCTAGAAAAGTAAGCGTAAAAAAGGAAAGGATTGAAGGCAATCCTTATTTATACTGAAAAATGGGAAGTGAATCGCCAAAAAATCAAATCGTCAGTCGACGAATCGACACGTGTCGCCCGTGTCAGGCAACCTTTCGAGTACATCCAATGAATACGTGACACCTGTCCAATATTAGCTGTCTAAGCCGTTATTTTGCAGGAAAATGACGTCATTACTTAGTTGGAAACAAAATCGATTCAATTCCATGTGAATTACCCACGTTCTTTATGACACGTGTCTTGATTTTTAAATTTAAATTTCAAAAAGTTGCCGCTTGAATTTTAAATTTGGGGGCAAACTGTTTGGGTAGAAATTCCAACAGTCTATCGTCGTACGACCAGAGAGATAATCGACGCCCTTCCTTTGATCGACCTTGATTAAAGCGATTAAGTATCCGTCCGACAAACGCTGTCCTACGACTTAATTTCAGTTACTAACCTATAACATACGTTGTATCATGTTTAATGCAGGATTTAAAGACATTTATGATTAAAGATTATAGCGGAAGACTATCATCAATAGCAACGGACATAACTGACAAAATCATCAATATTAAACGGTCATTCTATTAATGAGCATTCAAGACGTGCCAACGGAGAAATGGAGTATAAATATGAAGATGGAACCTCATATTCGGACATCTGAGACTCGAACCTTAGAAGCTTACGAATTACACTCTCAAGCTCACTCAGTCTTTTCAAAGTTCATAAAGCCTATTGTCGTTCGTTGCACGACGCACGACCGAAGTCTAATTACACACGACGAACGACCGACTTTTCTTTATTGTATTGTTTTACATTACATTTCACTTGTAACATTTGTTATCAAGGACGACGTCCCTGATTGACGTCCATAGTGCACGACGACTTACACTCGTCCGCGGTTTTTACTCATTTTAGGGGTTTTTCGCGTCATCAATTCTCTCGTCTCATTTACTTTATTTTTCTTTATTATCGTACGATTATTGAAGTTACTTTCTTTGGTTGGATCAAGCTTCACGTTCACCTTAAATTTTCCTTGGGAGATTTTTGGCATAAACACCTGGCAAACGTGTCGTGTCGGGTCCGGGTTCAAAATTAAACGGGTTGAGAGTGTCTAACCCTAACCCATCAAAAATCCCAACCCTAACCCGACCCGCCTAACCCATTAAACCCGTTTAACATTTATAAAACAAAAAATTAAAAATACAAAATTCATAAAAAAGTACAAATTCAAAATTCAAATGAAATCATTAGAAATCCAAATTTTATAGTTCAAACTTATACATTCTAACCAAATCTAAAACATTAAAAATAAAACTTATAATATATATATATATATATATATATATATATATATAAATGAGTTATTCGGGTCATTTTTCGAGTTGAAATTTTGACACCGACCTTACCCGTTTAATTTTCGTGTCGTGTCGTGTCAACTAGGGGTGTTCATCCAAACCGCGCACCGCACCGGAAAACGCGGTTTAGGACTTTCGTGGTGCGGTTTGCATTTTTACCAAACCGCACTATACGGTGCGGTTTGTGGTTTTGAGTTTTCAAACCGCACCGCACCTTTTATATTACTTTTAAATTTTTAATTTTAAACATATATATATATATATATATAATGATTTAATTTAATATTTATAATTGGGCTTGTGTTTTTAAATTTTAATTATGGACTTTAAGTATTTATAAGTCTTTTTAAAAGTTTATGGCCCAACTATATGAAAAAGAAAATTTGGGCGTTGGCAATTGGGAGTAAAGATGAAGACGAAAGAAAAAGTTGGAGACGTCACTTTATCCGGTTATCGTATTGAAACAATTTATTTTTTTAGACTAGTTCATTGACTATTTTTAATTATACATTTTGGAGTTGAATATATTCAAACTCTTTATTATTTTGGACTACAGTCACTAAATCATTAATTTTCTAATGTATTTTAAACTTATGATTTTTTGGATTGTACACATAAAGTGCGATAGGGACAAACCGCATAAATCGCACCGCATTTCGCGGTGCGGTTTGGTGCGGTTTGGTGCGGTTTAAGGTATATGCGGTGTGGTTTGCGGTTTGGGAAAATGCTTAAACCGCACATACGGTGCGGTTTGCAGTTTTGCCCCAAACTGCACCGCGAACACCCTTAATGTCAACCCGTTTACTTAAACGGGTAGTAATGTATTACCTAAACTCGTTTATTTCGTGTCGTGTCAACCCGTTAGTGTGTCGTATCAGTTTTTGCCAGGTCTAGTTTCCATGCTCAATAGGTAAAGACCATAAAGTAAGTGATACCGATAAACACTTACCCGAATAAACGACCCCTTAGTCACACCACCTCATACCTCACGTAATTTAAATTCTTATGTCATTTAAGGAAATAGAAACGTCTCCCATGGGTCCATGATTCTAAATCTGTATATAGATAGGATTAGCTTTTTTCTTCATTAATGACCTGAAACTTTACTATCAGATTCTGTATCTTTATTCAAACCCACTTTAAAACCCTATCTACCCTCAAACAAAAGTACGACAATCTTCATCTTCACCATTAATCCCACACATTGACTGTAGATTCCGACCTGCAACGGTCCAATAAATCCATTATTTTCCTCCTTAAATCACACTTCTCAACAATCCAACAATCCAACAACAAAATGTCTCTCATCTTCTGCATAATCATACTCCTGTTTCCCCCATCCAGTAAGTTCTTAATCCTTCACGATTCCATGTTTTTCAACCATTTTTAACTTCAATTGATTTGATTTTATTGTTTGTTTGATGAATTTAGCTGCAGAAGAAGGATTCTATGTTTTCCAACCATTTTTAACTTCAATTGATTTGATTTGATTTGATTTTATTGTTTGTTTCATGAAATTTAGCTGCAGAAATCGCAGCGAAACCAGGTGTTAACTACGGTCAACTCGGAAACAACCTCCCGCTGCCGTCTAAATCCGTCGAGATCATCAGATCTCTAAAAGCAGGCCGTGTTAAGATCTACGATGCAAACCCTAAGATCCTTCAAGCATTGAAGAACACAAACATTCAAGTATCGGTAATGGTGCCGAACGAACAGATCAACGCAATCGCCGCTAATCAAACGATGGCCGACGATTGGATCAAATCGAACGTCGTTCCGTTTTATCCGGCGACGAAGATCCGGTATCTCCTTGTCGGAAACGAGATCTTATCGCAACCGGATAACGTCACCTGGTTTAATCTCGTTCCGGCGATGCGACGGATCCGGCAATCGTTGGTGCGATTTAGGCTTAAGAAGATCAAAGTCGGAACTCCGTTGGCGATCGATTGTTTGGAAGCTTCGTTCCCGCCGTCGAGTGGTAAATTCAGATCCGGTGTATCGGAATCTGTTTTGACGCCATTGTTGAAGTTCATCGATCGGACGAAATCGTTCTTCTTCATCGATGTTTACACCTATTTCGCTTGGATATCCGACCCGATTAACATCAAACTCGGTTACGCACTACTTGAACCGAATGTTTCAAGCTACACCGACCCGGTTACCGGATTGCTTTACACGAATCTATTGGAGCAGATGCTTGATGCTTTGTATTTCGCTATGAAACGGGCCGGGTATCCGAATACTCGACTTTTCATCGCGGAAACGGGTTGGCCGAACGGCGGCGATTTCGACCAAATCGGAGGTAACATCCACAACGCCGCCGTGTACAACCGGAATGTGATCAAACGTCTCACCGAGAAACCACCACGTGGCACGCCGTTGAAGCCCGCCGTCGTGTTGCCGTCGTTTATTTTCGCTTTGTACAACGAGAACCAGAAGACCGGGCCGGGTACGGAGCGGAATTTCGGGTTGATTTACCCGAACGGGTCGAGTATTTACGAGATGGATTTGTCCGGAAAGACGTCGGAGTTCAAGGAGTCGTTGCCGGAGCCGACGAATAACGAGCCGTTCAAGGGGAAGATTTGGTGTGTGGCGGCGCGTGGGGTTAACAAGACGGCGCTTGGGGGCGCGTTGTCGTATGCGTGTGGTCAGGGTAACGGTACTTGTGACCCGATCCGACCCGGTGGAAAATGCTTCAAACCCGATTCGTTATTTTGGCATGCGAGTTACGCGTTTAGTTCTTATTGGGCCCAGTTCCGAAAATCTGGTGGATCTTGTTATTTTAATGGGCTTGCGGTCCAAACTATAAAAAATCCAAGTAAATTACCATTTTACCCTTTTGAAATCTTTCTATTTTCAAAAAAAATACTTTTAATAGAAAATAAATGTATATTTTTTAGCATCCGGTTGAGGCTAGTGGAGCGGTTTAAACGTGTCTCCACTTTGTCAACTAAGCTACATGTCTAAGGACAAAATAACTGTATATTTATTTTATAACGAGTATTTTAATACATATAATTTGAATAACTGTGGATGAATCTTTTGTAGGTTTTGGATCATGCAAGTTTCCGAGCATTATGTTATGAGATTTTTAGGTTGAGAAGAATTGACGATGACCGACGAGATGGGATTTTGTGCACGATTAGAGAATATGGAACAGCGGAAATGTAGTGAAAGACATTGTTGTTTTAATTGTTAATTTTGTAAAACGTGTAACTTTTGAATTACGAAACATTGCTGTAACGTTACGAAGAAATTATATTTATGGTATAATTTGATTGTAATGAATTTTCAAATATAATGTAACAATTGTTTTGAAGTCTAACAATAATTTAAATAAAAAAGATCGGTTCTAATCGAGTCCTAAGGGTAATCTTGGAAGGTGGTATTATAGATTCTCTTTATTTAATTTGAAAGCGTTGAAACAATCGGATCTTTTTAGAGAGCGAATGATCACTTTGATCGTTTCTTCACAACATTGATTCTTTTTGTTATCGAAGCACAACAAACATCCTCCCCTGAAAAGTTACTTCTTGAACGACAAGTAGGCAAAAAGACAGCGTTAAGTGAATCAGATAATTCCTTTTCACCAGATAACCTAAATAATTTTACAATGATTCTCCAAGTCTGCCAAAGGTTACAACTTGTCGTGTTTAGAATCGTGTGGAGGTCAAGATTTCGTTTTCTAGTTCGTGTTTTAGGCTTGGAAATTGTCGAGTCTCTTTTAGTTTCGGGTTTTGTTTTGTTGTCTGTTTTGCTATTCTATTGTCTCATGTTTAGGTTTTGATGTCTTGGGTTGTTTTCCACATCTTGAAGAAAGATATAAGGAAAAAAGACTACTTGGTTTTCATTTTTATGCAACAAAAATATTCAAACTAATTTGGTTTTACTTTTGTATACTAGAAGCGTACTCGCACAATGCGGTGAGATACATCACGATTTTAATGTTTCATTTTATTTTTTGTTTTTTTGTTGATTTACAGTACGATTTTGGATGGTTTTAAGAAAGTGATAATGTTTTATTTATAAATTTGTTTAATTTAGTCTTAATAATATAATATTTTTTATACTGTTTTATATAAAAAAAAATTAAGTATTTTGTTATAATTCAATGATTATCTTATATATTTTAATAACATCTAAAAAAATAACCAATTACATATTTAATAATATAATTAAAACAAATTTATAGTAATATAATATATTAATTAATAATGATAAATGGAAAAATATGCATAAAAGGAAGGTCGTGCACATACCAAATTGGTGGGTGTTAGAAGTCTGCAGTAGTAATATGTATCTTGTGTTTTGAAACTTGTTAATTAAGAAACTTTAAAATCTTGCATAAAATAATGATACTTGTACCTAATAATTTGTATTTAAGAGTTTTTTATACGTAGTTTATAATATAGTATATATTTTGTAAGCGGTGGAAATAATCTTATATAAATCTTTATCTTTATAAGACGTAAGATATGTTAATTAGGAAATAATCTTATATAAATCTTTATAAGGTGTAAGATATGTTAATTAGGAAATAATATATGTAAATCTTTACAAGATATAAGAAGTGATAACAAGAAAATAATATATATAAATATTTTCGAATATGTAAGGGGTTGTTTGTAAGTTGTTGAATGGTTGAGTGCAGAATGATTAAGTAGTCAGAATGATTAAGAGGCTCTTATGATATAATGCAAAATGAAATACAATTGTTTTTTAATTGTTCAAAATGAAATCAGGGCTCTTAATGATTAAGGGAGGGTCAGGATACAAAATCATTAAGAGGGTTTTGGAACCATTAAGAGACAGACATTTTCTTTGCCAAACAAGATTCATCCCTTAACGATTCAGAGGTTACCTCAAACAAACATCCCCTAAGACATATAAGTTATAAATATAACATATGAAAATCTACGCTAAATAAAAGATAAGTATGAATGGAATTAATATTTACAACTGATATTAGTAGCACAAATTTTCAAAATATGGTTATTTAAGAATAATTCATAATTTGTTTCCTAAAAAATATTTATAATTTGTAAGAAATTATTATTTTTTTTAAACTTTTATCAATATGTTTTGTAATATAACCTAGATAATTAATTATGGAAATCTTAGAAACCAATTTTAATAATCTATGCAGTTTAATGAATATTTGATCCAAAAATAAATCGATTGTTTCCCACTCTGATAATAATGAATGAACATTAAATAAATATAAACACTATGATCTTTAATGGATATCTAATAACATCATGTATTAAATTAAAATATATACCTAAATATTTTCTTAAAAAGCTCTTTCATATAGGAAAATTATATAAAGATAACAATAAAAAAAATGGAAGTGATTACATAAAAATAACGATAATTACAAAAAATATTTATTTAAAAATAACTCCAATACTTTTTATTTATCTTATCATCATATGTTTTTGAGTAAACTACAAACTTGGTCTACGTGGTTTGTCGAAAATAATACTTTTTGATCCTACAGTTTGAAACTAAAAGATGGTCATCGTTATTTGCAAAAAAATCTGGATTTGGTCTCTTCCTTTAACGGACGTTAAAAATTACGTTAAATGAGAGATATTTTAGTCATTTATCAAATTTTTTGTCTTTTCCTCAATCAAAATCCACATGGACCAATATCATAAAATCGATTTTAATTGGGTAAAGGAAAAAAAACTCAATAAGATGACAAAAATACCCCTTGTTTAACAAAAAAGTTTAAAGGTCGTTTAGATGGATGTCTTTTACAAACCACAATAGTCATTTTATAATTTCAAAGCCGCAGGAACAAAAAGTGTCATTTTCAATAAACCACAAAGACCATAAGAACGAAAATAACAATAAATTACAAACCATAAAGATGAAAATGGCAAGTTTTAAACTATGGACAAAATAAAGATGGGAATTTAATAAAACTACCCGTATTTCAAACATGTATTACGGATATGCCCAAAATATCCTTTTTTTTTGTGGCCAAAATACCCATTTAGTCTGGGATCTCAGGCCGGGGTTAGCCAAAAAAACTGGGGTTATGCCGGGATTTCACTGTTCATCCTGGGGTTATGGTTTGTAACAGATAATCTTGTCTACTTGAGTACCAATTGCCTAGGGTTCCTGGTTTGCTATTTCAAAATTGAAATTCATACACACACACACACACACACATATATATATATATGTGTGTGTGTGTGTGTGTGTGTAATTGCTTATATTGGATTATGTGTCTGTACTTATATGGAGAATGAGGTGTTGGTTTGACTCCAGAAACGGGTTCACTTTCAATTTTGTTTCATATTTAGTACATTTCAATTCTCAAATTTACATGGTTGTCTTTAGTAATTTAAGTGCATAATTCTTCTGCTGGGATAAACAGTGAAGTCCCGGCCTAACCCCGGGATATCACCCTAAATCCCGGGGTAACCCCACTATCTTCAAAAAATTTTGCTAACCCCGAGATATACTAAATCCTAGTTCAAGATCCCGGCGTTAATGGGTATTTCGACAAAAAAGGAGAGATTTTGGGTATTTCGGTAATACACTTTTGAAATACGAGTACTTTAATTAAATTCCCAATAAAGATTAGTAATGACAAACCACAGGGACTAAAATCGTAATTTACTCTTTATTTTATGTTTTTTTACAAATTTAAATTTTAAATTATCTAAAGAAGATAAATACTACTAAATAGTGAAAAGTATAATATAATGAAAAAAAGTGATATGATAGGCAACCTCTCTTATTGTAGACCCCCACCGTATCGTGTACCAATGACGCAACACCAGATAAATTCCCACTCCCTATATAATAACCCCCAAATCCTTATCCTCTTCAACCTCTCTTAACTATATATATACAACCCGTCTGTATCTATACATCAACACCCCCCCACCCCCCCCCCAATTCAATACTTTCAAACTCTTCAATTATTGCTGGATGGAATATTGTCTTCCTTCTTCTCTCAACCTCCATAATCGCCTGATAACCGTTTCCCGCTCTTCGCCTTCTCCGATCAACACTCATCGCCGTCTCACCGGACGTTTTCAGGCGTTTTCCGGTTTCTCAGGAGCCAAACGCTGTCGTTCCGCGGTTGTGGTTGCTTCCGCGGGTAATTATGGCGGTTTTGGTAGTGGAGGTGGTGGTTACTGTGAGTTTAGTAGCTTGAACACTCCGATTCAGCCGAGGACGCCGGCGGGGAGGTTTTTGTCGAGTGTGTTGTTGAATGAACGGAAGTCGTTTCATGCGGCGGTGGCGGAGGCGTTGGAGAAGGTAGCTGTTGAACTCGATGAAGCTTGTGCGCGTAGATCAGTGAGTGTTGATTCGAGTGAAGCTTGTCTTCACAGGTTTGTTTTTGTTTGACTCTGTTCTTCAATCTCTTACGAGTTCCGATTGATTGATCTGTTGATATTCCATCAGTTATAGAAAAAGTATTTGTTGATCAAAAGGTATTTTTAGTAATCACTTGCTAAATTCCACCATAGAAACCTAAAACAGATCCAATAATATCATACCTTTTTATACGGCGGGAAAATTCCAAAAAACAAAGCCATCAATCACAAATTCACAATCAATTTTAAGTTTCTCTATACTTGATTAGATGTATTTCATCGATTTCATGATGATTTTGGAATCTGTAATGGATTTACTGGATTTATTACACGTAATTATGAGCTTCTGGCATGATTTTGGTGTTTGAGTGAAGATCTAGGTCTAAATATACGTTTGGATCATGCACCAGCGGAAATCAGAATTGATAGTTTCAGTTGAATTAAAATTAAACTTTGGCTTTGTTAATGACAATATTGAAATCTTTCGGATTGATGATTGTTATGTTTGTTAGCTTAATAGAACGTCAATGTTGAACTTGTTGATCTATTTATAATTGTTGCCTCAAAACAGCTTTATGAATTATGAACACTTAACTACAGTTTAGTCCTCTAATTTGCTAAATCACTTATGCTGGCAGGAGGATTGCTGAGATGAAAGGGCGAGAATGCGAAAACGCCATAGAAGATATCATGTACATGCTAATTCTTTACAAATTCTCCGAAATCAAGGTCCATCTAATCCCACGCCTTTCAAAGTGTGTTTATAATGGTAGACTAGAAATCTTGCCTGCAAAAGACTGGGAACTCGAATCCATTCACAGCTTTGAGATCTTGAAGATGATAAGAGAACATCTAACATCCGTTATCGGATGGAGAGCAGACTTTAGTGTCACCGATAATTGGGCCACAACCAAAATCAAACACGCCGATCTTTCCCAAATCTATACATCATCCATACTTTTAGGCTATTTTCTCAAGTCTGCCACCTTAAGACACCAACTAGAGATGAGCCTAGTCAATCCCATTGACGACGTTTTCTTGAACTCCCTACCGGAGTTATACACGTTCAAACGAAAGAATCTGGTATTTGGTCACACTCACACCACAGTATCAACTTCACCCTTTGATGGTAAAAAGAATCAAGACAACTTTAGTTCATATTTGATGGGGTTTGCCCCTGATTCACTAGCAACATGTGCTGAACCAAATTCTAAGGAGGCTCTAAAACTGATAGCTAAACATAGTTTTGCTCTTTTTGGTGATGTTGAATCTTCTGATGAAATAATCTCTACATCATTTGCATCCCTGAAGAGATTCGTGTTGGAGGCAATCGCTTTTGGTTCGTTTCTTTGGGATACCGAAGAGTATGTTAAGACCGTATATAACCTCGAGGAGAACAAGTAATTACACGTGTTCGGATATGTGGGACCCATCGTATTTATTATCTAAGAGATCTTTTAAGTTAGAAGTAGGAGATAACTTGTGGTTTTATTTACTATGAACTTGTCTATATTAGGGTTTTAATTTTTATAGTATCATCTGGTTTAGCCTTTAATGTTAATAGGAGTGTTTGACTTTTTTGTACATATTGGTTTGAAGGTTTTCTTGGATATTTCTATCTCTTTTAACTACATCATGTTGGTTTTTTTATTGCTTCTTTGATTATTGTTTTACCTTTTTTGGGTAAAAGTCAGGTTTGTATACAGAATACTTGGCTTCATCTCAGGATGAAGTATACTGTGCCCGTTTGGTTTGATTTATTTTAAACAAACATTTATAAGAATTTAATCAACTCCTACACATGATCACTCGGTTTTAAGGGTTGATCCATGTTTCTTGCTAGGCCTTTTGTTTCCTTGTTCAACCATTAAGTGTGTGTTTGGTATCTTGACCGGATTAGACTCGACTCGATGGATAAATGTGAGGTATATGCGTGAAAGCATTGTAGAATTTTTAGGGTTTTAATTTGACCCGAGTAGTTTATTAATTTCCTGATCACCGTGATTTTTGTTCCACCTATTTTGTAACACAACTTTTTTGCATTCAGTCCTGTCTTGTTCCAATGTTGTCCTAAAATATAGGAGGACGTATTAGGTGACTTTTGTTTTTTAAGAACTTTTGTTTTTTAAGAAGTCTGAAGTCTTATTTAACTTTTGATTAATAAGATGTGGTGTTGAAATCTGAAATATGAATCAATAAGACTGTTTGTTTTTGTAACGTTTGGAGGCGACAATAAAAGGTTTTAACTTCTTATTTCAGAGATGTATTTAAGAGTTAAGAGTTTCTGAAAACTGTAAAAAACAAACGGCCTAAATGTAAAAATGTCTGAACGATTTAAACTTAGTAGTCATTAAAAGATATTTAAAAAAAAACAACCGCTTAATTTTAAAAAAAGTTTATTGGCGGGGACCCAAGGCCCCGTGGCCCACTTTTGTGGATCCTACAGGCCCTACCTCTATAAGCCTGCACCGGTAAAGACATCATGTCTTCCTCCGGATTCGAACTTTAGTACGGAAACCCCAGGTAGAAGTGTTTACGGAAGAGAGGTGACCACTAGGTCAAAGACCTACCGCTTAATTTTGTTTAAGGTGAAAGTGGCTCTTTGCCAACCCTGGTTGTTTACTCTACTAATCATTGATGATTAGGTAGAGGGTCAACTTTTAGTATTGAAAACCATCAATAAACCAATTGAATACATGTTAATATCATTAAATATGTCTTGAATTCGTTCCAATTATTGGATTGGTCTTATGTATTTATAAATGACTCGTTTTAATGAACTTTTGTTCAAGAATGAAAGAATGGGCTGGCCCGTTTTGACCAACTCACTTCCGTAGCCATGGGCCATGGTGCAACAAAATATGTTTTACAGTGTAATAAAGATTTTTAGATTTTTCCCCCTCAATTTATGTAGTAAATTTTCAAAGTTTTATACCTTGTATCTATTTTAACTAGTAATTTATTTATTTTACGATATTTGACTACATGAATATCCGGCTTTTTTTTTTTTACGAAATGGTTATGACAAAGTTGACCATAAATTTAAGAGTAAACTACAAATTTGGTCCCTGTGGTTTGTCGCAAATAACACCTTTTGTTGTAGTTTTGATATTACAATATGACCCTCATGGTTTACAAAAGCGTCCAGATTTGACCCCTTTTTTTTAATGGAAATTAAAAAAAAATGTCAAAAGGGATATTTTACAAACTAGGAACTTTATTTCTCTCTCTTTGGCAAAATTTTCTCCCTTAGAACACTATCGTGTTAAAAAAAATAACATGTAATATACCACACTATACATATATTAAAAGTAAACACATAAAAAGTAATAACAAAAAATTGTTCAATATGTTGGGTTCACGTAATATATATTTTTTTCTGTATATTTTAAATTATCCAATTTTTTGGACCAGGTTTGAATTTCTCCAATTTATTTCCAAAAATAAGGCAAATTGTATAAAAAAGTAGCATGTTTTGTTTTAAATTTATGTCTACAATATGTACTTTTAGAAAATGCATTTATGAGGAGTCTATGACAAACTCTTTTAACTTAAAAAAAGATCACATAAAGGTTGGTTTTAGGGGTTCTTGATTTTGGATCGACGATGATTATAACCAGCGGTGAATGATGATGAAGAAATGAAAAAGATGATGTTATTGTCACCTCAACAACAAAAGAACCCCAATAAAACTACACAATGGAGGTTCTTACATAAGAACCCATTTCGTTCTGGTTTCTTATTTACATGTTGTTTATGTAATTTGGGGGATAATACAAAAACTTTCAGCTTTCTTTTCAAATTTGAGTTCACTGTAAATTTGGTTTGGAGCCAAAGGTTGGTATTTGTTGAATCAACGAACTTCAAAGAAGATTATTCTCGAGCATTCACAGAATCAACGAGATTAGTCTTCATTTTCATTATTATATGCTACATCATATATAATTTAATCTTCTCCATACGTATAAGATGCAAGACGTAAAATCGTGTGAAAATATGAGTTAAAGTGAGAAGCGTAAGAAGGCATTTGGACACTTGATCACTTTTAATTAGTATTAATCTAATGGTTCAAATTAAATCCCAAAATAACCCATGAATTAACTTAGAAGGTAATTTCAACTGTTCAATTAGGATCGATCCAAAAGTAAAGATCCTTCTTATCCTTATCGCGATAATTACTATTCTTACAGAAAACCAACTCTAAGGAGCCGATTACTAAACGCTTACCCGGTAAGCACTTACCGAGTCATATACCTTATTGGGTGAGGAACCAAGAATCTTACCCGGTAAGATCGATGATGAGAATTGAGAGTTTTTTTTTGAAAGGTGTCCTAGGCTATGCCTAGACTAATTCCTTGGCAAATTATGACTGTAAGACATCAGACCTGATTAAACCTCAGTGGCCACAATTATTGTGTACGTCTGGATTCGAACCCTGGACAGATGAGATATTCCACCACATCCCCCAGGACCTTAACCAGTACGTCACAACCTTTGTGGTTAAGAATTGAGAGTCTTACCCGGTAAGTGAAGATGAGAACTCTTTTCCAATAAACACTTACCAACTACATTGTTGCATATGATACCGTTTTAATGGACTATAATCTAACCCGATAAAATAACTTAGGTAAACGAGGGTTGAGTTTCGATGAGAAATTGAGGTTAACGTGAGAACCGTGAGAAGTGATCATCAACCGTTAGATAAGAAATGAATGCACATTAGGATGAGATGCACCATATCAATTCCGTTGTAAGTTGCAATCCATGGAAGACATAAAATTAAAAGTGACCAACAGATTCAGATCCACTCTCGTGAGACAAACGGGCCATTATAATATAACATTTACCAGGAAGTCAAGTTTTAGTTATTTACAGATTTGGTCCTTGAGGTTTTATCTCCCTTTTAGATTTAGTTCTATGTTTTTAGAGTTACAGATTTAGTCCCTATAGTTTTATTTTTCTCTTGCATTTAGTCCCCATAATTTGTTTATTCGTTATATACCAGGAAGTGAACTTTTATTTATTTACATATTTGGTTCTTGAGGTTTTATCTCCCTTTTAGATTTAGTCCTATGTTTTTAGAGTTACAGATTTGGTCTCTATAGTTTTATTTTTCTCTTGGATTTAGTCCCCATAATTTGTTTATTCCAAAATAGCCTTTCGATTTTATATTTTCGTAACGTTTTGGTCCTCGAAACTAAAAGTTGTTAGCTCCTGACCGTTAAGTAAATGACATTTCGATCATTTATAACCTTTTCATTTTCTAATTTAAATAAATAAAAGTTATATTGTAAAAATTATTTTTATTATATAAGCATAAAATAAATATCCCTTAACATGCATCGCATCTCAATGACTGTGTCTTCTCCAACCCAAAACCTTTCGTCTTCCCCATCAATCCAAGCACATAGTCGTAGGTGATTCACGCACCAATTTTTTATTTATTAATAAAGTAATTTATCATAATTTATTTTATGTTTAATAATGATGTAAAATTTGTTTAATTCATATTTTTATTATAATTTAATATAAGTTTAATAACAATGTAACCTTTTTTAGGTTTAATGATGTAATGTACCATTTGCCAATTTATTTTCGCTTTCTATCATACACACATCCTGGATTTTATTTTTTTTCTTGAATTTAATTTTCATAGGGCATTTTGTAAATTATAGTCATGCTTCTAACAGACACAAAATGTTTTGTTCTCATAATTGGTCATGCTCAAATTTATAGTCTTAATACTTTTTTCCATCAACGCACACGATAACCCGCAGCAACGCACGGGCATTAAGCCCACTTCGTTAGGTACAAAGTAGAAGTAGTTGAGAAGATAGTCCAAAAGAATCTTCTAGTCTTTCACATTCAATTTGAATTCTCATAAAAATCAGTAAACGCCGTGACTACATTCTGAATCATATCTCATTCTCTTCACTCACTCCCAAACTTCGAGTCGGTGACCGACAAAGTTTGATTCGTTGATCGATCATGGCCGGAAAATTGATGCAGGCGGTTTGGTACACTTGTTATGGCGGAGGTTCAGCTGGTTTGAAGGTAAATACTACAATCAGATTTCAAATAGATTGCTATTTGGCATCGTTTTTCGTTCTACTTTTCCGTTTTCCAATTTATTTTGGTGAATATGTGCGATATGTTTGTGTTTGTCTTGCTTCTGTATTGTGCGAAACCCTAACTCCGATCCGGCTTCCTTTTAGTTGGTGGATTATTTGAAAATATTGTGGTTTTGAAATAAAATATGATTTGAAGCTTTGATTTCTTAGTATTTTTATTTGATTTCCATGATTCTATTGTCTTCTGGATTTGGTAGAAAACCAGAGGATGGATTGTGTAGGTTTTAGTTTTGTTAGATCGACGATTTTAACTTGTAGTATTCCATTATTGCGGTGTGATGAAATGATATTGGGAGAACTTCATCATGTTGGGAAAGAAGTTAAAAAATATAATCAAACTACTGATTTTTAGATGCAGTTACTGTGTCTTCTAACATGATATGATTATCTATAAAAGAACACAATACACATAAATTTGGAAGTTCTGAAAAGGTAATGGATAGATTTAGGAGAAACATTATTCAGTTAGATATGGTAGATTGAAATTGGATAGAAGAGATAAACTGACATTAAAATTTGCCTATTTGATAAAAGTTGCAGTGTGTTTATTTTGTGTTAGTGGACTTATTTTCTAAAATGATGCATGATATATCTACATCTTCTGCAGCATGTTGAGATCCCTGTTCCTACTCCTGGTAATGATGAGATCCTGCTGAAAATTGAAGCAGCAAGTATAAATCCGATCGACTGGAAAATTCAGAAAGGGATGGTACGCCCTATTTTGCCCCGGAAATTTCCTTTTATACCAGGTTAGTTCCCTACTTTGATGAGAAATCATCACTTACTCTATGCTGTCTGTTGATTAGTTCATTGTTTTTTCACATATGAGGTCATGTGTTCAAGACTTTTATTGCAAAAAAAATTCAGAAACATAATAAATCTGAAAATAAAAGCTAAAAACTAAGAAAATGACACTAACGGGATTCAAACTCAGGTCTGGGGTGGAAGAAAAGCCTTGCAAACCAACTCTACCAAGGAAAACTTATGTTGTCATTGTAGTTTCAAAATATATACAGTGGCACACAACAAATTGATATGATGACACTTTTCATGATCATATAATTTTTTACACTACAACGGAGGAACGAAATGGTGGCACACTGGCACGTGCCACCACAAAAACCCCCTGGGTCCGTCCTTGCTTATCAATGTGTTAGTTTGTCAATTATACCAGAAAGAAAAGAGTCACTCCTCGATTGGTCTCACTACTTTTGCTTCAAGTAGGCATTTTGTTATCCCCTCTCTGCTCAGATATTAACAAAGTCGGTGAACCGTGTTCATCTTGACAAGTATGGAAAGATCATCAAATTGATTTGATATTGCTCAAGGGTTTATCAACTAATTACTAAAATAACTAGTAGTTGAAATCTATAATGTGCTTCTGTGTGAGAAGATTTCTCCAAGAGCTTCTATGGTTTTTTCTCAATTGGAGATGAAATGATGCAGCATAAGACAATCGCCGGTAAATGCTAGTCCTGTTGATTCTACAAATACCCAGGAAAAGCCTCTTCTAAAACTTGTTGACTCTACGAATACCAAGTCTTAGGCTCAAATCTGAATTCGAAGAACTCTAGGATTTGGATGCGAAGAGAAATCTGTATCATTCATTGCTGACCATCCACATACACAATAAAGGGTTTCAAATGTAACGGGCCTGAAAAAGGTGAAGGGCCAAACATAAAAGACCAAACGGAAAATGAGAAAAATGGCCAAAAAACATAATAGGATCCTAAAAACATAATAGCATCTCGAAACATGCCAAAAACAAAAACAATCTTATTGATTCTGCAATCGACACCTATGAGAAAACAAACATTACCTTAGAGTGATTTCAGTATTGCTTTTTTCTCCTCTATTATGTAATATATAACACATACTACATATATACGCATATGCATAATGCCATAACCATGCATATTTGTTGGAACAGTTGGTGATGTAGCCGGAGAGGTTGTGGAGGTTGGACCTGGAGTGAAGAATTTTAAAGCTGGTGATAAAGTTGTTTCCACCCTTGTGAGTACTCCCATCTTTGTTCTTCCCTATTTAGTTTTCTATGGTTCTTGTCACTTGCTTCCTGTTTCGTTGTTAATTAGAGATTTAGAGGTTTGGAACTAGTGACTAGTGGTGGATGATTAGAAGAGGTTATATTTTGTATCGGTTTTAAATGTATTGTACACCGAACAGGAAAACTAGTCAATTGATTGAAATTGAAAAAGAAAAATGGTTTACTGACGTTCGAGAGGTCAGTATCTCTCCCTGAGCATAAGCTCCATTTACAACTGAATACCAAAAACAGAATGAATCCCCCCAACTAACACACCCCTTATTTATACCTAATACCACCGACTTACTACCCAAGCAATGACCGCTTGTACCAGAGCACTAATTGCTTGTACTTTCCTACCACAACCTATTAATTTTGACCTTTTGACACAACCTACCACTATTGACTATTTGACTACTTAACCAGGGCATAACAAAATGTTGAACCATAGAAGAAATTCAATCACTACTAAGGCCATATTTAGTTATTGAAAAAGTCCGGTTTGGTTAGCCATAAGCTAGCTTTTTGAAAAAAGCTACTTCTAGCAGCGTTTCAATAAAATCCTTTAGGGTGCGTTTTGTACACGCAGACGGTACAAAAACTTGTTGTTCCATGTTTGGGGGTGACATTTGACTATGACGGAGTGGGGATGAAACAATATTTCTTTGTCCCACCGACAGGGCCATCTATTATCATGTTAAATCTTGGTTTTTGAACCCTCATTTTACATGCGCTTGGGGGCTGGATTTATATAGCCCAACCTATGAACCCACCTCAATGAAAACCTATCTAATTTATTTCTAAATCAAAAAGTTTCTATTTACTTTTAAGAATTTCCGATGAAAAAAAAAACGGTTCTTTGATATTCTTGCACCTTCACACCTTGTCATTTTAAACATTTTTGTTGTTTTAATTTGTAAGATTTTTATTATGATATGAAATTTACATTTTATTTTGTTTATTACTTATTTCAGACGATCTATAGTTTTAGCATAGCGTAATAGGGCCTCCAAAAAGATTGAGACGACCCTGCCACCAAAATAGGTGGAACAAAAATATCGGGAAGATAGGGACAAGATTGTTAAATTTACCAAACTACACATGTCAAATTAAAACTATAAACAATTCCACAAATTTTTCGATCGCGTACCTCATCTCGTCTTTACGGTCCTATATGCATACCAAACGCACAGGTCTTTTCACATTGTCATCTATTAGTTTATCAACTAGTTTTTACATGACTAATTTATCAGCTACTTCGCCAAACATGGCCTAATGCTTCTATTTGTTTATGCAACGTTGATACAAGAAGGTTCATATCTTCGAATGCAAAACCTCGAGTGTAATTTCATACGGATGGTCTTAGTTCTATGTATCAGAGAAATTACTGAAGTTCCAACCTTTTTGCATTATTTTCTGGACCGGATAACAGGGGGGTGCAGGCGGAGGACTGGCCGAGTACGCCGTGGCTAAGGAGACTTCCACGGTGTCAAGACCACCAGAAGTATCGGCTGCCGATGGCGCAAGTCTAGTTGTTGCCGGGTGCACCGCTCTCCACGCCTTTACCACAACCGGTGGGCTGAAGCTGGAGAAGACTGAACCATGCACCAATGTCCTTGTAACCGCCGCTTCAGGCGGAGTCGGTCACTACGCCGTCCAACTCGCGAAACTCGGCAACACCCACGTCACGGCGACATGTGGGGCCCGCAACATCGAGTTCGTCAAAAGCTTAGGAGCCGATGAGGTTCTCGACTACAAAACGCCAGAAGGAGCCGCCCTCAAAAGCCCGTCCGGTAAGAAGTACGATATCGTAATCGATTGCACCACCGGTATCCCGTGGGCGGCATTCGAGCCGAACCTGAGCCCAACTGGGAAAGTAATCGATATAACCCCTAGCGGCGGTACGTTCTGGCATTATGCCGTGAACAAAATCACGTTCTCGAAGAAGCAAATTCAGCCGTTGATCGTGATCCCGAAAGCGGAGGAGATGGAGTGTCTTGTGAAGTTGGTGAAGGAAGGGAAACTGAAAACGGTGATCGATTCGAGATATCCGTTAAGTAAGGCGGAAGAGGCGTGGGCCAAGAGTATCGAGGGGCACGCTACCGGGAAGGTGGTCGTGGAGCCGTGAGATATACCGTGTACGTTTGGCGTTATGGTTTGGAGTATATCTGATGGGTAGTTGAAAACCTGGTTTCGAGTGAGATATACTGTGTACGTTTGGTTTACAAAAATGTTAAATGAGTGGGATTTATAATGTGTACATGTAAAATGTTGAGCACTTCAACTTATGTTTACAAGACATGTACAAGTTTATGTTTAATTATGACATGTGTTTGAATTATAGGAAGTTCACAAATAACTTCTTTTAAGCCCTGTTTTTAAACAGCTTAATGAACTTAATTTAGGACCTATAACTTATTCGGTTAGTTATACATGACTGTTTGATAGTGGTTTAATAATTTAGAAAGTGACTTATTCTGTAAGATTTTAGGGGAACGTTTTGTGCAGAAAACCAAGTTTTTTTTTCTTTCTAAACCTACCCCTCCAAATTAAAAAAACATATTTCTTTCATCTTTGTAAAATCCTTAACAAATAAAAATCCTCCCAATTTATATATACAGATTAACACACATATAACTTTATACATACATGATTTGGCTTATATAAACATCTTCAATGCAAGATTGTTATAAGCAAAAAGTGAAATGACTTATTAGGGTGTTTGGGATTACTTATTTAACGTATTTATTAACTTATTCCGATGTGATATTGGTAATAAGCAATTTTTAGTGTTTGGATGGGAAAAAAGAAAAATGCTTATACCGGTTTGACACGGATAATAAGGAGTTTTTGATAAGTTATTTCATTCTAACTTATTAACTTATTTGAAACAATTTATCAGTTTTTTGATCATTTTACAGGGTATAAGCAAATAGCAATCCAAAACACACCCTAAAAACAACTTATTAGTTTATTGTCTTTTGGTACCACCATAAAGTAATTCAAACACTTCTTATAAAAATCCGGTTTAACACCACATAAGTTGTGATAAACACTTTTATTAAAAAACATAAGTTGTTTTAAATTAGCATTTAGCAATCCCAAACACCCCCTATAAGTACTACTATCGTGGAGAGTTTTAATAAGAACCTTTTCCACTTAAAGTGCTTGAAAAAGAACCTTGATTCTTATCTTGAAGTTTGTGAGAAATAACAAGTTTACTAGTTTTTTTTTAATTTTTTTCTTGACTTTATAATTGTTATTATTGATATATGGGAATGGGACCCATAAAAAGTATAAAAAGGGAGTTCTTATAAAAACTACCATTATAGACTTTTATGTGAGTTTTTGTTTTGATGAGATGATGATGTAGTAAGAAAAAGTACAAAAAAAGAGGTTCTTATAAGAACCTCCATCGGAAATACTCTAAGGAGAGGGAGGGACCCGCCAGGGGTGCAAAAGTAAGAATTGATCTGTCATTGTGAAAATAAGAAGTGATCATGATCATCCACCTCTATTAATCCAACAACTCACTTTAAATATAGTTTATAATTAAAAACAAAAAACAAATAAGGCTTTGTTTAGATCAAGTCAAGCATAAATTAGATAAAGTAAACTACAAATTTGGTCCTTGTGGTTTATCAAAAATAATACTTTTCATCTCTCTAGCTTCAAAATTACATGATAGCCATCATGGTTTGTAAAAACGTCAGGATTTGATCTCCTCTCTCACGGCCGTTAAAAAACTTCCGTTAAATGAAGACATTTTCGTCATTTTATCATATATTTTTCTGTCTTTATTCAATCAAAAATTCATGTATGAATAAAGATGTTTATGTGAATTAATCTATCTGAATAGATTGAAAAAAGTTTTATTTGAAAGAGTTTTTTCATAGATGGAAGGAGTGTTTTTCATTGGAAGATTGGGTTTGAAAAAAAACTTGGTTTTCTACATATAGTTTCTCCCTAAAAGTTTACTGAATAAACTACTTCTAATATCATAAAGCCACTACCAAACAGTCATATATAACTGAAAGAATAAACTACGAGTCTCATTAAACTCATTAAATTGTTAACAAATAGACCCTAAACATATTTTGTAGCTTTCAAATAACACCAATGAATTTTAAAAAATGTAACATATTATACCATTTCTCCAAAGACCACAAACATTTCACCCAAAAGCATCTCCAACAGCTATGCTAAAATAGAAAAAAAATGATATTTTAGCAACTTTTTTGCTCCATTAGCTATGCTATATCGTATGCTAAAATAGGAAAAAGAAGTGAGAGAAGGCAAAAATCTCCAAATTTGGAGAAATCTCTAAAACTCCATATTTAAGAGAGATTATTTTCCACCAATAGAAAACATTGAAGTTGTATGTTTAGGAGAGATAAATAATATTTTATTAATATAATTGATAATAAAATTGCTAAAATAGAGTATAACAGTTGGAGATGCTCTAACAATTTCCTAAATTCCCACAAAATAACAATACAAATACTTTCAATCTTCCATTAGAATTGCTTTCTTTCTTGAAATCCATCATATCATGAATCTAAAAACATCAAAAATAAACTGTAAGAAATTTGGATCAAATATCATCATCTATCTTTCACCAATTACTACAAACAGTAGCTCGGAATCATCTGCAAAAACTGCGATCTCGCCACAGGATCGTTCGAAAACCGACCCAAAACCGCAATGGTCGCCGTATTACTTCCAAATTTCTCGATCCCTCTAGCGATCATACAAGTGTGATTCGCTTCGACCACCACCATAACGTCTCCACCCAACAATGATGAAACAGTTTCCGCAATCTGCCTGCTGAGTCTTTCTTGAACTTGCAGTTTGAAACCGTGAAAATGCACGATCGATTGCAGAAGAGGTTTCGTAATCGGGTTCACTTCTTCACCCGATATGTATCCGATGTGAACGATCCCGTAAAACGGAAGTAAATGGTGTTCACAGAGTGACCATAACGATAAGTTCATTTCCGATCTAATGTGTTCTTTATAATTTATACGCCCAACGGTTGTTTTCAATGGAATGTTGGAAAACCCGTTGAGTTTCATCTCCAAGTTTGAGTCTTTGAAGTTCATGAGCCAGTTTACGAACCGGTTTGGAGTTCCCGTGAGTTCTTTTCTACACGGGTCTTGACCTAATGACCGTACAATTGAAGCCACGGCACTAGTCATGGTCGAACTAGGTCCGAGTCTGGAGTGAGACCGAGACGGGCACCAAGAATCTTGAACGGCGGTTCTTGAACGGATATTATCTAAACTTACGTCTCTACATCTTAAAAGACCGAAAAAGTCTAGCCAAGTAGCGGAATCGTCTTTTCCGAAAGATCCCGAGCCAGAACCGACTACGACCTTCACCCATCTCTCGTGATTGGAATCAAGAAACGCGCGTTCGAAATTTGGGAAGTGAATGTGCGAGCACTCGAGAACGACGGCAACACCCGTCGGCTTGATTCCATGTTCTAAAGCGAAACAAATCTCGTCGGCTAACCGTTGTGGATCTTGGAGCCGTTTGGCAAAGATATCGGCTACCCGAGAAAGCTTGCTGAGGCCCACAACTCGTTGACCAGACGGGATATAACCTACGTGACATTTGACCTGAAAAGGGAGCAAGCAAGACTCACAGAATGAGAAGAGATCGAGATCTCTAACAAGAACGAGTCCACCGGCTCCTCCAGCTTGCCCGATTCCATTTTCGACCCCCACTTCTGGGAATAATGCATCTTGGACTATCTCTTTCACATTTTGTTTGTAGCCTGGATAAGAGTAGAACAACCGGAAAAACTATTATAAACATTCATCAGCCAACAACTAGCTTATCAAACAGTTTGCCAAAAACCACAAATCAGCCCTCGGACTCCATGATTTTATACACAAAATGTCGAATTTGTGAGTTAAAAATTATTGTGATAACATGCGGAATCCTATTATATTACTCTCCAAAAGACCCTTTGAGAATAGAAGGGAGGCTCGAACATACACCTAGAAGAAATGGTCTAAGGGTCTGTTTGTTAGCAATTTAATGAGACTCACAGCTTATTCGGTCAGCTATACATGACAGCTATACATGACTGTTTGGTAGTGGCTTAAGGATATAGAAATTGGCTTATTCAGTAAGCTTCTAGGGAGAGCTTATGCAGAAAACCAAGTTTTTTCCATGCCTGCCCTTCCGAATTAAAAAAAAATATGCTCATTCCATCTATGGAAAAAAAAACCTCCCAAACAAAAACCTTTCCAATCTATAGACATATTAATCCACAAAAACAGCTTTATCCATACAAGACTTGATAGAGCTTCTAATGAGCATAGATTGTCACAGAGTGTCAAGAGGGGGTTAGAACTTAGAAAGGTACAGGTTGACCCACATAGTCGAATTCCTAGAATGATAGACTACTGTTCTAATGCCATGTACTCATGTAGGTTTGATTAGAAAATATGAACCTTGAGATGTTGCATTAGAAGCTCAATTACCATGTGGGAATATGTAGAACCCTATTAGAGAGGAGGTTCCAACATATATCGAGAAAAATTTAACATAATAGCCAAAATCCTTTTTCTTTATGTATGATTTCATATGCCAAAAGATTTGAATCGATCTTGAGCGAAACCAGCATATAATAGAGCTCAAAAGCACAGCCAAATAATAAGCTTTAGGTGACCTCACAAATAAGCTAACTAATAAAACAACAGAATAATTGTAACAACTTGTACCACATTGACAGAAAACTAGATTTGTGCATGCATTACAAGCTCAAAGTTGTAGGCTACCAATAATGGTTTTAAGTTGATCATTAAGTTATTGGGAAAACTAATACAAAAAGAAAAAAGAAAAAACGAAAATTGTATCACATTTCACATGGATAGAAAACTAGATTTGTGAGATTATAAGCTTAAAGTTGTGGCTACCATTAAATTCCACCATGGTTTTAAGTTGATTTGTAAGTTATTAAGAGAACAGGGGAAAATTGTAACAACCCACATCAAATGCATAGAAAACTACATCTCTATGCTCATTACAAACTCAAAGTTGTGGGCTACTAATAACTTCTCTAATTGGTTTTAAGTTGATATGTAAGTTATTGAGCGAAAATGTTACTTTGGGCAAACTAATTGCAACAAACCCATGTCACATGGATAGAAAACTAGATTTCTAAGCTTGTTACAAGCTCAAAATTGTGAGCTACCAATAACTTCCACCATAGTTTTAAGTTGATTTGTAAGTGATTGGTCAAGAAAAAGAGGAAAATTGTAACAAACCTAATCACATGGATAGAAAACTAGATTTGTAATCTCATTACACACTCAAAGTTGTGAGCTACCAATAACTTCCACCATGGTTTTAAGTTTGATTTGTAAGTGATTGGGCAAGAAACATGGGAAAATTGCAACAAAGCCCGTATCACAAGGATAGAAAACCAGATTTGTGACCTCATTGTAAGCTCTAAGTTGTCGGCTACCAATAATTTCCACCATGATTATAAGTTGATTCATACTTTATTCAACCAATAAGAGTAAAAAGAAAGAGGATAGAAGAAGAGCCTAACCTCTGGTTCCTTCACGAAAGGCCTTCGCAACACGAAGAGGGGTCTTTCTAAGACCTTCTCTGTTGATATCTTCACCCAAACCCTGCAACAAAACCTTCACTGCATCTTCAATGGCAATAGTCTCTGGTTCTTGCTCAAAACCACCAAGTTTCACTCCATTTTCTAACACCACATTATAATGACCTTCATCTAAAGCTCCCATCGAACACAAACCCTAAAAAAAAATCCTCAAAATCCCAAATCGAATCCTTCCCTTATTCCGCCAATCACTCAATTGAAAACACCCAAATTAGTAAGCAAAATTAGGCAAAATCCAGATCGAAATTCCTCCAATCAAAATCAGAAAACAATCGGGAATTCTACACACAAACACACACAGAGAATGATTGTTCGAACAACGAACAAACAAAATCCCTAAATGGATCGAAGAAAGGTAAGCCACTGGTTAGAGATAATGGCAAGTTGGCAGAGAAAGAAAGAAAGAAGATGAGTAAAATCGGACGGGTGTGTTGTGTATGGAATTTGTGTTGAAATTTATAGAGATGAAAGGTGTAGCATATGCCGTTGATTTTGGAATGAATGGTTTTATATTCGATTATTAAATTGATAAATTAGATCCAATCCTAACCTTGGATCTTCATTGGTGAAATTAGGGATTCATCGGCGGTTGTGTCTTCATCTTCCGTCAGCTTCAAGTGGGACCGTTGAGCTGCGAGATCTGGGTTGCCATGCCGTCGTTTTCATCCACTTTAGGGTTTATGCGTGTGGAGTATATAGATACAGGTATATATGTATATACAAACATGGAAACCTCAAATCTTGCAACCCACATCTTAACCGTCGGATTTATGATCGGCGGTTACAATAGATATGTGCATCAGGTTCAGGTTGGGGTTCGGTTCTAACAGTCGTATAAGGGATGTGCTTAGTGGTTCACAAGTGTAAGCATTTGATGAAGTCTTCCGCAGTTTGGAGATAGTGATACTTTTGGGTTTTAGTAACACCCGTCTTTATTATAGACTGTTCATATAGAAAGAATGTGTGTATTGGGTTAAATATTAAATTGTGGTGGTAGATGATTTATTTATTGGTGTATTTAGAAAATTTTAAATTAGTTGTTATTTCCATATTTGAGGGTGTTACACCCAATATTTTTAATTAAAAAAAACAGAAAAATAAAAATAAAATAACCGTCGATCATGAATCCAACGGTTAAGATGTGGGTTGCAAGAGTTGCAATCTTTTTCATGGTTGCAAAATATCCTTCCACTATATATATATAGGAGGTTAGTGGGAAACCTACGAGCCTTTTTGGTTGGTTTTTCATAAGTCGATTATGGATAAACTTGTCTTTATGGGTTAATCTTTATTTTACACTAAGCTCTTAATGAGTTAAGTTGTGTGTTTAGATAAATTTGTTTGTCTATAGGACGAAAGACCAATGGGTTCGAGGGAGGTAAAAAGAGAAAGTTGGATTATTCCTGGGCATTTCTGGTATTAATTTGTTTAGGGTGGCTTAATGGGGACAAGTGAAGGGTCTTGGCTTATTCCATATAGTCATTTTAGTTTAATGACTTAACGATTAATACATAAAGAAACAATAACGTATGGTTGAGTGAATAAGTTGACCAGACCATTAAGCTCATTAAGTTGTAAGTAAGCAACCCCTAAATTGTCTGTATAGATTGGAAAGGATCCAGCTTCGACAGAGTCGGACCTAAAAAAATTTCAAGTTGTGGCACTATTTGACTCTAAGAAATATATATATATATATATATATATATATATATATATATATATTATAAAATCAATATTAGCCTAGTGGTCAGTTTATTGTTTTTTATATGTGAGGTTTTATTGCAAGTTTTTGAGAAACATAATAAATATGAAATTAAAAGTTAAAAACCAAGAAAATGACACTAAGAAGACTCGTATTCGAGTCTGGGATGGAAGAAAAACCTTGCAAACCAACTCTATCAACATGAACTTATGTCATCGTTGTAGTTTCAAAATATATAGGATGACACAACATATTGATACAATGACACTTTTCATACAACTATAATTTTTTACATTGCAACGAAGGAATAAAGCGTTGGCACGTGTTATCGTATGCATTACATTGGTCCATCCCTGACGGTTGGTGGTGAATGGGAAGGGTAGATGGGACCCGGCTCACAAATACGGGTCGGGTCAACAACACACATATGATTACATGATGTTGATAATGGAGGCCACCAACCCACCATGGAAGTGGAAATGGACTTCAATAGTCATTTGGAAATTTGGCATATTTTTTTATCCCCATAGAGCCTAGATGTATACAGTCTAGTTTGACAAAATGTTTATTTAGAGATTAAATTTTTGTGTGTGTTTAGTTTATAAGAGTTGAATAAAATTAAATTTCATTTTTTAAAAATAATTTATAAAAATAATTAAATTATCTTTTATTTATTGATTATTACATAACGGATATTTTTAATATATTTTAAAACATTATTTATATTACTATATAAAAATTTTAAACCCGTTATTGTACAAATTTTTGTACAATAACATTTATCATTCTTACAATGTTACATTTAACACCTTACAATTACTTATTTAATTTATTTTATATCAATTACTTTTTCATTTTTCATTTTAAACCATTATCATATTAACATAAATAATCGTATATGAACAAAAATGCAATGAAAAAATACGTTCATTTTTTTACAAATTATACCATTATAATCGTCTCGTCAATATCTTCAAAACGAGTCCAATATTGAATATTTTTTTATTTAACCGTAATTATAAATATCATGAATATCTACAAATAAGATTGTTTTACATCCTTACACTTTATTTTATTTTCATCTTTAACATATTAAAAATACATAAACCAACTAAAGTATATTAAAAACACGTTTTATCAATTCATTTTATTTTGAAAAAGTTACATTGTAACACACATAACAAATTATTGAAATAGTTCACATAAATCACCAACTAGCGAATTCCGTATAGCGAAGTGATATTTGTTATCCTTGATTTGATTACACTATAAGCATGAAATTGTTGGAATTTACGTCTATCTTCAACTGCCCCTTTTGCCCTTTATTTAATTTTTTAAATAAATTTGAAAGATAAAAATAAACTTTTGCACCCGTCGCATTGTGCGGACATATAACTAGTTACAAATAATTAAATTTTCATAAAATACCAACTACCCAATGAGAATTGGCAAAGAAATAGACCCTTAGGTAGCGCTTGGTACGCATACATGATTGGACGGGACGGGACTAGACAGAACTGGACAGAACAGAACAAGAGGCTAGGATAGGACTGGACGGGACTGGACAGGACAAGACAAATGTCTGTCTTGTGTTTGGTATGGCTAGGACACAAGACTGGACAAATTTCCCTAAAAGTTTTTTGATGATTTTATATATCATATAATAGTTATAAATAACACAAATAAAGTATATCTTTAAATAATTTAATTAAAAAAATTTATTTTTTAAACGATTTTCATACATATAAATACATAGAAAAACAAGGGTAGGAAATTTGAATAAAGAATATGAAATAATTGATGGTAGTTCGAAAAAATCTGATTCATATAAAGAAAATATAATATTTGATTCAATTTGAAACATCTTAATGAATTGACGGATGCATAGTTACAGTGACAGGTAAAGATAAATGCGATGGGTGACCCATGAAGGACGGTAGTTGTGAAAAACGTGAAAGATAGTGGATGGTGATGGTGCAGGGTGGTTGTTATGGTTGATGTGGTGGAGGTATAGGTGGTTGACGATGGTAGTGGTGGTGCCGGTGGACAAGGGTAATAAAGGTTATTGTAGTGGAGGAAGAGGCGGAGGTCACCGACGGTAGTTGGCGGTAAGCGTCGGTGGCGGCGGCGACAATGGGTGGTGGTGATCGGTGGAGGTGGCGATAG
The DNA here is from genome assembly GCA_023525745.1 of Arctium lappa. Classification (NCBI taxonomy): domain Eukaryota; kingdom Viridiplantae; phylum Streptophyta; class Magnoliopsida; order Asterales; family Asteraceae; genus Arctium; species Arctium lappa. The sequence goes on from CM042063.1 coordinate 51,725,497, forward strand.
GCGGTGGTTGTGGATGTGGTGGAGGAAGTTGTAGTAGTGGAGGAAGAGGTGGAAGTGGTCGACGATGGTTGGTGGTGGCTACCGGTGGCCGTTGATGGTGGTGGCGGCCAAAGGTGGTGGTGGCGGCCAAAGGTGGTGGTGATCGGTGTTAGTGGAGGTGGTCGACGATGGTAGTGGTGGTGGCGATGACCGATGGTTGTGGAGGTGGTGGATGAGGTTGTTATGGTGGAGAAATAGGTAGAGGTGGCCGATGGTGGTTGGCGGTGGCTACTGGTGGCCGTCGATGGTGGTAATGGTGGTGATGGGTAGTGGTGACCCTTAAGACTAATACCATATTAGGATTATACATCAAATAGCGGTAAATCAATGATTTTTAGTTTATGTCTCACTTTTGTCCCATGTTGTTCCACCTATTTTGGTGGAACAAGAAAATACAATTTTTTGTCCCACCTTGTCCAGTCTTTGTTCCATGTCGCGCCAAACATGGGACAGTGAATTTTTGTCCTGTCCCGTCTCATCCAGTCTGCAAACCAAACGCACCCTTATTGTTATTGCATCTAGAACATCAATGTGTTCCAAATTGTTAAATTCAAAGAAAATAAAATGTTTATTAAATATTTAAATATAAATTATTAATACAATAATAATTATTTTGTTGGAGAAATTTTGATTATAAAAAAATGTAAACATGTCTAACATAGGTGAGTGAGATATATTTTTATAAAAAGGAAGAGCGAATTACATTTTCGTCCATGCGGTTTACTAAAAATTTGGTTCTCGTCCCATGACTTCACTAATTACATTATAGCTCATGTTGTTTACATTTCATTTTGATTTCGGTTGTTGGGTCTAACAACTATCAGCCGTTGCTGTAAATTTACCCTTCACATGCAAGTCATGTAAGGGTATTTTGGTCATTTTTCACAAGGATGATATCTGTAATTTAGCCACCTTAATAATATACAAATTCATAAACTGAATCATCGATCATTTTCTTACTATTAATTCAAATTTATAACAACAAAACCCTAAAATTAAGTCACTAATTTATAATTACCTTTTTGTGTTTACATTGATCATTTTCTTACCATTAATTAAATTCAAACGAACCGCCAAAAAAAAATCCTAATCTAAAAACAAGTCAATATGTTATTGAAGGTTTATGAATAAAATTTGGTCAAAGATACATCACCCAACAACCTTGTAGAGATGGAGATGGTTTGACTTGGACGTTTGGTTCGTAGAATGAAATTTGATGGAATTGGAATCCATTGAAAGAAATTGACTTTGAAGAAATTGAAATGAAATTTGATGAAATTTAACCACACGTTTGGTTGGTAGGAATTGGATGAAATTCCATTCTTTCATTTTAGCTAAGGAATGATAAATTCCTTGATTTGTGGAATTCAATGGAATTCAAAGAATTCCACATGATCAATAGGTGAACCAAACAAAAGAATTGAAATTTGGTCAAAGGAATTATCCATTCCAATTCCTTTAAAATCCATGAACCAAACACCCCCTAAGGGTTTGTTTGTTTAAAAAAAAAACATCTTAATGACTCTTAAGTCTGAATCGTTCAGACTTTTTTACACATAACCCCTTATTAATCATAACTAAAATAAGACTTTAGACCTCTTAAAAAACAAACGACATCTAAGTAAAAATACAACAAAAACACAAGAGTTCGAAAGATTTTGACCTCTAGATCTTCATCGCTGCAAAAACAGAGATTTTGACCTCTGCAAAAACCATCTTTGTTTGTGCGAGATTATGAGCGCTGAGAAAGAGACGAAAGAGAAGGTGAGGGACAATGTTTTTTCAGAGCATTTCAGAGCAACAACCACTGAAGTTGATGTCGTCGGTATTTTGCCGATGGATATGTGTTCGTGCGAGGTAGAACATAGGGGGAGGAGATGTACGCCGGAGGGGGGAGGAAAGATGAATGGCAGTTGTGGTTCTTGAATATGAGATTTAGATCATGATTATGATTTGGAAATCAAATCCACGAAATAATTTGATCTATGGACAGTATCATTGTGGTAAAGGTCGTAATGCCAGAGGATAAGTATCACACCAAATCCCATCAATTGAATCACTTTTTCGAGAAATACGAGACATCTAAGTCACACAAGTAAAGAGATCTATTCAGTGATAAGAAAAAGAAAAAACGTAACAATAACAAATTCAAGTTTAAAGGGATGATGGTCTTCAGATGGTTTAAAGTTTCAGAGTTTTTTATTTTTATTTTTGTTTTTTCGTTGTTTTTGGAATTAGAAATAGGCGTACTTATGCATTACATACTTATACATTATAAAGAATTATATCAAACCTCCCTTAACCTCATCAATTTTACAAGTTATATTTATTCATAAACAACATATCGAACCTTGATCGTCTTTAAATGAAAACAACGAGCATAAGAAAATAAGGGTTTGATCTAACACGATAAGCATCCCTTGAGGACGAAACTGACATAATTTGGAATCCCAGAAGCTCTTGAAAGACGTGTTCTGCAAGAGCTTATGTGGTACCAAATTGAAAACTGATCCAATTATGAATCAAACACACACCTCCCTTCGATCTTTTGTGTGAAATGGGGTGTTTGTTGTATTTAAATCAATATTCATAACAACAATCTTTTAAAACAATGAAACCACCCTACTTCAAGTACTCATCCAAAGTGGGCATTGTAGTCATTTTAATGGAGGTTACATATGAAAATTTGCAGCTGACCTGTGCATAGCAGTCTATGTTCTTATAGGGAGCTTGTGCATGGCAGCATTCACTCTCTCATCAGATATAGTTTTGTGGGTATCATAGAAATCTAGTATTTCCATTGATATGTTTTTCACCTGTCAAACATATAATCAACACATCATAAATCCACTCAGAACTCTGTATCTTGAGACAGAGTTAAGGTCTGCATACATCCTACCCTCTTGACCTATCTTCACGTGAGATATACTGGGTTTGTTTGGTTTGATTTTAAAAATCCAGTCAAAACTCTGTATCTTGAGACAGAGTTAACGTCGGCATACATCCTACCCCCGACCCTATATTCAGTTGGGATATACCGGGTTTGTTTGGTTTTACAAATCCACTCAAAAGTCAGTATCTTAAGACAGAGTTGAGGTTTGCATATATTCTACCTCCTTGACCCTATCTTCAGTTGGGATATATTGGGTTTGTCTGGTTTTATAAATCCAATCAAAAGTCTGTATTTTGTGACAGAGTTAAAAGATCTTCATACATCCTACCCCCAACTATACCTTCAAGTGAGATATATTGGGTTTGTTTGGTTTGGTCTTATAAATCCAGTTAAAACTTTGTATCTTGAGACTAAGGGGTCGTTTGGTTTGCAGGATTTGGTAGGATCTGACACTGAATTCCATTCCAATTTTGTATTTGGATTAAAAGAAATTCCAGAATTGAAATTCCAGAATTGAAATCCCACAAACATTGGATTTATAAATCCCATGGGGTAGTTGGTATTTCACGGGATTTCATAAGATTTGTTAGTAATAATGTTTTAAAATATGTTAAAAATATTCTTTTTGTATTGACCGATTAATAAATTTTTATAATTATTTTTTATAAATTATCTATAAAGAATGAAATTCAATTCAATTCCAAATCCTTCTACGAATCCAAATCCCTCCAAAACATTCAGTCAAACCAAACGGGCCCCGAGATAAAAGGGTTGGATATACTGGATTTGTTTGGTTTGGTTTTACAAATCCAGTCAAAAGTAGGAGGATAGGGGTGAGGTAAGGTACGGGTGCGGGTGCGGGGCGGATACAAGATGCATGGTCCTATGGAGAAATGACAAGTATCCCATATCCGCCTCATTGTCATCCCTACGACCAAGATCCTAACGATGCATTCAATGTAGAGATGTATGAGCAAAAGCAGGCGTACCACGTTCATGTCGACTCGTAGATCTTCGAACCAAGCCGTGTTTTCTTTCTCTTTGAGCACGCTAGCTACATATATGCAGGCTAATCCAATCAGATACGGTGGGTGTATGAGAATTAGATCCGTCTTATAGGTGTCATTCACAAGTCCCCTACACGATTCAATACAACACGTCAGGATTAGACTTGCATGATCACACCGCCATTCTGCTATTTAGGTGACAAAAACGAGTCACAGAAAGAAGAAATCACGCTACGAATGATAAAAAGCGTGAAATTGATTGGAACGAAAATGTTATAAAGATTGTCAAAGGAACATGTCGGGAAAAAGTCAACTAGTTGACGACCAAGGTGTTACCAGGTCAGCTGAGTTGCATCGCTCATCCCAGCATCCTGAACCAACCTGTTCAAGATAAACCAAACCAACCATGTAAATCCCACGCAAGATAGAGTCTGGGGACCAAATGATCAATTGATCAATGGCCCAGCAATATTCGGGTTACTAGTAGATCCCAACCTTCTTAGATGTCAAGGGTTCAAGCCTCACCAAAAGTTCACGGGTGTGTCTAGGTTTTCAGGGTCTTGGGCCAAAGGGTCAATGGCCCAACAGTATCTGCGTTACCAATAGATCCCAACCTCCTTGGAGGTCAAAGGTTCCAGCCTCCCCAGAAGTTAAGGCATGTATGTGAGTTTTGCAGTATATAAATATTATATACTTCAAAAAAGGTAGGGTCTACGGGTAGAGTATACGCAAACGTTTCGTCTATCCCGAGGGGTAGAGAGGGTTGTTTCCATAAATGCCCCTGGCTTGTATAAAAAGGGAACAAGAGATGCTTACTGAGATAACGCACGATAAGGATGGAACACAACAAGATAATAGTTTAATGCTTCCAAAATTTTCATTTCCATCTCAAGTATCTCCTTTATTTCACATCGGTACTTTTCATCCGAATCTGCAACAAAAACGGAATATTGCTAACAGTGCCATTTCGGGACTTAAATGTTACATCCCTCTGTCCCAAAATAAGCCTCCACATTTCAATTTAAGTATGTCCTAAAATAAATGTCTACTTTCAAAAGTAAGTGTGTGCTTTCCAATTCTACCCTTAATTATGAGATGAAAAGATTCATTACTCTCTTTATTATTAATGGTACAACTGTCATTTAGTTAATTACAAAGTGTAATACCTGTCATTGTTGACATTTATTTTGGGACGGAAGGAGTAATTACGAAAAAGGATATTGCTTAAGTTTAAGAAAAATAGTTACGGAGTTTCTTTATGTAGAACACGAGAAGTCTTGCTTGCACAGTGCTTTCTTCGGACTTTGACGCCAAGTACAAGCACGACGGAGCCACAAGCCGTGGATCAAATTCACTCAAACTTCTCCTGAAGGCTCACGAAGACAACCACTTAGCAATATTTCTAAATCTCAATCAAGATCAAAAAGATGTGAAAATGTATTAAGCAATTCCTAGAACGTATTAAACAAAAAAGATCTTGAGGGCCGGCTCAACTGACAAATAAAGATTAGGCCTTGGATCTCCTTCCCAGGTCGCCAGTTTGAGTCTCCTCAGGGCGACTGGCGATTTTCCTGGCTATTATCTCCTGGGCCCCATGGGATTAGTCAAGGTTTGCACAAACTGGCCTAGACACCCACCATTACCAAAAAAACAATAAATAGAACACGAACACGCATACAAGCCAAGCACGTGTATATCAATCAGAGTCTATAGAAATACCTTATATAAACACGTCTCATATATGTTACAGCAGTCGCTATGACCCTGAAATAGTAACATAATAAAGAATTTCAAACCCGCGTGAACTACATGACAAGACGTTAAAAACCAAAGGTGGGGTGGGGGATTGATGCATGACGTGAAAGTATGCAAGTTTTATGGATGCATTACAGTTTATGATCACTAACGGCCAAATTAACACAGAAGAGTATAGCTAATATAGTGAAGATATGTATTTATAACGACAAAAACTTGAGGCTAACCTTTGCCTCACTTTCACATTTTGAGCCAATCTCGCAATGTCTGGAAAGGAAAAAACAGAAGGAGAAGAAATACAAGATTAAGAAACTTTTGATATTCTACAAGCAATCTAGATGCAAACAAGAGCATGCAGCAAGTGCATTATCGTGTCGATTAGAGATGCAATTCTTAGATAGTTCCCAAATTGGAAAAGCTATAGATATCAATTTATGTAGTGTGATAAGCTTCATAACTTTCAGATTTATCATCTTTTAAAAGTATAAACCCAAACCAAACTGTCCTAGTAAATCCCACTCGAAAGTAGGGTTTGGTGGGGTGGGATGCGCAAACCTGAACTCTACCACAACAAGCAGAGCAGTTGTTTCCGTAAAGACCACAACTTGTGCTAAAAAAAAGGAACCTTTGCTCTCCCCAGCCATTTTGGGTATGGGCGGATTCTTCCCCCAACTAACGAAGAAATCTTGGCGGAATTGCCACATATGAAATTTAGTATTTTCCAATGAATAAAGTTACGTAGTGTCTTTTTTCTTTCATAAAGGGGTTCATTTGATGGTCAGAGGCGAATTGAAAGCTAAGTAGTGGTGATTCTAAAGATGTCTCCTACGTTACCCATAATATGTGAAAGAGTGTGAGCAAACAGGCTTTAAAAGTATGCCATCAGCTATTATAAAACTATTAGGGTGAAGAACCAAAAGTCTAACAAGGTAGAGGAGGTGGACATCCTTACAGAATGAGTGGAAGGTCTAGGGTTCAATTCCATATGCCACCCACCAGCCTACGGACACACGATTTACCTCCTCCCTAGTCTCTGATGGTCATGTGACCGGTGGGGGCATTCAAGAGGCGGCGACATACCTTTTTTACAGAATACATAATATATACAAGGACCAGTTCAAATAAAAAGGCTAAATATCGTGAGAAGGTAAGAACTGAAGGTTAAGGGAATGTTCATATGTGAATCACGGGGAAACTTCGTATGAATATGCATATGTGAACCCATACGAATAATCTATAACGTCCATTCACATATGCATCTTCAAATAGATTTTTTCAATGATTCACATATGGACGTTCACTTAACCTTCCCTTCTTAACTTCTAAAATATTTAGCCTTCTTATTTGAACCTCCCACTATATACATATATATATATATAGTTATATAGACACACACAGATATTAAAACCATCAATGCAAAGTTCGATTTTGTTTCATTTAGTGAAAGCTCGATTCTAAAGAAAGAAATATATGGAATCCTAATGGAAGCACAAATCAATATAGCTGATTAATCCGAATTTTTCTAACACAAATACATACAGAACAAAGTGTTATCAATAATCATATCCATAATCCCCAAATAACTCCACAAATCAAATTTCAGCAATATCCACACCTTTTTCAAGTCATAGTAGACAAAATCCCACCACGTATGATTAATACCAATCCAAATTGATAACCAACAAGTTACGAGTTCAACAAAAACGAAATCCCCCAAATAAATACCACGATTTCAATCGACGATAAATAAACTTATAATCAATCAAATCTGAACCAATAAATAGACATAGATATAGAGGCAAAAATAGAGATATACAATTAGTCATATGCAATTTGATGAGCTTGAAATCATCGAGCGTAATTCCTCTCTCCTTATCAATATTATGAACCACATCCACTTCTTCTTGGTCCAATAACTCTTTGCTGTAAACACACAAACGAAACCAGATACATAAATCATGAATCAGTAATTGTGGTTTACTGATTTCAAAAAACCAATCGATACGATCAAACAAAAAAGTTTTGAAAACATGAAACCCTATCGTTGATCGGAAAAGGAGGGAAACGGAATCTTAGTATCTTACTAGTGCGTGGATGTCCAGAAATTAGTCGCCATTTTCTTGTGGTGGGAGAAAAGCAAAGCAAATTCCGAAAATTGAAGTTTTGCAGAAATTTGCAGGTTACAGAGATGGAGTTTTTTGTGGGCTAATCTAATTGTATTGAATGCGCGCCGAGGCCTATCTATTATCATAAGTGTTGCGTTTGGTAATTGGATCATGAGTTATGGTCCGTTTGTTTGTTTTTTTTTTTTTTTTTTCGGTAGATGGAATGAACAGATGCAATATTCAAAAACTTAATTGGAAGGTAATCCGATATGATTTTATGTATTCTAATAATAACTTGTGACTTTTGAGCCAAATGGGCCAAGTTGAGTCAACCCATCGTCACTTTTTTTTTTTTTTTTTTTATTTATCGTGTGATTATCAAAATTATATTACTAGCTTTATAAATTGGTATCTAAATAAAAACGTATGTGTATCCTAACCGGTTAAGTGTTACATTTACATTTGTATGATAATATTTACGTTTTTTTCAATTTTAAATATTTTGTAAATAATTATATTAAAAAACAATGTATTTATTTCAATTTCATAATTTCGTTATTAAACTTCAAAAACCAATAATAAGAGATCGAATAGACTTCTAATGAACATTTGATTTCACCTTTTTAACTTTGTTTGTAATTGCTATTTTTAATGGAAAGACGAGATAACATTAACTAAAAAAAACATTACAAGGAAAATTTACAGATATAAAAATAGGAAACAAGTCAAACTCTAAAAATATATATCTATATATATATATATATATATATATATATATATATATATCCACTTTAATAATTTCCATTTAATTTTGTCAAAAAAATAATTAAAAAAAGGATCCACTTTAATTTTTGAGTTAATTTTATATTATAACTGATTTAAATCACAGGTCTACAAACGGGACTAGGCCCAATATCGGTCCTTGTATGAGCCCAATATTAGCTCGGTAAGGCCCAATAAGCCCATGTGTTTATTATGTAGTCCTTTTTAGAGTAAATTACGATTTTTGTCCCTGTGGTTTCGAAATTACTGTTTTCGTTCATATTGTTACAATTTATTGTAAATATTTCCCTCAAGTATAAGGGACTAAAATAGTAAGCAATTGTAAACCACAGAGACCGAAACAACATTAAATTGTAAATCATAAAGATGAGAATAACAACAGATTACAAACTATAGGGACGAAAAAAGGTCCTGACCTAAAATTATAGGACCGAACTTGGGCCCGAAGCTTGATCCGGAACCCAGTCCGAGTTTTGAAAACCCTATATTTATATAAAAGTGTTATGTAAGTTTTTTTTATTATTATTTATGAATATGATATATTTAATTGAGGATTAGATTAAACACTTTAAACATTACATTTACAATAAAAAAAATGAAGAGTTGAAAAAAATTGAAAACTTGAAGAAGAAAAAATCATCGAAAAAACTTTAGAAAACTGATCCATAGACGTAACCAGCCCTAGTCATGTAAGCGCTTCCAAACGGTCTTAGGAATGAGTCGTATGGCCTTCAATTTCCAGATCAAAACGTAATTGGATCACGATTGTCGAGCCATAATCGGTCTCAGTTCTCCTCCGGACCAGGTTGCAGGTTGGACCGTCTCTAGTTTATTAGTTATGTTTTTATAATGTATTCTTAAAATTATTTGATATATACTTATTTTTGTAAGAAATTTGAAGTGTTTTATTAAACTTCATTGAAAATTTATTATGTGGATTAAAAAATATATATTAAACAATAACTAAAGCAAATTTCATTTTATTTTAGAGAGACTCAGGAAAAAAAATCAACGAACTTTCCCGTTTTGAATTATTAAGGTTATATTTGGCAAAAAAAAGCTAGCTTCATCTAGCTTATAAGCTAGTGTACATGTTTGGATGACCATCAGCTACAAGCTAGCTTATAAGCTAGTTTGTCAAACAAAGCCTAAGGCTATGTTTGGCAAAAAAAAAAAACTAGCTTATAAGCTAGCTTTTTTTCCTGATACGTGTTTGGATGACCATAAGCTAGCTTATTGAAACGCTACTCAAAGTAGCGTTTTGAAAAGCTAGCTTATAAGCTATAAGCTAGCTTATAAGTTAGTTTGCCAAACAAAGCCTAAATATCTAAACTATTTTTTGAATGAAAAGATCACTAGAAGGGTACTCGTGCAATGCAGCGATATACATAACGATTTTAATGTTTCATTTTATATTTTTGCCGATTTACAATACAATTTTGGATGGTTTTGAGAAAGTGATAATGTTTTTTTATAAATTTGTTTAATTTAGGTTTAATAATATAATGTTTTTTATATAAAAAAATTAAGTCTTTTGTTAGAATTCTATGATTATCTTATATATTTTAATGACATCTAGAAAAAATAACCAATTACATATTTAATAATATAATTAAAACAAATTTATAGTAATATAATATATTAATTAATAGTGATACATGGAAATGTCTGTATAAAAAGAAGGTCCTACACATACCAAATTGGTGGGTGTTAGAAGCCTTCAGTAGTAATATGTATCTTGTGCTTTGATACTTGTAAATTAAGATGTTTTTAAAATCTTGCATAAAATGATGGTACCTTGTGCCTAATAATTTGTATTTAAGAGTTTTTTATTTGTGCTTTATAATACTAGAAACGTACTCGTACAATAATGACATCTAGAAAAAATAACCAATTACATATTTAATAATATAATTAAAACAAATTTATAGTAATATAATATATTAATTAATAGTGATACATGGAAATGTCTGTATAAAAAGAAGGTCCTACACATACCAAATTGGTGGGTGTTAGAAGTCTACAGTAGTAACATGTATCTTGTGCTTTGATACTTGTAAATTAAGAGATTTTTTAAAATATTGCATAAAATGATGGTACCTTGTGTCTAATAATATGTATTTAAGAGTTTTTTATCTGTGTTTTATAATATAGATATAGATATAGATTAAATTGTTTAATTTTTAATGATTAATTCCTTAAACATTTTTTTAATAAATAAACCATCGAATTTTTAAATATTGATTACTTACATTATTTTAACCGAAACAAACGTACCTGAAATTGGGTAGAAATGTTTTAAAGTTAAAAAATTAACGCTAAATCAGTTTTATCATTCTCAAACCTTACATCATCGAAACCCCTCGCCATCCTTCCTTGTCATTTCATAGTCGTCCATTTTCTACCATCGCTGTTGGACTCTACCATCGATCGACCTTTATTTGCTTATTGATTATTGACATGTGTTTTGAATTTGTGCATGATTTGCTTGTCGCTACTAATTACAGTATTATTATATGTTACATTATATATATCATTTTGTTTTGATGAAAAAAAAAATTGTATATAACCCTTATCTCAAACATGAATCATAACAACTAATCATGAGTCAAAATCAAGAATAATATCAAAATGTATGAAATCATGATGTAAATATGAGATAACTTGATATTAAATTTTTTATAATGGTCATATCCAATTGAAAGACGACTATGACTTTTTTTTATAAATCCTGATGTCTATGATATTTAAGATTTTTTTAATCTACAAAATTTATATAATACATCCAAATAATTTAATAGTACTACTCAAAATAGGTATTAACTGTACAATGGGATACAGCTAGAGCGAGGTCTTATTGGTCTTGGTTCGACCCATGGTCACATGATTCGCTTTGTTGCTTTCGGACTCGGGCTCCCCATGACACCCTCTCTCCCTTATCCACTTTCACCTCATTCACCTTGGTCCTCCGTTTAAGCTCTAACACCTGCACTTGCCACGACTTTTTCCACTGTGCCTTCTCCTCCGATCTGATATTAGACCATAACCCTTTCTTCCCAGAGAACCCCAAGTGAAAGCCCTTCACCATGTTACCATCATATATAGCTCGACAATATGGGTCAGATAACGTCTCATACGCCTCCTGGACCTTGAGAAACCTCAAGGTATACTCATCAACCTGCTCTGGAGGCGATACGTCCGGGTGGTACTTCAACGCCATTTGCTTGTACGCTCGTTTGATATCAGAGAGCGTCCCGCTCTCCGATATACCCAGTAAGTCATACAGGGTCTCTTCCGAGGACGACATGTAGAGGTCGTCGGCAGTGACAAACAAGGGTGGTAAATTAGGGATTTTTCTAATTGAAATTACAGGTTTTATGATATGGGTGTTGATGAAATTGGAGGAAATATGGTGTGATTGAGATTGAGTGAATTGATTTGAAGGGCCATGGAAGTGGGTTTGAATGTATGAAGAGATGGTTTTAGAGCTTATCATTTTGGTTTGTGTTTCTTGAATTGTTGAAGAAGATATTGTGTGTGTATATATATATACTATACTTTACTAGTTGTCTTGCAAATTGAGAATTTTTCTAATTAAAAAAAATGTTAATATTTAATTTTTAAATAATATGACTAAGCATATTATATTATCACATGTCTTTAAAAAATATGAAAAAATTTACTATAATCATAAAGACTAAGGTGTCGTTTGTTTTTTAAGAGGTCTAAAGTCTGAAGTCTTATTTTAGTTATAATTAATAAGAGGTGATATGTAAAAAGGTCTGAACGATTCAGACTTAAGAGTCATTAAGAGGTTTTTTTAGAAAAAACAAACAACCCCTAAGGGTCTATTTGTTTACCTCTTAATGGTTCAATTAAGAGACAACATTTGAATTGTTAAAAGGTAAATCTTGTTTGACAAAAAAAATGTCTGTCCCTTAATGGTTCCAAAACCTTCTGAATGATTTTGTGTTTTGACCCTGCCTTAACTATTCAGAGCCCTGATTTCATCCTGAACAATTAGCAAACAACCATATTTTATTGGGAAATTGACCCAAATGGCCAAAACATGGGGAGTGATTGGTCTCCTAGCCATTCCTCTCCCTAACTTGTAAAAATGTCCTTAAGGACGCAAATAGAGTCCCAGGACGTAAATTGCGCCCCAAGAATTTGCGCCCCTATGCACCACCACTTTCTTCCCTATGCAATTTAGGTGTAAGTGGGTCTCATTTCAAACTTTCTTCTCTTTTTACCCACCACCACCACGTGTATGTATGTACATCACCATCTTTCTCCAAGACATTTTTGCGTCCTGGGGCGCAAATTCTTGGGGCGCAATTTGCGTCCTGGGGCTCTATTTGCGTCCTTAAGGACATTTTTTCAAGTTAGGGAGAGGGATGATTAGGAGACCAATCACTCCCCATGCTTTGGTCATTTGGGTCAATTTCCCTATTTTATTTCGCATTATATCATAAGAACTTTTTAATCATTCTACACCTAACCATTCAACAACTGACAAACAACCTATAATCTTTGAAATCACCTTCAATTACTGATATTCGTCATATATTTAACATATTATTTATGTTTTAACCAGATAACATACATGAAAACAATCATATACCTAATTATTTGGACGTTTTGAAAACAAAATATTGGAGTCTTTTTATATGTTTGATTTATTACCTTCACTTCATTTTTTGTTACTTTACTTATATGAAACACCTATTTATAAATTTTAATTTATTGAGGATTTATATTTGAATTTTCGTGTATATTATACTGCTTAAATTTAAAAGTTTCACCGATTATTTATAAATAACTAGAAGCGTATTCGCGCAATGCAACGAGATACATCACAATTTTAATGTTTCATTTTATTTTTTGTTTTTTTGTCGATTTACAGTACGATTTTGAATGGTTTTGAGAAAATGATAATGTTTTTTTTTTATAAATTTGTTTAATTTAGACTTAATAATATAATGTAATTTATTTTAGTTTAATAATATAATTTTTTTTATAAAATACTCTGTAAAATTTTTTATATCTAAAATGTGTTGAGAGTTATTTTAGGGGAGTTAAAGTGGGAAATGATTTTAGGGGAGTTAAAATGGTTAGAGATAATGATTGAAAATTAATGAATAGTATTAAATGAAGTACATAAAGCTTTTATGGTTGTTTTTTAAGTAATTAACATTAAATAACGATACATGTTGTTTTTAAGAATTTTTTATGTCATCTTTATAATATAGTATAGATATAAATATAGATATAGATATAGATAATATTAAAATAATTCGTCCGCCTCCTCGCCGCCACAAAAGTACCATAAAATATTTTAGAACTTATAAATATTTAAATACAACTACATTTTATAAAAATATGTCAAAATAATCTAGAAATAATAAACATTTAAATACAACTAATTTTTATAAAAAAATATATGTCAAACTAGAGTAGTTGAAGTATTTGAAGAGCTGTACGAGGCTGCGTGGATGAGAATTTCTATGGATTTTTTAATCTTGGATGAATGGATGGCTCCATTCTTATTTAGAGCAAGGGGTGTTTACTTTTGACTTAATAGTGCTTAATGGTCTATCCGGCTTATTCGTACAACACTTTTAGATTGTTTACTTGTGGCTTATTCGCACAGCGAATGATTTAATCGCACAGTTGAATTTGCTGTGTTGTCCCCATTCAGCCAAAAATAAGACATCCCTACCCTTTGTTTATTTAAACCTACAAAGCAAAAAAAAAAAAAAAAAGACATCACTCCTCTTCCAGGTTCAAACCCTAAATTTCAATTTTCAAACACACCTCCAAGCCTCCTCCTTTCGATTTCGTTTTCAATGTGAAGTTCCATATTGCATTTCAAGTTCAATCTCATATGAAGTTCGATTTTCAGGTTTCGTTTTTTGACTTCGATTTCCAGGTTTCGTTTTTTTATTTCGATTTCCAGGTGTCGTTCGATTTCCATGTTTCGATTTCGATTTCCAGGTTTCAAACACGTCTCCAGTTTGATTTTGATTTCGTTTTTTGAAGTTCCAAACCTGTTTGATTTCGATTTCGTTTTTGAAGTATCAGATTTGATTTCATTTTCGTTTATGAAGTTCTAGATATCGATTGATTTCGATTTCGTTTTGAATTTCTAGATTTCAATTTTGTTCTCCGTTCACAAATGTTTTTTGTTCAGATTGTTCATTAGATTGTTCATCGACTCCACAAGTTCATATTTTTTTTCCTTATGGATTCCCATTTCGTTGAAGTTTATTTGATAAAATGATGGGTAAAACGGTCATTTCCATCATTCAGGCGGTTGATTCAGTAAAAAAAGTAAACAATAATATATTTTTATCTAAACAGAGAAATTTATCTAGACATACATAGAAATTTTTCGTAATGCTGAATGGTTTGGTGTAGAATGATTAAGTGATCAGAATAATTAAGAGGCTCTTATGATATAGTGCAAAATGAAATTTGATAATTGTGCAACATGAAATTAGAGCACTGAATGGTTAAGGGATGCTCATGATACAAAATCATTCAGAAGGTTTTTGAACCATGAAGAGGCAGCTTTTTTTTATCAAACAAGATTCACCTCTTAGCGATTCAGATGATGTCTCTCAATGGAACTATTAAGAGGTAAACAAACAACCCTAAACTTCACTCTTTTTTTACTAACATCTTCAATAGTTAAAATCACTTACAATTCCAACATTATTCTATTTTAGAGATTGTAGTATTGATTATATTATTAAAATAAATACATTAATAAAATATTATTTATCTCATCTAAACATTTTACTTTAACGTCTCTTATTGATGGAAAGATTAAAATATTATTTATATTCTTAAAGAGTGGGTTTTAGAGATTTCTCCAAATTTGGAGATTTTTATCTTCTATCTTAGAGTGTTTCCAACAACTTTTCTATAATTTCTCTAAAATAGAAAATCAAAAGTGAAAATCTCTAAAAAATATTATATTCAACTCCAACAGATTTGCTATTTTAGAAATTTTAAAACAACTTATATTATCATAATATCATCTAAATTATCATCCCAATTCACTTTTAAAAAATTAATATAAATTATAAAAGTTGAATCTCATTGGTTGCAATGAATAAAATAATAATCTCTCACTCTTACCATCAAATTTTTAGAGAGTTTTCTATATTTAGAGATTTTTTGATTATTTTCTATTATAGCAAACAAAGTTGGATAGATATAGAAAACAAAAACCCATTTTTTCTATTTTAGCAATGTTGTTGAAGAGGCTCTCGTCTTTTCTCTATTTTATCATACAAGATAACATAATTGTTGGATCAAATTTTTTGCTAAGATCGTTTTTTTTTCTTTCTATTTTAGCATAGTTGTTGGAGATGCTCTAATGTTTGTCAAATTCAATAGATATTGATTATAAACTTCAAAACTCAAATTTGATCCAACGTTTGTCATTTCATAACAGTTTTGGTCTCTCATCATAACATTTGTTAATTTTTTCTGTTAAGTCCGGTTAAATAACGAATATTTTAGTCATTTTAAACAACTTTCTAATGGTTAAATTACCCCTCATTTAATCAGATAATGATTGACTTAACAAAAAAATGTTTAAAATGACTAAAATACCCCTCATTTATAACGAAGTTAATAGAAAAGGTTAGACTGTTAACAAGATGAACCAAAACCATTATATAATAGCAAATCGGAGGAGTTTAGGACGTTGAAATAGACAAACGTTATGAGCCAAAAGTGAAGTTTAATGGACTGTTTGTTTATCTCTTAATGGTTCCATTAAAAGGCAACATCTGAATCATTAAGAGGTAAATCTTGTTTAACAAAAAAAATGTTTGCCTCTTAATGATTCCAAATATCTCTGAATGATTTTATATCTTGACTCTGTCTTAGTCATTCAGAACCCTGATCTCATTTTTAACAATTAGCAAATAACCATATTTCATTTCACACTATATCATAAGAGTCTTTTAATCATTCTGACCACTTAATCATTATGCACCAAATCATTCAGCAACCGACAAATAACTCCTAAACTTTTTTTACTAATATTTTAATTGAGTAGAATATACAAAAATGGTCCTTCAACTATTTATCGATCTATATTTTTAGTCTTTTGAGGAAAGGAAATTGTATTAATGGTTCCTATCCTTAACTTTTCATTTTGATACTACTTTGGTCGAACCTTTTGTAACATCATAATCTTTTACATATTTTTATTTTTCCAATTATCTTTTTCAACATCTCATATATACCTATAAGTTGTAAATATTTTTTTGAGGCTATGACTATTTTTATATCCAGATGGGGGTGGAAACAGGGACGAGGATTTCCGTTTGTCTCAAACTAGAGACAGGTATCGCACTTCCCCTGGGTCCCGTCCCTGTTATATATTTTAAATAATAGTTAAATATATATTGTTTATTTAAACTACCGCCAATTCATAATTTCTTATTTCCAAACTAGATTTAGAATATAACATTGTTGTTTTTTGGATGTCAAATCAAAATATAATTACTCGATATATTTTGGATATTACTCGATATCTTTTGGTACGTGTCATGTTAAGTTTTTTTTTTTTTTTGGATTAGGTTGAATTTTGTTTGGTTTTAGGTTATTGATTTATATAATGTTGTCATTTTTTTGTATTAAACTAAATTTCTTTCGATTTTAGGTTTATTGGAAATATGTGAGATTTAAACATGTGAGTGGGGATGGGGATGAGGATGTGATCATATTTCCCGATGGGGACGGAGATAAAGATGAGGGATTGGGGACGGGGATGGGGATTGAGTCCCCGCCCCATTCCCATGCCTACATAAAGCTAACCAAGATGAAAGGTACTACTAAAAAACTAGGAAAAACCGAACCCAAAGTAGCAACTAAATAAACCATTTGTTCCCCCCCAGTAAAAATTGCACGATGTCCCCATCCTCACCGACGATTCCCCAGTCGTCGGCCAGTCCGATCAGAGTTTGATGAGTCCTCAGAGTTAGAAGGATCTAGAATTTTCTTCTTTAAGTCCCAAAGTCCCTACCCTCGAACCATTCGTCCACTCCGGTCTCCACTCTCCAACAACCATCATTTGCTTGCTTCCACCATGAGCCATCGCCCACCGTCCGTTCAAGACTATTTGATTCGGTTTCTTCTCATCCTACAATAACAACATCAGTTCGATTTATTCTCAACTTACAACACCAACATCAGTTCAATTTCTATTTTCTCCTTACATACTCTGTTTAATTACTTATGTTATGTTGGTTTTCAATTTCTGTTTTGTTGGTCCTTATTGCTTCAATTTTTGTTTGATTTATTGTTGTTCTTGTAGTCTTGTTTGATTCAAAGGATGATGTTGTTCTATATTTAAGTAGGCGTTTTCCATTTCATTTATGATATCGGGCTTTTGCAAATTGCTAGACAACCTACGTTAAAAAAGGGATTACTTTATGTGGCCCGAGTCTATAAATTTCCTGAATCCACCACTACCTATTGGGGTTGTCGGTTATCAATTTTTTGCACAAATTACTAATGTAAAACTATGATAACGAAAGGTGATTAAAAAAGTAAAACAAATCTAGAAATTTGCCAAAAAAATGTTTGTATATTTTAAAACGAAAAACTATTGTCATTTTTACCGACAATTTTATTAAAATAAAATGACTTTGTCACAAAGATCAATTTTAACATTATTTATAATTATTAGAGTAAACTCTAATTTTGGTCCCTGAGATTTACTGAAATCTTTGAAAATGAGACCTGAACTTTACTAAGTTTAGAAATCGTCCTTGTGGTTTTTATTTTACTCTGAAAATGGTCCCTTACCCACTAACTCCGTTAACTTTCTATGTTAGAGAGAGGGACATTTTTGTCCATTTATAGACTTAGCAAGTTAACGGGAACTATAAATGTCCCTCACTCTAACAAAGAAAGTTAACTGAGCTGGTGGCTAGGGACCATTTCAGAGCAAAATAAAAACCATAAGAACAATTTCTAGACTTAGCAAAGTTCAGGTTCCATTTTCAAAGATTTCAGTAAACCTCAGGGACCAAAATTAGAGTTTACTCTAATTATTATAAAATATTAATCGTATTGATTTTCATAGGCAAAGTTAGGATTACGTATCTATCAAGCAAAAAACATATTATCGTATGTCTAATTTTAATATTAATTATATTGATTTTCACGTATTTGAAACCCAACTAAGTATATGAATAAATTTCTAAGATACTAGTAACCCGTAAATTTAGAAGTGTTGTTATATGCATCCATATTTATATTATAATTGAGTTAAATCATGCATTAAAAATTTAAAAAGTAAATTTTGATGTTGATGTATGAAATAAATAAAATTAGTAGGTACTAGTGTACTTATCAATATAGATGGGTATATTTAGAGCATTTTCAACAGCTATGTTATGTTTTCTCTAAAATAGAGTATTAAAAGTGAAAAATCATTCTAGAAAATTTATATTCAACTCCAACAGCTAATCTGTTTTAGCAATTCTAACATTAACTATATTATTAAAATATTTAATACATTTAATAAAATATTGATTAAATTACGTTTTTAGTTCATGTGGTTTATTAAAAATTATGAATTTTGTCCCTGTGGTTTTAAAATTTTGGTTTTGGTTCTTATGGTTTGCCATTCATTTCTATTTTCGTCCCTGAGGTCAAATCTCTATTTTTTAGTATGAAGGACTAAAATAGAAATGAATTGTAAACTATAGGGATGAAAAAAAACAATAAAATTTAAATTATAAGGACAAAAAAGATAATAAATTGTATACCATAGGGATGAAAAATCTTAATTTCAAAACCATAAGAACGAAAATAGAAATTTTCAACAAACCACAGGGACTAAAAACGTAATTTACTATAAAATATTATTTTTTTTTCTCCTAAACATTTATTTTCAATACCTTTTAGTAGTTATTAAAATGATAATTTATTTTCCTATTTAGGGATTTCTCGAGAGATTTTTACATTCTCCTCATTTTCTATATTTTAGCATAAATGATAGCATAGCTGTTGGAGATATCCAACAACTATGCTAAATTAGAAAAAAGTGAGATTTTAGCAAATTTTTTACTCCAACAACTATGATATATCATATGCTAAAATAGAGAAAAGAATAGAGAGAAGGTAAAAATCTCAAATTTTGAAAAATCTCTAAAACTCCATATTGAAGAGAAACAAATAATATTTAATTCTTTTCCACCAATAGGAGACATCGAAGTTGTGTGTTTAAAAGAGATAAATAATATTTTATTAATATGATTGATGATAGAATTGCTAAAATAAAGTAGCTGTTGGAGTTGAATGTAATTTCTTTTAGAGATTTTAACTTTTTATACTCTATTTTAAAAAAATTATAACATAGTTGTTGGAGATGTTCTAAAAATGCTAAAAACCTTTATTTTTTTTTTCCATTTTAGCATAGCTGATGGAGATGTTCTTAACCTACCTCTAAAATTAGTTGTACCAATAATGAATAAGATAAATTATTTTAATTTAATTTAATGTCACATCATTCCAATTTTAAATTGTGTCACAAGAAAATGACCTTGTAAATTATTTAAAGAAGGATGTATAACTGTAGACGGTCATTTACATAAGGTTCAATTGATAATCGTTTAAAAGATGTCTTAAAATTTATGTTTGACTAGTTTTATGTAGTTTTGCTATGCTGTGTATATGTACATGGGCGAGATTTCAAATGAAAACATCGAAAATGATGGGAACGTGGAAACACTAAAAAGAAAACGGATGAAAAAGGTATAACAATATGGAAGTCAAATTAAAGAAAATAAAAATGTTAAATTTTTATATAATTTTTTCGCTACAATTTTGGTTATATTTGTGCCAGAGTGGCTTGAATGTAGACCCGGACTATTCGAATCGGAGATCTCAGACGAAGCAGAACCATTTGAAGCATTGATTTTAGTCGAAGATAGAGTTGCAAGTCGTGAGGGCTTCTGATAAAGTAGCCGAAAATGAGAGAGAGGGGGGGGGGGTCTTCGGAAATGATGTGGAGAAGGTGGTTTGCGACGTCCGTCGACGTGTCTTCGAAAATTTTGTATGTGTATACATATATAATATAATATAATAATGATAATATTTGTTTAAATTTTAATAGGAAATTAAAGAAATAATAAAAAGAACTAGACCGTTCTGAATTAACAAAATCTTCTAATAAACATATGCTGAAGGACCATATTCGAAACAAAATTGTAATCATAAATACCACAAGTATAATTATTTTATTTTATGAACAATACTTGATAGTAAGTAACAACTAAAAAAATGTCATTTATGCATTTATCATTAAAAAGTAGATTATATATATATATATATATATATATATATATATATATATATATATATATATATATATATATAGTGTTTGATTCATTTGAGAAATGGTAAATATATGAGAAATAGAGAAGTAATCTTAGTCATTCATCTGGTCAACATTTGCGGCTTTGACCGCGAAGCACCGGATAATTCCTTGTGTGGTCTATAAAAGGTAGAGGGATAATTTCGTAAAATACACGGGATGAGTTCATATATGAATCTGTATGAATCACAAAGATTCATATATAGTGTTTGATTCATTTGATAAATGGTAAATATATGAGAAATAGAGAAGTAATCTTAGTCATTCATATGGTCAAGATAGGATTTGACTAGTCAAATATTGCAGCTTTGACCGGTCAAAAGTTGCGGCTATCCCAAAAATAGAAGAACAATTTTGTAAATTTTACAAAACACACAGGCTGTGTTCATATATGAACATGTATAATTCACATATGAACCAGTGCAATTCACAACTGAACTCTTTTAACTGATTCATATATGAACTTTTGTGATTAATATATGAATCAGTTGAACTAACTAACAGATTCATATATGAACCTTTGTGATTTATATATGAATCTGTATGAATCACAAAGATTCATATATGAACCTTTGTGAATCACAAAGATTCATATATGAACAAAGATTCATATATGAATCAGTTGAACTAATTAACAGATTCATATATGAACTCATCCCGTGTATTTTACAAAATTATCCCTCTACCTTCTATAGACCACACAAGGAATTATCCGGTGCTTCACGGTCAAAGCCGCAAATGTTGACCAGATGAATGACTAAGATTACTTCTCTATTTCTCATATATTTATCATTTCTCAAATGAACCTATCCCTATATATATATATATATATATATATATATATATATATATTATCTAATCGATCTCACATAAATTACAGTCACACTAAAATCACCAACATATATAATAATAAGCGATGTCGATTATACATATTATATTCATGAAATAATTGTTTTATTGATGTCTTTTGGAAAAATTCACTTGCCGTGACTTTTTGAATATCATTATCAACTAATTTATTTATTTTAATTTTTAATTTAAACTTACTTTTTGCTATGAATTTGTAATGTTTGTTTGTCAAACATATTTAGTTTATTATTAAATTTATAATAGTGTTTTATCGGACTTAATTAGTTTTTCGCTAAGTTTTCAACAATTGGTTAAATTATCAGCTAGTTTATTTTTATCATATAATAGTTATAAATATCACAAATAAAATAAATATTTAATTAATTTAATTTATAAACATTTTCACACAATTTTCATATACATAGATACATACATGTATAATAGTATGAAATTTGAATTGAGAATTTAATAAAATTAATGGTGATTCGAAAAACCTCGATTCGTATAAAAGAAAAATATGTTTGATTCGGTTTGAAAAATCCTTATTGTTGGGTCATCTGAATATTTGAAGATGACCTCCTGATCTTCCATCTTATATCATCCTACTTAGAATATGTTTAAGGTTCTTTTAGCAACTTGGTTTCTATACAAATGTTCGGTGAAGTCGAAGATCAACCGAAGAAGACAAAGAAGGAGTACATCTCTCAAAGCGGATTGAAGATAGTCTCCTCAGCCTAAAGCCAAGCATGCCCAAGTGATCAATACCATCAGCCAGGATGGTGTCAATCACATGTCTCTCAGGAGTATGAAGGTGTCCTCACATCTTCAGGAGTCGAAGACCTCTCAGGTCTTCGGCAGCCGATGTTCTCATCTCTCCTTAGAGTATGAAGGTGTTCTCACATCTTCAAGGAGCAGCCGAAGATTTCTCAAGTCTTCGGTAGCCAATCATCTCTCCTTAGAGTATGAAGGTGTTCTCACATCTTCAAGGAGCAGCCGAAGATTTCTCAAGTCTTCGGTAGCCAATGATCTCTCCTTAGAGTATGAAGGTGTTCTCACATCTTCAGGAGCCGAAGATCTTTCAAGTCTTCGGCAGTCTATGCTTAAGGATTTCTTTCAAACACATTGTACTTTTCTGACAAAGTATATGTAACACCCTCAAATATGGCAATAACAACTTATTAAAATTTTCTAAATACATCAATAAATACTTCGATCTACAAGCATAAATTGAGAATTAACCTCAATACTCCCATCATCATATGCATACAATCTATGAAAAGAACGAGTGTTACTAAACCCAAACGATTGTTATTCCCCAACTTGCTGAAGGCTTCACCGACTACTCACTCTTGTAAGGCTAAGGCTCAACTCTTCATAGCACTGCTAGAACCGAATATCCTGACGGAAACCTGATGCACATGCCGACAAATAAAAAGGTTAGACTTAACGCCTAGTGAGCTCAAGAGTTTTAATATAAAGGATATATCTTTAAAAGAAAGGAATTTAGTTTAAAGCAAGATCCTTCGAAATAATTAACTTTAAAAATGTAAACAACACATTTTTCCCATGATATGCACTTTTAAAGACAATGCTCTCAATACTCACATTTCTTATAAAACGATGCAGCCCAAAACTCACCCAAAACGGGGTCATAGTTCGACACCCCATTTGTGGAAAATGTGAATAACCATTTATAACCCCAAACATCCAGAATGTGGATAGTAAGTAAAGCCCTCAATTTATAAGAATATGAAACAAAACTTTACTTCTCAAAATACTTCAAACGTAAACGGAGTATAATACGCAACCCATAAATCATGAGTAAACAATTCCCATAAGTAAAACGACACCGAAACATAAATAATAGAATGACACAATCACATACCCAAATAGCACCTTCCGGTGATGTGTGTGGCGGAACACAAAGTTAAGCCACAAAACTATGTTATCGAACTGCACCTCAGATCAAAGACTTTAGAGCACACTAACACAAGCGTCACCTCAAGTCCCCAACACCTTTAGTGCACACCACTTAACGGGCGTCACCTCAAGGACACGGTACCTTTAGTGCCCACTCCGTCGAGCTGCACCTCAAGGTTAACCGAGCTTAGTGCCCATTCGTTTCCTAGTGGAGTTCCAACCTCAAGGTTCTCATTCGACCTTTAGTGTCTACCCACTAGCATTCAAGATAGGAATCTCAACTCCTTACTTGATAACTCAAACATGCAACACCCAAATGACACGAAAAGTACGTCATTATACTCAACGACTCCACAACGGTTATTACCCCGGACAAAATATCCTCAAGACTCAATTTAGTCAAAACCGAGCCCAAGGCCCAACAACTTACGTACACCCCCAAATGAAAACCAGTATAATGTTGAAACGTGTTTGACCGATAAATAACAATTCCCATACAATGAAATGACTTTAAACGGCGTTTATAAAGACACATACCTCAAAGACAAGATTAACCCAAAACTCAACATATAATGGGACCAAAGGTTTTCCAAAGGGTTTATGAATGCAAACACACAAAATGCATATAACATGAAATAGACTTCACACCAAAATGCATAAAACATGTTATTACTTACCAAGATGACCAAATCCCACTTATGTGCGTTTTATGAAACTAAAATAAGCCAAGCTTATCAAATATGAAAACTCCTTAAAATACTCACACTTTAACAAATACCAAGTAAAATACATTTTTACTTCAAATTACTCAAAACTTATCAGCAGTTAACCATTTCATGTAAAACACTTTAAAATAACCATTTTGGCATGTACACCGTTTTCACAAATCAACTTGAACTCACCTCGCTAGATTTAGGCTAAATCTAGGTTTTACCCCGCTTTGAGCTCATTTGAAGAAACTTGAATCCTTCGAGCCAAAACCTCAAAAACCTAGATCCAAACATTTCCAACCGTAAATAACCATTTCCAAACAAATAGAAACATTCCCCAAACATTATACATCAAAATCTCCATTTTGGTCCAAACCCAAATTTGACCTAGTTTTCTCCAAAACCAACAAACCCGAAATTGATAAACCAAACACTAGAATAATCATCAAGAGAACATTTATAACTTATTTTAAGGTTTAGAAAAGGAAGGGATACACTTACCACTTAGTTTTCGAAGAAAACCTAGAAAACCCAAAAATGACATGAGGTTGAAGATGAAGATGAAGCATCTTGACCATAGCTTTCAATCCTACCACTTGATGATGTTTCACCTCCACAAAATCCAAGGATTTGAGCCAAAATAAGTTAGGGTTCGTGGGAAAGGGTGAGGGATCGGTTTGGGAGAGAAAGGAAGAGATTAGAAATGAGAAAGTGAGAGAAATGGCTGAAAATCGCGATTTTAACACTCTGGTACCCGTAGGCTATAGTGCCAGGCGATTGTGCCAGTGGCACAATCGCTGGCACAATCGCCGAGATTGTACCGAGAGGTTATTGGCTTTGGCTATAGTGCCAGGCTATTGTGCCAGTGGCACAATCGCTGGCACAATCGCCAGCTCTGGCTATAGTGACGGCTATAGTGACATTGTCACAATCGCTGTCACAATAGCCAAGAGGGTACCGAACGCTGCTTTGGCCATAACTTCTTCGATTTAGCTCCGATTTCGCTCCGGAATGAACCGTTGGACTCGTAATTGAATCCTTTATCCATTAAGGCTATAAAATCTAGGATTCAACTCCAAAATCAACAATCTTATTTTTTTCCCTTTAAGGCTACTGATTTTTGTATTAACTTGAAATGGTGTTTTTTTTTTCAAAAATCGGGGTGTTACAGTATATTGTGATATCTTGCATTGACGTGGACCTCATCTGGAGATGAGATCAAGTAAGTTTTGTCTACTACACCATTTTAAGGAAAGGTCTCTACCATCCTTCTGCAGGTCAACACTTCAAGCCAAAATACCTCAAGACAAAAGGTACATCCTGTACCTTGCTGAAGACCTGTGTCCATCCTTTGCTCAACAGGTGTCCCATGCATTTAATGCATGAGGCACTATAAATATGGAGGATGGTTCAACATGCAAGATCACCAGCTCTCAAGCATTCAAGCTCTCTAAGTGCACTGGCATTCTCTCTCTAAGAAGTTCTTATTGTTTTCTAAGTGTTTTACAATTGTTCTTCATTTCTCTTAGTGTAAGATTGTTTGAATAGATTTCATCTATTCTCTTCCGCAACAATCAAAAGTTTTCTATGTGTAATTCTTGATTTCAAATCAATAAGAATTAAAGTAAAGTGAAAAAACTGTGTGTATTGTATTCAACCCCCCTTCTACAATACTTTTCTTCTTTACTAACTGCTGTTTGGGACCAACAAGTGGTATCAGAGCGGTTTAGTTTAACTCAATAAACTAGATCCGTGATGGCAGCCTCTTCTTCTTCTTTAAAAAATGATTCTTCTCAAAACTTCAATGCTGTTTCATACGACAATGGCTCTATAGCCAAACCACCAAGGTTTAACCCCAATAACTTTTTCTTGTGGAAAAGTCGTATGATACTCTTTCTAGAAGGAGTTGACAGCAGATATCCAACTATTTTACATGAAGGTCCCTTTATTCCTAGAGTTTGGGACCGATATAATGCAGACAAGGGAAAAGCTGATGAGGACTCTTCTGAAGAAGAAAGGACTCCAGCTACTGGGAGATACATTCTAAAGGACCCCAGTAAATACAATGATGAAGACAGACGTCTTATAGCTCTTGATACTAAAGTCAGAGCCATCATTGCCCTCTCTCTGCCTGATGAGGTCTATCATTCTCTCGTTAACCTTTCTACTGCAAAAGAAATGTGGTCCACTCTGTGTGTTCTTTATGAAGGTACGTCTGAGGTGAAAAAGAGCAAAAAGATTGCTCTTGTAAGAAAGTATGAACTCTTCTCTCATGAGAAGGGTGAGTCTCTCTCAGACTACTACAATCGCTTTAACAGTCTTCTCAATGATCTTAAACTTGTGGGTCGCATATATGACAATGAGGAAGTCTTGTGCAAGTTCATGGACTGTCTTCCTGAGTTTTGGGAAAACATCTGTACTTGTATCAAGTCTACCAAGGATCTTGACTCTATGCCTCTCACTTCCTTGTATGGCACCCTCTTCAACTATGAGCAGTCTAAACTGCTTAGGAAGTCATTCACAAAAGACATCAAAGGCTCTTCTCTAGCCCTTGTCGGTGAATCTTCCAAAAGTACTGTGTGTGTCCCTAGGATCACCTATCCGTCTGACTCTGACAACGATAGTCAAGAGGACACCAATGACCCTTCAGAAGCCTATCTCAGTGAGGCTGATGATGAAGGAGAGGAGACCTCTGTGGCTCAGCTGTCAGATGGTGTTGCCATGCTGGCTGGCTTTTCAAAAGGCAAACCTCACTTCTCTTCTAGAAAACCCAGGTTTTCTAGAAAACCCTCCTCTACTCTTTCAAAAAATGCTTCCTCTGACAAATCAAATGAGGAATGTTACAGGTGTGGGAGGAAGGGACACTTTGCTTCTGAATGCAGAAGCAGGTCCTCTGGTAAGTCTAGACTGCCCTCCTCCAACCGTAAATCCTCTAGGTTTGTCATAACCAAGTCTGATTCCTTTCAACCCTCTTTTCAAAAATCAAAAACTTCTGCTCCTTCAAACTCTGACCGTGCTGAAAAGTACAAGGCCAAATACAAGAGAGAGAAGGAAAGGAATGCTCTTCTAGCCAACAAAGGAAAAGGTCTTCTTGCCGAATCTCATGATTGGGCAGATGAACCAACTTCCGAAAGTGACAAGGAAATGGCCAACCCTTGCTTTATGGCTAAAATAGATGATGCTGATGATGGTGAAACCTCTTCCACCTCCATGGCTCTTGTGTCTGCTGAGTGCTCCACATCATCTTCTCAGGTACATCCATTTTTCTCTCTCTCTGATGCTGAGAAAATTGAAGCCTTTGACTCTTTGACCATTGACTTCTATGAAGCCAAGGATGCAAAGAAGAAGGCAAATGCTCAGATAAAATCTCTTTCTTCTCAACTGCAAATCTGTCTTTCTCAACTAAAACACTTTGATAAAATCAAGGCTGAGCTTGAAGATTTGAAAACTATAAGTTTTACTCTTGCTAAAGAGAAAAATAAACTTCTTAAAAAGTTTAAAAAGGAGCAAGAAACTGTGAAAAAGTGGACAAGCTCGTCCAAAAATTTAGAAAGGATTTTTCAGGATCAAATATCTTGTGATGACAAGTCTGGACTAGGCTTTGGGAAATATGACCTTGAACCTCCTTCTGACACTCATGCTCCTTTCTCTCTTCCCTCATTCTATGAATCCTCTGAAGAGAACTATGACAACTCTGAACCTTTGGACTCTTCTGATCCCTCTAAAGATCTCAAGTTTGGAATGTTCATCAAAGCTAAGAGCATTGATTCACCCAATGAGAGTGAGGAAGCCCAAGACTCAAATGACCCTTCTAAACCAATTATTGAGTCTATGTGTTCCTTAAAAATAAACGAGCCTTCCTCTTCTGAACCCAAACCTTCCAAAGTTTCTAAGCCTTATTCAAACAAAGTCTCTTTATCCAAAAAGGGAAAATCTGTTGCCAATCTTCCTCCCCAAAAGAAACTTCCCAAGAAAAACTCAAAGATACCATCTTCTCTTCCAATCCCCAGAGCTGTGATGCTAAATAAGCTTAATTCCAAGACACCCTCTTCTATTCCTTCAACTGACTCTGGCAAAGGTATCTTGGGTCCTAAGCCTCTTGACTATCCTCTAACCTCTAAGGCCATGAAAGTCAATATGACCAGTCATCACAAGGAATCTGGTCAAAGCTCCAAAAAGGTTTTTACATATAGAAAATGCTATAACTGTGGTAATACCTCTCACCTTGCTAAGAATTGTCCTCTGGAGAGAATTGATAAAAATGCTTCCAAGGATACTTCTTCTCCTTCTAACTCAAAAGGACCCATCTCCAAATGGGTACCAAAGAACTGATTTTCTTGTGATTGCAGGGTCTAGGGCACCAAAAAATCTGGTATCTCGACAGCGGGTGCTCAAGACATATGACTGGCAACAAATCTCTCCTTGTTGACTTCGTGCCTACCAAAGGTCCTTCTGTCACCTTTGGTGATAACTCTAAAGGAAGGACTAAAGGTTATGGAACACTCTCAAATGGTTCCATCACCTTTAATAAAGTAGCTTATGTTGAAGGCTTGATGCACAATCTCCTAAGCATAAGCCAACTGTGTGATCTGGGGTACAAGGTGATGTTTGAATTATCTTCATGCATCATTTTCAACGAAAAGATGGAAACTGTACTCTCTGGATACCGCAAAGAAAATGTCTATGTCATAGACATGGGACATAGCTCATCCTTCGGAACAAACATCTGTTTTGTCTCTGAAAACTCTGCAAAAAGATGTTGGCTTTGGCACAAGCGTCTCTCTCACCTCAACTTCAAGACTTTGAATGTCCTTTCAAACCAGGAGCTTGTTATGGGCATGCCAAAGTTATCCTTTGTGAAAGAAAAGTTGTGTGCTGCATGTGAGAAAGGGAAACTCACAAAATCTTTCTTCAAGTCCAAGCAATGCTTCTCCATCACTCAGCCTCTTCAGATGCTCCACATGGATCTGTGTGGACCAGTCAGTACTCCAAGCCTTGGTGGTAGAAGGTACATTCTGGTTATTATTGATGAATTCACTCGTTACACTTGGGTATTTTTTTCTCAGGTATAAAAGTGACACTACTGAAGAAATCATAAAGTTCATCAAAAAGTCTGAAGTGTTGAATGGGCAGCTGGTAAGATCTGTAAGAAGTGACAACGGAACAGAATTCAAGAACAATATGTTGGATGACTTTTTCAATGAAAAAGGCATCTCTCAGAACTTCTCTGCCGTCAGAACTCCACAACAGAACGGTGTAGTGGAGAGAAAGAACAGAACGCTATGCGAAGCTGCCCGATCCATGTTGAGTGAATCTCACCTCCCTACCTACTTTTGGGCAGAAGCAATCAACACTGCATGCTTTACCCAAAATAGGTCTATCATTGTGAAAAGACACAATAAGACTCCTTATGAAGTCTTTTATGGTAGAAAACCCAACATTGGTTTTCTTCATGTCTTTGGGTGTGTCTGCTACATTCTCAATGATAGAGAAAATTTGGGAAAATTTGATCCCAAAGCTGACGAAGGAATCTTCGTGGGATATTCTCTCACTTCCAAAGCTTTCAGAGTCTACAACCTCCGAAGGAAGTGTATTGATGAATCCATCCATGTCAAGTTTGATGACCTCAAGATATCATCACTCTCTTGTGATGATGAAGAATTGAACAGATGGATATCCTCATGTGTTGATGATGGTCCTCTTCCAACATCATCAGACATTCCCTACACAGTTCCCACTTCTCTCTACCAAAATAATGAACCTTCTACATCTCACAACCCCTCCTCTCATCAAGAGGATGATCCTCAGCC
Organism: Arctium lappa; assembly: GCA_023525745.1. NCBI lineage: Eukaryota > Viridiplantae > Streptophyta > Magnoliopsida > Asterales > Asteraceae > Arctium > Arctium lappa. The sequence continues at coordinate 51,755,780 of CM042063.1, forward strand.
TACCCAACCTCAACATACACTCCAAATCATCCCAGTCTCTCAATCTGACATTCCCCCCTCACCTATACAAGCCGATCTTCCATCCATCTCTCCTCAAAATTTCCCTTCCAACTCTCCTCTACAAATATCTTACCCTCCTCCTTTACCTCCTGCCCTCAAGTGGACAAAAGATCACCCCATTGATCAAATCATTGGTGATCAACAGGCTGGTGTACAGACTCGAAGAGGTGTTGGTAACATTTGTCTCTATGTTAACTTCCTTTCTCTCATTGAACCAAAGAAAGTTGACGAAGCTCTAGCTGATCCATGTTGGATCACTGCCATGCAAGAAGAACTTTCTCAGTTCGAAAGGAACAAAGTCTGGAGGTTGGTTCCTCGTCCTTCCAGAAAAACCATCATAGGAACCAAGTGGGTCTTTCGGAACAAAATGGATGAAGAAGGCACGGTGATCAGAAACAAGGCCCGACTGGTTGCACAAGGATATAGGCAAGAGGAAGGAATTGACTATGATGAAACATTTGCTCCAGTTGCCAGACTTTAAGCCATCAGAATCTTCCTTGCTCATGCTGCCTACAAGAACTTCAGAGTCTTCCAGATGGACGTCAAGAGTGCCTTTCTGAATGGGGAGCTAGCTGAAGAAGTCTATGTGAAACAGCCCCCTGGCTTTGAAGATCCAGTCCATCCTGACTATGTATACAGGTTAGACAAAGCTCTCTATGGTCTAAAGCAGGCTCCCCGTGCCTGGTATGACACTCTTGCTGACTTTCTCGTGAAGAACAAGTATACAAGAGGTAAAATTGACAACACTTTGTTCATCAAGCAAACCTCAGGTAATCTTATTCTTGTTCAAATTTATGTGGATGATATCATTTTTGGTGCCACTGATGAGTCACTGTGTGATGAGTTTGACTCTCTCATGAAAAGCCAATATGAGATGAGTATGATGGGGGAGCTTACCTTTTTCTTAGGACTTCAAGTTAAACAATCCTCAGAAGGAATCTTTATAAATCAAAGCAAATACATACGTGATCTTCTGAAAAAGTTCAATTTTGAAAACTCCTCCCCCATGAAAACTCCTATGGCACCACCTTTGAAACTCCATGCTAATCTGGATGGTGTATCTGTGGATATCACCAGCTACCGAGGCATGATCGGCTCTCTTCTTTATCTTACTGCGAGTAGACCGGATATTATGTTTGCTACTTGCCTGTGTGCGCGTTACCAAGCCAATCCGAAGGAATCTCACTTGGCTGCGGTTAAACGCATTTTTCGGTATCTAAAAGGTACCATGAATCTGGGTCTTTGGTATCCCAAAGACTCAGGTTTTGATCTAATGGGGTATTCAGATTCTGATTTTGCAGGCTCTAAGATTGATAGGAAGAGCACCACTGGCAGCTGTCAACTCCTTGGTGGCAAGCTTGTTAGTTGGTCTAGCAAGAAGCAGAACTCAGTCTCCACCTCTACCGCTGAGGCTGAGTACGTAGCTGTTGGAAGTTGTTGTGCTCAAATCCTTTGGATGAAGAACCAACTTAGAGACTACAATCAGCTGTACTCTCATATCCCGATTCTGTGTGACAACTCAAGTGCGATAGCCATCGCAAACAATCCGGTGCTACACTCTCGTTCCAAGCACATCGACATCCGATATCACTTCATTCGGGATCACATCTCCAAAGGTGATATCGAGTTACATTTCATCCCTACCGACCTTCAACTGGCGGATCTCTTCACCAAGCCGCTTGACGAAGCTCGGTTCAAGTTTCTCATTGGCGAACTCGGTATGTTAAATGTCGATCTTTAAATTAAAAAAAAATGGAAAAGAAATTGAATAAAAAAAAATCAGTATTTTTTTAAATCAGTTTTTTTTCCTATATCTATATCTCCCACACATCTCTCTCTCTCTCCACCCCCTAGCCGAACTCTCTCTCTCTCTCTCTTTCGGCCTCTCCTCTCTCTTCGGCTAGGCCACAACCGAAACCCCCCTTCCTCCCTCTCCCACTTCGGCTCTCTCTCTCCCTTAGCCGAATTCCCCCCCACCTCCCTCCCTCTCCCACTTCGGCCCTCCCTCTCCCTAGTCGAACCCCTTCCCCCCCCCTCCCTCCCCTCTTCGGCTCTCCCTCTCCCTAGCCAAACCCCCTTCCCCCCTCCCTCCCCTCTTCGGCTCCCTCTCTCTTCCCTCCCCTCTTCGGCCCTCCCCCTCCCTAGCCGAACCCCCTTCCCCCCTCCCTCCCTTCTTCGGCTCCCTCTCTCTTCCCTCCCCTCTCCTTCGGCTCCTTCTCCCTTCGGCTCCCTCTCCCCTTCGGCCCCTATCCTTTCGGCTCCCTCTCTCTCACTTCCCTCCTCTCCCTTTGCCACCGAACCCCTTCCCCCCAAACACCCTCTAGCCGAAACCCACCCACCCCCTTATCACTCCACCGAAATCCCAACATCACCCCCCTTAGCCGAAACCCATCCCCCCTCCCTCCCCTATTCGGCTCTCTCTCTTTCTCTCTAGCTCTCCCTAGCCGAACCCCCTCCCCTCCCAAACCCTCTCCCTAGCCGCACCCTCTCTCTCCTTATCCCTATCCTTTTTCCTTTTTTTCTCGGTAACCGCACCACACACCCTCACCATTATTTATTTTCTCTCTCAGCTCTCACCCTCCCACCCCAACCTCCCCTTAGCCGAAAATCCATCCACCTACACCCTCTCTCCTTCTTTTTTTTTCTTGGCCACACACACTCCCAACCCAACTTAGCCGAACCACTTCCCCCCCCCCCTTTTTTTTTCTTTCGGCCGATCCCCATTCCCACACTACCTCCCTTTTATTTTGACTTTTTCCTAACCCCCTAACCTACTCCCTTTTTATCCTTTTCCTTTTTATTTCCCTTTTCCAAGACTCCCCTACCCATCCCATCCCTCCTTACACCACCTACTTTCTCCTACCTTTCCCCTTATTCCTTCCATATCTCACTTTTCTTACACTCATCTCCTTTCCCCATTCATCTCCTCCTACTCTCTCTCACCTTTCCCATCCTTACCATACTTACACCTCTCTCCCTATTATCTTCTCCCTACTTAGCCTACCCATTTCAAATCCCTTCCATTTCTATTCCCTCCTATTTTCACTATAAATACCACCCTTCCTCCTTCATTTTTTTTTCACCACCACCACAACAAACACCCCTCTCCTCTTTCTCTCACTCATCACCTTTCTTCCTCCTTCTATATTTTTCATGGCTTCCTCCTCTTCCCCCAACCTTGTCAAGAAAAATGTGTTCACTTCCCCCACCTCTCATTCCGATCTAATTTTCAACCCATGCAATCATGTTGCACGGTTGGAAAGTGATCCCAAGCATAGTGAGTTTGACCCGATTGCTTCCTTCCTCATGAAGTCTCCTCTTCACTATGCCTTGACATACAATCCACCAAAAATAAGCAAATTGCTCATTGGCAATTTTTGGCTTACGTGTGTCTATGACGCTACATCCGAGAAAGTGTTGGCTTCCATCCTCTCCGACCCCGCTTCGCCAGATCTCACTTTCGGGGTTGAAGATGTTCGTTCGGCACTTCATCTTCCTATCTACTCACCCTATGAGAAATTCCCCCTTGGCAATGAGCATGAGGAAGTTGTTGCGGCCCTGAACTACATCCGTGGAGAACATGACAGGAGTCCGGGCACACTGCTTCGCAAAAACATGGGAGGTATCTGGCATTTCTTCTTCTCTCATGTTATTTTATGTCTTAGCAAGAAAACTACTGGACATGACCGATCTCCCTCTTCCATCACCCAACTGGCACATGCTCTTATCTTTCAAAGAAAGATTGATTTTGCACGGTATTTCTTCCGTGAATTAGTCAGTGTCATCACCCCTCACAAGCGGCCCCATGTCGCTTTTCCTCGGTTTATATGGCTCATCATTTATCATAAATTTGCTACTGCCATTGATGCCTCTCATAGCATCACTTTTGACTACAAGGCGCCGATTATGACCAAACCCCTTCTTCATAAGGGGCCTTTGGCAACTGACAACCCTCTGCTTCCAGGTATGGTCTCTTTCCTTACTTCTCCCAATCTACAGTGGGGAGATGCCAAGGACACTCAGGTGTCCAAAGGTCCCTCCTCTGTAGTGGACCCTTCCCCCTCACCTCTTGTGATGTCGGCTAGCACTATCTCATCCTCAGCTACCGACACCGCCGCACCTGCCCAAAGGACCATACCACCGAAAGGACCTTCGGTGGTTACCCAGGTCAACCCCCACACCTCAAAGCGGCGGCACTCTACCTCTTCCCCTCCCTCTTCTCCCAAAATAAAGAGGAAGGTTTCTAGTGCCACCCCACATACTCCACCCACCGATTCTTCACAATCGGCCGGTGTTGAAATTGTCCCATCCGGGCCCGGGGAATCTGCTACACCTATTGCCAACCCCTCTGTATCCTCTCCAAAGGATGCATGTGAGACTTTCGGGGACCCTCACCTTCCCTCTTCCCCCTCCTCCTTAGGGGATGAGGATGACTTGGTCTTCTCCCCGGACCAAGGCTCTGACTTCTCACTGCACGGCTTATCACCCGACCATTTCATGGTCGACACTTGTGCACGACCCGGTGAGACTCTGGTCTTACCCAAGGCCAGTGTTGAGGGTATTTCACGGTATTTATCTTACTTGCAACAGGGTCAAGACAAGGTGACAACTCACGCAGGCCCTTCTACCTCCGCCTACCGCTCTCCTCAACATTCTCCAGAAAGCTCTTCTTCTCCTATAGCTACCTCCGCTGACGGTAGATCCTCCGATGACTTCTCTTCATCACCGCGATCACCTGCCATCGATGCTCTCCTCCAGAGCAATGCATCCTACGAAGAACCATCTCGGATGCATCCTCTTCCTCATCATCCACCGACGCCTTCACAGTGCCAGGCCTCAGCTGCAGCGCGGGACGCTCCTCCTGTTCCTGTCATTCCCCCGGAAATCCTAGCAGATATTCAGGAAGCCAACAATCAACATCGTCTCATTGGTGCTCAGTTTCGCGAACATCAGAACGTTCTGGCTCCCTCGTGAAGGTCACTTGCGAAAAGTTGTTATCTCTTGAGACCTCAGTTGCTGCTCTTCAAGCGGCCTCTGATGCTCGTGATGCGGAGGTCCGACATCTTCAGGTAGCTTCGCAGGCTCACAGTGCCATTTCCACTCAGATTCTTCAGTCTCTTCTGTCTCTTCATCAGCGGTTGGATTCTTTCTTGATTACTCCCCGGACTGCCGCTGAGGGGGAGAAACAGCTGGCGGTTCAAGTCTCTTCAGACAGCGGCCGTCAGGGTCCCACTCCTGTTGTTTCTACTGATGCTCCAACTGAGGGGGAGCTGCTTCCAAGACAAGGGATAGACAAAGGAAAGAAAAAGCTATCTGCTGATGAAGAGGCCATGCTTTCCCAACAACAAAAGGCTTCTGCTATAAAAGCCTTTGTTTGTGAAGCTGATCGGCTAAAACTTCAACCTCCTCCTAAAGTTGACATCCAGCAGGTAGCTGAGCTTGATTCTTATGACATTCTATGGTACCGAAAATCTTTGATGGAACGAAAGTTGAAATCTAAAATTGTTGCAGTAAAGTTTGGCACCTCCAAACGATCAAAGATAGATATCAGAATTGTCATCCGCAGAGAAGACGACTCTCAGCAGGCTATCAGATTCTGCGACTTGGACGACTACGGACTGTCTGAATGGTATGAAATTTCTAAACTTTTATCCAAGTCCCTTAGTCGACACAAGCCTTCGGTCAAAAGGTCTATGAACACTCTTCTGGAGAGAATGAAGAACATTGGCAGGAAGTATAAGCATTCTCATGATGAAGAAGTTCAAGTTGAGGTTCTAAAGCACATGTGTCTCTCCTCCCCTCCACAAATCTCTCATTCTGACAAACAACACATCTTCAAGGATCTCGCTGCCAAAGGAATGACTCCCAATTCTCAAAATATGAATCTAAAGATACCAGGTGGTCAGTCCTTGGGTCCAGGCACTGTGACAGGGCGTCCATACAAAGGAGTCTATTTTCTGGATGAAACGGAAACTAAGAGATTCTTCAGACATGAAGAAATATCTATTGCTCACACCGAGTTTCTGGTAGCCATTCTCTCTCTTATCCCCGTTAATTCTCAAGCTGCATTTTTTCGACATGACATTATGGGTGAACTTCATAAAAGACAGAAGAAGGAATGAAGCAATGCTCTATCTTACCTATGTACTTGTAATCTTTGCTTTGTTAAGTCATATTTAATACAAGTGCATTTCTTTTATTTAGTGTGTACATATATACTTCATTCTTTTATTCTTTTGTAAATGTCGGATATTCTTATAAATCCTTATACAAAAAAAAAATCTATGTGAAAAGAACCCAAAAAGAGTAAATACGGGTCAAAATGAATTTATTCAGTATACTCTTTGTTTCATTCTTTAGTATGGATGTCATCATCAAATAGGGGGAGATTGTTGGTTCATCTGAAGATTTGAAGATGACCTCCTGATCTTCCATCTTATATCATCCTACTTAGAATATGTTTAAGGTTCTTTTAGCAACTTGGTTTCTATACAAATGTTCGGTGAAGTCGAAGATCAGCCGAAGAAGACAAAGAAGGAGTACATCTCTCAAAGCGGATTGAAGATAGTCTCCTCAGCCTAAAGCCAAGCATGCCCAAGTGATCAATACCATCAGCCAGGATGGTGTCAATCACATGTCTCTCAGGAGTATGAAGGTGTCCTCACATCTTCAGGAGTCGAAGACCTCTCAGGTCTTCGGCAGCCGATGTTCTCATCTCTCCTTAGAGTATGAAGGTGTTCTCACATCTTCAAGGAGCAGCCGAAGATTTCTCAAGTCTTCGGTATCCAATCATCTCTCCTTAGAGTATGAAGGTGTTCTCACATCTTCAAGGAGCAGCCGAAGATTTCTCAAGTCTTCGGTAGCCAATGATCTCTCCTTAGAGTATGAAGGTGTTCTCACATCTTCAGGAGTCGAAGATCTTTCAAGTCTTCGGCAGTCTATGCTTAAGGATTTCTTTCAAACACATTGTACTTTTCTTGCAAAGTATATTGTGATATCTTGCATTGACGTGGACCTCATCTGGAGATGAGATCAAGTAAGTTTTGTCTACTACACCATTTTAAGGAAAGGTCTCTACCATCCTTCTGCAGGTCAACACTTCAAGCCAAAACACCTCAAGACAAAAGGTACATCCTGTACTTTGCTGAAGACCTGTGTCCATACTTTGCTCAACAGGTGTCCCATGCATTTAATGCATGAGGCACTATAAATATGGAGGATGGTTCAACATGCAAGATCACCAGCTCTCAAGCATTCAAGCTCTCTAAGTGCACTGGCATTCTCTCTCTAAGAAGTTCTTATTGTTTTCTAAGTGTTTTACAATTGTTCTTCATTTCTCTTAGTGTAAGATTGTTTGAATAGATTTCATCTATTCTCTTCCGCAACAATCAAAAGTTTTCTATGTGTAATTCTTGATTTCAAATCAATAAGAATTAAAGTAAAGTGAAAAAACTGTGTGTATTGTATTCAACCCCATTCTACAATACTTTTCTTCTTTACTAACTGTTGTTTGGGACCAACACTTATGAATTGACAGAGGCACGATAAATGTTGTTGCAACGACAGGTAGAGGTGGAGGCGGGGTGGTTGTAGAAGACATGAAGATGGTGGACAACGGTGGTGGTGGCGGCCGACAATGGTGGAGGAGGTAGTTGTGGCCGATGTGAAGGAGATATAGGTGGTGGTGGGCGGTGATGGGCAGTGACCAATGGTGATTGTGGAGGTTGGGGAGGAGTGGGATTTATTTCCCTAGCGTCTTGTTAGTTTTATAAAATTTCTATCGTTCAAAAAAAATAGAGGAGAAGGTGGAGGTGGATGACGGCGGTTGGTGGTGGCTATTGGTTGTCCTAGTGGTGGTGGCGGCAACGAGTGATGGACGACGGTTACCATTAAAACAAACACCATATCAAGGTTATCTATCAAATGAGGGTAGATTGGTAATTTTTTAGTTTTCCTCTCACCCTTGTCCCATGTTCTTCCACCTATTTTGGTGGAACATGAAAAAAACATTTTTGTCACCACCATGTCACATGTCGCACCAAATGTTGACATTGAGTTTTTGTTTTGTTCCATGTTGTACCAAACGTAGGACAAGAGTTTTGTCTCATCTTGTCCCATATAATATATAGGTGAAGGATCGTGTGAAAAGTTGAGTTAATGTGAGAAGCGTGAGAAATAGATCTGAACCTTTGATCACTTTTAATATCAAGCCCACCTATGAATCACACTTGATATGGGGATTGATCTAGTGCATCTCGGTGCATCTCATCCTAATGTGCATCCAACGGTTGATAACAATTTCTCACGCTTCTCACATTAACTCAACTTCTTACCGGAACCCTACCCATATTATACATACAGGTGAAGGATCGTATGATAAGTTGAGGTTAACCTGGGAAGTTTGAGAATGGATCATTGATTGATCGCTTTTAATCAAATGCCCTCACATAAATTGCGACTTAGAAGGGAATTTATGCAGTGCATTTCATCCTAATGTGCATCAATTTCTCATCTAACAGTTGATAACAACTTCTCACCGGAACCCACCCTGTATTATGTGAGTGTTTAGGATTGCTTATTAAAACTCCTTGTTGACTTATTAGATTTCCACACCGTTAATAAGTTATTTTTAGTATTTGGGTAGGAAAAAAAGAAAAAGGGCTTATAGCTTTTCCACACCACTGAGAAGAAGTTTTTGATAAGTTAAACCATTACGACTTATCAACTTATTTGAAACAACTTATGACTTTTTTTTGTTATTTTACATGTATAAACAATCTCAAACACTTTTAAATAACAACTTATTAACTTATTACGTTTTGATACTACAATAAGTTAATCCAAACACTTTTTATAAAACTCATTTTTGTCACCAGCATAAGTTAATAAGCACTTAAAAAAATAAGTTGTTTTAAATAAGCAATCCCAAAGACCCCTATATATTAAACTAAGGGAGCGTTTGATTCGTATAATAATTTCTGAAGGAATAGAATCTGTCAAATGAATTAGAATCTAGAAGGAATTTGAATGAATGTTATCAGGTTTGACCAAGTGTTTGGTTGGCAGGAATAGAATGTAATCAGTCAAATGAATTGGAGTATGTCTGTTTGGTTTGCAAAGGAATTAGAATAAAATTTTGAAAAATGACAAAAATACCCTTGCTTTGATTTTTATTTTAGTTTTCTTAATTATAAAATTAACATTTAAGAATAATCAACTGATTGATCGATTGAAGCAGTCGATCGAAGCAGATATAAATTGAATCGATTGAAGCAGTACCCAAAATCGATACCAGTACCCAGATGGATCGATTGAATCAGTAAATCATGTATATCGGTGAATCGATTAAAGCAGTAAAGCAGTAAATCGATTGAATCGATACCCAGTACCCAGATTGAATCAATCGATGGAAAATCAGATGGTGAATCGATTGAAGCAGTAAAGCAGTAAATCGATTGAATCGATACCCATTACCCAGATTGAATCGATCGATGGACAATCAGATGGATCGATATGAAGCATATGGAGCGATGGCTAGGGTTTTAATTTTGTTATGAGGGTATTTTTGTCATTTTCAAAATATTTGATGGAATGTAATTCAATTCCATCACTTTTGTGAAAGAATGACCAAATCCACGTTTGAAAGAATTAATGGAATTCAATTTCATTCCATAGGTAACCAAACATCATGATAGAATTTGGCCAATCGAATTGACCGTTCCATTTCCATCAGATTTCGACGGAATCCGGCGAACCAAACCGCCCCTAATTGTATTCAACAAAATTTCCCAATTTAGTAAACGAACATGAATCACTAAAAAAAAACAAGAAAACATTTCCAAAAACCTATTCAACAACCTCACACATTCAAAACCATCAACTCAATTCCCAAAAACAAACCACACAATTCAAACCAAATGACACGTGTCACCACCACATTCAACCTCACCCAACTATATACACCCCCCAAGATCCACCATTCCTCCGTCGTCGTCTCGTTGACCATTTCCTCTCCTGCCACCTTCCTCCTCCGGCGACCACCTGAACCAGAATTCTTCGAGGAGGCGGCGGAGAAGATCTTCACCGCTGCTTCACCTCGAAATCAATCAATCAATCAAATAATTAATTAATTAATCAAAAATTAATCGATCATGGGGAGGAAAAGGAGTTCGTCGGCTGTGAACACATTGTTCACATGGGTTCGAAGTCAATCGACGCAGGCGAAGATCTTCATGGCGGTCACCGCCATGGTTTCATTCCTCTTTGTGATAAAAAATTTCGTCGCGAATCATAATAATTTGTTCTTAGCTTCGGAATCCGTACACGCGGCCGGAATAATCGTTCTAATTTACAAGCTCACAACCCTAAAATCCTGTACAGGTACGTATACTGTATACATCATTCGTATCTATATCTATATCTATATATGTAGGCGAAGAATCGTGTGAGAAATTGAGTTAATGGTGAGAAGCGTGAGAAGTGGATCTGAATCGTTCTCTTTTAATCTCAAGTCCTCCCATGAAATATGGCTTAGAAGGAAATTGATCGGATACATCTCGGTGTATCTCATTCTAATGTGCATTCATTTCTCATTCAACGGTTGATAACCACTTCTCACGCTTCTCACATCAATCTTAATTTATCACTGGAACCCGACCCATATATATATAGGGTCAGGTTCGGGAAAAACCACAAAAAAAATTAAAAAACTGAGAAACGCTCTGATTACCATTTGTCTGGACGGTATGCACATCTGTATACTAGTAATTTGTAACATGCACCGGTGCATAAAAACCAAAAAACAACTTCAATTACTTGTATGCACATGTGCATACCGTCTAGATGAACCACTATCACGGTGTTCCTCAGTTTTTCATTTTTTAGGTTTTCCCCTTAACTTCCTTCTCTTTATATATATGATCATGCGAGAAATTAAACATTTTACGAGAAGACGAGAAGTGTGATATCATATATAATTACACAACTTGTGGTGGGTGTGTTTAATCATATATGATTAAGTGTATATATATTGTCAATGTAACGTGTGTTTATGATTAAGCTTGTGTATCATATATGATATCACACCTATCGCTTTCTCGTAAAATATTTAATTTCTCGTTTGAACCTGCCTATGTATCTATATATCTCTATTTGAATTGATTTAATGTTCACATATATCGAATCTGATCGAATTCAATTTTCTTCAGTATTGTTTGATTTTAAGGTTTTCTTCATGAATGTTTGTGTAATTTTTAGGGATTTCTTTTGTCACATATGTTGAATGTCACCACAACAAAATCGAGTCTTGACGATAAGTCGTACCATCTACAAGTGTTGTATGTGTTTTTAGGCGTATAAAAGAGTTTTTTAGAATATTTTTAATATAAAACGTAATATTAGCTATTTTATAGAACGTTTATAAGACATTTTTTCAAATAGTTTCTTATAAAACAACTAATACGATATTTTATTTTAAAAATGTTCTAAAAACTTTGTTAATAGATCCAAAAACGTCCTGTAAACTTTTTGCAACACTTTTAGACAAGACGCTTTATCGTTTGATCCTATAAAACAGTCTATTGGGACACTTAGAGCATCTCCAACGACTTCTTTAAAATAGAAAAAAAAATGAGTTTTTTGTTCTCTAAACTTCTACAACAGCTATGCTATTTTGTTCTATATAATAGAAAAAACTTGAAAATTTTCCAAGTGAGAATTTTTTTTTAAACTTGATGGTGGGAGAGAGAAATTATTATTTTATTCAATCCCACCAATGAGATTGAATTTTATCATTTTATATTAAGTTTTTTTTAAAGTGTATTGTGGTGATAACTAGAGAGTATTATAATAATATAGTTTGTGTTAAAATCTTTAAAATAAAGAATGTATTTTTTTAGATATTTTGATTTTTAATTTCCTATTTTAAAGAAATTATAGAGAACTGGTTGGAGATGCTTTTCGACATTTTTTACGTCCTATAAACCCAATTTTGTGTAGTGTCAAGTGTGTTTGTGCAATTGTTGTAACTGCACATTGTTGGTTTTCGTATTTCCTTTCATCAAACAGTTCGAGTTCGATTGTTGGTTCATTTGTTTCATTTGAACGATCTGGTTTTTATGATCTTCTTCTTCGTAGGGCTTTCGTTGCAGACACAAGAGCTAACAGCCGTAGTTTTAGCTGTAAGAATTGGTTGTTACTTTGCCATTGGACATAGCGTTCATACTGTTCTCGACCTTGCTGCATTGGTGTCTACTGTTTCGGTCATTTACATGATGCGATTCAAAGTTAACGCAACATACCATCAACATCTCGACAAGACGCCCAAACATTATCTGGTAAACACGACCCCTTGCTTCTATTTTCGTTTTTCTTTATCCAATAAAAAATGTCCCGGGTGGTAGATCTTGTACCCATTTTTTTTTTCTCTGATACCATGCTAACAACATGTGGAACCCCTAATTTATCTCCAAAAGAGTTCTTGGAGAGAAGGGAGGTTCCACATATAATGTGGAAAATAGTTCAAAGTCTAGCAAATATGGGACTTTAATACGTCACCTCCAACGGAGGCTACACGGACACAAATTGTCCACCAGATTATCCAAAATAGAGAAAATGGTGGTTTTATTCTTTATTTTGGTTCAACAGATTCTTTATATTGTTCTTTAAGACAGCGAAAACAAGATAAAACTCTAAGGGGGTGTTTGGTTGGAGGTATTGAGGGGTTTGGAATGAGAATGAGAATGAAAAATGTTGTTTGGTTTGACATAATATAATGAGTCCATTACCCCAAACCCATTAATTTTCATTCCTGACCAAATTGGGGGGGAATGAAACTCTTATTCCCATTCAGTCACATTTTCTCATACGCCCTTCATCTCTCGATGTTTAATGAAACATGTTTTTTATTTTCGTGTTGGACGACACATATTTGTTTTAAAATGTATTATATAAAATATTTTTTTATTGATTATATTGGTTTAACCAAACAGCATCAATGCAATGTTCATTCCTATTCCCATTCTGCTTCATTCTCATTTTCATTTTCATTCATATTCCTTAAAATGAACCAAACGCCCACTAAGTTTAGATAATTCTCTAAAACTTGATAGGAAGAGAAAAAAATGATTTTTTTCCTTCATTCCCACCAATAAGATTAAATTATTATTATTTTATATAAAGTCTTTTTGAAAAATGTATTAGAATGATAAAGTTATAGAATATTTTAATAATACAATTAATGTTTATATCTCTAAAATACATAATTTGTTGGAGTTAAAATGTAATTTTTCTATAGAGATTTTGACCTTTTGTTTTCTATTTTAAAGATATTATAAAGAATCTCTTGGATATGCTCTTAGAGGTAGACCTTGGGCTTTGATACCATATGAGTGTATGTGGAACCCCATTAGATTACTTTTCAAAAGAGTTCTTGAGAAGAGAACAGTTCTAAATCTAGCCGATGTTAGACTCTAACAACGTAAATAGCAAAATGGTTTTATGATTTTATCATTGTTCTTATTCTATATAGTATGAATTTTCTCTAAAAGAACAGAAATGGGAGATTCGTACATATATATACAGGTTTAATGATCAATGTCTAACTAATATGGGACTCCAACAGTTATAACACGTTCTATGTTTTTTTCTCGTGTCTTCTATATAGATCATTCCGTGTGCCGTTATGGCCTTTTTTGTTCACCCCAACAGTGCTATTCCCTTTGTGGCTAAAATAAGTTGGGCATTTGGTGTATACTTGGAGGCAATTACAGTGCTTCCTCAACTTCATATGATGCAAAGAACACAGGTTTGTTTTATTCGTGTTTTATATCGATCGATATCTTGACTACATCCGCTTTGTGTTTACATAATCAAGAAAACTAATTTTTTTATCGGTCAAATGTGTTGCAAATTTCAGATGATCGAACCATTTACCGCCCATTACGTGTTTGCACTTGGAGTGTCGAGATTTTTCAGGGCCGCTTATTGGATTCTCCGGGTTAGTTTTCATTTCTTAAAAAGAGATTCGGGATATGATCTCGAACTGAGTCATTTAGGTATATGACCTTAAATGATATTTTAATTAAATTTATAACCTCATGACGTATTAAAAGAAAAACGACTTTATCCTCTGGAGTCGGGTCATAATTGAGATTAAATTCATAAACTCGTGGTCGGTTAAAAGAAAATTGGTTTTATATTCATCAAAAGGTTATTGGTTTATTTCGGTAAATACTTAGAAATATGTTAAAGGCTTAGGGGCCGTTTGTTTACCTCTTAATTGTTCCATTAAGAGACAATCTCTAAATCGCTAAGAGGTAAATCTTGTTGGGCAAAAAAAAGTGTTGCCTCTTAATGGTTTTAAAATCCTCTTAATGATTTTGTATCCTGACCCTCCCTTAACCATTAAGAGTCCTGATTTCATTATGAACAATTAGCAAATAACCATAATTCATTTTACACTAAATCACTAAGACCACTTAATCATTCTGCACTAAACCATTCAGCAACTGCCAAACAACCCCTTAAGGTTTGTTTGTTAACAGCTTAATGAGACTCACAACTTATTTGGTCAACTATACATGACTGTTTGGTAGTAGCTTAATGATATAGAAAATGATTTATTTGGTAAGTTTATAGGAGGGCAGAGGCTTTATGCAGAAAGCTAAGTTTTTTCCAAATCTGCCCCTCCCACTTAAAAAACGCACTCCTTCCATCTATGGAAAAAAAAAACCTCCCAAACAAAAATCTTTCCGAACTACAGTCTACAGACATCTTTATCCATATAATACTTAAAATCAACCAAACAACCCCTTGGATTTTTAAATTCAGTGTTTGAGAAGGTCATTCAGCTAAATAGCCCGTGGTTCTCTATAGGTGTATGAATCTACGGAAGCATATTTGTTCTTACTCGGACGTGGCTATTTTTGGGTACCAATGGTTTTGTTATCCGAGGCTGTTCAATCATTCATCTTGGCAGACTTCTGTTATTATTATCTTAAGAGGTAAATCGTTTGCCTTTTGTTTGTCGCCATTAAAAACGTGCCACTTTTCTTACCATCAATTTCGCTTCAATCTTGCAGTATTGTAAGCGGCCATCGTTTGGTGAGACTACCGCGGGTCTAATACCGTTATCGGTTGTAAAATGTACAGGTTCATCCATATATGCTTGTAAAAGTCTGATATTTTTTCATCAGATTTAGGTTTTGGGTCTAAATCTGGTTTTTTCTTTTTTGTTTGTTGTTGTTCATGTAATTGCTGTCAATTTTGTAACATCAAGATTTTCAAGATTATAACCATTTTTTTGGTCATATCAATGTTTTGGTAGCTTAGGGGTCGTTTACCAAGCACTTACCGGGTAAGTAAGTACTTACGGGCAAGAGTCACCACTGTCAGTTACCTTATGGGTTAACGTTCTTTGCCATCAAAATGCGTTTACCAGGTAAGAGTCATCACCTTCGGTTACCGGTAAGTGTTTACCAGGTAAACTTTTATAACCCGGTAAGTGTTTACCAGGTAAGAGTCATCACCTTCGGTTACCGGTAAGACTCTCGATCATTGTCTTCCTTCTTACCGGGTAAGATTCTCGGAATTTGTTATGTTCACTTGGTAAGATAATTGAACAGGTAAAAGCTTGCCAAGGTAAGTAGTAAGCGTTCCCTTAGTCGATAATCTATCTAGTACAAAACCTGAAGAAAAATCTCATGTCCCGTGTTTCGTCCCTGTCTACCTATCAAGTGAGGACATGTCATCAATTTATTCAGGGGTAAAATGAATAAATAAAATAATGATATGTCTTGTGGGATTGTTGGGACAAATATAGGACACGGAATTTGGGAACATAAAATAAAGTGGTGTTTAGGTAGGGTCAGGTTCAGGGGAAAACCTCAAAAAAACAGAAAACTGAGGAACACGTGTTCCTCTGGTAGCCCTTCATCTATGTAATTGTGCATACAAGTAATTTGTGACATGCAAGTAACTTGTAACATGCATGGGCGGAGCCATGTAAGCAATGTTTTATAACCCGGGTCGACCCGGCCGGTTCAACCGGTTGAACCGGAAACCGGTCGAGAGACCGGGTCAATTATCACCGGGTTTTTGGGGATTTATGGATCGAATCGAACCGCCGGGTTTTTGAGGGAACCGGTTGAACCGGTATAGTTGAACTGTGGTTGACCCGGTTAAAAAACAATTTCAATTTTCATATTGATAAGACGGACTTTTGGGTGGTCGAAGAAGAGCCGGAAGGAGAACTTGATTACAATGACTTGGAAAATATGCTTGTTGAGCAAGAGCACGAACCGGCTTCTCAAACACAAGGTGACATTTTTTTATTTCTATATATATATATATATATATATATTAATTTGGTGTTAGTTTACTATTAACTTTTTACGTGACATTAATATTTTTTTATTTGATATTGTAGAAAGTGACGATGTTGTTGATGACTATGAAGTTGAGAGTGAATTTCAATTACTAAGCGATCGTGAGATTGATACATTTAACACTTCAATGACTCAAGATCCATGATTTGCTATGAACGTTATGTTTCGTTTTGATATATTTGGATTGATGTAAAACTTGTTATGTTTTTTTTTAATATTTTTTGATTGATGTAAAACTTCTTATTATGTGTATTTTTAATGTTTTAACTTGTGGACATCAAATTCATGGAAACCAATATTATATTGGAAACTTTGGAAATTGAAATTAACCAATCATTGAATTTTCTTTTTTTATTTTTATTTTTAATTGATAAGGTTATTTTAGTCTTTTACATAATTTCATAATATATATGGTAAGTGTTATTATTATTATAATATTAATTATTTAATTTTAATGTATTTTATATATGGTAATATTGATCCTTTATTAATTTAAACATGAAACATTTAATTTAGGTAAATACAAATTGATTCATACGCAAACTACAAATCAAATTATTTTTTCTGATTCTTATGAATCAGTGATTGATTCATCCAATGAAAGTTTATATTCATATGAAATCTTCAATATTACCTCAAGGCACAAAATATTAATATAGTGAAACATAATGGATTTGATATAGTGAAACAAAATATTAATATAGTGAAACTTAATGAAACATAAAATGTTAATATAGTGAAACCTGAAAAAACAGATTTGATATAGTGAAACATAATGGAAAGGTAATGAAACAAAATATTAATATAGTGAAACCTGATTAAACAAATTTGATATAGTGAAACAAAATATTAATATAGTGAAACCTAATGAAACATAAAATGTTAATATAGTGAAACCTGAAAAAACAGATTTGATATAGTGAAACATAATGGAAAGGTAATGAAACAAAATATTAATATAGTGAAACAAAATATTAATATAGTGAAACCTGATGAAACAGATTTGATATAGTGAAACATAATAGAAAGGTAACGAAACAATAATGGTAATAAAACTTAATTGAGTTTTTACATACTGCATATTGATGAACATATAATAAAAAGGTAGTCTTGATATATTATTGTTATCTTTTATTAATAAATTAATTAATTTATTACCATATTTCATTTTTGTTACCAAATTTGAAACACAAAAGAAAAAGACACATTTACCCTTTTGACATATTATTATTATCTTTTATTAATAAATTAATTAATTTATTACTATATAATAATTCAAATTAATCTTGACCATTGATTAAAAAGATCAATGGTTGAAATTTGGTTTCTAAAGTTTCCAATTAAATTTGGTTTCCAATTGAAACCATATATATATATGTGTAGGAAAATGAAAGTTACATATAATTTCTTGAAACCGGGTCAACCACCCGGTTGAACCGGTTGAACCGTGACCCGGTCACCACACCGGGTCAACCAAAAAACCGGGTTTTAGAACATTGCATGTAAGCACCACAAGGTGCATTGGCTCCCCCTCAATTTAAAAAAAAATAATTAATGTAATTTATACTAATAATAAACCCAAATATTTAGTATTTTGTTAAAGGGAAAAACAAATTGAATAACAATATGGAGAGAATAACAATAAGACAGAGAGAAGAAGTCTATAATTCTCATTAATCATAAGCCCTTTAAATAGGGAGAGTTACAAGTAGATAGTTAGGAGATATTTCAGTTCTAATCTAACTCTAATATATTTATCTCTATCTCTATCCCTATCGTCATATCCTTTAGACGATGGCACACTTATCCTACAACACTCCCCCTTGTGCCGAGTTAAAGGAGTGGTGGTGCACAGTTGTTGCCTCGTTAAAACCTTACGCCAAAATAAAACCCAGTGGAAAAAAAATATGACGAAGGAAAGAGTACAACGCACCAGCTTCTTTGCAATACATAGACTTATCATTCAGTCTAGTTTTCTCTTATATTCATACTTTAATCTTGAGAGTTAAGAAAACATGATGGTATATAAACAGTTGCCTCACTAAAACCTTACACCAAGGAACAAAACCCAATGGGAAAAATAAAACCTTGGTTGAAGGAAAGAGCACAACATACCAATATCACAAATATAGTAGACTCCCCCTTTTGTTTACTACTCCCCCTGATTCGTGCATTAACCAAGGGAATTTGGAAAACATTTCCATTTACTTTCTACACGTTTCCCAATATATGGTTTTAGGTAATGACTTGGTAAAATATGTCACATTCTTTTGACACCTTACTTGATTCACTTGAATCTAAAGAAGAGTCTTTTATTGTTGATTGTATAGAAACTTAAGCAGAATATGCTTTGTGTTATTACCCCTGATGTATCTTATGTTCATTTCTTCGATACATGATACATTATTTCCATATATGCAAGTAGGATACTGGTTGAACCCATAATTACTAACTTCTATAATGTATGTAATGATAGTCCTTAATCATATACATTATTTTATTATCTCATGGAGAGTAATATTCTTGGATTAATTCAAGGAGGTAGTTACAAAGGATCGCTTAGTTTACTTCCAAGCAATCGACGTGTTCCTTGTGGTAATTCTTTATTCAGTTTGGGAACATCATTTGTATGGGTCAGACAGATACCTAATATCAGCAAACACATACCAAGACATTATTTGGTGTTTTTCTATAAGAGCTAGCTAGTACTTTTGCTGCTTACATTCTAAGTAGGTATTGAAGTTCCATTATCAATCCCATTTTTCTTTCTATAGGGAAAGTATAAACCATGTCAATGGTTCCAAAAGATTAATTTAATATCATTCCAATGATTTTGCGTTGGCGCTGAGCTAAATCTAGCTAACAAGTTCACTGAGAAATACAATATATGGTCAAGTGTATCATGTTAAGTACGATAATGCGCATATTGTACTTAGATAGGGAATTCCAGCTCCCAGCATCTTTCATCATCATCCTTTAGACGAAATGGATCTTTCCTTATATCCGACACTTCGACCGATCATGGGAGTGCTAACCAGATGCGCTTTATCCATATTAAATTGCCTGATTATTTTCTGGACATATGCGATCGGTGAATTAATATTTCACAAACTCGATGTCCTAACTCAAATATCTAGACAAAACCAAGTTTTCCCAAGATCTTTACTCTCAAAATCAAATTTCAAGTAGCGTGTGGTTCCTCTCATTTCATCAAGAGTGTCTATTATGTTCATAACATTGACATATAGAGCTACTTTGAAAATCTGGAACTTGTTTTCCATAATAAATAAGCAAGAGAACATTTCATCGTTCTTATATATCCTTTCACAATCAAGTATTCCATTAGGCGGGTATACCACATCCACTTATATTGTTTTAATCTATAAAGTGGGCGTTTCAATTTATTGCAAACGCATTTCGTGGTTTAGAGTTGCTTGATTTTGGTAATGTAATATCATCAAGCACTTTTATATATCTCTAAATCTAGATCCCCGTAGAGATATGTGGTAACCACATTCATGAGTTGCATTTCCAGTCATTCGGAAACTACTAGGCTAGTAAATTGTACGGATGTCATAACATCCATCATGAGAGAGTAAGTCTCCTCGTGGTCAATCATGGGCGTTGTGAGAAACCTTGCGCCAAAGGAGAGTCTCATACATTATGACTTAATTATTCTCATTACGCTTTAGGACAAATGATTTATCTATGTCTTACAGGCTTTACACTTGGTAGGTTAGCACTACCAAACCAAATACCTGTTCATTTGTCAAATAATATGATTGTCCTGGATTGCTTATTTAGGCCAGTTTGCTCTTTGTTGATATTTTCCAACTGAGCATGGTTCGATGTCAATGTGCTCTATCACCTCATAAACAATAATATATGCGAAATATATCATCAATAATTATATATGATCTGTCCATCGGCTCATATGTGCTCTCATAGTTCATTTGAGATTAATATTCATCTCTAGAATCAATATTAACTTCGGAGCGTCCTCCAGTGATGATTCATAGACATAGTTTAATCAGAGACAATCTCATGAGAGGTTTATGTATTGATGACAAATAGTTGTGCCTTACTCTTCTCTTCCTTTAGATGAGTATCTATCGCACCAAGTAGCTTCCCCCATTTCCGTTTGGGAGCTACGACCTCAACCACACCTCCACTATGTGTGATTGCAACGCACTTTCCAATGGCGTTGTGCCCCTATTGGGGACTTTTTAACCTTGCAAGTATATTTGCAGCTCGTATATGTGATCTTGTCACTTTTGGAATATTAAACGTATCAGGTATCGAGTCTGATTTGTTTGATATTCAACATTACGCTGTGAAGTTTTGGGGATCGAAATGAGACAGAGTGGGAATATTCAATGACACTTCTTGTCGTTCCCATGGAAAATCCTTTTTCCTATCTCCCCCTAACGACGGGAAGACTATCTCATGAAAGTGACAACCCGCAAATCTAGCGGTAAAGAGATCACTAGTCAAATATTATAATTAGCGGATAATTGTTGGGGATTCATATCCAACATATACCAAATCGTCTTTAAGGACCCATTTTGATGCGCTGTGGGGGCGCAATTGGCACATATAATTAAACATGCGTAAATGTAAAGTATCAGACTTATATCCAGTTACCAACTGATACGCATGAGCAAGTAGTGGGTCTAAAAACGAAAAAAAAACTGCATATAATAATTGCATAACCCCAGGTAGATGTGGATAAATTGGTGCGCATTACTAATACCCTAGATGTCATCATATTCTTTTGATAACAACTTCTATGAGACCATTTTATATATACACATGGGGTATAAGAAACTTTACATTGATCCTAATACATATGCAATTAATATCAAATCCTTATGATGTAAATTCTCCAACATTCAAAGTCATGTAGACTTGATGAAATAATCAGGGTGGTGAGACCTTAAACGTATAGTTAGTGCTAGGAGTGCAGTATTTCATGTGGACAATAATACGACATGCGTTCATCGTGTCGAAACCAGAACCATAAAGTACTTTAATGGCCCGCATTCTGGATGTTTATGTCCATAAATATCACCTTGTATTCGTTGTAACAATGGAATATTTTTGTATTATGTCCTTAGCTTTAGGATGGTCTCAATCCTGTCTTGGCTAAGGAGTAGGTTATATACAAAAGTTTTAGGTATTCGAGAGGGCATATAACAATGTTGTTTCTTATGGTACAGAAGTCAACAGTTGCAATTTTCCTCATTCTGCCTTTTACTCGAAAGAGAATGTGTATTTTGCAATACACGGATCACTATGTCATAACCACGGTGTCCCGCATGGTCATGCCAAAACATATATGTGTTATTGCCCCCAAAAGTTCTTTATTGGTGACAAAATATGTTCCGATGACCCAATAATCTACTAGTTTGACACATTAGTTTCCATGATATAT
This sequence comes from Arctium lappa, assembly GCA_023525745.1. Classification (NCBI taxonomy): domain Eukaryota; kingdom Viridiplantae; phylum Streptophyta; class Magnoliopsida; order Asterales; family Asteraceae; genus Arctium; species Arctium lappa. The sequence continues at coordinate 51,777,659 of CM042063.1, forward strand.
GTTTACTTTCATATATTCATTAGAACTTATGTATATATGCTCATTTCCATTTCCATTTGATACGAATATCTTTACAAGGTTCCTATTAATTTTGTACCAACAAGAGAGTGACAGTCCATCGTCTAAGTAATTTGGTTGGATGTATTATAAAACAAGTATTAGTCTATTTTTTTTCAAGGATGTGATAGGTCAAAAAAAATCAATTCTCCTCGATACATTCCTACACGGAACGGAGAATATTGAATTTTTTTTTGTATTTGTTTTGATGTATTTCTTTACATCTGTAATGGTTACATATTCGATTTTACTTTAGCAAAGAAATTAATTTTTGGTACTTAAAATTAATTTCAAAGAAACATATGCATAATCAATATTAAATATGTTATATTTCATTTTCAACGTGTTCCCTTTTTTATAGAAGCACTTTTTAGTGCATATCTTATATTTCATTTTCCTGACTCTTACCAATGCCCTGACCCTTTCTAGGGTCTCATCCACATAGTGCAGAAATGTCATATGTGTGAAATGGTTTTAATTTAACTCACAATCATTTGGAGTTGTTTCCACTTCTAACACTTTCATTATTGATATCAGGAATTTTATTTATCCCGACATATGTGGTGTTATTCGAAAGAACCTTGTTGTGTTTCTCAACCACTTGCAGTAGGTTGATGAGTTTGTCTAAATGTTACATTCCAACTTATATTGGTTCATTAATATTTACTTATATATGAAATGTGGAAATGATATTAGGAATCATGTCATCTTCTGTGAGCTCCTTGCCACAGAGATTGAGACGCGTTTTGGATATAACATTTCTTTGTTGAAATCAGTTACCTTTTTGTAATCGAGTAAGTGGGTTTCATTCCACTGTACGATTAGTTCGGGAAGTACATATTCATCAGTACTCCCGATTATCCCTTTCGGAACATCCCACATTTCTTTGGGGGTTTCTAGTAAAGGTATCCTATGAAACCTAGGATTTATATGTCGTCTCAAAACATGAGGGTATTTGTTTGTACCTTTTTAAGAGGTTGATTTTAGAGTCAATGGGGAGTTGATGGACTTTAGGTATTTTCTTGTACCTTTTCAAAAGGAGGTTTATGTACTCATTTATGATACTCATATTCTTTTGAGTTTATGACGTTGATTTTGGGATGAGTTGTTTCAACCATTTGCATATATAAATAACAATATATGATTTTCTTTTTGATAAGGAAATGGATTTTGGTTATGAAATTTCATTATCATAACAATATTGGATTTTTGTATGCTTTAATTTTATTGATAATACTTCATCAATATTTCAATTTGCAAAAAAAATCACTCAATCTATTGGATTTCCTGGTAGTAGGGGAATCACATGGATTTCTTAAATCCCTACAAACCTTAGGGCTAGTTACACCCGTTTGACAAAATCCTTTCGATGTATTGCGATTAATTCATCAATGAAATACATAGATAACATTTGTTATTTGGTAAATTTTGACATGAGGTCAAAAAAATTCATACCATATTGGTATTTTGGGATCTTTAGGTAAGAGGCCAAAGTGACTATGAATTTGGCATATGAAACAATTTTAATACCTTAATAGCATTTTTTGGAGTTTTTGGTAAAGATCAAAATATATGAGCTTGGATGTGTAACTTCCAAAAAATAATTATATAGTTTAAAATTATGAGTAGGAACTCACAATTAAGATAAATGTTTGAAATTAACATTTTCATGTTATTTTTGAACATTTTGGCAAAATAACAGAAGTTATGGGGGTTGAAATTGTTAATTTCAAAGATAATTTATAAGATTGAGGTTAATGAGTAGAAACTCATAACTAAGATAAACATCTGAATTATACTAACAATTATTAATTAGGATAAACATTTGAATATTAACACAAACAAATAGTAAATAAATATATAATATTGTAACTAAATGGATAATCATTTAAATATATGAATATTTTAATCTAATTTGATAAACATTAATAAATCATAATAATATTTTAAAACAATAAAAGTTATACTAACACAATTAAAATAAATAAGATGAAACAAATATTAAAATAATTAATAGTTTAATTCATTATTTGGACTAGTATAAAAGAATATATATTTAATAGGTCGAATTAAATAAAATTAAGTAAACATGTCAGAAAATAAGTCAAGATTGACTCTCATAGATAAAGTATATTAAACTTAAATAAAAGTTAATATAATAAATATTTATTAAACAAAAACGTAAATTAATGGGAAAAAAAACAAATTAAGTTTTGTTTTAGTTAAATAAAACAATAATACTTATCCCTTGTGGATACTTAAAAATATTTATTTAATTCCTTTTGATAATTAAAAAAACTAAAAACAAAATCATTCAATTATTCTAATAATTCAGATAATTAGATCATAATCATATTAAAATCACATATAAGTTTCAATAATTATCTTTTAATATAGGTTTTTTTAGGTCAATATAATTTTCATTTATTTAATTATTTCAATAAAAATAAATAAATAATCATGAATTCGATTTTTTTTTTGAATTCAATTAATATCAATCACAAAAATAACGGAAGTATTCTACAGAAAACTTAAGAAAAAAAAATAAACATGATTCATAATATTCACTTATGAAGAAATTGATAGAAAACTTACTAGATTTTTTTTTGACATGCGTGACAATGAGCAAAAGATAATGCAGTAGCGATGCAATTTTGCGGCAAACCGTTCAACGACAACGTGCACCAATCGTTTAGAGACGATGAAAAACAACTTTGAGCTTTACGTGCTGATAACGTGTTAAAGGGAAAAACAAATGGAATAACAATATGGAGAGAATAACAATAAGACAGAGAGAAGAAGTCTATAATTCTCATTAATCATAAGCCCTTTAAATAGGGAGAGTTACAAGTAGATAGTTAGAAGATATTTCAGTTCTAATCTAACTCTAATATATTTATCTCTGTCTCTATCTCTATCGTCATATCCTTTAGACGATGACACACTTATCCTACAACATATTTTAAATTTTAATGGGCTTTGCTCCTCCTCAAATAAAAATGACAAATTAGAAAACTAGTCTCCGTCCTCTCCTAACTAGTGTTATACATGTCCGTTGGTCGGGTACACGACATGTTTTTAATCTAGTTTCAGATGTAAACCCTGTCATTCTATTTTCTAATAAACTTTTTTTTTTCTAATTCATGCGATCAATGGATCCAAAGTAATCTAGAAAACTCATAGCATGTTATCCTCCGGGAAGGCTGATTTTTTTTACGTTGTCAATTGATATAGAAGCAAAACCATCTTTGCGATTCGTTCATTTTAAGGACACAAATAAAAATGACGTGTTAATGAAATAGTTAGACAGAAGAAAGTAAATAATGTAATTCAAAAGGTTACTTTAATTTATTTTTCTGTCCCAAGTTGTTGAGGAGCTTTAAGATCAAACATTGCTATGATTGCATTGGAAAAACATACAAAGCTACATGGTATGAGATTATTAATAGAAAGAGAAGATGACATATTCTCGACAGTTGATTTCTAATGCAAATGGAAGCAAATTTCTATAACTAACAGAAGATAGAGATTGTGAGAAATCAAGAGCCCTCAAATCATTAGGAAATCACTGAAGTTTTAAACCAAAAATCATGAATCAATCAATATACTAAAATTCCTCTTCCTTAAGATGCATGAAGAACTTCACATGTTTATCTCCACGCCCTTCAAGTGTCTCAAAGAACTCAATCTTGTACGGAAAAGTAGCCGATATGTGTTTTCCTTTCCAAACGGCGACGTATTCTTTGATTTTCCCTTCCTTTTCGTTCAAAAATCTACTTTAGGTACTTTAAGTATATGATAAACCTTCGATGGCACCTTAACCCTAACAACATCAAATGTCATACGTAAGAAACCTTCAAGTTTATTATATATATACACACATATATGAGAATGGACCAAGAAATCAAAGTAACATGTCTATCAATTGGTTAAAAAGGTTGATAATGGAAGATGGAAGAGTGCCCTTAAGATCTCTCAATGATCTAATGCATCTTAAGAAGGAAAATGGGTCTATGCAAATAACTAAATGCATCAGTTTTTTGTATGGTTGATGATCGATTATACAACACCACAAACAGGAACTGTTCAAACAGTCAATTAATTATACACTTCTAAGTTTCAGTTTCTTGATGCAGTCAACGTAGTCTAACATATACACAAAAGTTTGAACTTCTTGTTGCATCTAAGCTTATTAACTTCAACTAATCTAGCACCTGACAAATAATAAAACACACAAACACTCATCAAAATAAAACAAAGTGTCACATGACCATTTATTATGAATCTAAGGAAGGAAAACTATGCCCTCCGTACCCAATCGTCTTTATCCACAAGTATGTTACCATAATGGTTATGCACATCTCAAACTTATCATACTAAGAAGTAGGAACTAATCCTTATTAACATGATGTATTCAGTTCATGGATTACCAGACAAATTTAAATAAGTACTGTTTTTTGGAACTCTTGGTACCCTGTATGACCCCAATAATCTATCACAAATCTGCCAAGAGAAAAGCAAATTCTGAAGTTGTCAAAGGAGACAAAATAATAGTGAAATGATATTGAAATTATATCTTCAAGATTTTCTTGTGGAAAGGGGACTATGGTAGCTTGTTTGGAGGTTTATGGTAGCTTGTGAATATGAAGATTTTCCCTTATTAACTATAACATGTATTTAGATGTAAATAATATGAATAACGAATAATTGATGGCGAAAGAAAAAAAACAAATAGATTGCCTTGATCAGTAACTTTAAAACTGACATCAAGACAAAATCTCACGTTCTGAACCCTGCCAAATTGCAAAGGATTACTCCAATTAAAATGGCTAGAAGATTCATTAAGAAGAAATATGTTGTATTGCAAGGAGATTTAGGTTCAATGGAAATAATGGAATCAAGGAAAACAACATATTAAAAAGAAATGTACTCCCCCCCCCCCCCCCCCATTATGGGTTTACTCAACTAAAATTAACAATTCAATTGAAGTAGTGCAATATGAAGTTAGTGAAGTAACTGAAGTCCATGTGGATTTCATGGACGAGGTATAGCTATTAAATGTGTTAAGTGAAGATGAACATTTTGGTTTCTGAGATCTGAATTTTTTAAGCTAGTTGGTGTGATTTTGCTTACATTTTGAGGAAGATTTGATAACCGCTATTAACTCTATAACATGTAGTACAAATTGAAAGCTATCCATACTCCATTTTGCTTACATTTCTATCTTCATTCTCAACACCACAATAAACATTTGAAAACCTTTTATAATCTACTCTTGTTCAGATTCTAATATGAAGGAAAAACACTAGTAACAATTGGGATTCATTATCGTCAGCTAGAACTAATAATCCTTCCACTAAACGCATTTGGGATATTGAGTTCAAAGCCATTGATTACCAAATTTAAGATTGTATGTCCATTTTCATCTAGATTAAAGTATAACAATTCGTTCAGTTTGTATTTAATAACAATTATCAAATCTTCCACAAAAATGTAAGCAAAATCACAGACTAACTTTAAAAATTCATTAGACCTCAGAAATCAAAATGTTCATCTTCTCGATCTATACAGATGATTAATACAAAGCAAACACATAAAAATCAACAAATTGAAAAAAAAACAAAGAAATGGAAGTGTATATACATATATGCATATCGCTACACACAAATCCACAGGCGCTCGTACATATATAAACGTATTTACCTTGACGGCGATTACTTGGCCGTAAATATCGAAGACACTTCGAATGCTATCTTTAGTACCATTGAAGGCTGTATTGCAATGGGGTTCTCAAGCATGGTGTGGATAGTGAGAGACTGGGGGCATTTATTAGAATCAGGAAGCATTATCTGATTTCTTTTTCTTTATATCCTGTCAGACAAAAAGAGAAGTTTTCCACTTATTATGCATTCTTATATTAAGAAGTGACATTCTCATACTTGTTTGAAGGTCACAATCTCATGGATCTAAAAAGTTAATCCAACAGCATATAAAAGAATCCAAAATCTATGTTTGAACAGAATAAAATTACTATTTTTTGTCCTTTAACTCTATAAATGATGAGCTATGCATCTATGACAACCTTTTATTTTCTATCATATCACACGAAATGAAATGATAATGTCTCTCACTTGGGGTTGTCTTGCTTTTCATTCAAAAGTAATGCGGTCAATGCAAGGAATCGTTAACTGCCATTAGTTGTCGAAATATTAGAAAAGGATGAAGTGATAGTAATAGGTACCTTATTGACTATTGGGGGTTGATTGAAGTAAGTTTGATCGGAAATCTCGTAGCTTTTTCAAAAGGAAAAAAGGAGTTAGGGTTGAAGTTCTATCGTAAACTGGAATTCAAAGCAATTAAACTCTTGAACCATTGGAAATGAAAATCTGAAGTGCATGGATACTTGAAAGCATAAAGCTAATACACATTTGAAGTTAATCACATAATTTTGAAAATAGAGAGCACGTAAGCTATTTGGGCCAACAATAGAATACAAAATCACTGCAAGTTAGTAAATGTAAAACATGTAATTTTAACAGCTTTAGAATCCATATACAAATCATTCGGTTGAAGTAGAATATACCAGAGGATATGATCTTCGAAAATCATCCTTTAAAACAAAGGAAAAACATCATTCTTAGCAACATTTGAGTTGTTCATTGAGGACTTTCAACAAACACATGGTAAGCAAAGCAAATAACAAAAAAAATGAACTTCAAAACAGAATCGAAACCATAAAAACTAAATCATTCTCTAACAACAATAATTAAAACTTCGAAAAGAACATGATGAATGCAATAAGTTAAAAACAAATATAAATCTAAAATCGATGTTACCAGAAAAGAGGTCGAAAAGTGATAAACGATTACCTTTTAGAGCTCCAGTATCCATGATTACACCAAGACAACATGGTTGAACATGTAAATTTGTTCAATGGAACAATTTGAGCACATCAGAATCAAATAGAAGATGGAGAACATCTTATTAAACCACAATCTAGAGATGGAGACAGAGTTATTGAAACACCAAAATTTGAAAATTGAAGAAGGATAAACCGGAAAGAGAATTAATGGGTTAGCAGCAAAACCTTAACCTTTAGTCTCTCACCTGCATTTTCAATTATGTTCTTCAAGATGGAGAAAGTCCAACCGGAAATTAGAAATGGAGAAATAGAAACCCGAGGGGGGATCCAATCATCGAGTAAGCTGCAGGAATCAGAGAACAATGAAATGGAATGTACAAAACCCTAATTACATATGAAATCAGAGAAGAACGAACCTGAAATCTGAGTTATTTGATGATTAGAGCAAATAAGTGATGAAATAATGGTGAGAATCAAGAAGATAGAGACGATGAAGATGAAGTGTGTGAGTTGAGAGCAGTTGAGCGAAGAAGAGGGACGCTAGGTTTTAATGTTGGGGGCAAGGGGAAGAAGTAGTCTATTTATAGTTGTAATGATGAAGTCGTGGGGTAGTTGAAACTCCATGAACGTGAAGGATGTTGAAAGCCGATAGAGCTGTTCTGCTGATGGAGAGAAATCAGTGCCTGAGGAGGAGATGAGAGAGTTCGTGCGAGAGAATTCAAGCGTGACCGCGCGAAGGGTTGAATGGATTGAAGGCGGAGAGAGTTGAGGGAAATTAGGGCGTGAGGAAATCGTGGGGGAGTGGGGATGATTGGAGAAGATCAACGCTATTTTTTTAGCAACATGGAGGAGAGGTGGGGCTTAGAATTAGAGTTTAGTACATCATGTTTTATTTATCAGTAGTACTTTTTAATTTAAACGGTCCAGATTGAAAGTAGTATGATTTTAAACGGTCCAAACTCAGGAATGGTTAAACTCGTCTCCATCCATATATATATAATTGTAAAATCGATCACGCTTTCACACAAAAAACATACGACTTCTCTACCCAAAAAAAGTAGCGCCCGATTCTCTCTGTTAAATCTATAAACGTCGAATACTATCGATATAAATATATGACATCTTTATTTTCACGACTAAATAGAATATTTTTACCTTCAAATTTTTCCTTGAGAAATCCATCACTAAATGTTACAAAACCTTTACAAAAGTTGGTAAGTAAATTGTTGGTGGGAAACTCAAACCAATGTCGGATTACCCATGACCTTGATTTATTTATTTCCTTAAAAAACATCTGATTCTACCTGAACCATTAGCACTTTGTGTGCGATCCCGTTGGTAATCACCGACGAAAATTTTGCTAGGTAATTTTTGTGGATAAAATAATTAGTTTATAGTGTTTTGCGTTTTTCATAATGTACGTTAACTTATTATTTTTATTTTATAAGGTGCCCCCCTTATATAAATTTCTAGCTCCGCCTCTGGTAACATGTACAAGTGCATAATGCACACGTGCATAAAAAACAAAAGACAACTTAATTTACTTGTATCTCAAGTGTATACCATCCAGATCAAGGGTTACCTGAGTATTCCTCCTTTTTCCCTTTTTTTGAGGTTTTACTTTGAACCTCCCTCGTTTAAGGTAAACTATCATCGGTTGAATGATCAACAAAGTTATTTAAGTATTTGTGTTGAAAATATATTTAAGGATATAACCTTAAATAAAATTTTAATTAACTACATGGCCTTCTGACGAGTATAAACACATTTTTTTAACAAGTCGGAAGGTCATTAATTTAAGTAAAATCTTAAATACTTTACATTCAAGCTTTTACAAATGTACGTGTTTGAAACATTTATAAAAAATAATGGAGAAAATATAAGATCTAAAATAATACAAATATGAAATTATTGTAAATAGAGTGAATTACAGTTTTGGTCCATGAGGTTTCGTATTTTCTTTGAAAGTGAGACCTATACTTCAATATCTCAAATAGTGGTCCCTGAGGTTTGGATTTTGCTCTGAAAATGGGACATGACCACTAACTTTGTTAAAAATCTCCATTAGAATCAGGGGTATTTTCGTCCAACCTTATTTTATCCCTCTTTCTTATAAGGACCTGTTATGTAGCTATCTCTATCTCTTTATCTCTCTCTCTCTCTCTCTCTCTCTCTATATATATATATATATATACATACCTCACATTGATTATATATATATATATATATATATATGTATGTAAAACACAGGGACAACCTTAATGTTCTGCTCCTCAATTTAATACAACAAAACTTCATTTTCTCATTGATCATCTTCTCTTTCTCTCTCTAAAAAACCTTCAAAAACTCTATGTGATCTCCCAAAAAAACCTTAATATTTCCTCTTCAAACTTCACCTGCAACCTTAGAGGATGGGTATGAACCTCACCATTTTTTGGGACAAAACCTCACTATCTCCGGCCAAACTTCACCATCTCCGGCATACTTCCGGCCAAAATCGTCCCCATGATTTGTTGACCCACCACCACCATTAACGATACAAAATCGTCCCTGTGATTTTGGTGATCTGGAGAATGTATGTGTATATATATATATAGGGGGAATGAGAATGGTTAATCGAAAGAGTACCAAAAACACTGAAGAATACTGAATCAGTGAAATTGTCCCTGTGAATTAGTGAAATCGTCCCCAAATTCCCCAAATCATATGTTTCATCTTGATTCAATGCTTTAAAAACAAAATTAACAAAAACCCACTTGTGTAATCAATCAAACAACATTAAATCAATGAATCCACCAAGATTTAATGGTTGAATCCCCAATCTCTTGATCGTTTTCGTAGTTTAATATATATATATATATATATAATTATTTACATAATAGGTCCCTAAATCTTTATGGTTTTTACAAAAATAAGAAAAAACATAAAAAAAATGTGCAAAATAAGGAATAATAAAAGGGAAAAAGTGACATGACCAAAATACCCCTCCCACTAACTGAGTTTTTTAACGGGGTTAGTGAGGAGGTCCTCCTTTCAGAGCAAATACCAAACCTCATGGACCACTATTTGAGACACGGAAGTATAGGTCCCACTTTCATAGAAAATACGAAACCTCAGGGACCAAAACTGTAATTCACTCTTGTAAATATGAATGAGTACAAAATAAACTTGTTAAATTTCAAATGTAATATAGAGAGAATAAAGTAGAGAGAATTTTACAAATTGTGTTCTGATTATTATCACAATTTCTAAAATAAATAATCTACTTATATTGTCCAAAATTAGAATATACTGCTTAAAAATACAACGTCGAGCTTTGGTTGGTTTCAATATTTAAGAATGCGAGCCGCACCTGCTTGATGTCTTTGTAATGACCGGAATCTTGGTGGTAAGAAGAAGTTAGTACTTAGTGGTAGGGGTGTTCACGGGTTGGGTTGGTCGGGTTGATGACACTTTAACAACCCAATCCAATCTTTACGGTTTGAAAAGTCTCAACCGAATCCAACCCAATCAAAAGTGCAACCCAACCCAAATCGTTCGGGTTGGGTTGGGTTGGTCGGTTTGAAACTTTTCTTCATCATTTCACAATTTAACTAAGTTATTGTGTCTAAACATAAATTACATACCTGTTGCCGCCTGTCGCTGCTGCTACCGCCCGCCTGCTGGCTGCCACGTACTGCCACCTACTACTACCAATAAATAAACATGTCACTAATCCTTTCACAAACAGTTAGTACATCAACCAAGATCCTGAAAATAATCATTCCTAAGTATAGCCATACATTACCAACATCATGCATGACTTGCTGAGCTACTATCAAGTATCAGCTATGCAAAAATATATAGAACACTCTCACAAACCATTGCGATAATTAATCAAAAGTACAGTCATCAACTCCAACTCAAATGGAATACAACTCCATGTCTCCAACATCCAAAATAGTTTAAAGTTTAAACCAATAAAATACAACCAACCATTCAAGGGACTAGACGACCTGACTAGTATGCAATTTTCATCAAATGAAATACAACCAAAAAGATTTAAACTAACAAAACTCTCAATCAACAATGACCGTATTAGACGTCTCGATCTTCGATACTTTCGCTTTCTTGGTCTTGAGGTTTTTCATGTCATCTAAGATTCAAAACAAAAGCTAACAAAGTTATAAATAGATAAAATAATAGAAGTACTATTATATAATTAATTTGTTAAACTTGTTTACCTTCTTCTAGAAATTCATAACTTGATGTTTCATCCAAATACTCCTTTATTTGAATCCCTTGGTGACCCACTCTCAACCAACTTTGAATACATACTAGTGCTTCGACCATTTTTGGACTCAATGAACTCGTAAATTAGTCCAAAATACGTCCACTAGTACTAAATGCGGATTCGGAAGCCACCGTAGATACAGGTATAGCAAGAATATCTTTTGCAATCATAGAGAAAATGGCATGCCTACTCGCATTATTCTTCCACCAAAATAGGATATCAAACTCCGGAGTCATTGAATCGAGAGATTCTTCACTCAAATATCTTTGAACGTCGTTCATTTTCTTCGGCACTTGCAATTGTTGTTTTTGCATATAACTTTCCAATAACGACCTTTTACGAGTTTCATTGATCGTTGTTGTCGAGTCATTTTCGGTAACCTACACATATGAAGACAAATACAAACAAGTAAACAACTAAATAAACATGAACATATTAAAATGCATAATAAAATAAATTAAATTACTCATGTAAGTATGTAACCAACCTTTTCACCACCGCTACATTTAACATTGTAGATTTCAAACAACCGGTTAAGGATTTGTTCCACCTTCACAATAACCTTGACAACCGTTTCACCATCATAAATACATTCAAAAAGAAGGTTAAAATACTTCATCTTGTACCTTGGATCAAGTACAACGGCCAAAAACAACAATGGATTAATGTTTTCCGGATTCCCCCAATATTTGTCAAACGCCTTCTTCATTTTTCTTGCCATGGTAGACAATATGGAATTGTTACTTTTGACCAAAGAATCCAAGTGTGTATGAATCTCAAAAATTTCATGATAGAAGTTGTTAGAAATGACATGCAAAGTGCCACTAAACTTCAAAATAACTTCATAAAAAGTAGAGAGAAATTTGACAACAGCTGAAGCACACTCCCAATGAAACTCGAATAGGTGGTCTAATTCTCTCTTTATCATTCTCCTTTTCTTGAAAGTGTTTCAAATACTTGTCATCTTCATCCACATAACTTACAAAAGCTTTTTGAAATTTTAAAGCCACATCTAACATCATAAAAGTTGAATTCCATCTTGTAGGCATGTCTAAGACCAACCCACCCTTGTAACTAACCTTTTCCCTTTCAACACAATCTTTAAACTTTTGCAACCATGCAAGAGAAGACCGAATATATCTCACACTATTATAAATGGCACCGATTGAATCATGCATCTCTTTCAACCCATCACCCATAACCAAATTGACTATGTAAGCACCATATCTCAAGTGGACGAACTCACCATCAAGAACTAACCTTTTCCACGCATTAACCCTTCTCTTTACATAACCAATGGCCACATCATTAGCAGATGCATTATCAATATTCACACTAATGACCTTTTCTAATCTCCAACCAAGCAAACACTTCTCAATGACCCTACCAATTGTCTCACCCTTGTGATCTTTGATTTAACAAAAAAATTATAACTTTTTTATTTAAATGCCAATCATTATCTATATAATGTGCGGTTAGGCACATATAAGCCATTTGAGTACAAGAAGTCAAACAATCTGTTGTTAAACATACCCTTTGTCCATCCTTGGTTAACTCTTTCATCAACTAAACACGTTCCTCGAGTAGATAAGAATGTTGTCAATGAACACGATGACTGACTTGTCTAGGAAAAGTCGGCACACGCGGTTCATTAAGTCCGTAAACACCGTTGGAGCATTCGTCAACCCGAAGGGCATCACTAAGAATTCGTAGTGACCATAACGCGTCCTAAAAGCGGTTTTCGGGATGTCATCCTCTTTGAATTTCACTTGATGATAACCCGAACGAAGATTGATATTCAAAAAGTAACCCGCTCCTTGAAGTTGGTCGAATAAATCATCAATTCTAGGGAGTGGGTATTTGTAACACCTTAGGCATATCCCATATCGGCCGTGGACAGGAGTGATGCTGGGTGTTATAAGTAATATCTTGGCCTCCTAACAACAACGCGTTTTGGGGCCACAAGCACGTCAGGTTCTGGGAACTCTGAGGTTAAGCGTGTTTGGGTGAGAGTAGTCCTAGGATGGGTGACCCCCTGGGAAGTTTCTCACCAGGTTGCCAGAAACAAATCCGTGCGCTACACGTTGGTTAAATCCAGGGGCAAAGCGGACAATATTGTTGTCGAGGCAGGCGGGATGTTACAGATGGTATCAGAGCCACTCCTGTGCCGTTCGGAATATGGGGCAAACCTCATCGAGGACGATGAGTCCCAAGGGGGGTGTTTGTAACACCTTAGGCATATCCCATATCGGCCGTGGACAGGAGTGATGCTAGGTGTTATAAGTAATATCTTGGCCTCCTAACAACAACGCGTTTTGGGGCCACAAGCACGTCAAGTTCTGGGAACTCTGAGGTTAAGCGTGCTTGGGTGGGAGTAGTCCCAGGATGGGTGACCCCCTGGGAAGTTTCTCACCAGGTCGCCAGAAATAAATCCGTGCGCTACACGTTGGTTAAATCCAGGGGCAAAGCGGACAATATTGTTGTCGAGACAGGCGGGATGTTACAGTATTTGTTCTTCACGGTCACCTTATTCAACTCCCTATAATTTATACACATCCGCATGGTACAATCTTTCTTCGTCACAAATAAGACCGGAGCTCCCCAAGGCGAGGAACTTAGTATTACAAACCCCTTCTCCAAAAGATCTTGCAATTGGCCCATCATTTCCTTCATCTCTGACGGGGCCAAGCGGTATGGAGCTCGGGCTCGGGCTATAGGAGTCGCTCCCGGTGTTAGATCAATCTTGAATTCTACTTGGCGGTCGGGTGGTAAACCAGGCAAGTCGTCCGGGAATACATCGGGAAACTCCCTTACCACTTCGACATCTTCTAGCTTCTCCTTCTCAAGTTTGGCATCGATAACATATGCCAAAAATGATGAGCATCCTTTCGACAAGCACTTCCGTGCCTTCGTCATGATAATGATTGCAACTTCACCTTTCCGCCTCTCACCATACACGGTCACCGCATCACCATCCGCAATCGGAATTTGGATCAACTTTTTAGCACATAGGATCTCCGCGTGGTTAGTCGACAACCAATCCATACCGACTATGACATCAAATCCTCCGATAACCATAGGCATTAGATCAATCGAGAATTCTTTCCCTTCGATTTGGGCAAAACGATCTTGACACAAACGAAAAACTAGCTCCCGAGTCAAATAATACACGTGTAGGTACGGAGTTTAGGGGAAACATACCCGACACTACATCCGTCGACGCTTTCGCCTCCTCGGTGGTCATCTGAAAGGCTCTCCCTGTCGCTTTAGGAGTGTCCACCTTTTTGCCTCCGTTAAAGTTCGTATTTACCTTCGGGCATTCACTTCTGATATGGCCCGTCTCTTTACACTCGAAACAAATTCGCCCCTTGACTGGACAATCACGGAAACTGTGGCCGGGCTTACCACACTTGAAACACGATTCGGAACCCGAATTGCAAGGGCCGGTGTGCCTGCTTGGGCACCTTGAACACCACGGAGAATCACGTCTAGAACCAATTCCTCTTTGATTGTTGTTGAAGTGCTTTGACCTCTTTGAAGGTGTGGGACCCCCTTCCCACCTTCACTTCTCGACTACACCGCTCCTCTCCATCTTACTCGAGCCATAAGCGTCTTCCACAAGTTGCGCTTCTTCTATTGCCTCTCGATGTAACACCCTAAATTTCAGAGTAAAATAAAACCTGGAGACATGGCAACATGACATTCGTATTAATATAAACCTCCCATAAAGGGGATCAATCCTTAAGACTTACAAAACCTGCACCGATATAGGATTCATCAACAAACTAATCTAGACACCTCGATCAAGATTACATCAGAAGACAAACCATAATTCACTAAAAGAATGGAACTTAACAAATGCCCAGTTACAATACTAGTCATCTCAAAATGCCTCGAGATCAAACCCGTCTCTCAAACCCTGGCACCCCACCGCTAAGAAAACCTGTTATACACATCATTTGAGAAAAAGTGTTAGGCTTAAAGCCTAGTGAGAACATACAGTTCATAAATCTCAAGAGATATAATCAAATGCATCAAAGTAAATCCTTCCAAAGGTTTAGTTATGCAAAATACAGATATTTGATAATATACGGACAACCGGTCCAAAACACATCTTCCGATGACGGGGATTACCCGATTTACCAAGGATTATAGTGGAACACAAAGTAAGCCACAAATCCGAGTTATGAGCTAAATGCATGGAACCATGGCCATGAACGCTTCGGTCCGTACTACGATGTGAGGGAGGCCCCCAAGGAACTAGTCATACTCTTTCGTTAGACTACATTTGACCCATGGCTAGTAACCGGTCTCACATAACCGTACCAAGTGCCCCCGAAGATCAAATGTATCTAACTACAACAGAAGGGGCACAACCTTCCCAGCCATAAGTCGACTCGATACCTAGGGATCAACTAGTATAGTCATGACTTGTCACAATATTTCATGTGACCATCAAAGCTAGATAAATAGCTTCCAACACATTTATATTTCAAAATGCCGTTGTCAAGATCAACTGTTGGTAAGAAAGATAACCATAAAACCAGTTTATATACAATCTTTCAAATAAGCCACACAACTGGGCAAGTAAAACATTCTTTTACTTCAACAAGATGGAACCCATCATTTTAGTCAAAAGTGTTCGGGAACCCTAAAATATCTCAAAAACCCCAAGTTACGTCAAAATGTAATAAACGGAAAATCCGAAACCGTAGAGATATATAGGAGTTAAAAACACAATCTTTGACATACATAACAATTTAGAAAAGTTAGTAGGAACTCACCTCAGATTTCTTCCTGTTTATAGTCTGCTTCCTACGATTGCTACCTATGACAACACCGATAAATCGGTAAGCCAAACAAATATAGACAACTCACTGACTTACAATTCTTGAATACAAAACACAACACACTGCTGCCAGAAAAAGTACCGGTCGAGTACCACTGTCGGTCGAGTACCACTATCGGTCGAATACCATATCGGTCGAATACCACTATCGGTCGAATACACTATCGGTCGAATACCACTATCGGTCGAATACACACCGGTCGAATACAACCTATCGGTCGAATACCCACCGGTCGAATACAACCTATCGGTCGAATACACACCGGTCGAATACACACCGGTCCTTAGCAGTCCGATTGTCTTGTTCACCAAGAACACGCTGGAGATACTGAACCCAGATCCAAGCCAAAACACTCAAATCTCGAAATGGAACGGTTAAAAACCTTAACAACGAGATTCTACACTGCTAAAAACACTTAGATCAAAGAATTAAGCTAGAATCGTACCTTGATTTGCCGAATCGATCGATCACTTCGTCTCCAGCTTTTCTCTCTCTTTCTCTCTCTCTGATCAAAATATCAGAACTGAGATATTTTGAAAATATCTAAAGCTGATTTATATTTATATAACCCAAGTTACATTTGACCCCCCCTGAACTTTGGGTAAAGGTCAACTTTTCACCCAACTCCTAAATTGCGGGTGTTACAATCCTCCCCAACTTGGAGAAGATTTCGTCCTCGAAATCTACTCTTCTCAACGGAACACTGCATCACAGAGAGGATTGTCCTTAATCCAAGAACCAGAATCAATAACGTGATCCTTATACCGACATCCGTATTAGCTACCCTTCTTGGACACATTTCACTCCTAACCAAGCGAATACTCAACTCTCCAAAGTAACCTTTACTCATAAGGTTACGGTTGTCCCCCAACCTTGGGTAACAATTACTACTTCTAGGAAATTAGTGACCTCTATTTCCCACCAAAAAATTTATTTCAAAACTCGACGGTTCCGAACCCAAAGCCAACGGTCGATACTAAACTTCCAAAATCCTCAGATTTCACTGATTCACTCCTAAAAACGATAAAGATGAACTTACAAGGCGCCTAATGCATCCTTCAGGCGATCGGTTAACACAGATTCTGCTATCACTCAACTCCGATCCGACCCCGAATCTGGAAATAGGAAATTATTTAAATTTTCTAAACACATCAAAATTACTTCGTCTACAACCACAATAAAATGATTAACCTCAATACGTACAACCAATCTATACATTCGGACTATAAAGAACGGGCGCTACTGAAACCCATGCGTAGCCACTAACTCCAACCTGTGGAAGACTTTACCAATAACTTACTCTAGCTCAAGGCTAAGGCCCGACTCCTCAAAGCACTGCTAGAACCGAACCCCCAACAGGAAATGATGCACATGCTGATAAGTAAAAAAAAAGGTTAAGCTTAATGCCTAGAGAGCTCAAGAGTTTTACATAAGTAAAAGCATTTAAATTGATGAACTTCTCTTTAAATCAGAATCTTTCAAATAATGAACTTTAAAACATGGAAACAACTCCTTTTCAAAGTCATGCACTTTCAAAGACGGATACTTCATTTCAATTACGTTTTATAAATTGACACAACTTGTATAACTCGAAGTATGAAATATTAGTAACACCATCCAAATCGTATGTCCGAAAACTTGGACACTAGGCCCAATACCCACGCGACCAAAATACGAAAGAAAACTAAATACCAACACGCAGGAATAACACATTTCATTCAAACTTTAATATACGTGGGGAGAACCCCATATTAAAGTCATCATTTACCGTCGACCATACATAAACCAAAGTTGGTAAAAATATGACATTAGCGTTTAAAATACCCCGGGTCTACGACGGAGAGACCCGTACACAAAGAGAAAAGAAGAACACGCAAGTAGGCCGCCCACACAACTTCCTCGCATGACCTCTAAACGTTTCCATTTTGGGTGGCGAGAACAATGAATGGGGCCACCCGAGATGTTATTGGATTTCACCACATATCCCGATCTTAGTTCCTATGCCATACCAGACATCACAACTTCAAATCGCTTATTGCCTCTAGTCATACTCCTTCAAGTTTCACCCCAAGGGCTTACGGACATGGGTGCCTATCCAATCTAGACGAGTTCCAACTCAGCGGCTCGTGCCACCTATTGTCTACTCGCTAGCCAACCCAAGCGGTCACTAAGTGTAACCCAAAACCTTAGGCCTTACAAAACAGACAGGTTGTCTATGGGTCCATTACAACACCGCCTACATTACATGACTCTAAAAGAAAGACCAAAACATTCAAAACATGCAACTCACCAAAGACCCGAATAGACGCCATCATACTAAAATCTTTTATTACGGTTATAAATCCGGATAAGTGTCCACACGACTCATTTAGTCAAAACCGAGCCAAATGCCCAACATTTTACGTAAACCTCCAATGAAAGCCTTCGTAAACCTTAAAACACATTTAACCGACATTTAATGTTCCCCAAATTATGAAATGTCTTTAAACAATGCTTATGAAAACACATACCACAAGGACATGTTTTCTCAAAACTCACACGTATTGGGACCAAAGATTTTCCAAAGGTTTATGAATGCAATTATACTAAGATGCATATGTCATTAAATAAACTTTGCTTGCACAAAATCATCAAATATGCATAAATCATAATATAGATTTTATGCGTACAAAATCACCCAGAATACGTAAATCACGCTATTCACTTGTTGACATATTCAAGCTCGACATGAGTAATCTATGATGTTAAAACAATCCAAGTTACCGAATACGAAAACTTATCAAAATGCTCACACCTTGAGAAACACCGAGTAAAACATACGCAACAAACGTGAAAATAGGCTCATGCACCTCAATACGTGCAACAATTGTTTGTACAACTCCCAAGGGGAAAAAATTTTATCTTAAAAAAAATTTCCCTCTATAATCAAGAGAAATTGCAGCAAAAGAATTTTTCAACTTACCCCATGCAACGATTCATTCCCCAAAGGGCGGTAAAAATAACGGGGATGCAAATAAAATTTCAAATCGAGTTTAAAGCTTCACGTTGTAAAGATAAACACATTTGACCAAAATAGACACTACAACGACAAAATACCGTTAACTTGCTAAATGCTTTGCGGAAATTTTAACAGTAAGAGTTAATGATGGAAATACAATCAGAACAAAAGTCCTGTCTTAAAAATAACATAAATCGTTTATGCCATCATTCACACCAACGTTATACTTAATTCTAATGCACATAGTACACGACAACTGACATTTGATAACAAAGCCCCGAAATTAACGCACACAATGATGCACATGCACATGCCTCCCAGAATTATTTACGCGACGCAAAATTCGTAAGATGAGACACCATAATCCAACTGTATTTTCATAAAACTCATTGACGCTAAAAATCAAGTGGTGTCAAATTTCTATTTTTTTTCAACATAAGGTAAGGTGACCATTTAGACAAGATTCTGATGAGACACGACTCCCAAGAACTCATAAATTGCACACAATTTAAAATTAAACTTACGCATCTCAAAATATACGCACACGTTAACAGAATCCGTAAAACAATACTCCATGCAATTCAACAAAACTCACACAAACCAAAATTTCCAAGAAACTCCGACTCAAAGCATTTAAAACACGGATATTACAACATCCGCAAATAGCGTTAAACACAAGACGTGACTAAAGAGAGTTTTGATAACAATTTGTAATCAGGTGCAACAAAATCATTTTAAGTATGTTTATGTTCACAGTTTAAAATCTGATGGGTGCTAGATGTTTTTGCCAAAACGTTACAAGGTAAATCACTTTATGTTTGGCGATCATGAAAAGCAATCTATGCAACCTTATTTTAGAAATAAATTAGTGCATGAATTCGGCCGACACTCACATCTTAATACTACGTTTCCCAACATCCCGACGTACTATAGTCATCCGGATACCCCAAGCATCTTAGGGCAACAATCCCATAATTTAACTTACAAATCTCCTCGAAATAGAATCGATCTAACAAGCTTATAGTTCTAATTCCACCAATGAATCTGACTCAAGATGATTAGCTTAATGCGTCCCTCGCACTTACTATCATCCCAAAGAGATATTGCTATAAACAACAATCATACCTTGGCTTACTAGCTTGGAAACTTTCCCACTACTCCAACGGTCAACATACCAAGGTAGAGCAGGTAAACACATTAAGCATGTAGGTTCACCATAAAGGAGTAATGGTTGCTACACAAGTACGAGAAAGGGTAAGAAAGAGATTAACTGAAACAAGCATGAAAGAAACGTACCACCACGTTTACCAATTGTCGTAACATTAGCAAACCAAGTATACTTACGTAAAATATCCTCATAATAACCTTAGCTACTTGATATTATGAACATATGACACATAAGGATTCTTGTTACCATCATCACGATGTTTGGTTAACATAACTTCCGTTGACTCTAAGACTGTCCCATCTTAGAAGTTCTACCCAATCTCACAATCATTGCCTATCAACTCAGTCTAAGTCTAGACATCTTACATTCATGCCTAGTTCGCTTAAACTAGAGCTCTGATACCAACTTGTAACACCCTAAAAATCAGAGTAAAATAAAACCTGGAGACATGGCAACATGACATTCGTATTAATATAAACCTCCCATAAAGGGGATCAATCCTTAAGACTTACAAAACCTGCACCGATATAGGATTCATCAACAAACTAATCTAGACACCTCGATCAAGATTACATCAGAAGACAAACCATAATTCACTAAAAGAATGGGACTTAACAAATGCCCAGTTACAATACTAGTCATCTCAAAATGCCTCGAGACCAAACCCGTCTCTCAAACCTTGGCACCCCACCGCTAAGAGAAACCTGTTATACACATCATTTGAGAAAAAGTGTTAGGCTTAAAGCCTAGTGAGAACATACAGTTCATAAATCTCAAGAGATATAATCAAATGCATCAAAGTAAATCCTTCCAAAGGTTTAGTTATGCAAAATACAGATCTTTGATAATATACGGACAACCGGTCCAAAACACATCTTCCGATGACGGGGATTACCCGATTTACCAAGGATTATAGTGGAACACAAAGTAAGCCACAAATCCGAGTTATGAGCTAAATGCATGGAACCATGGCCATGAACGCTTCGGTCCGTACTACGATGTGAGGGAGGCCCCCAAGGAACTAGTCATACTCTTTCGTTAGACTACATTTGACCCATGGCTAGTAACCGGTCTCACATAACCGTACCAAGTGCCCCCGAAGATCAAATGTATCTAACTACAACAGAAGGGGCACAACCTTCCCAGCCATAAGTCGACTCGATACCTAGGGATCCACTAGTATAGTCATGACTTGTCACAATATTTCATGTGACCATCAAAGCTAGATAAATAGCTTCCAACACATTTATATTTCAAAATGCCGTTGTCAAGATCAACTGTTGGTAAGAAAGATAACCATAAAACAAGTTTATATACAATCTTTCAAATAAGCCACACAACTGGGCAAGTAAAACATTCTTTTACTTCAACAAGATGGAAGCCATCATTTTAGTCAAAAGTGTTCGGGAACCCTAAAATATCTCAAAAACCCCAAGTTACGTCAAAATGTAATAAACGGAAAATCCGAAACCGTAGAGATATATAAGAGTTAAAAACACAATATTTGACATACATAACAGTTTAGAAAAGTTAGTAGGAACTCACTTCAGATTTCTTCCTGTTTATAGTATGCTTCCTACGATTGCTACCTATGTCAACACCGAAAAATCAGTAAGCCAAACAAATATAGACAACTCACTGACTTACAATTCTTGAATACAAAACATAACACACTGCTGCCAGACAAAGTACCGGTCGAGTACCACTGTTGGTCGAGTACCACTATCGGTCGAATACCACTATCGGTCGAATACACTATCGGTCGAATACACACCGGTCGAATACAACCTATCGGTCGAATACCCACCGGTCGAATACAACCTACCGGTCGAATACAACCTATCGGTCGAATACACACCGGTCGAATACACACCGGTCCTCAACAGTCCGATCGTCTTGTTCACCAAGAACACGCCGGTGATACTGAACCCAGATCCAAGCCAAAACACTCAAATCTCGAAATGGAACTGTTAAAAACCTTAACAATGAGATTCTACACGGCTAAAAACACTTAGATCAAAGCATTAAGCTAGAATCGTACCTTGATTTGTCGAATCGATCGATCACTTCGTCTCCAGCTTTTCTCTCTCTCTCTCTGATCAAAATATCAGAACTGAGATATTTTGAAAATATCTAAATCTGATTTATATTTATATAACCCAAGTTACATTTGACCCCCCCTGAACTTTGGGTAAAGGTCAACTTTTCACCCAACTCCTAAATTACGGGTGTTACACTCGAAGGGTAGAGGCCTTTGACACTCGAACCATGTTCATCATCTCGGTAGGCAAACCCTTGATGTATGCCTTGATCTTCTCTCTTTCAATGGGGACCAGATGTCCCACCAAGCCCAGCTTGTCCATAAATAACTTGTTGTACTCCTTCACCAACAATTTCCCCTTCTTCAAACTCCGGAACTCGTCAATGATCCGATCCATAGCTCGCTCGTTACAGAATTCTTCCATAAATTTCTTCTTAAAGGTCTCCCAGCTCAGTTTGGCCAATACGGTGGCCTCAATGGAAGTGGAATATACGTTCCACCATGTGAGGGCGACCCCTCTCAACATTTGGGATCCGAATACAACTTTCTGACTTTCCCCACACTCGCTCGATCAGAAAGCCTGCTCCATCTCTCTGATCCAATTCATGCATGCCATCGGGTCGTCTGTGCCCTTGAATTCCGGTGGTCGGCATCCGAGGAATGCCTTAAAGGTACAAGCCTTAGACGTTTGCCTCACTTCGGGGGTTGGGGTTTCGTTAGAAGGCACTACGGTTCCCGTACCCCCGGATCCCGCCACTACAACGTTCTCCGCCACCGTCTCATGCCTACGGTGGTTAGCATCTCGGTCATCCAAGAGTTTGAGAAATACTTCTTGTTGCTGAGCCATAGTTGCATTCACTGCCTGCATCATCCGCTCCATCATTCTTGTTTCCGGAGTTACCTCCTCCATAAACGGATGAGTTGCAGCTAAGTTACGTTGGGGTATGTGTTTCGGTTCTCCACCTAAAACGTTTATAAAAGGTGGGGGCAAATCAACATTTGTCACCCTTGGTTGATCAGCCGTAGATGCCGTCGTATCCTGTCCTTCTGGCCGGTTACGAGTATTTACCATAGTCTGCCACACACGCGAGAATATGGGTGAGATAAGGCTATATAGATATAAACAAGGAAACGTACTACCACATTCATTAATTATCATAACAATGGAAAACAAGCATAATCACGTAAAACATCCTCATAATAACGTTAGCTAGGCGAAATTATGAACATGCGATACATAAGAATTTTCATTCCCATTATCATAACTCTCATTTTATGTAGTTTTCGTCGACTATAAGACCATCCTATCTTATGAGTTCTACCCAACCTCACACAATCATAGCCTAATTTCACAGCTTAAGTCTAGGTATCCTACATCCATACCTAGTTCACTTAAACTAATGCTCTGATACCAACTTGTCACACCCTAAATTTTAGAGAAATAAAAAAATTCGAAGATTTTGCAATATGACGGTTATAGATTTGTAACCTGGGGATATAAAACCTGTTATAAACAATCCCAAAGTATCATCCCGATAAAACGAAGAAACAAGTTTTGACCTTTACAATTGATCAATTGAAGAATACACTTAACAACCTAATAATCTATCTTAAATAAGAAATATTAGTATCGGGTGTTGCTATTCTTCCAAAAATGTGTCCGCTATCAAAATACCGGTCTAGACATCTCCCAGAAAGACCGTTCTTGACCCCAAAGCCATACACTCAGTCCCGACGAACCCCACCGGAAACCTGACCTGTTATACATGTCATTTTAAGAAAAAGTGTTAGGCTAAAGCCTAGTGAGATCAAACGTTTGCAGTTAAAATAATCGAACGTAAAAGTAAGTACAGAAATCCATTTGTGATCATGACAATAATAATAATGCTCTTAAATATAACAAGTACCTCTTGGGTTAACGGGGGAGACACGCTTACTAACACAAATGACGGAACACAAAAGTAAGCCATTTGATGAGTCAGTAAAGCCAATACACAAATAAAGTACACGCAAGGGATGTCAGGCTCAGTGACTTTAAACTTACACCCACAGACACTCAAGTTCAACCCTAAAGGGTCCTTACGTTGAGCTCCTCATACAATATCGTAATACTTGAGCATGTAGGACTTGCAACCCAATCTGATGCTTAAACGTGCCTCGACGTAGGAAACTAGTCGTCCCAACGCCGGGATAACAATATAACAACTTACGGGGTTATGACTCCCAAATGCAACAAATAAGCCAAATAATGCTAATAAGGCCCAACGAATATTCCCAACAATTGATAATATGCATATATGACATGATGAGTGATTTCCACCAAAGCCATTTCCATTATTTACCAAAAGATCACTAGTCAAAATATAAATGCCCCTTTTTATGTCTCAAATCCCAAAACATGTTGTAAACCAATATGCAAACTTATCAGCAGTTAACCACAAGTTCAGTATTCTCAAATCCATAAATTTTACATAGTAAATGCCATCCATTTAAAAGCATGTCCCAAGTACAAGCAAGCTAAAAGAACATTATTGAGGTTCATAAATCTACATTTCCCAAAAATTACCATAAACTCTAATATCTCCAAAAGTTAGTTTTAGCACAAATTCCATGAATCAAATATACGAAAGGGGAGATATTTAAGTATTCAAAATCTACCTTTGACATGTATAAAGTTTTGTAAAGAGTGTATGAGCTCACCTTGGTAGTTTTCCCAAAAGGAACCAAACCCTAGAAATGGTAGATGGAGAGTTGAAGACTTGAGATGACGATACAAGCTAGGTTCACCTAAAGTTCACCCTAACCAAACATTAAACCTCCATAAATGCTTGTGATAGATCAATAAATGTGAAGAGATGAGAGAAGACTTACCTAGGGTTCCAAAATCGGTCTCCTTAGTCCACACTTGCAATAAATGAGAAAAATGGGGAAGAAACCCGTATTTGGGCGTCCATAGGAGTTCCGCGGGTTATGCCGCGGCCTCAAGTCGCGGCATAAGTCGCCCGTGTCCCTGAGAAGTTAGACAAACAGTGGACTACGTGGCTAGTGCCGCGACTCCAAGTCGCGAGGTAAGTCGCGTGATCCACTGTTCCCTTCATCCAAAAATCAGGACTTGACACATGAACTTGGCTAGGAACACACGATTCCCACGAATAAGATAACGTGCGATAACTAAGATTAAAGTACAAAAGACTAGCAGTCTGAACGATAGAATCAATGCAACGTAAATTCGGGGTGTTACACAACTTGCATACATCCCTAGTGACAATCCTTCTACCAAGAATTTCAAACTAAGGTTGCAAGTTTTGAAGCAAATCTTTAAACCCTTCACCCTCAACGACATTAAAAGGGTGTTCATCTTTTACCACAAATCTAGCCAAAGCTTTTCGATAATTGTCCTTATTATAAGTCGTGGCCAACAAATTTCCCGCACCATCACCACCACTTTGAAAACTAAGCACTTTTTTATTTTTATCAATTACCCTACCTGGATACTTTTTACACTGTTTTTTATGTGATTCCACAAACTACTTGTACCAAGTTTTCTACTATCACAAGCATAATCTTTGCCACAATAGTTGCAAGCACATCTAGAATCACTTTGATTTCTAGTTCCACCCTCTACCTTAGAAAAGTGAATCTAAATATCAGATACTCTACCTATTTTTTTTATCTATGTGTGGTTCTTCTTTGATCTGTTTGTCAACATCAATAGGGGTAGCATCCATTGAGAATTAGAGTATGTAATTGTAACACCCGTAATTTTCGGTAAGTAAAGGTCACCTGGACGTTTTTGCAACTTGGAAATGGTGGGATTTAGGTTGGGAAAGCATTTTTTAAAGTCCCTAAAAGTTTCGGGGGGTGTTAGCATAGAAAAAATCGAGTTTCGGGGCTTGGTACGGGTTCGACTACAATGACCAGCGACTATGACATGGTCATAGTCGCACTGGCAAAGTAGCAGCCAAGGGGGGCCTTCTGGACCACTTGAGTGACTATGACATGCGACAATGACATGTCAAAGTCGCATGTCATTGTAGCACAATGGTACCAGACTTGTTAAAAGTCGGATTTTCAGCCTCATTCTTCATTTATTCATAACTCTCTCATTTCTATTCCATTTTTGGCGATTCAAGTTGCTATGGTTTTGTTTTTGAGAGATTTTCAAGGTTATATTATTAGTTTTTGTAATATATAAGAGTATTTGGTGGTGGGTTGGAAGCAAAGATCAAGAGCTCATCATCATCACCTGCATCTTCAAGAATTTTGAGGTTTTCTAGGTTTTCATCAAAACCTAAGTGGTAAGTGTATCCCTTCCTTTTCTAAACCTTAATATAATATATAAATGCTCTCTTGATGATTTCCTAGTGTTCGGTTTATCAAATTTTGGGTTTGATGGTTTTGGAGAAATTAGGTCAAAAATTAGGGTTTTCGTCAAATTGGGGATTTTGATGTAAAATGTTTGGGGATCGATTCTTAATGGTTGAATGAGTATATTAATGGTTGAAAACTTGTGAATATAGGTTTTGGGAGGTTTTGGCTTTGAGGATTCAAAACTCTTCAAGGAAGCTCAAATTGGGGTAAAATCTAGATTTAGTTTAAATCTAGCAAGGTGAGTTCAAGTTGATTTGTGAAAACGATGTACATGCCAAAATGTTCATTTTAAAGTGTTTTGTGTTTTACATGAAATGGTTAACTGCTGATCATCTGATAAGTTTTGGTTATTTGGAAGTGCTTAACTTTATAAACTTATAAACTATCCACCTTAATTTGGGGATTTTTGGGATTTTTGATGAATGTATCATAATGGAGACGTTTTGATAACCATTTTCATAAATGGAGGGTATTTGGTAAAAATGCATTTTGTGGTTATTGAAAATAAGTGTATTTTGTGTTGTGAAACATTTTTTAAATACCAATGTCCTAGTCATTGGAGTTTGGTCATTCCCAACCCTGTGTACCTTTCGGTAATCGTAAATCTCTGTGTTTTTTGGAAAAGATGTATTTCAAGTAATTTGTTGAGTAAATCTTTAATAATGATGTCTTAACGATCTATCGTACGCATGTTAATCTTTTGGAGTGATTGTACTTTTAATGTGTGTTATTAAAAATGTCGACCTTGTGCTTTGGGACGTTTAAGAGAGCCAATGGGGATATAAACTTGTTTAGAAAATGACTTGTTAAAGTCTAAATGGTGTTTGAGTCTATTCATACATTTTTGGAGCATTTGTTTGCATATACGTGGTCGGTTGCATTTTAATGTATATTGTGGATTTTAGCATATGGTCATTTAACTGGTTCAGCTTAAGGCTCGGTTTTCGGCTTGGTCGAGTCTTGGGGACTTTTGTTCGGTTTTAATAACTTAAAGTGGAACTTTGGGTGTGAGTTGCATTTATTGCACTTTATTTTGGAGAATACGTGTTTTAAGTGTGTGTATGTCATTTAATGGGGGTCATGTATTTTAGACTGTAATGCATTTTGATCCATAGGCATGTAAGTCAGTCATATTTAAGGATGAGGAGTCTTGATATTCTCACATTGGGAATTATGTCATGTTGGCATCGTTGTTGTCCCAGTTGTTTGGCGAAGAGGAACCTTTATGGGTTGTACTTCGGGACCATGGGTCTTGTGATTGGATGTCTAATTCTTGTGCACGAGGGTTAAATATCATAAGTTATCAAGTGAGGAACTGAGGCTCCTATCTTGAATGCTAGGGAGTAGGCACTAGGGGTCGAATGAGTACCCTGAGGATGAAACTCCACTAGAGACCGAACAGGCAATAAGATCGTGTATCTTTGAGGTGTCGTTCGACAGAGCACGCAATCGGGGATACGGTGTTTTGGGACTTGAAATAAAGTCCGACTGGAGGTGTAGCTTGGCAGAGCAGGCAATACAATTACGATCTGATGTGTAGTTCGACAACGTGGCTAGGTGGCTTAACTTTGTGTTCCACCATATACCACAGAATCGAGTCTCCCCCGTAACCGTGTAACGCTCGTATTTTCGTTAAGCCTTTATTTTGCCCTTCCTTACCAACTCTTAATCGAAAACCATAATTATAAACCCCTTGTGAAGTTAGAAGCTTGGATCGGGGACGCTTCTGGTCGAAAGGTCAACAAATTGGATCTCGGTACGGTTTGGGCGATTGTGCCCGCGATTGTGACAGGTTGTCACTCTCGCAAGGCACTCTCGCGACCCTTGTACCAAGAGTGGGGAGAATCGGGTGATTGTGCCCGCGATTGTGACAGAGTGTCACTCTCGCGGGGCACTCTCGCCGTCGAGGTCCAGACCCCTTTAAACCCCCTTTTCTCACTTTTCTCATTCATTCCCTTAACCCACTCTCTTCTAAATCCTCTCTCAACCGAACCCCACCCTCTCATATGAACCCTAATATATTTTGGGTGTCTTTCCCCTAAAGCCTTGTACCATCTCATCACCTATACTTGTAACTTCAATCTCTTGAGCAAGATTCAAGTGTTCATCACCACTTATTGAAGATTCCTAAGTTTTGGGGTTTTGCTCAAAAACCTAAGTGTAAGTTCATCCCCTCAATTTCTAAGCTTCTTTATGAGTTATAATCACTCCATGGATGATTTTCTAGTATTATTTTTCTCTGATTTCGCTTTGGTTGACTTTGGGAAAGTTAGGTCAAAATTAGGGTTTTGGCCAAATTTGGGGATTTTGATACAAAATGTTTGGGAAATGATTCTAAATGGTTGAATATGATTTCTTATGGTTGGGAACTTGTGGATCTAGGTTTTGGAAGAATTTTGCTTGAGGATTCAAGTTTCTTCAAGGAAGCTCAAAATGGGGAAAATCTAGATTTAGCCTAAATCTAGCAAGGTGAGTTCAAATTGATTTGTGAAAACGGTGTACATGCCAAAATGTTTATTTTAAAGTGTTTTGCATTTTACATGAAATTGTTAACTACTGATAAGTTTGGTTATTTTGAAAGTGTTTAACTTTATAAACTTATAGAACACACATCTTTGGGATTTTGGACATTTTGATACATAAATCATTTTAATATGTTTCTTTGATGATTTAATACGTAATTGGATGTCATTTAAGTAATTGTCCTTTTGGTGCAACTGATTTCATAAACCGTTTGGAAAATGCATATCATTGTGTTATGAGTCATTTTGGAAAAATAAGGGAATGAGTCATTTGGGAAAACACTTTGTCTCAACCAATGAGGAGGTTTGGGTTAATCACACTTTTGGTCTTTGTGTTTGCATAACCGTTGGTTAAAAGTGTTTTATTGTTCACACCGACATTTATTGTACAATAAAGTAATTTTGTGGAGCTTTGGCTCGGTTCGACTAAAATGAGTATTAGGGATGATTGTCCGGTTTAATAGCCCGTCGTGGAGTTTTGAGTATGATGGCGATTATTAGGCATCATTTGAAAATTACATGTTTTGAGTGCGTTGTCATTCTTGTGAGTCATGTAATGTTTAGACTGTAATGCATTGGATCCATAGGCATAGAGGTCGGGTTATCATGTAAAGTCGGGATAAGGTCCCCGAGTTGTAACTTGGAAATAGGCATTGGTGATACGATGTAAGTTTCTAAATGAACAGGCATGTCAAGGATGGTGAGGTCCCAAGGTAAAGATCCATGAATAGGGTTGATGTCAACGATTGTCCATCATTGAAGTTATGCTTATAACATAGATATGTGGCTTAACTTTGTGTGCCCGCCACATTCGATGGAATCGGGACTCCCCCGTCACCGAAAGGTATTGTTTTGGGTATTGTATTTTAGTGTCCATGTTTTCGGTGACGTTACATATATGGGTTTTCATCATGATTTATGGGTCGATTATTATGCCACATCCGTGTTTGGGTGTTTTGGGACATGAAGTTTTATTCACGTTTCATAAATTGGGAGTCGTTTTATATTCACGTTTAGAGTGAATCTTGGGTTGAATTTACTTTATGAATGAATGTTTTACGTCGGGGTATTCGTCTTTAAAACGTGCATTATTGGAAAATGAGTCTTCTCATATTTAAAGCAAATCATTTCAGAAATTCATGATTTAAATGACTTTCTTTCCTTTATCAATATGTATTTATTTATATTGAAAACTCTTGAACTTACTAGGCGTTAGCCTAACCTTTTTATTTGTCCGCATGTGCATTAGGTTCCGGTTGGGGAATGGTGCTAGCGTTGTTGCAAAGAGTTGCGTATTAGTTACATCCACGAGGGTGAGTAGCTTGGTGTGGTCTTCCGCCTTTATCTTGAGAATAGCAACTGGTATTTGGGTTTTAGTAACACTCGACCCTATTTAGTCGTTGTGTAAAACTTTATTCATATGTTGATGGTTAAACCTAGATTATTAATTCAAATATGGACTTGTTGTAAGGGATTTATCTTTATTTGAGGATTTGTTGAAAAATTTAAATTAGTTGTTCTTCCCAATTTTGAGGGTGTTACACACCGGAAGGTGTCACTTGGGTATTAAATTGAATTATTTTATTATCCACGTTTTCAGTGTCGTTGTGCATATATGGATTTGTTTACTCAAAATTTATGAGTTGAGTATTATACCCCACCCATGTTTGGGATGTTTCGGAAAGTAAAGTTTGTTACGTATTGTTATAGATTGGGAGTTTATTTATTATTCACGTTTTGGGTGAGTTTGGGATTGGGGTTGTTTTACGAAGGAATGTCTGTGTTGGGTTACGTGTCTTTAAAGGTGCGAATTATTGGAAAATAAACCGTTTAATATTTAAAGTAAATCATGTTGAAAGGTTATGATTTAACTGTACTATTTCATTTAGCAAATGTATTTATTTCATGTTGAAAACTCTTGAACTCACTAGGCGTTAGCCTAACCTTTTTATTTATCATGTGCATCAGGTTCCGGTGGGTGAAATGGTTCTAACGTTTTCTGCGAAGTGATGAGTGCTAGATGTATGTGCAAGAGTGAGTGGTTTGGTGAAGTCTTCCGCATTAGTGTTGGGAAGAGCAACTTGTGTTTGGGTTTAGTAACACCCGACCTTGAGTTAGTCTCTATGTAAGATTTAATTTGTTTTGTTGATGGGAAATTCTAGAATCGTATTTTAAGTATGGACTTGTCGCATGAATTTTATCCATTCCTTGAGGCATATTTGCAAATTTTAAATTAGTTGTTCTTTTCAAATTGAGGGTATTACAGTAATTCTGTATATGCATGAAAACAACAATTATCAAGTAAAAACAGTAAACAACAATAATCAACAATGAAAACAACAACAATCAACAATAAAAACAACAATAATCAAGTAACATCAAGTAACATCAAGTAACAATAATTATCAAGTAAAAACAGTAAACAACAATTTGTATCAAGTGAACTGTGAAGTGTCTTGTGAAGTGTCTATGAAATGTGAACCAACGGATTTTAGAACAACACAATCGATAATTGTACAGATTCTAAGACAACAAACAGATTCACAAATCAAATAAGAATAACAAGGGTTACTGAAAATCGATTGTGAGAGAACAATAGGTAGTTTACATAAATCTAAAATTACAAACAGTAAAAACAATGTGAATCGATTGTGAACCAATAATAGGTAGTGTGAATCGATTGTGATAGTCTGAGAGAACAATAGTTAGTTTACTGAAAATCGATTGTGAGAGAACAATAGGTAGTGTAAAGTGTGAATCGATTGTGAACCAACAATAGGTAGTGTCAATCGATTGTGAGACTGTGTGTGAGTCAACAGATTTCCAATGGATTACCTTTGAATTGATTAAAGGATTAACCGATTGAATCTGATTTGGTTGATTAAAAGCTAGGGGTGTAAATAGGTCAGGTTGGGTTGGGTTCGGGTTCAACCCATTTATTAATTGGGTTGAAAATCTCAACCCAACCCAACCTGTTTAATTAAATGGGTTGAGACTTTCAACCCAACCCAACCTGTTGGGTTGATGGGTTGGTAGCGGGTTGACCTGTTTATGATTATCCCAACCCAACCTGTTAAATAAATGGGTTGAACCTGGGTTGACCCATTTAATTTTAAAATTGTAAATGAAAAAAAAATGCTTAAACTACTTCATTCCATGACAAATACACAACGACAAAGTCAAATAAATTGTTCGAAATTTAATAAAACACAACCATAAAGTTAAATAAATAGTTCAAAGTTTCCCACAACCACAAAGTTAAATAAATCATAGTTCCAAAAAAGTTTCTAAGTAACTCGACTTACACTTTCATCGACTCCAATTTCACTCTCAGTATTACTTTCCTCTCGATCTTCTATCTTCTCCGGTATGATTGCTCCACATAACGCCTCAAGATGCAATTCCATTTGTGCTATAGAAATAAAAACAGAAAAATTATAAATAGACATATTATAGATCACTACTGGAAAAATGGTTATCACCGACCAACATTTCCGACGGATACTAGCCGTCGGTAAATTACCGACGGAACACCGACGGAAATTTAATTTTTGCGACGGATAGACTATCCGTCGGTAAATATATAAATTGCCGACGGATATTAAATTATTTTATTTTTTTTATTTTTAAATCCGTCGAAAATCCGTCAGTAATTTATATAATTTAATAAATATTAATTTTTTTCTGACGTTC
The DNA here is from genome assembly GCA_023525745.1 of Arctium lappa. Taxonomy (NCBI): domain Eukaryota; kingdom Viridiplantae; phylum Streptophyta; class Magnoliopsida; order Asterales; family Asteraceae; genus Arctium; species Arctium lappa. The sequence continues at coordinate 51,810,494 of CM042063.1, forward strand.
GTCGGTGATCCGTCGGTAATTACATACGGATTACCGACGGAATTCTAAATGTCGTCGGTAATCCGTCGGTAAATTTAATAATTTAATAAATATTAATTTTTTCTGTGATCATGTACGTGTGTGTATATATATATATGTGTGTGTGTGTGTGTGTGTATATATGTATGTATGTGATCATGTATAGTATGTGTTTATGCCAAAAATATCCCAAGGAAAATTTAAGGTAAATGTGGAGCTTGATCCAACCAAAGAAAGTAGCTTTAATAATCGTACGATAATAATAAAAGTGAAATAAATGAGACAAGGGAATTGGTGACGCGGAAAACCCCTAAAATGGGTAAAAACCGCTGACGAGTATGAGTCGCCGTGCACTATGGACGTCAATTAGGGACGTCGTCCTTGTTAACAAGTGTTACAAATGAAATGTAATGTAAAATAATACAATAAAGTAAAGTCGGTCGTGCGTCGTTTAGACTTCAATCGTGCGTCGTACGACAAACAGCAAAGGCTTTATGAACTTCAAGAGAGATTGAGTGAGCTTAAGAACGTAATTCGTGAGCTTGTAAAGTCCGAGAACCAGGTGTCCGAATGTGAGGTTCAATCTTCATATTTATACTCCAATTGTCCGTTAGCAAGTCCTGAATGCATATCTTTAATAGAGTATCCGTTTAATATTGATGATAGCGTCCGTTACATCCGTTGTTATTGGTAACGTCTTCCGTTATGATCTCTAATCATAAACGTCCTTGTAATCCTGCATTAAACATAATATAAAGTATGTTGTAATTTAATAACTGAAATCATGTCGTACGACAGCCATCGTGGACGGGTTTTGATAGTTTGGTTGAAGTCGCCCAAAGGAAGGGCGTCAGTTATTTCTCTGGTCGTGCGACTATGGGCTAATGGACTGTTGGAATCTCTAGTCGTATGACAAAGGACCTTTGTTATTTTTTACCCAAACAGTTTTCCCCCAAATTTAAAATTCAAGTGGCAACTTTTTGAAATTTAAATTTAAGACTAAGACACGTGTTATAAAAGAAAAGGCGGGTAACTTGCATAGAACCGAATCGGTTCGTTTCCAACTGAATAATGACGTCACGTTTAACAGAATAAACAATTTGACAGCTAATGAAGGACAGGTGTCATGCTCTCGTTGAGTGTACTCAAGGGGTTGTCTGACACGAACGACACGTGTCAATTTTATTGACCGTCGATTTTTTTTGCGATTTGATTTTCTGACGATTTGATTTCTGATTTTTAGTATAAATAGGGATTATCCTTAATCTTTTCCTTTTTTACGTTTTACCCCTTTAGAGATTTCATACTTCCGGCGAGATACACTTTCCGAGTGACCAATATCCTTTCCATTCTAAGTTCGAGGTTTAGAACGCTATTTAAGGTACGATTTTCCGTTCTTTCCTCTGTGTCAGTTTATATGCATAGGAAGTCCATAGCCAGGAAGCCTAGGAAAGCTTGGGATATTCTTAGTTATTGGCGTGCGACTCTTAACATCCCTGATTTCCAGATGTCGAGCGAGCCTGTGAGCATGTATAGGGAGGAAGAGAATTTAGATTACTTTAAGAGTTTGGCCAGGCTTCCAGATGAAATAAATCTGGTGTCGTCAGAAGATTTAAGATAGGTTTTACTTGGCCATTTAGCCTTTGGTTAGGGCATTTTTAGATGCGTTTGACTTGACGCCTGGACAGTTAATGCCTCAATTCTGGCGGATTGTCCAGGTGATCGATCGTCTTACGGTCGATTGGGAGGTACCGTTCAATGTGAACGACCTCCTGACTGCCTATAGCGTTCGACCGGATAATTATCACCGGTATAGTCTGTTCCCTCGTTCGAAGGGAGATAATGTATTGATACATAATACCGCAGTGAACGATCGTGGTTGGAAACGTCAGTACGTTTTCCTCCAAGTGGTGTCTGTAAATGACGAAGACAACCAATGGTTGTCGTCCGGATGGAACGAATCGGGTAGGTTTAATGTTTTTGTCGTGCGTTTTTGTCATGCGTTTATTTTTATAACGTATATTCTGATGTCTTTCTTTGTTTGGCAGTGATCGATTTCACTAAAGTGAAGCCAAGGAAAGATTCTCACGACAAGATTCAGAGGATCTTGGAGAGAAGTATTACTGATCGTTCGTTTTCCCCTCGGTCGAACGACGAGGAAGACGAGGCCGTGTTTGTAGCCGAGGTGACGTCTGTCGAGGGTTCTCGTAGAGAAGGAGAGAGGGAAGAAGAAGAAAGAGAAGAAGAAATGACCGGTAAGTCGCTCGACAATACCTTTCACTTGTATATCGTACGTCATTTCATTTTTAACTTGCTTTCTTTTTTCAGAGGACGCAGCTGTAAAGTCGGTTGCCGTTAAGCGAGCCGAGAAACTGGAGCTCGCCCGCCAAGGGAGGGAGAAAACGAAGAAAAGAGATGCCCCTTATACGGGGGTAGATCCGAGACGTGTCTGAGGCAAGCCTCGGTCCTCGCCCAAGAAGACGGGGGATGCCACTCTGTCGTCCCTTTCAGGGACGACACCAGCGAAGGTAACCGTTGCTGGGGTCGAGCTTGGAGGCTCGATCAAGGCGACGAAGGATGCCCCAACGACAGGGGTGTCGGGCGTTGAAAAGCCCTTTGCCGCATCTTCTTCTTCCTCTAAGAGTGAGGAGAAGAATAAGGAAAAAGTGGGAGAGATGATATTCAAAGCCACTCTCCTAACTGACTTTATGGCTAATGACGTTCTCGAAAGAGACGTCATTTTTCCACACCTGGCAAAATTTCTTCTCCCGACTTTCTACGATCGGTACAAAGAATCTCGGGTTGAGGACACGGGGGCACATGCTACTGGTCTCTCTTTCATGGTAAGTTTCACTTATTTTCCTTCTCTGTTGCTTATTTTTCTTACTATTAATTCTTTTCCTTCTGTCGTGCAGGCTTTCCAAGCTTGTCTGAGCTTCTACGCTCAGACATAAGGTCTTAGGTCGTCTTTTCCTGATGTCAAGAAAAGGGCCGACGAGGCTCTTGAAAAGGAAAAGGTCGCCCTAGAGGCGGTCGAGGCTGAGAAAGCAAAGGTCGAGAACCTCAATGCTGAACTCATCGATGCCCGGAATCTACTAGAGATTTCGGATCGTGAGAAGGTCAAGCTCAGGGATCGTCTCTTTGAGCTTGAGGCGTCTTCGACAAAATTAGAGATCGAGAGGATTAAGGCTATGACCACTGCTGCTGCTTTTGCTGATGAGATCGTGACTCTGAAGAAGAGGGTCGAAGATCTGGAGGACGACGTCAAGGACTTGGAGATGGAGAATAAGCAAATTGAGGCTTTCTCCCGCTTCACGGCCCGAGCGGCTTTAATGAGGCGTCACTTGAAGGGGAAGGATCCTATGGTGTCGGCCTCCGAAGAACTCAAAACTTACCTCGACACTGTCGGGACTGAGAGGGACCTGGATGAAGACGACGAATTGGAGGAGAGCGATGGCGCAGGAGAAGTGGCAGCAGAGGAGACCATCGTCGTTCAGGGACAACCCGACATTCCTCCTACTTAATTCCTTTTGAACCTATCACCTAGAGGTCGGCCGTTTGTGGTCGTCCTTTATACTTGTAACTCAATATCTAATGAAAAAAGTCTCCTTTGTTCGTCGACGCTTATTACTTTTTTATAACTAATCGTACGTCGAGAAATTTAAGTAGATGGACAACTACATTATATCAAACATTCAACCATACCATCATTTATAAAGAAATCAACTGAAACTTTCGATCGATCTTGGGTAATTTGTAATAATGTGTAACACCCTAAAAATCAGAGTAAATTAAAACCTGGAAAACCTGGCAACATGACATTCGTATTGATAATAACCTCCCAAGAAGGGGATCAGTCCTTAAGACTTTACAAAAACCTGTATCGATATAGAGTTTGTCAACAAACTAATCTAGACACCTATATCAAGATTACATCAGTTGACAATCCATAATGTACCAAAAGGATGGGACTTAACAAATGCCCTGAAACAATACTGGTCATCTCAAAATGCCTTGAGACCAAACCCGTCTCTCAAAACCCCAGAAACCCACCGCTAAGGGAAACCTGTTATACACATCATTTGAGAAAAAATGTCAGACTTAAAGTCTGGTGAGAACATACAGTTTATAAAGCTCAAAAGATAAAAACATCAGTATCATAAGGAAATCTTTCCATAAAGGTTTAGTTTATAAAGATAACATCTCGCCACAACCGGGCCTTTTCGGTCCAAAACTCATTAAACGATGACAAAAGGACCATTTTACCAAGGATTGTGGTGTAACACAAAGTAGACCACCAAATCCGAGTTATGAGCTAAATACATGGAACCATGGCCACGAACTCTTCGGTCCGTACTACGATGTGAGGGAGGGCCCCCAAGGAACCATGTCATACTCGTTCATTAGACTACATTTGACCCATGGCTAGGATCCGGTCTCACATAACCATACCTAAGTTGCCCCCGAGGATCAAATGTAACTAACTACAACGGAAGGGGCATATCCTTCCCAGCCATAACAACGGAAGGGGCATGTCCTTCCCAGCCATAAGCCGACTCGATACCTAGGGATCCACTAGTACAGTCATGACCTGTCACAATATTTCATGTGACCAACAAAGCTAGATAAATAGCTATCAACACATTTATATTCCCAAAATACCATTTTCCAGACCAACTGCTGGTAAGAAAGATAATCATAAAAAAATGAGTTCTTAAACAATCTTTTCACATAACCACATAATGTGCAAGTAAAACATCATTTTACTTCAATAAGGCAGAACCCGTCATTTTGGTCAAAACTGATCGGGAACCCCGAAAATTTCTAAAACTTCATTTATAACAAAATGTAGAGAACATGAAATCATACCGTAGAAATACTTCGGATTACGCAAATAAGAGTTTTGACATGTATAAAGTTTGTAAAATGGTTGTAGAAACTCACCGGTAGGTTTTCAGAATAAAACCCGGAAAACCAGATAACGATCACGACATAGAGGTGAAGCTTAAAACACCGACCCCTTGCTAGAAACACCGTAAACTAGCAACCAAACGAGACTTGAAGATCGAAAGAAGAAAAAGGAGAAAAGAGAAAGAGAGAGACTGAGATCTTGAGAAAAACAGAAATCCAAACCAAAATGAGATATTTATCAAATATCTCACTCTTCCCAACACAGCGCACGGCCCGTGCGTTTTCAAAGAAGGGAGGGTGCACGACCCGTGCGAAAGCCACTGTCGGCCCTTGACCCTTGCGCACAGCCCGTGCGTTTTCTCTGAAGGAGGGCGCACGACCCGTGCGCCCTGTAGACAGAAACAGAAACCTCAATTTCCTTAACATAACTTCGCAAAACCAAACGAAATTCGGGGTGTTACATAATGGTTCTTGATTCTAAGTATTTGAACATCAAGTGCAGAATTTAACCTTTGTCGTCCATTAAAATTGAACATATACGTGTGATCGCATGAGTTTTACTCGACACAAAGATTTTAAATAAGTCATGCGTCCCTGCGAAAAACAACATTAGTGGGGTGGTCGTTGGTTTGACCAACGACCCTCCAATGCTTAAGTCAGTAATCTTTCTTAAGAGATAATCGAAGGAAATAAATATGAAATTTAAAAGAAATACCTCTTTAAATGAACTGCATTCCAACTTCGTGGGATATCTCGACCGTCGAGGGTTTGGATTTTATAAGCTCCTTTACCCACGATGTTAGAGATTTGATAAGACTTTCCCACTTAGTGGAAAGCTTACCTGCATTGACCTCTTGAGTATTTTGAAATACTCGACGTAGAACGTAATCACCTTTTTGAAAAACTTTGATTTGGACATTTTTGTTGAAATGTCGCTCGACCACTTGTTTCTGTGCTGCCATGCGAATGTGCGCAGATTCTCTAAGCTCTTCTAGAGCGTCGAGGTCATAACTTAGGTCGACCAAGTTATGCTCAACGGACGTATGTCTTGAAGTCGGTAGTCGTACCTCAATAGGTAACACAGCTTCACATCCATAGACTAAGGAAAAGGGAGTTTCACCTGTGGACGTACGAGGTGTCGTACGATTAGCCCATAGAACGGAAGGCAATTCTTCCACCCACTTCCCTTTGGTAGCTTTGAGTCTTTTCTTGATTGAATTGATGATAGTTTTATTACTCGAATCGGCTAGACCATTCGACTGTGGATATCGAGGCGTCGATGTTACCAACTTGATGTTCCTTTCTTCACAAAATCTTCGCGTTCGATCACTGATGAATTGTGTCTCGTTGTCGCACGTTATTTCAGATGGAATTCCAAACCTACAAATGATGTTAGTTTGGATAAAAGAAACGACTTATTTGTCCCGAACCTGGGAGAAAGCCGCTGCTTCGACCCACTTAGAGAAATAATCTGTTAAAACTAGAAGAAATACTTTTTGCCCAGGGGCAGGGGGTAGTTTCCCAACAATGTCCATTCCCCATTTCATAAAGAGCCATGGGATCAAAGTCGAATGCAAGGGTTTAGAGGGTTTATGAGACATACCTGTGTGTCTTTGACATGCGTCGCACGACTGTACATACCTGATCGCATCTTGCCTTAATGTCGGCCAATAGTAACCTTGTCGTGATATCCGGTTGGCTAGACTGCGACTTCCGGAGTGCTTTCCACATTCACCGTCGTGCATATCTTGTAGGATTTTCTGGACTTGCGTCTTGTTGGTGATACATCGCAGATTCAGACTAGTCGAAGATCTTCGATATAATTGTCCTTTGATCATAACATACCTTGATGCTTTAAATCTGACCTTTCTTGCTTCCATTCTGTCATCAGTCAGTTGATCGTTCTCCAAATAATTTTTTATGTTGTCCGACCAAGAGTTTTCTTCCTCAATTGGTGCGACCAAAGTATTATCGTCGTCTTTGATAGATGGTGTTGCAAGGTGAAATATTGGGATATTTTCGAATGTCATTTGATTAAGTGTTGATCCCAAATTGGCTAATACGTCAGCTTGAGTGTTCTGATCTCTTGGTACCTGTTCGACTATGAAGCGACTGAACTTCTTTGCTTCTTCCTTTACTATTTTATAAGAAGCAATCATCCTTGAATCTTTTGCTGCAAATTCTCCATTAACTTGGTTAACAACTAGGGACGAGTCTCTCCGGACATGTAGACATGTTGCCCCCAAGTCATGAGCAATTTTCATTCCTGCAATCAGTGCTTCATATTCTGCCTCATTATTTGTTGCCTTGAAGTCGCACCGTATGGAGTACACTATTTTGCCCCCTTGTGGGGACTATAGGACGACACCCAGGCCTGTTCCTCGTATGTTCGACAAACCATCAACGTCGAGCGTCCAAGTGGTGTCGTGCAAAGTCGCCACAATTAACTCGTTGTACGTCGTCGCTTCTTCTAGTTCCAGACTGAAATCTGTAACAAAATCTGCCAAGACCTGTGATTTGATCGCCGTCTTAGGATTGAAATCTATATCATAATTGCTGAGGTAGATGCTCCATTTAGCTAGTCGTCCTGTTAGTTCAGGGTTTCTTAACACAGATTTTAATGGAAAATTAGTTACCACAATTATAGGATGCGATTCAAAATAATGTCGTAGCTTCTTAGCGTCCATGACTAACGAAAGCAAAAGTTTTTCTATAGACGAGTACCTGGTTTCAGCGTCTAGTAGAGGTTTGCTTACATACTAGATTGACAGTTGTTGTCCGTCGGTTTCTCGTATAAGGACTGCACTTACCAAATTAATGCTGACGGCCAGATAGAGTTGAAGAGCTTCACCTTTCTCAGGTTTAGAGAGGAAGGGAGGTGATGTCATGTATTTTTTGAGTTGTTGCAATGCCCCCTCGTGCTTATCAGTCCACTCGAATCCTTTATTTTTTCGCAGGACGTTGTAGAATAGGTGACATATGTCGGACGACCGAGAGATGAACCTGTTCAACGCTGCTACACGTCCTGTTAGACGTTGGACTTCTTTAAAATTTCTGGGTGATTTTAGCTCGATAATTGCTTTAATTTGGTCTGGGTTAGCTTTGATTCCTCGTCGTGTGACCATATAGTCGAGAAATTTGCCAGCTCGAACTCCAAAAGAACATTTTGTTGGATTCAACTTCATTTTGTATTCACGCAAAATGTCGAACGATTGCTTCAAATGTCCTATATGATCGTCTGTATGCTTTGATTTGACAAGCATGTCGTCGATGTATACCTCCATAGTGTCGCCCAAATGTTTTTTGAACATCATATTCACCAATCGTTGATACGTCGAACCTGCATTCTTAAGACCAAAAGGCATTACTTTATAACAATAAATACCTTTATCTGTCATGAAGGCTGTTTTTTCCTGGTCGTCAGAATGCATCAATATCTGGTTATATCCAGAATATGCGTCCATGAAAGTGAGTAATTCATGTCCAGCTATAGCGTCGACCATAGAATCGATGTGTGGCAATGGAAATGGATCTTTTGGACAAGCCTTGTTAAGGTCTGTGAAATCAATGCAGACTCTCCATTTGCCATTTTTCTTTTGGACGACAACAACGTTGGCGAGCCAGTCTGGATATTTGACTTCTCGTATCTTTCCTGTTTTAAGCAAATTATCAACTTCGTCGTTGGTAACTTTATTTCTTTCAGGAGCGAATTTTCGTCTTTTCTGCTGAACAGGCTTGAACGATGGATCAACGTTGAGTTTATGAGAAATGATACTTGGATCGATACCCACCATGTCTTCGTGCGTCCATGCGAAACAATCATTGTGATCCTGCAAAAAAGATATTAGTCTCTTTTTAAAAGAAGGGTCGAGCATCGAACCTATGTAAGCCATCTGATCAGGCTTATCCTGGTTTAGGACGACAGCTTCCAAGCGATAGTTGTCGTCAGTCCCAGGAACGTCCTGGTTCTGTAATTGCTATATTGTCTACTTCGGGGGCTTCAAAGAAACTTTGTAACATTCCCTAGCAACTTTTCTTTCGCCTTTGATCTCCTGTACTCCCCATTGCGTGGGAAATTTCAAGGTTTGGTGGTACGTCGAAGGTACAACTTTCATGTCATGAATCCAAGGTCGCCCACGGATAACATTATAAGCTGATGAGCAATCGACAACATTGAACTTCGTTTTCCTGTTGATTCCTTTAGCATATACTGGTAGTGTGATTTCCCCCATGGTATTTGTCGATCCCCCGTTAAATCCAACGAGTGTAGTCGAGCGTCGTGTAATCTCGGATTTGTCGATTCCCATTGCTTTTACTGCATCAAAAAAAAAATAATGTTAGCTGAACTACCTCCATCGATGAGTATCCTCTTTGTCAGACAATTTCCAATGCTCAATTGGATAATTAGTCCGTCATGATGTTTCTGATGTATGTCGTCGAGGTCTGTTTAGTCGAACGTCAAGGGCATAACTTCTAATTTTGCGTCCTCCTTGGGTCTTGCCTCCTTTGGAATTGGTCGGTCATCGGGACCGCGACTAGCATGTCTCTTAGCAGCTGAATATGTGGTCCCACAAACATCAGAGCCTCCGGTGATACAATTAATCACCTTGGCATGTTCTGGGGATGTGGGACGCACATCCTTTTTTCTGTCAATTCTTGTAAATAACCTTTCGAATTAAGCCATGACAGTTCTTTCTTCAAAGCGATGCAATCATCTGTTATATGACCAAAAGTCACTGTGGAAATCGCACCATTTTGTCTTGTCTTTCTTATCACTGTCTTTATCGCTTTTCTTTGGCCACCGAACGTTTTGTTGGAGTTGTTTTAGGGACGTGACGACATCCTTAGCTGATCCAGGAAAACCATAAGATGATACCTTAGGATATTGGATAGACTTGGAAGTCGTCGGTCCTTTCTTTTCAAATCGGACGTTTGAAATTTGTCTGGTAGGCTCTGATCGACCAATCGATTTTGGTTTGAAGTCTGGCCTTTTGACACCTAGACTCTTCCGGTCGCCCGAGTGTTTATTTCTGAAAGCGAGGTCATCCTCGACCCTCATGTGAGCAAGCGTCCTTGCTCGTACGTCTTCAAAGGTTTCTGGAGGATACTTCGTAAGGTCGAGATACAACCCTGAACTATCATCCAAACCCCGTTTGTACGCTTCAATTATTGTTTTCACGTCGCAATTTCGGATACTAATCATTTCCACGTTGAACCGGTTAAAGTAGTCCCGGATGGACTCTCCATTCTTCTGTACGACATAGTAAAGGTCGCTCGTTTGTTTCCATTTTTCGACTACTAGCGAATTGTTGAGAAAATTGATTCACTAATTTTGCAAAAGACCCGATAGTTTTGGGTTTGAGATTGATCAACCATTGTAATGCTGCTCCAGTTAAGGTTGCTCCAAAACTCTTGCACATGCAAACTTCTTGGAATTGATGCGGTATCGAAATAGTCCACATGAGCTGTTTGTATTGGGTGACGTGTAACACCCGTAAATTCTTAAGGTAAGTATTTTGTGGTCTAAAATATATTTAATTCGCTTTTGTGAGAATATGTGTCATTGTGTACGTCTTATTATCATGTTCAATCTAAATGGCATATAATTAAGTTACTTTCGTTGATGGTTCAAACCTTGTGCTCGTTATCGTTTCGATTTAAGTTTTCGGGCTGTGTGGGTGACCGGCGATTGTGCCCGCGATTGTGCCCCTGGCACTATCGCGAAGGGCACTATCGCCAAAGAGGTACCGCGGGCTGGTGAGGGTCGGCGACTGTGCCACGCGATAGTGCCTTGGCACTATCGCAGAAGGCACTATCGCCCAGGTTGTACCGTGAGCGGGGGGAGCCTCGCGATTGTGACCCGCGATAGTGCCCTTGGCACTATCGCCGGGCACTATCGCCCGCGTGGCCAGACTGCTGATTTATAGGAAACAATGCCTCATTTCTCACTGATCACTTTACAAAAACGGGAGCTCTCTCTCTTTAGGCGATTTTTGAAGATTTCAAACACATACTCATTTATTTCTAGGGTTTGGGTTGTTGAGAGCATTAAGTGCTCATCCAAGCTTCTTCCAAGTGTTATCATTGAAGTATCCTTCAAGATTCTCATCTCCTTGCATTCAAGTCCCTCCATCTTCAAAAGCTAGGGTTTCATCTTTTCTAGGTTTTTGGGTTCAAAACCTAGATAGTGAGTTTACTAACCTTTGTTAAAACTAGATACACATCATATGCTTCTATTGTTGTTATTTGTCTCCATATGTTCAAGTACTTGGGGTTTTGATATGAAGGAATGTGAGGAAGATGATTATGTGGAAAATGCCATGATTCACTTTATTGGGTTGAAATGTTTTGGGATATATGTGGTATAGTAGATGATAACCTCTACTTGGAATGCATTTTAATGATTGAATATTTAAACATTGATTATATTGAAATTTGAGTCTCATATTGGATTTATGCATTAGGATGGTAATATCGTACCCATGGTTGGTATCGAAATGTTTTGGTTGGAATATATACCGCAAGACCTCCTATATGATATGTTGGACGAACCAAGTCAGTAGACACTAGGAGGATGTAGTCTTGGGCGCCACTGTGATGGTATGTGCCTAGACCTCCGCCATTCGGGGTAATGCCATGGTTGTAGTCCTCGGGTGTGCCGGGCCTTTCGGGTGTCCCTCGTTATAGGACATCAAGGTATATCGACTCTTTGGGTGGAACTTGATTGGTGCTATAGGTCTCCCCTATTGACTCCACAATTGTTGAACTATGGTTAACTGCTGATAAGAACTGTAACTGTACATGCATGATTATAATTGTTCAACTCACTAGGCTTTTTGGCCTAACACTTGTTTTGGTGTCGATGTGTATCTCAGGTTCTAGCGGCGCCGGTTCTAAGCAAGTGTAGGTTGCCTTGGGGTGAGAGCTTGGGGATTTTTGCACACTGACGCGTTATGCTTTTGGCTTTAGATCCTTTGGGTTTATAAATGACAACCCTTTTTGTAATCTCTTTTCTAGTTGTAGAAATTAGATTAGTTGGTTGTCGTTTATTGTCCGTTAAATTACAAATTGTGATTAAACAGGTTATTCATTTATGTTCCCCACTTTTGGGAGGCTCTTGCTATGGCAATTTTTGGTGTACCTCATGTCCGATTTTCGGACTTTTGTTATCCCTATTTTTGGGGTGTTACAAGTTGGTATCAGAGCTTTAGTTTAAGTGAACTAGGTATTGTTTAGCATATCTAGACTTAAGCTTTAGACTTTTGACTTCACTGTCCACTTGGGGTAGAAATCCTAGGTGGGGAGAGCGTTAGGATTACGGAATTACTTTAATTGAAAGTTGTGGTGATGGTGACAAGAATCCTTGTGTATGGTTCGTTCATAATTTCACTTAGCTACTGCTATTATGAATGCATTGTTACGTGAGCATACTTGGTTTACTATTATTATGATAATTGATGAAGGTATGAGTACGTACAAAGAGTTCAACTCGTTTAGTCTTTTCTCAATCTATTTCTCGTACGTATGTGGCAGACTGGAATGGTGAACACCCGGAGTAGGGCGCCAGGTACTCCGGAGGGCCACGTGGAAGAGGAATCTGCTGTAGACCGACCTCCGGTGGGTGTCACCACCGATGACATTCCTCTACCCAGGATTTTGGGAGGTGGACCTGAGCATATTCCACGACGGGACCTCGGTACAGGTAACGCCATCATGGAAGAAGTCACATTGGAGACTAGACTTCGGGACAACATGATGTCGGCTATGAATGCGGCTTTGGCTCAACAACAGTTGGCCATGACTTCGGCCATGACCCAATAACAAGAGTTTTTCATGAAACTCCTAGAGGATCGAGATGCCAGTAACCGCCAGCCCGAAACCATGGCTGAAAATGTTGTGGTGGGATCGGGCGGACCGAATGTGGTGTTAATCGAAGAACCATCCGCTGAAGGAATCAGAACAAAGACTAAGGGGTTCACCTACAAGACGTTTCTAGGGTGTCACCCTAAGGAGTTTGCGGGTTCTGATAGCCCGATTGCTTGCATGTATTGGCTCAAAGAGATGGAGATGGCCTTCGAAGCAAGTGAATGTGACTCTTCTCAACGGGTCAAATTTGCTTCCCAACTACTTCGGGGAGAGGCATTGATTTGGTGGAACCTCACTCGATCCGCCCTCGTCCCGGAAGTCCTGGCTAAGTTAACTTGGCCGGTGTTCAAAGAAAAGTTGATGGATAAGTACTGTAGTGAGCGCTCGATGGATAAGTTGGAACGGGAGTTCCGAAATCTGAAGAAGGGTAATATGTCTATTGTCGGCTACTCCAAGCTCTTTTTGGAGAAGCTAAACTTGGTGGGACATCTGGTCCCCGATGAGAGGTCAAAGATCAAAGCTTATCACCAAGGGTTACCAGCCGATATGCGAACGGCGGTAAGGAATGTAAAGTGTTCGACTTTACAAGAAGTTATTGAGGAGTCCTTACTCGTGGAGGACGACATCAATTCAGAAAGGGATGAGAAGAGGTTTGTAGGTGAGAAGCGAAAGTGGGAAGGGCCACCTGGGCCCGTCCGTCCGTCAAGACCTTTTGTGAGTGGGAGATCGGGCGATCAGCGCCGTGAGGAGCGGTGGTGCCACAAGTGCAAGTCAAAGCACTCGGGACCATGTGCTCCAAGAACTTTTTCGGGTCCTGCTGAATGTGCTAAGTGTGGCAAAAAGGGTCATACTATTCGGGATTGCCCTATCCGAGGGCCGGTGTGCTTTGAGTTTCGTGAACCCGGGCATGTGAAGATGTATTGCCCGAAGTTGGTGGGTGGCTACCGCGGAAATTCTGTGGGATCGACGGCTAGAGTCGAGCAACCGCCAAGGGTGCCCAGTCGAGCTTTCCGGATGTCTACCGAGGAGGCAAAGGAGACCGCCGATGTTGTTTCGGGTACGTTCCTAGTAAACTCCTTGCCTGCTCGCGTTTTGTTTGATTCGGGTGCTACACGTTCTTTTGTGTCGAATATTTTCTGTAAACGATTCACCACTCCTGTTAGTGTCCTCCCCGATGCTTTAGTAGTGGAAATAGCCAATGGAGATCAAGTGATCATTCGTGACCATTTCGGTGATTGCACTTTAGAGATTGGTGGAAATTCTTTTGGATTAGACTTGCTACCCATGGCTATAGGAGGGTTTGGCGTAGTCATAGGCATGGACTGGTTAGTACGGCATAAAGCGGACATCTTTTGCTCCAAAAAGATGATTCAAGTACCATTAGCGGGAAAAGGTGTGGTTACCATCTATGGAGAGAGAGGAAAAGGGAATAATCCTATTATCACATGCCTTAAGGCACGAAAGTTCTTGGCGAAGGGCTACCCTTCGTACTTGGCCTACGTTGTGGACGCAAAGAAAGAATATAAGTCGGTGGAAGATGTAGAGGTAGTACAAGATTTTCCGGACGTCTTTCCGGAAGACTTACCTGGTTTACCGCCAGAGCGGCAAGTGGAGTTTCAGATAGATCTCACTCCGGGAGCGGCTCCGATAGCTCGTGCTCCGTATCGTTTGGCGCCGGCAGAAATGAAGGAGATGATGGCACAACTTCAAGAGTTGTTGGAGAAGGGCTTCATTCGACCGAGTTCGTCACCTTGGGGAGCACCAGTACTGTTCGTGAAGAAGAAGGATGGATCTATGCGGATGTGCATAGATTATCGGGAACTAAATAAAGTCACGGTGAAGAATAAGTATCCTCTACCTCGTATCGACGACCTTTTTGATCAACTCCAAGGAGCGGGATGCTTCTCGAAGATTGACCTTCGGTCGGGTTACCATCAAGTGAGAGTGAAGAACGAAGATATTCCGAAGACGGCGTTTCGGACGAGATACGGTCATTACGAGTTTTTGGTGATGCCTTTCGGCTTAACCAACGCTCCGGCTGTATTCATGGATCTGATGAACCGTGTGTGTCGCCCATTCTTGGACAAGTCCGTGATCGTCTTCATCGACGATATTTTAATATATTCAAAGGATGAGTCCGAGCATGGAAGACACTTACGGGAGGTATTAGGGGTTCTAAGGAGGGAGAAACTGTTCGCGAAATTCTCGAAGTGCGAATTCTGGCTCCAAGAGGTGCAATTCTTGGGGCATGTGGTATCAAAGGACGGGATAAAAGTGGATCCGGCAAAGATCGAGGCAATAATGAGTTGGGAACCTCCAACAAGCCCGACGGAGATCCGAAGCTTTTTGGGCTTAGCGGGTTACTATCGGCGTTTTATTCAAGATTTCTCAAAGACGGCTACACCGCTCACTTCTCTTATAAGGAAGAACGTTAAATTTCTTTGGACTGATGCACAAGAACAAGCGTTTCAGTCACTCAAGAGGAAGTTGTGTGAAGCTCCGATTTTGTCCTTACCTGAAGGATCGGAAGACTTTGTGGTATATAGTGACGCTTCCAAGATGGGCCTTGGGTGTGTACTAATGCAAAGGGGGAAAGTAATAGCCTACGCGTCGCGGCAATTAAAGGATCATGAGAAGAACTATCCGACTCATGATTTAGAGTTGGCGGCGGTAGTCTTCGCGCTAAAGTTGTGGCGACACTACTTGTATGGGACTAAGTGTACTCTTTTCACGGATCACAAGAGCCTCAAGTACATCTTCAATCAAAAGGAACTCAACATGCGCCAAAGGAGATGGCTAGAGCTTTTGAAGGATTACGATTGTGATCTACTTTATCATCCCGGTAAGGCCAATGTGGTGGCAGACGCATTGAGCCGAAGGAGTTATGGAGATGGTGTCAAAATATCCCTTGCAAGGATCGATGTGGTGTCAAGTTTGTTGGAAAGTGTTAAAGCAAGTCAAGAGGAAGCGCTTAAGGAAGAGAACCTTAAAGACGAGGTCATGGTGAAACAAAGGGAACTCTTAACGGAAGACGGTCGTGGACTCAAACTCTTTCAAGGACGGATTTGGGTGCCGAAGTTGGGAGGAAACCGGGAATTGCTACTCGAAGAAGCGCATAAGTCAAAATACTCTATACATCCCGGTAGCACCAAGATGTATAGAGATTTGAAGTTAATGTATTGGTGGCCGGTGATGAAACTAGATGTGGCTAGCTATGTGGAAAGATGTGTCACGTGCCTTCAAGTCAAGGCGGAACATCAAAGACCGTATGGAAGCTTACAACCGTTGTCCATTCCCGAGTGGAAATGGGACAACATCACGATGGACTTCGTGACTAAGTTACCAAAGACCTTGCGTGGCCACGACACCATTTGGGTAATCGTTGACCGGTTGACCAAGAGCGCACATTTCCTTGCAATGCGGGAGACCTTGCCGATGGAGAAATTGGCTAAGCTTTATATTGATGAGGTGATATCGAGGCACGGAGTTCCGCAATCTATTGTGTCGGATCGGGACAGTCGATTTACTTCGAACTTTTGGGCTAGTATGCAGAAGGAGTTGGGTACCCGACTAAAATTGAGCACGGCTTACCATCCCCAAACGGATGGCCAAAGCGAGAGGACAATCCAGACGTTAGAAGACATGCTAAGGTCGTGTGTGATAGACTTCGGGGGAAGTTGGGATTCACATCTACCGTTAGTGGAGTTCGCGTACAACAACAGTTACCATTCTAGTATCGGAATGGCACCGTTCGAGGCTTTGTATGGACGGAAGTGCCGAACCCCGGTTTGTTGGTTAGAAGCGGGCGAAAAGCAATTCGCCGGACCGGAAATAGTTCAAGAGACGGCCGACAAGGTGAAAGAAATCCGGGAAAGACTAAAGGCGGCACAAGATCGACAAAAGAGTTATGCGGACAAAAAGAGAAGACCGGTGGAGTTCCAAGTGGGTGATCGGGTTATGTTGAAGGTGTCTCCGTGGAAGGGGATCATACGTTTCGGGAAGCGTGGGAAGCTTAGTCCTCGTTTCCTTGGACCGTTTATTATTTTGGAAAAGATTGGCTTGCAGGCCTATCGGTTGGAGTTACCGCCGGAAATGGATGGGATACATCCTACATTTCATGTTTGCTATCTTCGGAAATGTCTCGCCGAAGAGGAAAGCGTGATCCCTTTGTCGGAAATTCGAGTGGACAATGGGAATCGTTGTGTGGAAGAACCGGAGTCGATTTTAGAATCGAAAGTGAAGAAGTTAAGGCATAAGGACGTGGTCATGGTTAAAGTCCAATGGAAGCACCATCGGGGTGCCAACATTACTTGGGAATCGGAGGATGATATGAAGAAGCGTTACCCTCACTTGTTTGCTTAGGGTAAGATTTCGGGGACGAAATCTCCATTAGGTGGGGAGGATTGTAACACCCGTAAATTCTTAAGGTAAGTATTTTGTGGTCTAAAATATATTTAATTCGCTTTTGTGAGAATATGTGTCATTGTGTACGTCTTATTATCATGTTCAATCTAAATGGCATATAATTAAGTTACTTTCGCTGATGGTTCAAACCTTGTGCTCGTTATCGTTTCGATTTAAGTTTTCGGGCTGTGTGGGTGACCGGCGATTGTGCCCGCGATTGTGCCCCTGGCACTATCGCGAAGGGCACTATCGCCAAAGAGGTACCGCGGGCTGGTGAGGGTCGGCGACTGTGCCACGCGATAGTGCCTTGGCACTATCGCAGAAGGCACTATCGCCCAGGTTGTACCGTGAGCGGGGGGAGCCTCGCGATTGTGACCCGCGATAGTGCCCTTGGCACTATCGCCGGGCACTATCGCCCGCGTGGCCAGACTGCTGATTTATAGGAAACAATGCCTCATTTCTCACTGATCACTTTACAAAAACGGGAGCTCTCTCTCTTTAGGCGATTTTTGAAGATTTCAAACACATACTCATTTATTTCTAGGGTTTGGGTTGTTGAGAGCATTAAGTGCTCATCCAAGCTTCTTCCAAGTGTTATCATTGAAGTATCCTTCAAGATTCTCATCTCCTTGCATTCAAGTCCCTCCATCTTCAAAAGCTAGGGTTTCATCTTTTCTAGGTTTTTGGGTTCAAAACCTAGATAGTGAGTTTACTAACCTTTGTTAAAACTAGATACACATCATATGCTTCTATTGTTGTTATTTGTCTCCATATGTTCAAGTACTTGGGGTTTTGATATGAAGGAATGTGAGGAAGATGATTATGTGGAAAATGCCATGATTCACTTTATTGGGTTGAAATGTTTTGGGATATATGTGGTATAGTAGATGATAACCTCTACTTGGAATGCATTTTAATGATTGAATATTTAAACATTGATTATATTGAAATTTGAGTCTCATATTGGATTTATGCATTAGGATGGTAATATCGTACCCATGGTTGGTATCGAAATGTTTTGGTTGGAATATATACCGCAAGACCTCCTATATGATATGTTGGACGAACCAAGTCAGTAGACACTAGGAGGATGTAGTCTTGGGCGCCACTGTGATGGTATGTGCCTAGACCTCCGCCATTCGGGGTAATGCCATGGTTGTAGTCCTCGGGTGTGCCGGGCCTTTCGGGTGTCCCTCGTTATAGGGCATCAAGGTATATCGACTCTTTGGGTGGAACTTGATTGGTGCTATAGGTCTCCCCTATTGACTCCACAATTGTTGAACTATGGTTAACTGCTGATAAGAACTGTAACTGTACATGCATGATTATAATTGTTCAACTCACTAGGCTTTTTGGCCTAACACTTGTTTTGGTGTCGATGTGTATCTCAGGTTCTAGCGACGCCGGTTCTAAGCAAGTGTAGGTTGCCTTGGGGTGAGAGCTTGGGGATTTTTGCACACTGACGCGTTATGCTTTTGGCTTTAGATCCTTTGGGTTTATAAATGACAACCCTTTTTGTAATCTCTTTTCTAGTTGTAGAAATTAGATTAGTTGGTTGTCGTTTATTGTCCGTTAAATTACAAATTGTGATTAAACAGGTTATTCATTTATGTTCCCCACTTTTGGGAGGCTCTTGCTATGGCAATTTTTGGTGTACCTCATGTCCGATTTTCGGACTTTTGTTATCCCTATTTTTGGGGTGTTACATGACGTGTTCTGTCGGATCAGTGACACCTGAATATTTTGGGGAGAAGGTCGGGATGCTATATTTCTTTGGGATGTCCACCAAAGTGATTTCATCGACGAACGGTGACGCCTGAAATCCTGTTCGTGGCTCGACATCAACTGGGACTGCTGCCCCCGACAATTTGGCCAGCATCGACAAGACACGCTCATTCTGCTCTTCTAGAAACTTCAATCATTGTGCAACGGGATCCATTGGTATACCCCCGGGAATACCTAATGGAACATAACCTGATCCGTTGAAGTTAGTCTGCTGCGAAGAATCAGAGGCATATCCATTGAACGACATAGAAGTCATAGGCATAGTTGGGATTACGAAGGTCGCAATATTAACTGGGGCTGGACGAGGGTAATTAGGTAATGGAGGAGGTACGTTCCAAGCACCAGTATAAACATTCGTAGTCCCAGTCACATTGTTTCCACCTTGGCTTCTTAGATGCTCGATGGTTTCAGCCGCCTGTCGAGCTTGGGTTGTTAGGGCGTCAATACGGGTACGAGCAGCAGTCAGCTCCATGTTCATTTGGGCCACAACATGATCTTGAGTTCCTTGGAATGACATTATTCTGAATAATTGAAAAAAGAGAACACTCGAAGGAAAATGTTAGTACGTCGTAAGATTATCGAAGATTTTCTTTGGATGGTGTCCCATGGATGGCGCCAAACTGTTTATGCCAAAAATATCCCAAGGAAAATTTAAGGTAAATGTGGAGCTTGATCCAACCAAAGAAAGTAGCTTTAATAATCGTACGATAATAATAAAAGTTAAATAAATGAGACAAGGGAATTGGTGACGCGGAAAACCCCTAAAATGGGTAAAAACCGCGGACGAGTATGAGTCGTCGTGCACTATGGACGTCAATTAAGGACGTCGTCCTTGTTAACAAGTGTTACAAATGAAATGTAATGTAAAACAATACAATAAATTAAAGTCGGTCGTGCGTCGTTTAGACTTCAATCGTGCGTCGTACGACAAACAGCAAAGGATTTGTGAACTTCAAGAGAGATTGAGTGAGCTTAAGAACGTAATTCGTGAGCTTGTAAAGTCCGAGAACCAGGTGTCCGAATGTGAGGTTCAATCTTCATATTTATACTCCAATTGTCCGTTAGCAAGTCTTGAATGCATATCTTTAATAGAGTATCCATTTAATATTGATGATAGCGTCCGTTACATCCGTTGTTATTGGTAACGTCTTCCGTTATGATCTCTAATCATAAACGTCCTTGTAATCCTGCATTAAACATAACATAAAATATGTTGTAATTTAATAACTGAAATCATGTCGTACGACAGTCATCGTTGGTCGAAATCGCACAAAGGAAGGGCGTCAGTTATTTCTCTGGTCGTGCGACTATGGGCTAATGGACTGTTGGAATCTCTAGTCGTACGACAAAGGACCTTTGTTATTTTTTACCCAAACAGTATGTATGTGATCATGTATGTATGTACATGTACATATGTGATCATGTACGTATACACATATACGTATGTGATCATGAATGTATGTACACCATGTATAGTATGTATGTGATCATGTATGTATGTACATGTACATATGTGATCATGTATGTATGTACATCATGTATAGTACGTATGTGATCATGTATGTAATATGTATGTATGTACATGTACGTATGTGATCATATATGTACCATTAAAGCCCAACTAGGAACGTTAAAGCCCAACTAAATCCATTAAAGCCCAACCAGATCCATTAAAGCCCAACCGGATTTGTAAAGTCCAGCTGTGTACATTAAAGCCTAATTGGATCCATTAAAAGCAACTGGATATATTAAAGCCCAACCGGGTCCATTAAAGCCCAACTGGATTCATTAAAGCCCAACTGTGTACGTTAAAGCCCAATTGGATACGTTAAAGCCCAACTGGGAACGTTAAAGCCCCACTGAATCTATTAAAGCCCAACTGGATCTGTTAAAGCCCAACTAAATCCATTAAAGCC
This sequence comes from Arctium lappa, assembly GCA_023525745.1. Classification (NCBI taxonomy): domain Eukaryota; kingdom Viridiplantae; phylum Streptophyta; class Magnoliopsida; order Asterales; family Asteraceae; genus Arctium; species Arctium lappa. The sequence goes on from CM042063.1 coordinate 51,831,394, forward strand.
CAACCAGATCCATTAAAGCCCAACCGGATTCGTTTAAAGCCCAACTGGGTACGTTAAAGCCCAACTGGATCCATTAAAAGCAATTGGATATATTAAAGCCCAACCGGGTCCATTAAAGCCCAATTAGATACGTTAAAGCCCAACTGAGAACGTTAAAGCCCCACTGAATCCATTAAAGCCCAACTGGATCTGTTAAAGCCCAACTAGTAACGTTAAAGCCCAACTAAATCCATTAAAGCCCAACCAGATTCGTTTAAATCCCAACTAGGTACGTTAAAGCCTAACTGATCACATTTGGTCCCTGATCTAACTGGAATTAACGGGAAAAGATAACGGTCGTTAATTGTTTGCATTAAGTCCAGTTACTTCAGGGGTATTTTAGTCAATTTAAATATAATTTGATAAATTAATTAATAATTTTAAATATAATTTGATAAATTAATTAATAATTTATTTAATAATTTTGATAAATTAAATATAATTTATTAATCTAAAAGTAATTTATTTAATAAAAAAATAAAAATAAAATCCGTCGGTGAATTTACGAAATTTCTAAAAAAAATAACGGGCTTAAAGCCCTAATTCTGGATCTCCCTCTCAATCTCTGTCTGTCTCTCAGTCTCGATCTCTCCATCTCTCCCTCTCGATACTCCCTCTCAATCTCTCGATCTCTCAATATCTCCCTCTCGATACTCCTCTATACCTCTCCCCCTCTCTCTCTCGGCGACCTCTCACTCTCCACAGTCCCTTTCTCACCGGCGACGATTCTTACCGGCGACGACCTCTCTCACCGGCGATAGAAACTCACCGGCGACAACCTCTCTCTCTCGAACGACTACCTCTTCCTCTCTCCACAGTCCCTCTCCCTCTCGATCTCTCTCCACAGTCTCTCTCGATCTCTCTCCACCGTCCCTCTCGATCTTCTCTCCACATTCCGTCTTCGGGTATTAATTTGAGCCCTAACTCATGTATTTTCTTAGATACGAAAACTTGTGTGTATAAATTTGTGTCTGTATAAATTTATGTGTGTGGGAAATGGCTATTATTGAGTTGTTGAACATTTTGAAATGCAAATCACATGAGTTGTGGCCCTGTGATGATTTATTTACATTTTGGTAAAATATATTTGCATACATTTTTTGAAATGAATAATGGTTGGATTATTTGACATTCCGCTATAAAACATGTGAGTTATGGTGATTTGATCATTTTGAAAAATATATAAAAGGTTAATTGTGATCTTACCCAAGTTATGATTTATTATTTCTTGTACGTGAGCATTTTATGCTCTAATTACACAAATCCTTGAGTAATATATATATACCATTGATATCGTGGGACTTGTGGAAATACAAATCATGTGACTTTGGTTCCTTGATATGTGTATAAATTTGTGTGTATATTCAAATTGATATGAGTTCTTTTAGCTTATGAAAACACCATTTTTTGTTTGATAAACTTGTGATAATGTTTTTGTATGAGTTTAGCTTATGATTTGGTTTTTGTGAAAATGTTTTGGTACGATTTGGTTTGATAAATTGTGATATTAATTAGTTGGGTTGTCAATTATTGGACAAACATTAGGTTGATAAATGGAAACATTTGGGGTATGATTTAGGATTTGATTATACTTGATTTTATTTATTTATTTTAGTTGGGTTGCCAATTGTTGGGCAAACATTAGGTTGATATACGAAAATATTCATTTTATAGCCTTTATGCCGCCGAAAGATTAAAAAACATGTAGTGTTCAATAGTCAAACCATTACACTTACAGTTTTAGAGTCATCGAAATCTCCTCTACACCTATGGTCTGACTTTCAAGAAGGCAAACCGTTACATGTAGTGTTCAATAGATTTCTAACTTGGTTGACACCTACGGCTTGACTTTTAAGAAGGCAAACCGAGTTTGACTATTACGGATTGTTGGACGACGTGTTAGAGGTGGAGTATTACGGTGTGGGTTATTGTGTTGTAGTTTTGTTCAAGTGTACATGGTTTGATAGTCCAGATGGAGTTAGAGTCGACCCTAAACATGGGTTGGTTGATATCAAATATAAGTCTAGACTCAGAGGTGAGGACTATTACGTCCTAGCATCACAAGCGGAATAAGTGTATTACACACCCTATCCTTCAGGAAGTAAGGATTTAAAGGACTGGTGGGCAGTTGTGAAGACCAAAGCCCGTGGAATATATGAAGTTGCAGAAAGGGTTATCGATGTGTTGGATGATGATAACGTGGATGGAAAACCGTTCTTTCAAACCAACGAACGGGTAACTCATAATACAAACAACTGGGTAAATGAGGACCTCGATTCCGTCCCTCTTGTCACTGGGGAGCTCAACGTAGTCGCCACAAATGACGAAGCTAGCGAGGAAGATGCATCAGATCACCAAGCTAGCAACGAGGAAGAATAATTTGAAGATATGGATGATGATGAAGATAACGAAGAGGAACTTATGTTATCTGATCACTCGTCTGATAACTAGTGTGTATTTCTTATATAGACATTTTCGTGTTAAACATTCTCTATTTTGCCGTTCTTATGTAGACATTTTCCGTGTTAAACATTCTCAATTTTGCTGTTCTTATGTAGACATTTTTGGGTCTTATGATTTATGTACACTAATGAGCACTATCCACTGATGTTGGATCGATTTCGGGTAGGTATTTTACTCTATTTAACTTATTGAGTGGGTTTATTTTTACTTAATCCAAACAATGTGTTTGCAGTTGTATTATAGTTGGCCTTCTGAGATGGACGCCGACGTAGTATCTGCATTCCGACATATCCTAAATAGTAGGTACGCCGACATGATGAGAGATGCACATCGTTTCGCCTAGGAAAGGGCTTTAGCCATTGATGGTGTCCAATTCGACGAACGTGACTACACGATTCTTGCCGCACACCCTCCAGAGTGGATCCGGAGTGAGTTTTGGGTCCAGATGATTGAGCAGGTTTGTTTTGTTTTGAATACTTGTATCTGGTTGTACTATGATTTATATTGCTTTATGTCTTTTTTTTAACAGGTATGGAACACCGACGCGTTCCAGCGTGTATGTGCGGCCAATCGGGCCACCGAGTATGAGGGGATGACATCCAGACACTGTAATGGATCTATTAGTATCTTTATGCATCGGGACCGTATGGTAATTTATCATACACTAGACTAAATGTATATAATTGATGAATATATGTACTATATACATGATTTTATTACCTACTAACAATTTAAGTTGTGTATTGTAGAGAGATGCATGGGGTCGTGAGCCTACCAGCGACGAGGTTTGGGAGGCTACACACTGCACCAACAGGAAGCTTGTTCCGGGTGCGACTGGTCCGTCCACGGATCCTCCGATCTACGTTTACCCAAATGCGGCTCATACGGCGGTAAGTTCTATTATGCATGGCTAGATATTTGTTTGTTTTATAAGATAGATAGAAATTATAGCAAACTTAGTTTGGGCTGCCATTGTTGGGCAAATGATAGGATTGTTTTGATAAAAAGCAGGTCATGGATATATGTTCAAATTATAGTTGAAATGTTGCCGAATTTTCTATAGGTTAGTTGACTTGACAATGTCTAATTTGGTAAATTGTAGGATGCTTACCATCGGATTAGGGAGGAGGAGTACCCGGACTTACCTCCCGGCACTGTACCTCCCAATGACGCCGAGTTGTGGGAGCGTAGTGTCGGAGGACGGCGTAAGGGTCGTATTTTTGGATGGGGGACCAGTCAGGATCCCTATTATGCTATGACCGGTGATTCAGGTGTCAGTTCGAGCGGGAGCACGCGCGACCGTCGCGATGAGGAGGTATACTTGTCAAATGTTGTTTAACATTGTTAATCATATGTTTGTTAAATGTTGTCTGACATTGTTCTATATATGTTTGTCAAATGTTGAATTTCGGTTGGAGGGGCTGAGGCAGAGGTTAGAGAGAGAGGAAGCAGAGATGATCCAGTTGCAGGAGCGACTACAGAGAGGATCCGGATGCAGGGGCGAATGGATAGAGATGAAGCAGAGAAGAGACAGATGCAGGAACGAATGGCACAGTTTGACGCGTTCATAATCAAGTTTAACAATCAACACCCCTTTCCCCCTCCGTAGGATTACGTTTATGTATTTATAGATATTTTGTACAGTTTAAGACTTAGTAATATTTAAAAATTGGCAGGTTTTGTACAGGATAAAAACTGAAAAAATTTAATTTTTAATTATTTAAAAAAAAATTACCGACGGATAATCCGTCGGAAAATATTTTTTAATTTAATTTTTATTTTAATAAAAATCCGTCGGAAATCTGTTGCTAAATCCGTCGGAATTAATCCGTCGGTGAATAGACGTTTGTAACCGTCGGAGATCCGTCGGAAAATTAGGCCGTCGGTGATCCGTCGGTGATATGAACGCCGACCACATTTATATCGACGGATTTCGATTTTACCGGCGGATCACCGACGGATTCATCCGTCGGTGATAAGCCTCTATTTTGTAGTGGATGAAATAAAAATAGAAACATTATAAACAAAAACAATATAACATAAACTTACTCTTTGGCTTTTGAAATTAAATTGTTCATTGTTCATTGTTGTAGAATGTAGATTGTAGTCTGTACATAAATGGACAGATTACAACAGTCAATATAACTATAACTATTGTTCCATTGTTACCGAGTTTATCGTGAACAATGAACAATGGAACTGAAGTCGATCAAGTTAAGATTATAAATATATACAAGTAACAATGGAACATGGAACTGAAGTCGATCAAGTTAAGAACTGAAGTCGAACAATGGAACTGGAATTGATCAAGTTAAGATTACAAGTTTACCGTGAACAATGGAACTAAACTCGTCGTATACTGCTCGTCATGAAGCCGTGAGACAGAGGGAGAGGAGAGGAGTCGCCGGTGAAGAGGGAGGAAGATTTACGTCGGCGGTGTATGAGGGAAGAGGGAGGAGAGGAGGTTGGAGGCATATGGCGTATCAAATTAGGAATAAGAATTACTGATTTAGACAATTAGGGTTTTCAACTTTCAACTTTCAAATTTTAAATTTCAATATATAAATTATTTTTTAATTTTTTAAGAATTATATTAAAATATTAATTGTATTAAATATTGATTAATAATTAAAAATAAAATATTAGGTAATATTATAAATGGGTTAGAAACAGGTTGTAAATGGGTTAGAAACAGGTTGTTAATGGGTTAGAAACAGGTTGTAAATGGGTCGAAATCAGGTTGTAAATGGGTCGAAATCAGGTTGAAAATTTCAACCCAACCCAAACCCAATTAATAAATGGGTTAGGCGGGTTGACCCATTTGTAACACCCTTAAATCTGAAGATAGCAACTTATTAAAAATTTTCTAAATACATCAACAATTTCTTTGACTACAGACACAATTTGAGAGTTAACCTCAATACACACATTCATCCTATACATACCATCTATAAAAAGGAACAGGTGTTACTAAACCCAATAACTAGCACTATCTCCAACTTGCGGAAGACTTCACCAGCTACTTACTCTTGTATAAAGCTAATGTTCAACTCCTCATAGCACTTGCTAGAACCGAACCCCCGACAGGAACCTGATGCACATGCCGACAAATAAAAGGTTAGACTTAAAGCCTAGTGAGCTCAAGAGTTTTAACATGATGAATATATCTTAAAAGAAAGGAATTCAGTTTAAAGCAAGATCCTTCGAAATATTATACTTCAAAATGGAAACGACACATTTTCCCATAATATGCACTTTTAAAGACAATGCTCCCAAAACACACATTTCTTATAAAACGATGCAACCCGTAACTCGCCCAAACGGGATTATAATTCGACACTCAAATTCGTGAAAACGTAAATTATACTTCATATCCCAAAACACCCAAAACACAGTTGGGACATAGTAATCGACCCTTAAATAACGGAAAACAATTCATATAAATATGATACACCATTAAAACACGGAACTGAGACTTAATACTCACGCGACCATAAAATGGAATGAAATCCAAATATTAAAGCATGGACAATCAAATATCCAAAATACAGTGGGCCGACAACGGGGGATACCCGTATCCGTTGAGAGCGGAGGAACACAAAAGTATGTCACTCAAACAACGTTGATCGTATGACACTTCACGACACGCTAGCCCAAGTGCCCCTACGACCTCTTGACAAGTTCACCAAAAGAGACAGTTGACCTTGGTGGTTGTTACAAATAACTCCACCTCAAAGGGGCCGGCACACCGGGTTCTACAACTATGGAAATTCCCCAAATGGACCGACACCCCGGGGACTACAAATAAGGAAATTCCCCAAAAGGCCCGACAGACTGGGGACTACAACTAAGGAAATTCCCCAAATGGCGGAGGTCACAATACTCACCTCCTAGGCAGCATTATCCAGACTCAACCCTCCTAGTGCCGCCTTGTCAAGTTTCGGTCATAAAACATGAGTCCCGGAGTCCAACCCCGTACCACCCATTTGACCATCAAATAGGACTGACTTACGTGCCTATGGATCCAATGCAACACAGTCTAAAGTTACACGACTACTCATGAATGACTAAAGCATTCGAGTCTGTAATTATCAATAAAATGCATTAAAACGTAAATCACCATTGGACTCTAAATCGAGCCATTAAAACCGGACAAATGTCCTCAATACTCATTTACGTCAACACCGAGCCAAAATGCCCAAAAATTCCTTTGATCGACAATTAACGTCCCCACAATTAATGAAATGTCCTTAAACAACGTTTATGAAGACACATATCTCAAAGACATGATTAGCCCAAAACCCAACATGTATTGGGACCAAAGGTTTTCCAAAGGGTTTATGAATGCAAATACCCTAAAATGCCTATGACATAAAATAGACTTCATTTGTACAAAAATCACCAAAGATGCATAAGTCATGAAATGGACTCCATTTGTACAAAATCGCTAAGAACCCAAATATGAGCATTTTATGGAATTAAACAACCCAAGTTTACCAAATATGAAAACTTATCAAAATACTCACACTTTGACAAATACCAAGTGAAACCTACTTTTACTTCAAAATACACATTTTGGCATGTACACCGTTTTAACAAATCAACTTGAACTCACCTTGCTAGATTTAGGCTAAATCTAGATTTTGCACCACTTGAGCTCCTTTGAAGGGCACTTGAATCCTCAAGCCGAAAACTTCCAAAACCTAGATCCATACATTTCAAACCATCAATACCCATAATAAATATAACAACCCAAACTTTCATTACATCAAAATGTAATTATCCATACCAAAAACGATGGCCCCAAGCCTACACTTCAAACAAGGTTTGTAAATACAACCTATTATACAACTGAGTCAAAAGGAAACTACTACAAGGAGTCTTCTAACTCCTGAAAATAGCTCACATCTTCCCCTTACCCTTACCGGTACCTGCTACCTTGCGATAACCTGAAACAGGATTATAGTTTTGAAAGAGCGAGGGATAGACCGATGGTCTAGTGAGTCCCTTCCAAGCGCTACTGCAACAGTTCAAATATTATTTAAAACATTTAAACAAAGCCTTACGCCTGACGAGCGAAACTCACTCTACTGATCAAACATTTACCACACTTTACGCCTCGTGAGCGTAACTCACACTACTGACCAACATTGTCGTCAAAGACGGTATGTCTGTCTCGTACTGCCTTATTTTGGGGACACATCCCAATGGCATAAATGGGCCACACTTCCCGACTTAGGTCAAAACTTCCGAATTAAATGTATGCATACATATAATCATCAACAATATATAAAACGAATTTATATAAACATAGCATGAACATGCCAACATAATTAAATCCACATTTTCAATAAACCTTCACAAAATTTTGATAATAAAGGCGTGCAGTTCAAAAACTCACATTTATCAAATAACTTTTGTAATCGTAAACGGATTTAGTTTGAAAGACTCACCTCAGATCCTTCTCGCTTAAAGCCCGCTTTCTAACGATTAACACCACCTACGACAACACCGATAAATCGGTAAGCTAACTCGCAGATGACTCTCTCTCTCTCTCTCTCTAAAACATAAGAAAAACGATACACAATGCCACCTCGATCAAGATCCCACCGATCGACACCGGTCGACCCACACCGATCGACACCGGTCGGCGACCCTACTCTGGTTCCGGTCGATATTCAACAAACTCGCTCAGGTGATTCCAAATCTCCATCGAAACCCCCATAACACTCAAATCTCGAGATTAAACGGTTAAAAAGCTTAATAATGAGATCTTGCACTGCCTATAACACTTAGAAGGTAGAAATAGACGAGATTCATGCCTTGATTTGAAGAAAAACGATGACCCTTTGATCTCTGCCAATCGTTCTCCCTGCTCTCTACTTCCTTCAGCCGCTGACAACGATGATAATGAGAAATATCATTTAGGTTAAAAACTATATATATAACCCAAGTTTCATTTAACCCCCTGAACTTTGGGAAATGATTAACTTTTTACCGAACTCCAAAATTAATTAAAATTCTCGAACCCGGATATTACAATATCCCCCCCTCAAGAGAATTCCATCCCCGGAATTCCATCGTTGAACAAATGGGGATACTGAGATCTCATGTCCGCCTCCACTTCCCACGTTGACTCTTGTCCTTTATGAAATCTCTACTGGATTTTCACCAACCAGATTTCCTTGTTCCTTAACTTTATAACCCAACGGTCAAAGGCCCCCTCGGAACTTATGATCACGACAAACTCTCCTTTGCTTGCATACCTCGCAAAGGTATCGCTGCTCCACCTCCAACAAGTGCTCTCAAGAGAGGCGAGAAACATGACACGAATTATACCAATTCTTATCGAACACTTTCGTTTATACACTACCTATCCAACTCCTTCCATAGCTTCTACGGACTCCAAAAAGTAACCAACACTAGCTTTCTCTCGAACGTACCACTCCATTCTATAGGAACAACTCCTGCATCAAGTTGCGCCCTTTCAAATTTTAAGATTCACAATACTCGCGTTCTTTCACCCACTCCAACCTAACTTCCCTCAAATGCTCCAAGCATTCTGTTTCAAAACCAAGGTCGTAACATCCCAGGTCAACTCCTGCGTTAACATGCAAATAGTCAACATTTGTTAACACAATAACCTCATAATTATGAATTTCTTTATCCGGTAACCAGCCATTGCATAGTAACTTCTCTCGGTACGGTATACGTCGAACATAAAAGCACTTTCTTTCCCAAACCATACTATTCATCGTTCAACGGTGATACTCAACTCATACGCAGTAACATACATCGCCCCAACTGTACAAATCATAATGACTCCCACTTCAATTCTCGTCGCATCCAACAATTGTTCGATCGCAATTGAAATAAATTCAAGCTTTACCCGTTCTAACATAGAGTGATCAAGCTCCCATCATCACTCCAATTTAACACCGGAAGACAGGTTCACTTGGAACCTTTCCTACACAATTACCAAGTTGACTCACTCCGAGCACTACCTCCAACCGCTTCTTCCCTTTCCTTCTCGAAAACATGAACATGCTTTTAGTGATAGGCTCACTAGCTAGCCCCAAATCCTTAGACTAACCAACCGCTTTAGCTTTATCCACTCTCGAACCATAGCATAAACTCTATCCCCCTTTCACACGCCCTCTCTAGGGTTTATAAACTCACTTAACATAAAATCTGAAAACATAAACTCCCAAATCCTGTGCCACTTGCCAAACTTCTTACTCTCAGGTCAACAATTCCAACTCGTCAAAACACAAACTACATTACTACACTTCACTAAACGGTTACCGACAATCCACACGCGAGACATTAACCACTCTCTCCCAAACATTACTCACTGATCGAAGACACCTCACGCTCCTCACTCTCCTTCGCCATCTATAGGGTTCCTTCACATTCGAAGAATACTTCGACATCCTCACGGATTTTCCCTGTCTCCTACAACCCATCATGAACTAAATCGTTCGATATTCACATCAATATGACATTGAAATAAGATGAGATTGTCCAACACCTCTATGTGATCCAGGAACCCAAGGTTCCTCCACGAAGTTGCCGCCAACTATCCCTCGAACCCATAAACTTCAGATTAGCAAAATCACCAACCCAACCAACATTTATGCATCTCTGCCACATACTTGACACTTTCGAAAAGCTCACCGAGAATCACTGAGCAAGGGTTTTCGCCAATGCTCATCCTATAACACTAACACAAGTCTAAAACTTAACCTCAAAGAATCTCCTTACCACCATAATGACTTGAACGACCACTTTGGCATAAAAATAACACCATCTCATCTAACCATTCATCTCCCTACCACATCATCACCATAACACCAAAATATCTGCAACACTTGGTACACATAACATATACCCTCCTCATCATGCCGATCGTAACACCAATATTTGAGATAAAGTCGTTTCACGACTTTGTCCTGCTCAAATCTAGATCGCCCGCAAACTCTTGAACATTTAAACCACTCAACACGATTTCGCTTCTGATCGGCTTATCGCGATTTGCCATATATAAAGTCGGGTAGTCGGTAAGATTAAACATACTCTCTCACGGGTTAACTTGCTCGAAGTGCAACCACCCCGATTGCTCCCTATACCTTACTCCCACATGAACCATCAGAACCTCATGGGAAGTTACCTGACCAACTAACAATCTTCCATTTTGGAAAGTCCCCTCGAGGTGGTCCTATACCATTCCAGATACACTGTTCCCGAACAACCTCTAGCTTCCTTAAGAAGCTCAGAAAAACATGACCGTAGCCACTTTCCCATTTTCAGCGTCCCGACAATGGCCTCAACAATTTGTCGTTGACTTCAACATCACAGTCGACATAGTGATACTTCAACAATGTTTTCGACTAACAAGGATTCCCAAAGGAACCTACTCCTTCCAACGCATCATAACTATCTCGGTGTCCCACCGACTTCGCACGTTGAAGGCACATGACTTACTTGGTAGAATCTGATTACCAGATCAACTCAAAACTCCAGCTCGATGCCAATAACTTTTCATCCAAAAACCACAACGTTATGTAACAACACGCTGCTAAAAGGCGTACCTTAACGACTTCGAATTCCACCCTAGACAACACCACTCGCCGACTACACCATCTCAGGTTAGGAGTGCATGCTACCACAAAACGAATCATTCCTAACACTCAAGGGCTAAGGCTTCTGTCACTCTCCGCATTTCCCTAGAAGGAATAGCAGGATCATGAATCGACCGACAACGGTCCGAACGTCACACTCTCATCCTCCACCCCTTTCCTCATCCTTAACTTCAATGCTTCCTTATGACCTAACGAGTTCATAGCCTTCATGCATGACAACATAATAGTTTGAAATCATTTGACACATTTGAAAATATTTTCAATGAAACTTTACTCAAGCGATTTCAAGAAGTTCTAACAAAATTACTTATGCTGAGTGAGTTAGTCGACTCCCGCCCCTGCCGACATGACTAAGTCCATACCAGTCTTCCTTATAACATCACACGGTCAAAAGATGTTATATTTTCCACAAAAGATGACTCCTTTATAAAAGAAATACAATAACTCCCAAATTACTAAGTTCAAAAATTTAGAGCACCGTGCAATAAACTTGCCCTTTTTCTAAAACCCACACACGTTTACACACGTTTACACACGCTAACTCATTTTCAAAACAAATGACTCAAAGGTGCACACACACCAATAAACTTGACATGAAAGACTCAAGCAACTTATTTGAAAACACCATGCATGATACTCCTACTTCATTGAAGGTTATTCACTCTCGTAAGGTCGACCGCTTACACTCAAACCAATTTACCACCGACCCTTACTCCCGACCAACCAGTCAGGTCCCTCTCAAATGCATCCATCTTCACCACCAACGATTCCCAACATTCTGGTATATTTCACTACCAGTAACCAACGCGACCATTGATTCGCAATTCCTGCGTCCCTACTTTGGTCCAACTAGGCTTACCAACATTAGCTCATTTCCATTCTGTCTTCATTCCATTTATTAGCCAACACGGATACCGTCTCTCAGCCACCCTCTCCAACTTTCAGTTAACTACTGATTCAAAAGGCTCAAATCTATTATTCGATTCTTGGGGTGAACTCTCCTGATGTCCATTAATCGACATCACAAACTACCCAAGCCGACGACTCCCTTGGAGTGACCAATTCACCTCCAATCGTCAATCTTCCCTTTTCAGACCCAAGAAGTTCTTCCTCCAGATGAAACATCTACATCCCACACAATACTCATCCCATAAGGTATTAACCTTAAACTCATGAACGTGCTCGCACAGCATGCCAGACCAACGTTATCGTTTCAATGATAGAACTCACTACCCAAAACTACACCCACCGACTAACCCAACAATAGTACTCGAGTATACTCATGCACCTGTATATTCATAATGGCATTGGCCAGATGCAATTCTGAATTTACCTTACATTACATGAGAGTCCTCACTATTGTCGTCCCGATTCTCGATGACCGATGACTCCTTAAAGGCTTCCTACATCTCAGTTGTGTCCCTCTATTTCACAGTTTAAGTTTAGGCTCATCCGGTCACCTAAATCCCTTAAACTATGGCTCTGTAACAACCCAAACTTTTATTACATCAAAATGTAATTATCCATACCAAAAACGATGGCCCCAAGCCTACACTTCAAACAAGGTTTGCAAATACAACCTATTACACAACTGAATCAAAAGGAAACTACTACAAGGAGTCTTCTAGCTCCTGGAAATAGCTCACATCTTATCCTTACCCTTACCGGTACCTGCTACCTTGCGATAACCTGAAACAGGATTATAGTTTTGAAAGAGCGAGGGTTAGACCGATGGTCTAGTGAGTCTCTTCCAAGCACTACTGCAACAGTTCAAATATTATTTAAAACATTTAAACAAAGCCTTACGCCTCACGAGCATAACTCACTCTACTGATCAAACATTTACCACACTTTACGCCTCGCGAGCGTAACTCACACTACTGACCAACACTGCCGTCAAAGACGGTATGTCTGTCTCGTACTGCCTTATTTTGGGGACACACCCCAATGGCATAAATGGTCCACACTCCCCGGTACGATCAGGCGGGCCACACTTCCCGACTTAGGTCAAAACTTTCGAATTAAATGTATGCATACATCTAATCATCAACAATATATAAAACGAGTTTATATAAACATAACATGAACATGCCAACATAATTAAATCAACCTTTTTAATAAACCTTCACAAACTTTTGATAATAAAGGTGTGTCGTTCAGAAACTCAGATTTATCAAATAACTTTTGTAATCATAAACGGATTTAGTTTGAAAGACTCACCTCAGATCCTTCTCGCTTAAAGCCCGCTTTCTAACGATTAACACCACCTACGACAACACCGATAAATCGGTAAGCTAACTCGCAGATAACTCTCTCTCTCTCTAAAACATAAGAACAACGATACACAGTGCCACCCCGATCAAGACCCCACCGATCGACACCGGTCGGCCCACACCAATCGGCGGCCCTACCCTGGGTCCGGTCGATATTCAACAAACTCGCTCAGGTGATTCCAAATCTCCATCGAAACCCCCATAACACTCAAATCTCGAGATTAAACGGTTAAAAATCTTAATAATGAGATCCTGCACTGCCTATAACACTTAGAAGGTATAAATAGACGAGATTCATACCTTGATTTGAAGAAAAACGATGACCCTTTGATCTCTGCCAATCGTTCTTCCTACTCTCTACTTCCTTCAGCCGCCCACAACGATGATAATGAGAAATATCATTTAGGTTAAAAACTATATATATATATATAACCCAAGTTTCATTTAACCCCCCTGAACTTTGGGAAATGATTAACTTTTTACCCAACTCCAAAATTAATTAAAATTCTCGAACCCGAATATTACAATAAACCATTTAGAAACGTTCCCCAAACCTTATTTACTCAAATCCCCAACAAGATCAAAACCCTAGTTTCCCCAAAAACCATCAATTCTTAGGTTTGAGCGACCAAACACTAGGGAAACCTCAATGGAGCATATATAACATTATTTCAAGAAAACTTACCATTCTAGATGATGAGATTTTCCGAGGACACCCAAACCAACTCTTCAACCCAAGCTCCCAAACACTGAACTTGAGGAGGAAGATGAAGATATTTTGGGGTTCTTGATTCCAACTAGCTAGATGATGAAGATCATGTGGTTTAAGGAGGAAACCCTCAAAATGGGTTAGGGTTTATGGGGAAGAGATGAAATGATTTGGGAGAGAAGAAATGGGAGGTAGAAATGAGAAGTGAATGAATTTTGGGGAAAAGTCTTATTTAATCCGACCTGATGCTTCTGCTGTCAAAGGGCACGACCCGTGCCACTTTTGTGAAGGACATGGCACGACCCGTGCCAACCATTTTGTAGACTAGCAGCTAGCACGACCCGTGCACCCTGTAAACCAGAAAACATGCCCCCCTTTTTTTCTTCTTCTTCCTCGATTTCTCTCAAAGAACCCTATCGAAATTCGGGGTGTTACAATCCTCCCAACCTAAATGGGTTGAAATTCTCAACCCAACCTGCTAATTTTGGGTTGGGTTGGGTTCAGGTTGGGTTGGGTCACTTTTTGCCACCCCTATTAAAAGCGGGTTTGATTGAAGCAGAAGGTGAACTTGGTGAAGGTGAAACCTAGGGTTGAACTGGTAGGAACGATTGAAACTTGAACGTGAATCTTGGAACGATTGAAACTTGAACGTGACCGAATGAGGAATCAACAATCGAACGAAGGCTAGACCTTGAGGCTTGAAGTTGAAGTAGAACTGAAGTGAAGTGAATTAGTGAAGTCGGAGGTAACCTGAAATGTAAAAAAAAAAAGAGAACGCCCTCTTTATTTGGTCGGGTTATCAGGTTGGGTCGGTTTGGCTTGGGCCTAAATCGTTTCCAATCCATTAAATGCGGTTTGCTATAAAATTGTATTGATTATATAACGGTTTGACTCGGTTTAAGTTTTTTTCGGGTTGGGTTGGACGGGTTGGTCGGAAGTTTGAACACCCCTACTTAGTGGGGATTTTGTTAAAACTTAGGGGGTGTTTGGTTCATGGATTTTAAAGGAATTGGAATGGATAATTCATTTGACCAAATTCCAATTCCTTTGTTTGGTTCAGATATGATCATGATGGAATTCTTTGAATTCCGCAAATCAAGGAATTCATCATTCCTTAGTTAAAGTGAAAGAATTGAATTCCATCCAATTCCTACCAACCAAACGTGTGGTTAAGTTCCATAAAATTCCATTCCAATTCCTTCAAAGTCAACTTCCTTCAATATATTCCAATTCCTTCAAATTCCATTATGCGAACCAAACGTCCCCTTAAAGTTTGAGGGCTAAACTCGAATTAGTGGAAAAAGGGATTTAAAACCCTAAAAACCTCTCTCATAACAATCTTCACGGTGGAGGTTGAGGAATTTATCAGGAGTGAGGCTTAAGGTGCATTTGGAGAGGAATCAAAGGAGTAGCAAAATTTCTAAATTGGGAAAAGGGTCTACATCAATCCTCTTTAAGGTAAATCTCTAGCTCTAGCTCTTGTCATTTGTATGTTAGCAAATCTAAGTTTGTTCGATTTTGGTGATAATCTGGGTAAGACTGATTGTCTTCTCCAAGAAGGGGATGTTGTTGTCGCTTATTAATTTTAATGACCAATGGGTGGGGTGGAACATTTAACCTCAAGGTTTAATGAGGCTTTAATCAAATGATGGGAAGAAATCTGGGATCGAGATGGACTAGATTGGGCGCAGACCCAGTCCCAGGAATCGCCACACCCAAAATAGGGTGTTAACCGGATTACGTCAAAACCCGCGGCGGGAGTCCAAACCGCGGGCCAAGCCGGATTGGGTCGAAACCCGAAAGTTAGTGTCGGGTAAGAGGATCCGGATGCGGCCTTTGAACCCGGGGAAAAAATCCCGGATTGGGAAACAGGTAAGTCAAAAACTGGGAGTTATACCCGGTAAACCCAAACCGGATTTCAAGCCCGGTAACCCCCAAACCGGATTTCAAGCCTGGTAAACCCCAAACCGGATTCCAATCTCGGTGAGCCAAAAACCGGTAAATTTGATCCGGTAAGCCAAACCGAATTTTGTGTGTATCCGGGAGATGTAATCGGGTGCGGTTGGTTCCATCCGGTAATCTATAGTTCCTTAGATTAAGTTGATATGTGTAAAGGGTATCTTGTGAGAGTTTCATATAAGTCTCTAGGGCGATCGAGTGACTCATCACTCTATTGAATTTTATGTCGTAGGTAATCGGTATCGGTCAAAAGCGTAAGTGAGAAGGTTTAAGCAAGGGGCGACAAGTGAGTCTTTTTAACCAAAACTTGTTATTGACACAATTTATATTGCACGAATGTTTGTTTAAATTACATGCTTTTACTCATTATGAAAGAGGTGTTTTGAAATATACACACACACACACACACACATATATATATATATATATGTTTGAGAATGAACATGTGATGACTCAAAATGGGGGCGGGGGTCCCGTTCATGCCAATGGGTGTTGTGTCCCAGCTTAAGACAATATGAGCCAAACACGTCGTCACAGGTGTACGTGACTTCCGTGTGATCTATTAACGTGTGAAGCCCTTGTGACTATATATATCTTAATGTTAAGAGTGATTTATAAATGTTTATAAATTCTTGTTATGTTGTGTGATGCAAATGTTGTTTTAGAGGGAACTCACTAGACCTTGTGGTCTAACCCTCGTTTTTCCAAACTAAAACCCTTTTTCAGGAAAGTGCTCGATAGAAGGCTCTAGTAGGGGCAAGGAGAAGATGTGAGCTTGAAGCGTGGATTGATGAAAGAGCTTTTAGTTAACACATTCGACCTAGTTCTCTTTTATCTTTAAATCTCAGTTGTGTAATAGGTTGTTTTCGCAAACCTTGAATGATTTGAGTTGTTGTTTTGGGGGTCTTTTGGCAAATTTATTACATTATGCTATTTTAGTTTGCTTCTTGGAGTTGGGTTGTTATATCTTTCTATACAACTTTATCCACCACTCTTTAAAACGTCTTACATTGGCATATTTGTACAGTTTCTTTCGATATTAACCCAGCAAATATACAACATAACAAGAAAAACAATGAAAAAAATTCCATATATGAAGAATTTCCAAAAGCAAACTATAATTAATTATACCAATAAAAAGTGTCACACACCCAAAAATATAAATCTTCAATTACTCTTTCTTTTTATGGTTGATTGTTATACTTGTGACATTTATTTAATCTCATCATTCTAAGACTTCCATTTATGGAATCTAACCTAATATTGATTGAATTTATTTTCTATATATTGCTTTGATGGTCATACATTCTTTCAACATAGAAATTGAATGTCTAATAAAAATGCATCAACAATATTTTGTTTATCAATGATTTATTTTTCATGTTTTATTTTATTTATCCTTCTATGTGTAGGTACTAAAAATAAAACATGTATTACAATTTGTTTAACAATAAATAAATTATAGGGACAAAACTTGTATTAGAACATATTTGATATATTTTTCAAAATAAATAAAATAGAGATGTTCACTATCTTTGATTTTTTTTTCTTTTTTTAACATTTCCTCAAAATGAAGAACGTATGAGAGAGAGTATGTGAAATTTCCAAAGTTGGAGGGCTCTTTAAACACAATTAACATATGAGAGGATAATTTATTTATTATATTTTATCAATAAGCAATTTTTAAATTAAATGTTTATGAGAGAAATAATATTTTATTAAATGTATGAAAATATTTTAATAATATAATTAATATTGTAATTTTTAAAATGAAAAAGACCGTTAAAGTTGGAAAATATTGGAGATGCTTTTAGGGATGTTTACCTATTTTACTATCAAGTCGTGTATGAATTAAGTTGTTTGTTTGTATAGAAAAATGTAATGTTGTTTTTTTTTCCTTCGAAAACCAACAGTGACACAATTAACAGTTTTATCTGTTAGGGTGTGTTTGGTACACTAGACTGGACATAACATAACACAACATAACAAATATCATTGTTCACGTTTGACATGACTTTTTATGTTGAACATACAGGAACATAGTGGAACAAAGTGAACAAACATGTTCTGCCTAGGGGTGTAAACAAGTCAAACTTTTAACGAGCTTCTCGAAGTCGAGCTTGAGCCTATTGGTTATTGAGCCCGAACCGATCTCGAACACAAAATAAAGCTCGTTTAACTAACGAGCCGAGCTCCAAAACATAATGTAACACCCTAAAATTTAAAGTAATTTAAAATTTTGGCAATATGACGTTTGTATTTGGAATAAACCACCCAAGAAGGGTAAATGTGTAAAGCATTTACAAAACCTGCGAACGGATATGGAAATCAACAACAAACTAATCTAATCATGTACTAGCTATATTACATCGGTTGTCGACCCAAAATCACCAAAATAAGAAACTTAATTAAATGTTCGACATCAAATACTAATCATCTAAAAAAATGCCTAAAGCCCACACTCTTCCCTCAAACCTTTGGCAACCCACCGCTAAGGGAACCTGTTATACACATCATTTGAGAATAAATGTTAGGTTTAAAACCTAGTGAGAACATACAATTTATAATTGAAATAAATATAAACAAATGTAACGAAAGGAAATCTTTTCAAGAAAATGAGTTTACAATTGAATTATTAGTCACATAAGGACCTTTCG
The DNA here is from genome assembly GCA_023525745.1 of Arctium lappa. NCBI lineage: Eukaryota > Viridiplantae > Streptophyta > Magnoliopsida > Asterales > Asteraceae > Arctium > Arctium lappa. The sequence goes on from CM042063.1 coordinate 51,850,136, forward strand.
GTCCATAAATACATCTTACGATGATGGGGATACCCGATTTACCAAGGATTGTAATGGAACACAAAAGTAAGCCACAATCCAAATTATGAGCTAAATACTTGGAAACCATGGCCACGAACAACGCCGATACGTACTAAGATGTGGGGGAGGGCACCAGAGGAATCCAAGTCATATGTCACACCCTTGAATTCTAGAGAAAAAAAAATTCGAAAATTTTGCGATATGACGACTATAAATCGGTAAACCTAGGTATATCAACCTGTTATAAACAATCCCAAAGTATCATCCCGATAAAACGGGGAAACAAGTTATGACCTTTACAATTGATCAAATGAAAAATACACTAACAACCTAATAATCTAACTTAAATGAGAAAGATTAATATCGGGTGTTGCTATTCTTCCAAAAATATGTCCGCTATCCAAAATACCGGTCTATACATCTCCCAAAAAGACCGCTCTTGACCACCAGGCCATCCACTCAGTCCCGACGAATCCCACCGGAAACCTGACCTGTTATACATGTCGTTTTAAGAAAAAGTGTTAGGCTAAAGCCTAATGAGATCAAACATTTGCAGTTAAATAATCGAACTTAAAAGTGAGTGAAAGAGTTTCATTTGTGACAACAAAAATAATAGTAATGATAACAATGCTCTTGGAATATAGCAACTACCTCTTAGGTTAACGGGGGAGACCCGCTTACTAACATAAATGACAGAACACAAAAGTAAGCCACTTGATGAGTCAGTAAAGCCAATAAACAAATAAAGTACACACAAGGGATATCAGGCTCAGTGGCTTTAAACGTACACCCACGGAAACTCAAGTTCAACCCCGAAGGGTCCTTACGTCGAGCTCCTCATCTAATATCGTAATACTTGAGCACGAAGGACTTATAACCCAATCCGATGCCTAACGTGCCTCGACGTGGGAAACTAGTCGTCCCAACGTCGGAACAACAATATAACAAATTACGGGGCCATGACTCCCAAATGCAACAATTAAGCCAAATAATGCTCATAAGGCCCAACGAGTATTCCCAGCACTGTATATTATGCATAAATGACATGAAGGATGATTTCCACCAAAACCATTTCCCATTATTTACCAAAAGATCACTAGTCAAAATATAAATGATCCTTTTTATGTCTCCAATCCCAAAACATGTTTTAAACCAATATGCAAACTTATCAGCAGTTAACCACAAGTTCAATATCCCCAAATCCATAAATTTTACATAGCAAGTGTCATCCATTTAAATGCATATCCCAAGTATAAGTAAGCTAAAAGAACATTGTTGAAGTTCATAAATCTTCATTTCCCAAAAATCATCATAAACCCTAATATCTTCAAAAGTTAGATTTAACACAATTTCCACAAATCAAATATATGAAAGAGGAGATATTTAGGTATTCAAAATCCACATTTGACATGTATAAAGTTTTATAAAGAGTGGATGAACTCACCTTGTAGGGTTGTATTTCAAAACCCTAAAACAATAAGACTTAAAGAGATGAGGAGGGAATCCTTGAGGACACTTGAGCTATTACCACCAAAATTACCTAAGAGCTCCAAGATTGACATAAAGGTTCAATGAATGAAGTAGATGAGAGTATTAATGGCAAAGGAGGTGAAAGGATTGAACTTACCAAACCCTAGGGGAGAAAATCGCAGCCACCAAGAGTTCATTAGCTAAAATTTGTGAAATAAGGGTTTTGGTCGATTTTCCTCATTTAAATGAGGTCTGCGCGCCCGCACGGGCTCACCCGAGCAGTGAGCCGCGCGGAGCACTGAAGTTTCGGATCGGACAGAGGCCCGCGCGGTTAGCCTCGCGACTCCACCCGCGCGGTAAGCCACGCCAAGCACTGCCGGATTTTTCAGAAATTCTATTCGTCCCCCCTTGGCTATCCAGATCGCAACACCATTAAGACTCAAATTTCGGGGTGTTACATCATACTCGTTCACTATGATTACATTTACGATCCATGACTAGTAACCGATCCCACATAACCGTACCAAAGGGCCTCCGAGGATCCAATGTCTCAATTAGCTACAAGGGGGAAAAATACATCCCAAACATAAGCCGACTTAATACCCATGGATCCACTAGTAATAATCTAGACTTGTCACAATTTCATTTGTGACCAAATAAAGTTAAACATATAGTTCTCAATAACATTTATTTTCAAATATGCATTTCCATGTTTAACTGCTGATAAGAATGAAAATCATAAAATGGGATTATATACATTTTTTCAAGTACCTCACCAAAAATGTGCAAGTAGTACTTTATTTCATTACATATCAAATGGAACCCTTACTTTTAGCAAAATATAGCAAGAACCCTAAAATATCCCAAAACTCAAGTTAGGTCAAAATGTGATAATCATAAATCCAAAACCAAGGAGATATACAAGAGTTTAAAATATATGTTTTGACATGTATAAGGTTTGGAAAATGGTAGTATAAACTCACCAAGTGGGTTTTTGAAGAAAACCCAAAACCCTAGTTGACCATTTGGAGAAGATGACAATGGAGGTGGTGAATAAATACTCAAACTTGAATCCTTTGATGAAACACCCAACTACTAGCAATAAATGAGGTGGTTGAGGGTTAAAGGAACCCTAGGTTCGGTTCTTGGAAGGGGAGAGATTAAGAGAGTGTGAAATAAATGAAATAGATGAGATAGAAATGAGAATGGGTCAAAATTCGTATTTTAAACCAAAACAGACCCGACGACGACCTTGCCACGTGATAGTGACAGTGTCACTATCGCGAGGCACTCTCGCGTGGATTGTACCGCGAGTTTGGTACTTCCTCGACGATTGTGCCAAGCGATAGTGACACTTGTCGCTATCGCGAGTCACTCTCACGCACACTGTACCGAGCCCCAAAAAGGTTCAAAACTCGAGATTTTCGCATGGGTCGATTTAAAGTTCGAAAGTACAACATATTTCACCTAAAAAGATAAACGGAAGACGGAGTAAAGATCAACGAAGGACATAAACTTACTAACGAAATTCCGGGTGTTACACATAATTGTTCGACCTCGCTTGTCCGAAAGCTTGATTAAACTTTACGAGTCGACCGAGCCATTCGAGCATACATTTTTTCGAGGAAGACATATTTATATGTTTACAAATTATATGATCAAAATAAAAATCATCGAACTTGAGTTAATAAACAAGTTAATCGATATCGACTTCGAGCTCATAAACGAGCATGGAGCTCAGACATTGAAAAACTATACGAGTTTGAGCTCGAGACTGATTTTGAAACAAATAGTCGAGTTCGAGCCTAACTTTGAAAAAATTAATTGAGCTAGAGTCAAGTATGATATTATTTTTTCAAGCCGAGCTCAAATAACCTATTACTCAACTTGACTCGACTCATTTACACCTCTAGTTCTACCTTCACCCCTTTGAATAAGGTCGAACATACCTATATTTCACTAATATACCCTCAAAATAAAACATAATTTTCTCCTAAAACATCAAATACACATCCCTATTTACATTTTATTTATTGTATTTTATTTTCTTTAAATTTTCTATTACGGTTCTTATAATATTATTCTGATACATTTTTTCTATTTTGGTTAAAATATGTAATTTATTAAATATTAATAATAAAAACATAATATAGAAAAGGTATAAAATAAAATTTGAAAATTACATAAACTTCATATTTTGGTGTCATTTCAATCGTATTGATGGAAACTTGTAATGATATATTTTGTTACAAAATATTTATTTTATTGTAATATCTAATAAATTACATAAATTAAGTAAAATATAGAAAAATATAAACATATTTTATCATGTCTTGTCTGTTAGCAACAATGTTTTAAAACCTGGTTTTTTGGTTGACCTGGTGTGGTGATTGGGTCATGGTTCAACCATCATGTCAATCAAATACATTAAAAAAATACACATAACTGACATAAACATAAGTTTTTTTAGTCAATTCAAATACATCAACCAGTTCAACCACCGGTTCAACGACTGGTTCAACCGTTTTTTTGATAAAACCATCCGGTTCACTCCGGGCCATAAATTGCCATAAACCCGGTCGCAATTGACCCGCCCTCTTCACCGGGTCCTGGTTCGACCGGTTCAACCGATCGGGTCGAACCGGTTTTTAAAACATTGGTTAGCAATCACACCTCAAATAACTAGACATTTAACATGAGTATAATAAGATGAAGAATCGTGTGAGAAGAAAAGTTAAGATGAGAAGGTAAGAAGGGATATGTACCTTTGATCACTTTCAATCTCAAACCCACCTATGAAATCCATCCATGAACTGCGCTTGATACGAGGATTGATCCGGAGCATATCGGTACATCTCATCCAAATATGTAACACCCTAAAAATGGGGATAACAAAATCCGAAAAACGGATATGAGGTATAACAAAAATTGCCATAGCAAGAGCCTCCAAAAAATGGGGAATATAAAACAACCTGTTTAATCACAGTTGTAATTTAACGGACAATAAATAACAACCAACTAATCTAATTTCTACAACTAGAAAAGAGATTACAAATTGTTATCTATAAACCCAACGGTTCGTTCTAAAAGTATAATACGTCCATGTGCAAAGTCCCCCAAGCTCTCACCCCAAAGCAACTATGCCTGCTTAGGATCGGCGCCGCTAGAACCTGAGATACACATCGACACCAAACAAGTGTTAGGCCAAAAATCCTAGTGAGTTGAACAATAATAAGCATGCATGAACAGTTACAATTCTTATTAGCAGTTAACCACAGTTCAACAAATGTGGAGTCAATAGGGGAGACCTATAACACCAATCAAGTTCCACCCAAAGAGTCGATATACCTTGATGCCCTCTAACAAGAGACACCCGAAAGGCCCGACACATCCGAGGACTACAACCATGGCATTACCCCGAATGACGGAAGTATAAGCACATACCATCACAGTGCCGCCCAAGACTACATCCTCCTAGTGTCTACTGACTTGGTTCGTCCAACATATCATTTAGGAGGTCTTGAGGTATATTCAACCAATACATTTCGATACCAACCATGGGTACTATGTTACCATCCTATCACATAAGTCCGTCATAAGACCCAAATGACAATCATGCTCATCCTGCATATTATATATTACCAAAAAGGTGTTCCAACTAGAACCCATCGTCATATCGAGACATATGTACGTTTATCATATCAAAGTACACCTATCATATATTCAAGAGAAAAGCCCTAAAAACTTGTACATTTAAAGTAAGACATGACATATCATATAAAACCACATTTCTAACATATCTTCATGAGAAAACCCAAATACTTGAACTTATAGAGATAAATAACGACAAATAGAAGGATATGATGTGCATCTAGTTTTAACAAAGGTTTAGTAAACTCACAATCTAGGTTTTGACCTAAAACCTAGAAAATAGGAAACCCTAGAAGTTGGATGGGAATGATGGAGATGAAGCTTGAAGACTTGAGAAGAGTTAATGCAAGATTCCAAAGATCCAACCACCAATGTAGGTTGTATTTATGAGGGTTAGGGTTTGGTGAGAAAAGGAACTTATTTATGAACTCCAAAAATCGTCAAGGGAGAGAGATGTGAGAAAAATATGGAAGAAAATCGGGCAAAGAGGGGTTTTGGGGAATGCAGGTCGATCGCGACTTGTGCCGCGACTTGTACCCGCGGCATAAGTCGCCCGTGTACACAACCATGAAGACTCCAGTGGCCTACGCGGCTAGTGCCGCGACTTCAACCCGCACCTAAGTCGCGTAACACACTGCCCAACAAATGCTAGTCTAAAACTTCCAATCCGACACCAAGCAACTACCATAGACGAAAATGACAATTAGACATATAATTTCTACTTTAATAAACACATAAATATAAGACTAACAAGACCTTATGCTTACCTGAAATTCAGGATGTTACAAAATATGCATCCGAGGGTAAATATCCCTTCTTATCCCTCCATCATTAATTTTATTATCACCGGAACCCAACTCTATATATAGATCTGACAAACGTGTCGTGTCGGGTTCAAAGTTAAACGGGTTGAAAATGTGTAACCCAACCCGCCCGTTTAATAAACGGGTCAGAAAATCCCAACCCTAACCCGACACGACCCGCCTAACCCGTTTAACATTTATAAAATAAAATTTAAAAATCGAAAATTCACAAAAAAAATATAAATACAAAATTCAAATGAAAGCATTAGAAACCTAAATTTTATAGTTCAAACTTATAAATCCCAACCAAATCTAAAACATTAAAAATCCAAAGCATTAAAGAGAAAACTTATAATATATATGTGTGTATATATATATATATATAAACGAGTTATTCGGGTCATTTTTGAGTTGAAATTTTTGATCATGACCTTAACCGTTTAATTTTCGTGTCGTGTCAATCCATTTACTTAAACGGGTTGGAATGTATTACCCAAATCCATTTATTTTGTATCGAGTTCGTGTCGGATTAACGTGTCGTGTCAGGTTTTACCAGGTAAGAAATATGGTAAAATATGTAGTTTGACCCGAATCAGAATCCGAATCCGACTCAACTGAAATCCATCGAAGAAAAAGGGAAAGAAAAAACGAGGCGCTCCTCCGTAGTATATAAAGACCTCGAAACCCTTTCTCGCATACATCCCTTTTACCCCTGTACGTACTCGCTCTCGCCTTTCGCCTCTCCAAGATCCGTCAAGAACACACAGCAAACCCTAACGCTCACACACACACACACACACACACACAAAGGAAGAAACGGATCAGAGATTCTCTCGTTCTCAATCGTTTTCCTCATTTCGCATCGTTTCGCAACGAAAAACAGGTACAGTTTCACTTTTACTCGCTTCAATCGATCGCTCTCTTTCTCTTTCTATACATATACGCCTATGATATGCAGTTTTTTTTATTAGATTTGTTGTTTTTGATTTGATTTCTGATCGTATATAGTGTTTTTTTGATATTTGTATCTGTAATGACTAATGACTACTCGCTTGTGGTGCTTTCGTTAGGGTTTTGTTAATATCTACAATGGCGGCTCCGGCAGCGGCACCGCAGCAACCTGTCCCGGCTCAAGTTGTATGTTTCGGTTTTGTAACCTTTTCAGATTGCGCTATTGATGTTTTGGTGATTTTGTTGTTATGTGAATAAATTTGAAAAGTTATTACCACTCTATGGCGGCGGTATGATTTTTAGCTTTAAAATTACGTTTGTAACGAGTATTGTATTGATCGCTGTTTTTTGATCGTAATGTGTGCGCCAAATCTACTAGTGTTGCGAGGAAAACAAATGAAATATGGAGATTGTATTTGGCTAATTATTTGCTTTTATATTCATGCGTGAGTTTGGTCTTTAAATATATACATCATGTCGTTGTTTTTATTGGTGTGCCCTCAAGAGGCTAGTGATTCATTGAAGCAATGTGAAAGTTCATATCATCCCATGTCTATTCAATCAAAAAATATTTACTATTAGACCTTATTGGGTTAAATGAGATCCGAGCAATGTCAACATCTTTCAACTAGTATACTACTCAAAAAGAGAAAAAAAATACTGAATAGCCACATTAAGACTTTTTTTTTGTAGCTTCTTCATATCTTTATTTTCTATCTTCTATTTGATGATCATGTTTATGGGTTCAATGTTAATTGAATATCAGGTGTTAATATGAATAATATTATTTGATGACTCTTTTATTGATTTTAGTCAGATGTCAACTGCTTATGCTGATAATTTTAATGTTAATGGAACATGAATGGTTAATCGGTGTTGGTGCCTTGGTGATTAATTGATCTTATGTGATTGTTAAGTTGTTAATTGATGATTCTGTAAGTGAGTTGCTATGATTTTTATATACAGATTGTTGTTGCTGAAATTAACTCATGTGAATGATAAGTAAGTTCATATCTATTAAAGTATACCTGCCCATTTTCATCTTATAATGCTTTTTAAGTACATGCATATGCAATTGTTTTGAAACTATTGTGTAATCAATGTCTCATGCCTTATTTTGATGAGGTTTACACCTTGCCTTGCACCTAGTCTCTAACCTTTGCTTTTGGTGTATCTCACACCTTAATGAACAACGGTATTGTTTGAAGAAAATGGTGTTGATCAATTTCCTGCTATTGAATTGTTACTATAAACAAAAGCTGCTATCAGTCCATGGGGAAAACCTTAGAGGTTTTGTCAGTATAATGTTTTAATATATGTGCTATATGAATTTAAGCTTAATTGTTTATACATTTGCAAGAGTTTGAGTTTGAATTACTTTATCTTATATTTGTATTACAATATTGTTTTGCAGTAATGTGATTAATTTGAATGTTTTGGTGATAAATAGGTTGGCAATGCTTTTGTTCAGCAATATTATCATATCCTACACCAGTCTCCTGGTTTAGTTCATCGATTCTACCAGGATCTCAGTAAACTTGGACGCCCTGAGGAGGATGGTTCCATGAGCATAACTACTACCATGGATGTATGGTCTTTATCCCTTTTTTTCATTCATTGCGTATGTGACATGTATTGTTTCTTGGTATGATTTCTTATGTTTTTTTAGTGGCAAGGTAGGTTTTGTATTTCTTTTGTTTTTTATCGAGTTATGAAGATTCAAAGCCGTGTCACTAACTCTGTGTAAACCAAGCCAACAAACCCAATATATGTATCACTTGAAGGTCGGTCCATGGGGATGTATGCATGTCTAACTTTGTCATATTCAATAAAGCGTTAAGTGGAGCTAGGGGGTAACATGACCTTTTAACACAATTGTCTAAGCGGGGATTAAGCCACTGTGTAAGTGGTTCACTTAAATATATAAACTTGATTGGTGCTATAGGTCTCCCCTATTGACTCCACATTTGTTGAATTGTGGTTAACTGCTAATAAGAATTGTAACTGTTCATAAGAACTGTGAAGGCAAGTTTAGAAGACCAATTAATCTCTGCTTTGTAATTTGAGTTGCTTAATTTAACAATAGGTTTCTGATTAGCAGTGGGGGATGCATAACTCCAAGGCTGCTGATTAAGTGGCCCTAATTGATCGGAGTAGTTGGGTGGTGCTTAGGAACTCAACACATAGGCTGCTTATTAAGTGGTCCTAACTAATCGAAGTAGTTGGGTGCCTGGGTGGTGCTTAGGAGCTCAACACCTAGACAGCAGCTTGACCATCACCAAACGTGGATTTTTAAACTGTAGGAGTAAACTTTTTTTTCTCTTTCTAATTTGATGTATGTTGGGTACCTGGTTGGTTTTCACAAAAGTAACTGTACATTTTGGAACTGTACATACTGGTTCAACTTTGTACACTCATGCATAGTAAGAAGTACACCCATGTTTATCTCATGTTCAAATTCAGTGAGTTATGTTTTTGTTTTCAATTACCTTCCCTTGAAAATATACAAGTAACTCTAAAGACAGCACTTAACTAGTGTTATGGTGTACGTAACTTGTGATCTGGTTCTGATATTGGTTTTCTTGGTCTGCAGGCCATCAATAGTAAAATACTATCGCTTAACTACGACGAGTTCAGGGCTGAGATTAAATCTGTGGATGCACAAGAATCTTTAAATGGTGGAGTCAACGTTCTCGTCACTGGGTACTTGACTGGGAAGGATAATGTTCTCCGAAATTTTACGCAATCATTCTTTCTTGCACCACAAGACAAAGGCTTCTATGTGCTGAATGATATGTTCCGTTACATGGAGAATGCTAATCATAATGAGGGAAACAATGCTCCTGCTGAGGATGTTGAGGCTCCCATCAATCCTGAGCAAGGTGACTGAAAACATACATATTTAGCTGATATTGATCTTTTAATTTTCTTCTGATGTGTATTTGAGTGTTTGTGATGTACCTACTGAAGCCTTTTTATCTACAGTGCCCAAAAGTGCTCCTGTGCAGGAGAATCATATTCCTGATCAAGCTCCTGAATTGACAGAGGAACCTCAAGAGGAAGTGTTCAATCCTCCAGAGAATGTGGAAGTGGCTGTTGTGGAGGAGGAAGAGCCAGTGCCTGAAGTTGTTGATGAAGTGCAGGAGGCATCACAGCTTGTTGTGGAGTCCAACACTAAAATTGAGGAAGTGCCAAAAAAGTCATATGCTTCTATTGTAAGTGCTTTTCATCGAGCAAGTCCTTTGTTATTTAGAATCTGGCTCGATTATTGTAGCAATGTCTACAAACATATTCTACTCTGACTTTTGAGAAGATGATGCATATAAATTATGATGGTATAGCTGTGTATGTTTTCTTCTAATGGTGCGTGTGTCAAGTTTATTTATATTCTTCGTCGTGCGTTTGGTATGCGGGACTAGACAGAACAGTACAAGAACTTGTCCCATGTTTGGCATGATATTAGACTGGGACATGTTGTGGAACAAAAAATCAAGGAGATGGGACAATATTGGTAAATTACTAAACTATCCTTGTCAAATTAAAATCCTAAAACCTTCCAAAGTTCTTTCACCAGCCTACCTCACTCTCGCCCATCCAGTTTTCTCCAGTCCCATACCGTGCCCACAGTTTTCTCCAGTCCTGCTAGCGTACCAAGAACTCATGGAATGGCATCCTTCATGCTTAGCTGCTAAGAGATAAGGATTGTTAGTGTAATGGCTCTTCTATACTGTCATTTGTGATATTTTTAATGGTTGTTGAAGGTAATGGACTTGAAGCAGAGTGATGTGCCTTTTTCGTCTCCAGCACCCGCCCCAAGGAAACAACCTCAACCAAGGAACCAAGAGCAGCAAGTAAACAATGCCCAACCAATTGCCTCAGCCGCTGAGGTGGTTGCTTCTAATGTTGATGCTGTCGAAAATGGTATTCATGAGGAAGAAGGTATGCTTACATTCATTGAAATCATATTTATGCTTTTGCATACTAACACCTTGTTTGAAATTTTTCTGCACCTCATATTTTTTTATTGATGGTTGTAATGTGGTTATGTTTTTGTTTTCTTGTGCATGTTTGAAAAAATAATATCTGTGATCTATCTTGTGTTGGACAGCTGATGGTTTTTCCATCTACATCAAGGGTCTCCCTATGACGGCTACACCTGCTTTGTTGGAGGACGAGTTCAAGAAGTTTGGACCTATTAAGCCTAATGGCATCCAAGTTCGAAGCAACAGGGTACGTATCCACTTGTTTTAAGATGTTTCACTTATGCTTTTGTTGTTTAAGTTTTAACTTTCACCAAACCCATATGGCAGCAACAGGGATTTTGTTTTGGCTTTGTTGAATTTGAGGTGCCTGATGCAGTTCAAAAGGCGATTGAGGTATGTATCAGTTGTTTACACGTTTCTGTTTATATTTTTTAGTACATAGAGGATGTTAATAGATGATTTACCCATTGGATGCTTTCCTTGATTATAAAGTGTACATGTATTTTTGCCATTGCCTACTTGTTGAAGTTGCATTTTTTTCAACGAAATGCTTTTTTCTTGATCCAAATGGTAAATGTTTCTGGTTGGATTTGTTGTTTGATAGTTGCATGCTTTAGTGAACTTTTTTAAATCTAGACTGGGTGCTTTTCTTTGTCCTGGGAAGTATGGCCATTTTGGTTTTATGTTGTGCTGTCTTTATGATGTACCTTTTCAGCCCAAAGTAAATGCCTATTAAAAAGGCACAATTTTAGAAATGTGTAATTGTTGCACTTTTTAATCAACTACTACATGACAATTTTTACCCTTGATAATAGAGGGAGTAATGTATTTCTCCATCTCATAATTAAGGGTAGAATTGGAAAATCGATGCTTTTGAAAGCGGGCACTTGATTTTTCGTAGAAACTAAAATAGAAATACGGACACTTATTTTGGGACGGAAGGTTTAATGCAGGATGTTGGTCCTTGCTATGCCTTTTACCGGGTAAGATTCTCGGTTTTTACCATGCTCACCCGGTAAGGTGAGTGATATCCGGTAAGCGTTTGGTAAACGGTCCATTGAGTATTGACTGAAAATGGTTGTATACCAAGTATTTTGTAGAAAGTGCTTACACCAATAAAAACAAAATGGGTAAGCACTGTCTGACTCGGTCAACACCTAAACATCATCTCTTTCTGGGTAAGAGGCTCTTGCCCAGTAAAAGACAATTCGCGCTAAATAGACATCTGATTGCTTGTTGTTTGGCTGATAAAGCAAATCTATTGATGAAATATTTGCACATATATGTGAAGCATGCTTGATTATTGTTGATTTTTAGCCATTGTAAATCTGTATTTACCAAAAATTGCTGGTTTTTTGTCATGGTTATTGACGTTGTGGCGTGCAACATGTATCGTATGATTATCTAGGCTTCACCAGTTTTAATCGGTATACGTAATGCTGTTGTGGAGGAAAAGCGGTCCACAAACTCCAAAGGCAAGTTTTTCTAGATATCAAGCAAAATCACGTAATGCAATTACGTAGAGAAATAAAAGAACATATTGAAGGCATGTTAAACAACAAAACTTGTTCATAGTGTGGTTATGTTTATGTTTTATTGTAGGCGGAATACGGGGAAGATTTCCGATGGGAAGGGGGCCTGGATTCAGGAACGAGGGAATGAGGGGTGGTCGTGGAAGCTACGGTGGTGGTAGGGGATACAACCGAGGCGGTGATTTTGGTGGTGGGAGGAATGATTACGGCGGCAACAGAGGTGGCGGGCGTGGAGGAGCACCGCCCAACCGTGGCGGTGATGGGTATCAGCGGGAGCGTATGAATAGGGGGATGGGTGTTAATGGAACAGCCAAGAATATGGCACCAAGAGTTCCTGCTACTGCTTGAAGAAAGCAGATGAGGGATTAAAAGACTTTTGATTGGTTTAGTTGGGGAAATTTTTGTCTAACTAGGGAAAAGATAGAGAAGGGTATTTTTGGTAATTTGTGTTGTGTAGTATAGTTGATTTGTATTTTGTTGAAGTGGATTTTGGTAGAAAGTAGAGATTATGATGATATTGGTTGTACAACTGCGTATTGTTGCTTTCATCTTTGAGGAAATTATGATTTATGTTTTCTTTCAGCCATTTTTGGTGGAAACAATATCTCCCTTGTGTCAATTTTATTCATATCTCTTTAGGGGTATGTGAGTAAAAATAGGTTGTATGAATAACAATTCTTTATGTAACCATTATTCTAATGTGAAACAGAGGTTCTTGTCAACATTTTATTTGTATTTTTGTTTTAATAAGTTTTATGTTAAATGAGCAAATATAGTATCAACAAAATTAAATTAAACAATCAATATAAAGGGTTTTAATAAGTTTCATTTGAGTCGTCTTTTTAATTTTTATTTTATCAAGGGTTATATTTGAATGAATGGTTACTAACTGATGGAAAATAAATGAGGCCTGTGAATAAAATGTCATTTATTTTCATAGATCTACCATCCCATATTTTATTTATCAACTTTGATTGTTCTCATATTTTTACCAAAATTTATAGGTCAAATAATGATTTTTAGTTAAACTTCATAGTGAAATAATGACGTTTGGTTAAAGTTCATACTGTTGTTTCGTGACTTTTGTCTATGAATTTCGGTTGTTTAATTTTTTTTTTACCTAAGTCCATAGGTGAAACTAGAAAATAACAAAATTAGTCGATGATTAATATGTGAAATTTGAGTAATGTTTCGTAGGTGAAACACAATAAAAAACCATATAGTAACAATATTCAGAGATGTTGAAAAATATGAGAAGGAATGGGGTTTTTTGTTGCACTTTACTCCATCCGTTTTGTAATAAATACTTGTATTTTTATTCTTCAAATAAGTATTTATTTTTGTATATATTTTTCCATCCTATTCTTAATTATAGGATAAAAAAATTCTTTTGATTTCTAAACTATGAAAAACAAAATTGTCCGTTTAGTTATAAAAATTACATATTTATAGAACCACATGTATTTTTTACTTTTCAATTTGGACCTTTATTTTAAGAACGTCTCATTCTACAAAATGAGATTTTGGGTAAGTTTTTTGCTTCGATTTTGTACAATTTCTATTTTCTTCAAAATGGAGAAAGTAATAGAGATAGTATGAAAATTTCAAAATTCGGAGAACTCGGCAAAATGATTACCATGAGAAAGAAATCCTTTTTTTATTATATGTTTAAGGAGAGACATAATATTTTATTTAATATATAAGATATTTTAATAATCTATCAATGCTGTAATCTTCAAAACAAAGAAACCGTTTGGGGGTTTTATTTTAAATTTTACATTGTTTTTGAAAATATAGTGTACTTAAAAGAGACAATTTAAACATACAAAAAATTAATTATTAAATAAATAAAGAAAGCTTTTGAAAAGGTGGGTAGCATTTGAGATAAATTTTAAAGAAGATTTTTATTAGATAAAATCTGAGCTGACGAAAATAAAAAAATTATCAAATAAGTTGTGTATTATTAGATATTAAAGACCAAAAAACAGCTGAACTTTTTATTACCTTGTTTTTAACAACAAAAATCTTGATCATAATTCAAATAGATTTTAATTTTATTTTATGAAATTCGTATGTTAAAATTAATGTTTTAATAAACTTAATTCTAAACACTTATTCTATATAACTATTTTTACAAATATACAATCAAATATTTATATTGTATTTGTTAATCACCAAAACATATGAAATCGTGCTTCGAGATTACGGTTGCTTGATTTTAAGCACCATAATTTGTCATCGAGCACCTATTTATAGGTAAGTTAAAAAAATTCTTTAGAAAAGAGAAAATTGCATCAAAATGGAACAAACTTCCTATTTTGGGAAACCAACTTTTAAAATCATCATTTAAGGGTTTGAACCAGACTTTTTGTTTATTTAAGGGTCTCGTTAACTTGTTGATCTGCTAATGATTACATCACCCTATTTTTTTGCAAACTAGGATTACACATCATTATTATAATTATAAAAATAAATTTAAGATGCTGACATGACGTATAATTCTTTTATTTAAAAAACAATTATTCCAAATCTCATTTTTCAATATCTCCCTTCTTTATTTCAATTAAAATGAATTCAATAAAAATATAATGCCATAATTTTTGTTTTCTTTCACACATCTCGTTTCAGACTTTCAGCAAGGTAATTTAAGGATTTTTTTCCACCCCCTTCTTCTCTGCAACCACCGCCCACACCCCCCTTCTTCTCCGACATCTCCCTTTCTCCTCTGTTATGCGTACCACCATGACACTACTTGCACCACATACCACAATGAACACCTGATTGAAGGATTCAAATGACACAAATTAATCAAAAATACAAAGCATATAGTATTGAATGGAACCTGCTGCTTTATTGCTCACAAATATTGAAAAGGGATACAGAAAACAGAGAAGGTCACAAACTCTTTATAGGAGAAAGTGACGAGAAAAACTCCAGAAAAATCTCAACTACTTCAACAGTTAATAGACTACTTCAAAAATTCCTAAGAATACGACTGACTTTTTCAAAGGAAATAAAAGAAAACAAAAGAATCCTAACTTTATTATTGACTCCATAGGACCAACAAGCTCTTCTTATTTGGAAGTTGCTGCACTAATTTTTAACACTCCCCCTTAGTGCAGACACCACGATCAATGAGGCCGAGAGAGCTGCGGAACAATTCAAACTTCGCTCTTGGAAGGGCTTTCGTAAATACATCAGCAACTTGATCTCTTGACTTCACTTGCTGCAGTACAATTTCTTGGTTCAATACCTTTTCCCGAACGAAATGATGATGAACTTCTATGTGTTTGGTACGAGCATGAAACACTGGATTGCCTGCTAATTTGATTGTGCTTTCATTATCACAAGCAATTGGAATTGGGTAGTCCATGTTAACTCCAATGTATTAGATGAGTCGCTTCAGCCATATGCATTCTTGAGTGGCCATAGTAGCTGCCACATACTCTGCTTCTGTGCTAGGAGAGTGATTGCCTGCTGCTTTTTACTACACCAGGAAACAACAGTAGATCCAAGAGAGAAACAGTACCCTGTGGTCGAGCGACGAGTGATGACGTCTCCGGCCCAATCAACATCTGTGAAACCATGCAGAGACAAAGAGACTTCTGACTTATAAAGAAGATCAAGTTGTAGTGTACCTTTCACATAACGGAGAATTCTCTTTGCTGCAATCAAATGATTTTCACATGGTCTGACCATAAATTGAGAGACAACTCCGACCGAGTAAGCCAAGTCAGGACGTGTGATGGTTAGATTGAAATAAGCTACCCACCAGTTGACGAAATCTAGTGGAATCTTTGAGTGGTTCGCCATCAATTTTCTGAAGCTTAAGTTGTGGCTCCATTGGGGTAGCGTTAGGTGTTGAGTCTGCCATGCTAAAACATTCTAACATACTTGAAGCATACGAATCTTGACAAAGAAAGTATCCCGTTGTTTTAACAATTTCTAGGCCCAAAAAGGAGTGAGCCTCGCCAAGATTCTTCATCTCAAATCGAATAGATAATTCCTCTCGGAGACATGAAATTTCAGCATCATTGTTTCCGGTGATTATCATAACGTCCACGTAAAGCAGAAGAATGGTGCACATATCAGAAGTGACCTTACAAAATAAACTTGGATCTGAGCTCGAAGAGTGAAAGCCACAAAAAGAGAGGTATTGAGCAATTTGACCGTACCAGGCACGTGGAGCCTGCTTGAGGCCATACAACGCCTTCTTGAGTCGGCACACATGTTTTGGAAAGCTTTGTGAAACAAAACCTTGAGGTTGTTCCATAAAGATTGCACGATCGAGCTCACCATAGAGAAACGCGTTTTTCACGTCAAGCTGCCAAAGGTTCCAATCGTTGTGTGCTGCCAAAGAAATGACGGTGCGAATCGTTACCATCTTAGCAACTGGGCTGAATGTCTCTTCGTAATCCAGGCCGTATTGTTGAGAAAATCCACGTGCAACCAAACGCGCTTTGTATCTATCAACCGTTCCGTCCACCTTCTTTTTCAGCTTGAAAATCCATTTACATGTGACCAACTCAGCATCGTGTGGTCTAGGTACGAGTTCCCAGGTATCATTTTGATGCAAAGCCTCCATTTCTTCCTTCATGGCTGCCTCCCATTCAGCTATTCCTTGAGCCTCCTTGTAACTTTGAGGTGCAGTATCATCACCTGTCATTCCCAAGAAAAAACAAGTAGTGACACTACTAGTGTGATTTGTTTGAACTTCATAATCATCAAGATGACCAGGTTGCCTTCTTTGCCTTGTTGACTTTCGAATTCCAGCTTCGCTTTGCTCACCGGCTTGACTTTGCTCAATCGGTGGTGTAGACAACAAGCTAGTACTCCCCCTATCGTTGGTATCTCTAGGAGTATCCTTGGGAATCTCCTTGAGAACAGTACCTGCAGGAAATGACTCAACATGGACTACTTGACTTCCCAAATTTTCACCAGCATAATATGAGGAAACTTCATCAAAGACTACATCATGTGAAACAATAATCTGTTTTGTTTCAGGATCCATACATCGCCAACCCTTTCGTCGAGAATCGTAGCCTACAAAGGCACATTTTCTGGCCTTGGGATCAAGCTTCGTACGGCTGCCTTTCGGAACATGAACATAGCAAAGCGACCCAAAAACTCGTAAATAGCTCACATTCGGTTTCATGAGGTAAGCTAGTTCAAAAGGAGTTGCCTCTTTACCTGGCCATGAAGACAATCGGTTGACAACATGACATGCACATGATATAGCTTCAGCCCACAACTCTTTTGGGAGATTCTTGGCATGCAACCAAGACAAACAAACGACAGTGAGATGCGCTAGCTTTCACTCGGCCACACCGTTTTGCTGAGGGGTATTGGGACATGTTAATTGCCTTTGGATTCCTTCTTTCTCACAGTATGCAAGAAATTCTTTAGACATGTACTCGCCTCCATTATCGGTACGTAAACATTTTATCTTCTGGCCAAACTCTTGTTCTACTTGCTGCTTGAATTGAGTGAAAACAGAAAAATATTCACTCTTCTCTCGTAGGAAGTAGACCCAAGTAAAACGAGAGAAATCGTCCACCATGATCATTGCATACTGAAACCCACCGTAACTTGGTGTTTTGGTAGGCCCCATTAAATCAGAGTGAATTAATTGGAGCATACTTGCTGCCTGGTTTGTTGATTTCTGAAACGACAGCCGATGCGACTTTCCGTATTGACAACCAACACATCTTAAGTCTGTATTCAGATCTTTGAAAGAAGGAACACCATCCAACAGATTCTTGGAGGAAATCTGTTGTAATAATTGATAACCAACGTGACCCAACCGAGCCTGCCAGACTAGAGGACTTGTATTCTTGCTCGTCCTCTGGACATATGCTTCACTAGCAGATAAAACATACAAAGAATTCTTCTTTCTTCCAGTAAACAAAACATCAGCAACAACATATTCAAAATTATCAAGTATTTGAACATTATTTGGGCCAAATAAAACATATTTACCATTTTCCGTGATTTGGGACACCGATGCGAGATTCTTCTTTAGACCGGGAACATAATAGACGTCCTTGAGAGAGACATTTTCATAATTGTCAACACGGAAATTTCCTTCTTTCATTACAGGATGTAATGAATTGTCTGCCGTCAATATAACTCTTTTTCCTTCATGTGGTCTAGCATCGGAGAGCAGAGTATCATCTCTCGTAGCATGATGAGAACAACCCGAATCAACGATCCATTCCTTTGCATAATTAATAGAGTCGGTCACTTCAGTTGGTTGTATTGCAGAGGCCATATCTGCTGGTTGATCAATGACCTCAATACAGAAACAGTGCTCCCAATTGGTGTCATCAGACTCTTCAACTTTATGAGCTGCGTTTGCGTCCTCATCAGGAACCTTTACTCGAAAAAACTTCTTTATGTGTCCAGCTTTGCCACATCGAGAGCAACTCACCCTCACATGGCATTCACGCTTGAAATGTCCGTCTCTTCCACATCGAAAACAGGTTCTAGGACTGTCCCGCTATCCCCCGTCATTTCCAATTGGCTTGATTGGAGACTTGTGTTTTCCATGTTCTCTAGTATAGAGAACATTATCTTCTTGAGAAAGAGAACTGTTGGACATTTGTTTCACCAAAGCTTCTTGATTTGAGAAGATTTTCTAGCTCAACGATGGATGGTTGTTTTGCCCACCCCTACACTGATGATATGAATGGCATGAACTCTTTCCTTAAGCCTTGAATAAGATAACGGCGCAATCGTGCATCGCTGATGGGCTCTTCCGAATCTAACTCTGAAACTTCAGCAAATATAGTCTTAACTTTCACGAAATATTCTGGAATTGAGAGATTACCTTGAATCATTCCAGCGAGTTCGTTCTCTAAAAACTGCAGCCTCATAGTGTTCTTTTGAGTAAATAATCTCTCAAGTGCCTCCCAAACCTCCCTTGGTGAATTCATCTCGCGAACATGTTGAATATATTCTTTGCTTATCGATGACCGCAAAGCAAACATCGCTTTTCCGCATTTAATCCGCCACTTTCGTCGAGGCTCGACATTTTGGGGGGTATCTTCAGGAATTACAGTCTCCGCACCATAGATAAGATCCCACAAGTCTTGCCCTTGAAGATAAGCCTCCATACATAGTTTCCAATAGCTGTAGTTATCACTCACCAGTTTTTCAACTGCAGCTTGAGAGGAAGAACTTCCGTTATTCATTTATGAAGAGAGGAACACTTCAAACAGCACCACACCTTCACTGAGGAATTACAACGAACACTTTGTGAACAACTTTGATTAATAAAACATATATATAAGCACCCTGTTAGAGCTCTGATACCATGACACAAATTAATCAAAAATACAAAGCAAATAGTATTGAATGGAACCTGCTGCTTTATTGCTCACAAATATTGAAAAGGGATACAGGAAACAGAGAAGGTCACAGACTCTTTATAGGAGAAAGTGACGAGAAAAACTCCAGAAAAATCTCAACTACTTCAACAACTAATAGACTACTTCAAAAATTCCTAAGAATACGAATGACTTTTTCAAAGGAAATAAAAGAAAACAAAAGAATCCTAACTTTATTATTGACTCCATAGGACCAACAAGCTCTTCTTATCTGGAAGTTGCTGCACTAATTTTTAACATCAAAATGGTTTAAAAGATCCAATCTGATGGTTTCTAAATGGTTTCACCTCAAAGATTTTAGATCTGCGTTCTAAACAGTTTCATCTCAAAGTTTTCAGATTTTAGATCTGGTTCCAAATGGTTTCGCCTCAAAAGTTTTCACATTTTTAGATCTGGGTTCCGAACGATTTCGCCTCAGATTTGAGATTTGGTTCAGTTTCGCCTTAGATTCGAGATTTGGGTTCAATTTCGCCTCAGATTTTGGATCTAGGTTTCGAAGGGTTCAACAAGTTTTCATATTTTTGATATGGGTTTTGAATGGTTTCACCTCAAAAATGATTTTAGACAGAAGATTACGATGGACGGTGGTTGTTGGTCGGAGAAGACACAGATGGGGTTGTTGGCCGGAGAAGACAACAAATGGGGGTTTTCTAAATAGTTTCACGTCAAATAATATTTCAGATCTGTAAACAATTTTCAGATATGTATTTTAAATAGTTCAAAAAATAAAGATGATAAAGCCATCCTTAATATCCACGTAGCATCTTTTTAAATTAATTATTTGCCACATCATATTAAGGTGACCGGTTACCTACTCAACCGGCCAACTAGACCCTTAAATAAATTAAAAGTTTGGTCCAAACCTTTAAATGCCAATTTTGAAAGTTGGTTTCCGAAAATAAAAATCAGATGAAAGTTTGTTCTATTTTGATGCAATTTATCACAACATCTTTACATATTTTTCAAAATAGAGAAAATGGAGACTTTGGGTTAAATTTTGCTCCAACAGATTTTTCATTTTTTTTTTTCTGTTGTCAAAATGGAGAAAATATGAGAGAGTAGGGGAAATTCTCTAAATTTGTAAAACTTCTAAAAAATTATTACCATGAGAAAAACAATTTTTTAATATATATTTTCAGCAACAAGAAACCTTGATATTAATGTTTATAAAGAGAGAGATAATATATTATTAATTGTAAGAAATATTTTAATAATATAATTAATAGTGTAATTTCAAAATAAAGAAGTTGTTGAGTTGATTTTTTTTTGAAGATTTTAACTTTTAGAGAATCTGTTGAAGATACCCATATATATGACTGCTTGATGAATAAGACGAAAATACGATAATTGAACCTTGTTAACCGGTCCGAAAAGTTGAAATCGCTAGACCATTCACACCAAGTTTTCTATTGCATTTCTATGAGACTTTTTTAAGGGGCGTTTGGTTTAATAAAATTGTTGAGGGAGTTGGATTTTGTGAATGATTTGGAACTAGAGGGATTTAAAGTCTTTGGTGTGTTTTGTTTATAGGATTTTGAATGAAAATGAATTTCATTTTTTATAAATAATTTATAAAAAAAAATATAAATTACTTTTTTATCAATTGATTATTATAAAATAAATGTTTTTAACATATTTTAAAACATTGTTATATATACAAATCTTACGAAATCCTGTGAAATACCAACCATCCCTGATCTCTATGGGATTTCAAAATCCTATGTTTATAGAATTTTAATGAAATTCCAAGATTTCAAATGCAGAAATACTTCAAACTAAAAATGAGATTGAAATATAATTTTAATTTCACATACTTTTAAATCCAATCCAATCTTACAAAATAAAGTGATCTTAAAGTATCCATATCACACTTTTTTTTGCAACTTTTAAAAAATTGACTTGTAACGACACATGAGCATGTGGGGGTTTATTTATTTAATATAATAAAAAGTAAATTACATTTTCTCCCAACGGTTGCTACTCACTATCAATTTTAGTCCCTTTTTAAACTATTATAATTTTGACCACTATGGTTGCCAGTCTGTTTCATTTTTGGTACATTTGACTAACTTTGTTAAAAAATCTGTTAACTTTAAGGGCATTTTTATTTTTGTAACACCTCGAGTTTTATTGTATAATTTCCTTGATTGAGACTTCTAGTCTTCCTTATTTTTGAATTGTATGTATCTTGCGTTTACCGTTAGTCGTTAGCACCACGCGTTTGAGCCAAACTTGAGTATTAAGAATTTAGTTTGGTTGTGAAACTCTGTGACTTGTGCGGGTTACCCTAAGCCGCATAACCCACTGAATGTTTTCAATCTCGAAGGCACGCGCGGGCTACGCCGCGACATCATGTCACGGCCAAAGCGTGAGAATGCCCTGCTGATCTTAGACGGGGTTTTCCCCTTTATCCTCATTTATTTCTCATCTACCTTCTTTAATACACTCTATCAACTCTCTTTGTTCAACCATCCGATATTAGGGTTTCACCAAACCAAACCTACCTCATTTATTGCTAGAAGTTGGGTGCATCAACCAAGGATTCAAGCTAGAACATTAAATCACCATTTCCATTGTCATCTTCTCCAAGAATCAACTAGGGTTTTGGGTTTTCTTCAAAAACCCACTTGGTGAGTTCATATTTCTTTTCCTTAAACCTTATATGTGTCAAAACTTGATATTTTAAACTCCTACTCATCTCATTTGATTTTGGTTCACATTTATAAGATTTTGACCTAACTTATATTTTGGGAGATTTTAGGGTTTTCACCCTTTCAACAAATATGATGGAAAATTGATTATACTTGCAATTATAGGTGGGTTATTTGAAAGAATGTATGTATTCTCATTTTATGATTCTCACTCTTATGTTTGGACTTTGCAAATTTTTATCACCAGTTAAACATATAAATGCATTTTTGGAAGTAAATGTGTAAGATCCCACATTGGTTGGGGAGGGGAACGAAAGTTTCCTTATAAGGGACTGGATACCCCCTCTACCAGACGCGTTTTAAAACCGTGAGTTCGGGTGTGTGGACAAAGCGGGCAATATCTGGTACGGTTGGCCTGGGATGTTACATATGGTATCAGAGCCGGGAACCAAACTAATGTGCCAGTGAGGACGCTGGGCTCCCAAGGGGGGTGGATTGTAAGATCCTACATTAGTTGGGGAGGGGAACGAAAATTGTCTTATAAGGGACTGGATACCCCCTCTACCAGACGCGTTTTAAAACCGTGAGTTCGGGTGTGTGGACAAAGCGGACAATATCTGGTACCGTTGGCCTAAGATGTTACAAAATGGTATTAAAGGCTATATTTGCTTACTATTGGCCACAAATGAAATTGTGACAAGTCTAGACTATTACTAGTGGATACATAGGTATTGAGTCGACTTATGTTTGGGACGTTTTTTTTCCTTTGTAGCTAGTTGAGACATTGGGTCATCGGAGGCAATTTGGTACGGTTATGTGGGACCGGTTACTAGCCATGGACCGTAAATGTAATCATAGTGACGAGTATTACTTGGTTCTTCGGGTGCCCCCCACATCTGAGTACGGACCGACGTTGTTCGTGGCCATGGTTCCAAGTACTTAGCTCATAACTCGGATTGTGGCTTACTTTTGTGTTTTGCTACAATCCTTGGTAAATCGGGTCTCCCCTGTCATCGCAAGATGAAATTTTGGACCGAAAGGTCCTCATGTGACTAATATTTCAATTGTAAACTCAAATCTCTTGAAAATACTTTCTTTTGTTACAAATATTCTATATTTCATTTAATTTATAAACTGTATGTTCTTACTAGGTTTTAAGCCTAACACATTTTCTCAAATTATGTGAATAACATGTTCCTTTAGCGGTAGGTTGCCAAAAGTTTGAGTGACGAGCGTGGGGCTTGAGGCATTTTTGAGATGAATAGATATTTTGTGTTTTGGGCGTCTAAATCAATCTCTTTATTTTGGTGAATTTGGGTTGACAACCGATGTAATCTAGATAGTACTTGTTTAAATTAGTTTGTTGTAGATTTCCATTTCCGTTCGTAGATTTTGTAAACGCTTTATACATTTACCCTTGTTGGGTGATTTATTCCAAATACAAACGTCATTTTGCCGAATTTTCAAAATTTTAATTACTCTAAATTTTAGGGTGTTACAATTTTGGTCCCTTTACTATTTCTTAAATTGTCAATAAAAAGTAAATAAATATGTTGTGTTACACACACACACATACACACACACACACACACACAACACATACTCAGAAGTCAAAGCCCTATAATCCAACGCCCATTCCTCAAGAAACAATCGTCAATTCCAGATTTCGGCCTTCATTATCGTTTTCCCGAAGATTTCCTTTACCGTCGACCACTGATCTATCTCTCTTATCTCTTATTTCCCCCTCATCTCACTTCTATTTCTCCACCGTCGAGTACCATCTCTTTTATTTTTCCTCCCTCATGTCTCCCAGAGATGATCGCAACACCGTCGAGCTCTCCCGCCCTTCTCTCTATTTCTTCGCCCTCGAGCATCATCTCTCTCTCTCTCTCTCTCTCTCTCTGTACCTTTGTTTGTTTAGGTTTCCATCTTCATCTGTTCAATTGGATTTGCATCTGCCGATTTCGTTTGGGTGTTTGAAGGTTTGCCTTGATGGTATTTTTTTTTCTTCAAGCATCATATGCAACAATGGGAGAGTCGTAGTGATGGTGTAGGCGGAGATGAGAATAGGTTGGAGGTTTAAGAGCATCTCCATGGAGGTTTTTATAAGAACCTCATTTTTACACTTTTTGTTGCCAACTCATTTCCAACTCATCAAATTAAGAACTCTCTTAAAAGTCCATAATGATAGTTCTTATAAGAACCTCCTTATTGTGTGTCACATTGATTTTTTCAACATCAATAATAATTAAATAAAAACACAAGGGTTGTGACGTACTGGTTAAGGCCCTAAGGGATGTGATGGAATATCCCATCTGCCCAGGGTTCAAATCCAGACGTACACAACAATTGTGGCCACTGAGGTTTAATCAGGACTGATGTCTTACAGTCATAATTTGCCAAGGGATTAGTCTAGACATAGCGTACGACACACTTCCCCAAAAAAATAATAATTAAATAAGTTATATTAATATGGTAAGAACCAAACTTCATGGTAAGAACCAAAGTTTTTATTTAAGAACCTAAAGGAGTTTGGGTTCTTATAAGAACTCTCCATAATGGTAGTTTCTATTAGCCACTACATTTTTTTACTTGTAAGAACCTTGTGTTGGAGATGCTCTAAGAATCTGATTTGGGGTTTTGATTTTAATGATTTTTTTTTTGTTGATGCTCATGTAGTTTTGATTATTTTAATGTTCTTGATTTCCTAGGTTAGCAAAAACCCTAACATGATTTGAATTCTTGAGCTAAAAATTACGGGTTTGAGTTTTACAAAAGCCTACTGTAGATTTTTCTGGCTGTTTTTTAGGACCCCTAGCATTAGTCGAATTACGAACTAGTTGACCCTCACAACTAGGGTTAAAAAACAAAAAGCTTTTGAAAATTAGTTACAAGCATCTTTTATCAAGAGTCACACACTCATAATGATTATTACTTTTTAATAGAATCTTGAATTAAATAATTTCATATATGTTAATGAAATTATTTTGAATACTTTTCATCCTATGTTTATGTTTTGTTATTCGAGATCTTGTTTATGTCACAAAGTTGTATTATTTTATTTTATTTAGTAAAATCAAGATGGATTTTTAACATCACCAATTCACCCTAGTTTAGAATAAAAACCCTAATCTTCCAAATATAAACACATAGACGTGGAAAAGTAAATACTCCATTATTAATTCAACCATCATTTATGCACACAAATCATTGAAATGAACTTCACGTTTTTCAAAATACTTTTAACCATGTACATGATTGATAACATCATACACACAAACAAGTTTGGGAGGGTTTGTTCAAGCAAAGTGTACATGTAATCATGATAAAATCTTGAATAAATTTGAAGATCGAAAGAACAACAGTTCTTATTAATGAAATATTAACTTTAAGTTATTTCCAACTAGTAAAAAAAAACGATACATTTGCTGCATTGTAATTCCCATTGCACACGCTAACCTTGATCACTTATCTCGGCTATAACTACAAATGTATTGTAAGTTATTTAAAGATATGTCCATCAGATTCTTGTGTTCTTGAATTAATCAAGGATACTACATTGAAAATAAGATATATAAATATATATTCACTACTACAGAAACAGGCTTTTTACACGGTTGTAAAAGGCTTTTTACACGGTTTTGGAACCGTGTAAAAGCCCACCGTGTAAAAAAGTACGAACCCTTTTTACACGGTTTTGGAACCGTGTAAAAATGTCGACATTTTTACACGGTTTTGGAACCGTATAAAAATGAGACAAAAACCGTGTAAAAAGAACTCAAGTTTACACACTTATTAGTCAAAACCGTGTAAAAAGATAGGACATTTTACACGGTTGCTTGGCAAAACCGTGTAAAAATGTCATAGCTTTTTACACGGTTGCTAATAAAAACGTGTTAAAAGTCGCATCTTTTTACACGATTTTAACTTGCAACCGTGTAAAAAGCTATGACCTTTTTACACGTTTTTGGCAAACAACCATGTAAAAAGGTGCATTCTTTTTACACGGTTCTACCTAACAACCGTGTAAAAAAGTGGGTTTTTTTTATCAACCAAAATCCAGAAAACATTATACGAATCCATATTAATTAAAATAAAAAGAATAGCTAACTAACTTTGTAGAAACAACAACAAATAAAAGAAATGCAAATATAGTTGGCTAGGATCGGCCCTCCTCCTTTATCCGGGCTTGGGACCGGCAATGTCATGTGTTGACATGGGCGGAGTTACCTACCCCACCCCCCCATCTAAGAATAAGAAAGAAAACCTAAAAACAAATGCATTTTCTTGCCTATTTAACTGAAAACTTATTAAAATGAGAACTACACTACCCAATGAATTAACTAATAAAATAAAACGCAAAACAAACATTTACCAAACTCATCTAACATGTTTCTCCAAACTAATCAACATCCATAAACTTG
Source organism: Arctium lappa (assembly GCA_023525745.1). Lineage (NCBI taxonomy): Eukaryota > Viridiplantae > Streptophyta > Magnoliopsida > Asterales > Asteraceae > Arctium > Arctium lappa. Next base: position 51,877,010 of record CM042063.1, read on the forward strand.
CATAAAGATCCATGAAGAAAATGTTCCACTAAAAAAAATATCCCAAGTACTATTCATCTCGCATAAAAAGTATCTTATAAAACTACATAACATAATAATAAGTTGAGCAAAAACTCACTTATGATTTTAGAACCATATGTTCAACTTACAAAGTCCATGTTGAAAATCAGCTAGCTTTGCATATTAAGTTTTCCATTCCACATTGGCACCACTCTTCTTTGCAGTTTTTCCATAATCACACATCTCAGCCTATAAACAACTGTGATCATGAAAAAGAGCATTTCACCTCAAACCAATTCATGAAATAAAAGATAGCAACGCCCGAATTCTACATTTCAATACTACTTACCTTTTAGGGACTCATGATAATTATGTTACGACTGTCAAAGCAAATATTTCAAGCAGAAAGTCAAAGCACATACCTATTACTACCACATTTTTCTCTCCGTCATGCGTTTCATAGTGAATGATTGTGCTAGAAGGCAAGCCATCTCATCTAGTTCTTGCATTGTAAAAGGAGCTTCAGACGTCCATGTGACCTATATATATAAATTTAAAATAGAACATGTTATTTAACAAACTAAAGTCTTTTGTGCAATGCAGAGATAAAATGTAAGCAATTTTTAACAAATATGTACCTTGCTTGGGAAATCATACTGCTCCTTCATCACAAAACTGAATAGTTGTTTCATTACGTAGTAACCACACTCCCATCCCTCTTTTTGCTGATTAGACTAAATTGTAATTAAAGGTAATAATTAGACACTTTAAAGTAGGAAATGCAATGCATTGTCTGATATATTAATTATACCTTAATTAGCTTCCATGTAATTTGAGCTGCAATATTATCGGTGTGACAAGGCCCTACGACATTATTATATTCTCTAATAGCCCTACAAGAAATATCGCAATACATATGTATTAATAATCGATAAAATATATAATGAAATGACAATTGTTTACGGATAATACACTACTTACTTGTCCATATACATTTTGATTTCGTAAGTTGTATCTGTCTTTGCGTTTGACATCGACGAATCTAATATATATATCAAATGATGTCTAGGCCGAATGATTAACAGCGACCAGTGACTCCTCAAATGTTTAAAATAATAATGTTAATAAAACTTAAGTGGAAATTGTGTGTATATATATATATAAATAATAATCATATATATATATATATGTGTATGTATACATCTTACCCCTGCCAATACGGTGCCAAAAAGAAATTCATAGCTTTGTTGTGCATCATCGTGTTGAAGATCGTCTTTGTGATGATGGGACCATCCCGTCGAATCGCATCTGCATTAATTGCTCCGGGCGCTATAAATGCACATCGGTTCTTTGGGTTTTTGGTTAATACCATATGTAGATGCCTAAAACATTACAATGTGGTAAAACTGAATATTGTTAATAAGATACAACAAATGACAAGACATATATAAGAATTTACTTACGCCAAAAACCAAGTGATGATATTTTGGTCTAGCCATCCATTTGTCATCAGATCTTCCAAGTCACTATACTTGACCACTATATGAATTTCTGTAGGGCCAAAAACGCCAGCCTCAACCTGGGCCATTACCCCATTTTTCACCCATTCTCCATTAGAATGCAGGCGTTTACGTAGACTCATCATGGTATTTTCTTTAGACAAGGGCCTTAACTTTTTAGACAATTGAGGTTTTCTCTGGAGCTCAGATGCAAGTGCCACTCTCTTCGATTGAGCCTCTTCGTCTTTTTGTACCTGCATTAACAATTAATTTCACTAACTATCTTATACAAATAAGGGGTATTAATATATATTCATGAGTCGAGAAAGTACCTTAAGGGGAATAGGTGCACTCTTTGGTGGCACTTCGGTTGAGGTGATCAAAGGCGGAATATGAGTTAAGTTACTTGTTGGATCTGGATCTGGTGTTACAGGTTTATTGGTGGTGGTAAGCCCCTATTAAGAAAAAAATTAATAAAATTAGTAAACATGTTGGGTATGAAAAAATCTATCTAGAACTTAACTTGAAAGTTAAACATATATATATATATATACCGGTTGCAAGACCAAAAATTCTTGATCCCATTGAATGCAGTTGTTAATGGCTCCACCTAGCGTAGTAATACCATCATTTGGCAACGGCACAGGCAGTGGAAACCCCTCACATCCCTCAATTACTAGCTCTACAGAAACTTTAATGAACCCTTCCTCAAGTGGAACACCATGCACAACGTCATTCTCTAAAGGAAATACAAAACCCTTAGCAACTATAGTTTTAGCTTTCTTGAAACCGAAGAGCAAATCACACGGGGTAGCATGCTGCAAATAGAACATAGAAACATCATAATTTAAACAATAAGTAAGCATATATAGATGAAGAGTTACCTTAATGGATAAGAGGTGTGGAGTGCAATCAAATGAGCCAACGCTACTTTTGCGCAACCCCGGGCTTCCAACTAAAGTGGCATCCTTCCTCGCAAAAACCATCTGCTCCAAAACCTGCATACGCTCCTCCATCATTTTCTTCTCCTTGTCTTCACACTCCTGCCATTCTCTTTTCTCCCGCTCTGCACGGTCCTCCCATTCTCTTTTCTCCCGCTCTGCACGTTCCTCCCATTCCCTCTTTTCCATCTCTATACGTTCATGGAATTCTCTTTTCTGTTGTTCCATCTGTGCATGCATGTCACGAACCTCCGCGTTCACTTCTGAGTTATCTTTATTCTGCCTCTTATTTTTTTCAATGCCTAGGCCAACACGCAAGCCCACGTTGTGACCGACACCCCTGGTGCGACCTGGGTGTTCAGGTCCCAACACTGCTACCAAAGGATCAATTCCCAAGTTTGGGTCCCAGTCTCCCTGAGAGAACTGTGTGTCTTTTTGCATCTGGCATGTTAAACAATATAAAAGTAAGAAAAAAAGGATTTGATAAACAAATATAAAATTAAGACATGTTTATAACTTACAATCTCCTTTGCCAAGGCCATAGTATGCTCCTCTAACGTATAATTTTTATCGGCTCCTTTTACCCTCCTTGCCAATATCCAATGTCGTGAGCGTTCGTGCATCACGCCAAATATCTCGGGTGTTACACCTTGTTCCTCCTCCTTATCCCACACCTCGTATTTCCCTTGATACCCTCTTGATCCTAAATGGTGTGGGTTCTTGTTCTCCTTTGCATGAGCTCTATTTATATTGCTTAGTGCCTTGACATAATAAAAATAACAAAATTAGAACTACTTTACTGTATATTAACATAATGAAGATGAAGGTTTTCGAACACCTGAAATTCTGGCTTCGACTTCATCTCACAAAATTCTTTCCACGTTTTATCATCGATAAAATTGAACTCGGCACAAGGACTTATGTTTTTTTCCATGTAATTGGCTTTGAGAACCTTCTTAAAGTTTCTCCAAGCTGTACATGCAATCTTCAACGTTGCTCCCTTGAGAGTGTCGTCCGATAAATGCCAATGTAGCTGTTTCATCAAAATAACTTCGTTAAACAGTCAATGATATCTAATTTCTTATATAACTTAAGTATAAGTAAAATATAACATGTTATATACCTTAATGGCTTTCCACATCCGCTCCTTATCAGCTTGGTCAAATTTGCGCCAATCGGTTCCTAGAATTGAAAACCTGGTTTTCGCCTCCAAACCTACCCAAGTGGAATATCGTGCCCCGTGCTCCCCTTTTGGCTTTAAGGTCTTTGGATCTATTTGAATTTGACAATCTTTAGAATCTCTTGTTTTGTTTAGTTTTGTCCGACCTCGTTTCCTGGTAAGGGTTGATGTGACCTGTGAGGTGGTTGCTTCTTGGTTGCCTACAATGTTAGAACCAAAATGAATAACGAAAAATTGAGTCATAACATAAAAAAAAGCATTTATAAAATCCCAAGTCTTTAAAAATTGAGTAGATGATGCTTTCATTATAACCCAACTCCATATATATCCAAGTGATAATAAAAGCCCATCTTAATATCCATGTACCAAAGTCCAATACCATTCCCTCTAGCTTTTGTTACCTTTTATGCTTTTTACAACAAGATAAGTATATTATACGTTTAGACTTAATTTTTTTCAATATATGAATTAATGTCGTACCTGGAACCGTGGTTGTTCTCTCGTGGTTATCTTGATGATTTCCATCCATATTAATGTCGTTTAGGTCGATTTCGGCCCCATCTAGGTCGATTTCGGCATCGTCCATATCTTCTCCGAAGAGTTCTAAGCCGTTGAGGTCAATGTCGGCGTCCATTTCTCCCTTTTTAATTATTCAACTTGGATTTTTGAACAATTTTTTATGGCATATATATAGAGATATTTTTATCCTGCTTACCTTGACAAATAGTCTTGGCTTTGCCTTCTCGAATCTCTTCCCCACGAGCAAACGGCCTGCCAATCCATCAAGATGAACTCATCAAGTTATTAATTTTTGTGCATAAACTTACTAAAATAACAGGTTGGGTAAGTCTCTTCTCCTCACATGGTAAACTTGGCTCGATATCAACACAAAATGGTGACTGTAAAATGGTGAAATGCCGCATATAAAATAGACAATTTGCTATAAACTCAAACAAATGACTAAATATGAAAAAGAAATTGTCTGTGTTTCTTGTGTTAAATTGCAGTTCGATATGTAAGCTCTCCTACTCCAATTTCATGGTAGTATACATTCTAAAAAAGAGGAGTGTTCACTGACTACATGTGTTCTTGGTGCAATTACAGACATCTAGAGGACAACAAGCTGACTGGTCTTTTACCAACTTATTTTGGCAGTTTGCCAAACTTACAAGAACTGTATGTGGTGATTTTCACATCTTAACTTCTATTATTATTACACAACAAATAATAATAATAATAATAATAATACAAATATATATTATTACACAGGTTCGAACACCGTGGTGAGCATCCTGGGGGGTCAGTGGTTGGTATCCCTGACTACCTAGGTTCGAACCCCGTGGTGAGTATCCTGTGACATCCATGATCATGGGTCTGCCACATAGTGGTACCCTTAATTGGGTTGGGTCGTGATCGACAGGGATTAGTCGGGTGGCACCCTTAACCTGGATGCTTTCAGAATTCTGATTATTTTGGTCCAGAGTTCGATCGTAAGCTGCTCAGATTTTATACAGATTCCAGATTTCAAGCTTAATATGTATAGATATGGACAGAGTTCGAAACTTGCAGAATTTCAATTGTATAGACTTATGGCCATGATTGTTTAAAGTTTTTGACAGTTTCAAATCTGCTGTCAAGGACAGTCCATAATTCATTGCTTGCTAATCCAGATTTCAAGTGATATGACAAATTTTTAAAACCATTATGAAGTTGTGGTGTTTCTGGATTATGAACGTGCAACAACTAAGAACAGAAAGTCTGTGCAGAAGTTTTTTCTGCAGAAATTATTGGTGGTCAATTTGTGCCAACCTGGAAACCATTGTTTGATAAAAGCCATTAACCCAGTTTTTAATCAAAGGCTGATTTCAATTGGTTCAGGTGTTCATTTGGGTGACTTTAGCAGGATCATTGTTGGTTTTTATTCGATGAGTAGGTTTATCAGAGGATGTTATGCAGAACCTCTGTCAGGCTGTCCACAGAGGTATCTGCAGAAGCTATGCAGAACCCCTGCATAAGTTGTCCAGAAAATGTGAATATGGAAGTGCAGTAGCAGTTTGAGAGAACTACTGTGTTTGATCGTATGTTTGATTCAGCAATGGAGGTACTTCCTCAATATGATGTAGAAAGCCCGTTATAGTTATTTACATCGTACATTAGTATATTCATACAGACTACAAGTTCGTTCAAGTTTATCAGATATTCATTTGCAGCATACATTAATCCATTCATATTGACTAAAAGCAAGAAGGGATGACTTAATACAAAGAATATTGCTTTTATTAGAAAAAGGAAGTAAATGAAGTATTCATTTACTGCTTACATCAATCTAATCATATTGATAGTAAGCAAGATATTTGAGGTTATGGTACGGAGTATTTACGCAATATGTAAATTAATGTAGATTTACTAGTAGATTGAGTCATTGAGATATCTTCAATTAACTCATCTTTATTTGGTGTTCTCTTAGTAAAATTCCCTTGAATTAGAGCTTAAGGTAAAAAAAAAAAAGAAAACATTTATCAGTTATTTCAATTGTAACTAAAGTTCACCTTGTTGCAGAAGGAAGATACAAAGAACTTAAATATCAACATTGTGCGAGGATAAGAGGAAAGGATGATGTTTGACGATAAATAAGAAAAACTTCCATGTTCCAAGATCACATACATAAATTATATTATTCTTTCTGCATTAAAGACCAAACTAATATTAATAGACTATTAGAAAGAGTCATTTGGTTTAGTAAATCATCATGGGATGAAGTATTCCTTCCAAGTGTGTTAGTGTCAGGCATTGGTGTGCCTGTGTTTCTCTGGGAGAGCGAGAGAGGGCACAACATTCTATAGCACATATTCTAAACTTGTATAAGGTTTGTACTGCAGCCTACATAATACATTTTAGTACATTTATTAAATTGTCTGTGTTTCTGATTAAATTCATATAAAACGATAAGACCCACAACAATTTCAGAAAACTCAACCCAGGCAAAACTCGACCAAAAAAACCCTAAATCGAACCCAACGATTGAAACAAACCCAAGATCGATTACACAACAACAAATCGAAGCATAAAATCGAACAGAACCATAAAATCAATCCATAATTTCGAACCTGCAAGTCGATTGGCTGCTGCGTGAAGGAGAAATCGATTTGGAGTTTGCTTGGCTGCTGCGTGAAGGAGAAATCGATTTGGATTTCGTTTGCTTGGCTGCTACGTGAAGGAGAAATCGATTTGGAGTTCGTTTGCTTGGAGGTGATGATCGATTCAAATCTTAAGTGTGAACTTTGTGTGAAAAAGCAGAACAAAGAAGGGGCGGGGAGAAGAAATCGACTCGTGAAATTATGGGGGGAAATTGGGGTAGTAAAATTTTAGAGGGAAATGAAAAATTTTTGGATAGTTTTTTATGTTTTGCTTAACTTATTGGGTAAAATTTGTGTCCGGACACTAGAAGTGTACTCGCGCAATGCAGCTAGATACATCACGATTTTAATGTTTCATTTTATTTTCTGTTTTTTTATCGATTTACATTACGATTTTGGATGGTTGTGAGAGAGTGATAATGATTTTTTTATATAATTTTTTTTAATTTAGACTTAATAATATAATGTAATTTATTTTGGTTTAATAATATAATTTTTTTTATAAAATATTATGTAAGATTTTTTAATTATATTTTAGATTTTTTATATCTAAAATATGCTGAGAGTTATTTTAGGGGCGTTAAAGTGGGAAATGATTTTAGGGGAGTTAAAATGGTTAGAGATAATGATTGAAAATTAATGAATAGCATTAAATGTAGTACATACAACTTTTATGGCTGTTTTTTAAGTAATTAACATTAAATAGCGGTACATTAAGCTTTAAGACTTGTTTTTAAGAGTTTTTTATGCCATCTTTATAATATAGTATAGATAATATATGCAACAATTTAATTTATCCGGTAAGCACTAAGGTGGCGTCTGTTTTTTAAGTGGTGCTGAAGTCTGAAATCTGAATAAAAAAGATTGTTTGTTTTTTAAATGAAACCCTTTAATACTTAATAGAACCATTTAAAGTCCGATAGATCTATTAAGGCCCAATGAAACCCTTTACATAAATGAAGTATTTATAACTTTAATAACAAAATTCATTGTGAATACCTGAATATCAAGTTTGATCATGTACTATGGGTTTCATTGGCCCAAAATCCTTCAGCATGGTCGGTTCTCAGATACGTATTATCATCAATTCGCATGTTTGAGGAGGGAATGCCAACAGAAAATGGAGGTAGCTCGTCAAATTGATCGTATTCTTCCTCATCCACAACATTTTCAACACCAACAATACGTCTTTTACCATGAAGGACGATGTGCCACTTAGAATCTTTCGGATCTGCGACGAAGAATACCTGTGAGGCTTGCTTGGCCAGAATGAATGGCTCAGATACGTATCCCTCCCTCGAAATATCAACTAATGTGAAACCGTCATTGTCGACTTTGACACCACGTTGGTTTTCTATCCATTTACATTTGAACATAGGTATCTTAAAGAAGTTGTAATCAAGCTCCCAAATTTAATGAATTACGCCATAAAACGAATCATTGGCAATCCTCGATCTATAATCATTATTCGATCTAGAATACTCTGTGGTGGTGGCTATTAATGTCACTCCGCTGTTTTGCAATGTACTTTTTTCATCCTGTGTTTTGGTATAAAACGTATAACCGTTAATGTCGTATCCCTGGTATGTTGACACAACATGTACAGGCCCATATGCCAAATTTTCCACAACTTGATCAACCTTTTCTCCCTCATAGTCTGGGCGCACTCTTTCTTTCAACCAACCTATAAATGTTTTATTATGCTCTGTAGCCAACCATTGGGCGCTCTTTGAACCGTTCATTTGGTGTAACATTGCCATGTGCTCATGTACGTAGGGAGCAACTGCTGTCATGTTCTGTAAGACGAAAAAATGTGCTTTCTGCAATTCATCATAAGATGGAGTGATAAATTTCATTCCAATTGTCCCAACTCCTCCAAGTCTACCTTCATGTCGAGATAGAGGGATGCCAATATTTTTTACGTCCGCCAAATAGTCTGTGCAAAAATCAATCACCTCATCAGAAGCATATCCTTCAACAATACTGCCTTCAGGATGAGATCGGTTCCTCACATACCCCTTGAAGAAACCCATATACCTCTCAAATGGATACATGTACCGTAAGAAGACAGGGCCACAAAACTTTATTTCTCTAACAATATGAGATATCAAGTGTACCATCACATCGAAAAAAGAAGGTGGGAAATACATCTCTAGTTGGCAGAGAGTGATGATAATATCCCTTTCCCATGAATCCAACACCTCAGGATCCAACATTTTCGAATGAATCATGCTAAAAAATAAGCAAAGCTTTGTAATTGTGTGTCGGATTCGATCTGGCAAAATTCCACGAATAGCAATGGGAATCATTTGCGTCAATAGTACATGACAATCGTGGGACTTCATACCAATCAACTTCAAGTCTTTCATCGACACTAACTTCTTAATGTTGGCTGAATAGCCAGATGGAACCTTAATACCATGTAAGCATTGACAAAATCTGGTTTTCTCAACCTTCGACAAGGTATAGCAAGCTGGTGGTAGATATGTGCGTTTTCCATTTTCAACAGGAGCAAGCTCTGATCGAATCCCCATTTCCACCATGTCCTTTCGAACTTTGATCCCGTCTTTTGTTTTTCCTGGAATGTTCAACAATAACCCTATCAAGCTGTCACACACATTTTTTTCAATATGCATAACATCAAGACAGTGTCGAACATTCAAATGCTCCCAGTACGGTAAATCCCAGAAAATAGATTTCTTCTTCCAAATATTTTTTGGAGGAGCTGGACGACCTTTCCCGAGAACAATGTTTAGGTCTTTAACACGAGAATATACACCTTTTCCATTTAACGGTTGTCGTGCTACCCGATGCTCGGTTTTTCCGTCAAACACTGACTTTAGTTTGCGGTACGGGTGGTTCTTTGGAAGATACCTTCGATGGCCCATATACACATGTTTCCCACAATTTCTCAACCGTAAAGAATGTGTATCATCTTCACACACAGGGCATGCTTTTTCTCCCTTTGTACTATATCCCGACAAATTCCCGTAAGCCGGAAAGTCATTTATGGTGCAAAAAATCATGGCTCGTAGTAGGAAACGTTCCTTTCCGTACGCATCATATACTTCGACGCCTGGACTCCACAATTTCTGTAAGTCTTCAATTAACGGAGCTAAATACACATCAATATCATTACCCGGTTGTTTGGGACCTTGAATTAGCAATGACATCATAATGTACTTGCGTTTCATGCATAACCACGGTGGAAGATTGTAAATAGAAAGAAGAACTGGCCAAGTACTATGCCGGCTGCTCATGTTTCCGAATGGATTGATTCCATCTGAACTAAGCCCCAACCGAATATTTCTATTTTCCTTACCAAAATCTTCAAAAATTCGGTCGATATTCCTCCATTGAGGAGAATCAGCAACGTGTCTAATTTTCCCATCCATTTTACGCTCTTCGGCATGCCAACGCAACAACCTTGCATCTTTGGCATTTGCGAATAGTCGTTTCAATCTTGGTACGATAGGTAAATACCACAACATTTTAGCAGGAGGGCCATTGTTTCGTTTCACATTACTGTTCTCTTTCGTTTGGTTTCTCTTATATCTTGGCGTACCACATATACGACACTCATTTAGACCAGCATCTGCATTTCTATACAACATACAATCATTCGGGCATGAATGTATCCTTTCTATTTCTAATCCCATTGGACACATCAGTTTTTTCGCTTGATATAATGAAACTGGTAACTCGTTATCTTCTGGAAGCATTTCATGCAATACCTCTAATAAGCTTGTGAAACTTTTATCACTCCAACCGTTGCTTGCTTTTAAGTTAAATAGTCTTAATACAGCTGAAAGTTTGGAAAACTTTGCACACCCAACATACAATGGTTTTTCAGAGTCAACAAACAATTGTTCAAATTTCTCATAATGCTTATCAGCAATATCATCCTCCACATCGTGTAACATTTCATCAAAATTATCATATATGTCATTGTCTGATTCGTAACTTTCATTATTGTCAACAAAATCATGATCAATTGTGTAATTAAACTCATCAAAATCCTCTCCATGTCGTATCCAACAAGTATACCCTTGCATAAACCCGCGTAAGATTAGATGACCTTTAACTACATTAATATCACTGTATTTGGAAAAATTTGTACAATCTCGACAAGGACACCAAATTTTACTATCTCCACTTCTCATTCGATAATTCTCAGCAGCGTCTATAAATTCATCCAGTCCGGCCAAATATTCTTTTGTAGCACGTGGTATTTCATACATCCAGGTATTATGATCCATCTATAGATTCAAAATTAATTTATTAATTAAATGTATGCATGACATAACTATAAATCAAAAGGCCACAGATCGCCATCCTAACCCACTTTTTGAATACTTTGTCCCATATGTGAATGTGAATAACTGATCAGTTCCGGATGGGTGACCTATATGTATATGGACTTAATTATGGGCAAATTGCATGTAAATGTAACATATTTTTCATCATATTTATATTTTTGGTAATGTACTTTTAAAAATATTACATTTTAAGTATATCTCTAGGAATATGCGTTATTTTAATTAAAAAAAGTGTAATATATATAATCTAATAAAAAACAAGTATAATATATATACATATATTAATAGTAAAACGTGTAATATCGTTTTTCTAAAAATATGATCGTTTTTCAAAATAATTAAAAACTCATAAGTTTTTTTTATAAATTGATTTTAAATTTTATAATTTTAATAGAACATTACCTAAAATAAAAATTAGATCGTTATATTTTGATTTAATTCGTCCTAACCAATATAATAAATGCATGTTATTATAATTCTATTTACACGTACTTAAATTAATGTTAGAAAATTAAGAACCAAAAACATGTAAGTAACATAACAAAAAAGATACATCTTCCCAATTAATTACAGACAAAAAGTAAAAGTCAACAGAATATACCTTACAAAGAATTTGTACGGATCAACCAATGAAAAGTTCAACACATAAGCGCCTTTACGTAGGTCTTTTACTTGATTAAATGATACGTCCTACAAATATAGATGTATGATCAACAAAAAGAACATTAATGAAAAAACATATCAATGGTTTAATGATAAAATAATTCAAAATACATCTTCTTCAATAAATAAATACATATAATTAATAATTAATGAAATCAATTACATACCTTGAATGACTATATACCTTGATTCAGGGTCGATCTCCCTCCCTCAATATATATGAGTTAGCAAGAAGGACAAAAAATTAAAAGCAAATTAAAACAAAGTTATTAGATAAATGAAAAGGCGGTACACCTATAAATAATCAAGATGAAAGGTATTAGATGTCCCATATAATACCATATATATATATATATATATATATATATATATATATATATATATATTCTTTAAAAAAGAGAGATTATATTTCATACCATATATATATATATTAATATGTTTATAAAAAGGAATGTTTTGTTTGGCACGCAACTTATATATAATACGTATCATATATATTAATATATTTGTTTTATAATCATTTTAAATAAATTCATATATATATATATATATATATATATATATATATATATATATATATATATATATATATATATACTAGAAATGTACCCTCGTAATGCAGCAATTTCTGAAATCTAGAACTTGAACCCTCGATCATTATTCACTTTTTGTTAGTCTTTTTTTATTTTATTTTACGATTTTAAGAAACTTAGATTTAAAACAAAAATATATTTTAGTTTAGTTTAATTATGGTTTTTTATAAAAAAATAATAATAAAGTATTTTGTTACGGGTCAAAAAATATTTAATTTAAATGATAACTATATTTAAGATATTTTATATTTTTACACGGTTTTTGAAAAATACTGTGTAAAAAGACCCTTAGTCTTTTTACACCGATCTCCTTAAACCGTGTAAAAATATATACGTTTTTACACGGTTATTTTAAAAAAACCGTGTAAAATAATTGGGAGTCTTTTTATACGGATCCACTTCCAAAAGCGTGTAAAAATATATATGTTTTTTACACGGTTATTTTAAAAAACCGTGTAAGAATGTTTCGAGACATTTTCAAACGTTTTTCCTCAAATAACCGTGTAAAATGATTGTATATTTTTACACGGTTTTTGAAATGACCGTGTAAAAAGCTATTCAAAATTTTTTACACGCTTCTGTTACCAAAAAACCGTGTAAAAAAATCTTTAAAAACACACGGGTATATTTTTACACGTTTTTTTTTAAAACCGTGTAAAAATGGGCGTGTAAAAAGCCTATTTCTGTAGTAGTGATTGTTGGTGTTTATTTGAGGAGAAATGAGAGATAATATAGTATTTGTTTTATTTTTAGTCATTATATTAGGATTTTATTGATGCTGAAATGTATGTAACAATACTCTTTGAGTAAAAATCAGATACGCAGTCACACTTTTTATTTTGTTGATAAACAAATTCTGAAAATATATATGATGCTTTATTATTAATAATTTTTTCTAAAAGTATTAGGATAAAACCTTTTTTAAGAAACTAAAAGTATAGGAAATTAAATAGTGGTATATTCTTAATTAAAATCGTCGTTATTTTGTTTTAATTTCATTCAAATCTAGCATTGATTCAATGGTTTCGATCTTTTTATTATGCTTCTGGGCTGCATAGCTATACCATCTTTAATTGCACCGATCTCACGTCGTTTATCGATTGCACAAAGACGTTAAGAACACTTGTCGTTAAGGTAAATCTAGGGTAATTTGGTTTCAAGAGAAAATTAAGATCATAGGTTTAAACTCCATGACAGACAAATCTTTGAGGTGTAGAAAAGACGATGATAATATAAGTTGATACATAATTTGGCTCAAGAGCTACATATGCCATAAGTTGATACATAATTTGGATCAAGAACTATATATGCCTTTAAAATTAATTATAAAATGACTTTTTCCTCACAGTTCTTTGTGTAAAAATCGAATATACAGTTACAAAAAAATTATATTTTGTTAAAACAGATTCAGGAAAAATATGAAAACATGTTTTATTATTAATTAGGTTAACGTTTTAAAAGTTTAATTATAAAACCAAAAAACATTCTAGAAAAAAACTAAAATGTCGATCAAATTAATTAAACAGTAATGCATCCTAAAAATCGTCTTTATATGTTTTAGTTTCACTAAAATCTAGCATTGTAATCGTTGGTTTCTTTTACTTAGCTTCTCGGATACTTAATTTTACCATTTCACCCTGTTTAATGATTGCACAAGAACGTTAAGAACATTCGCCGTTAAGATAAATCTCGGGTTTGCTTTCACAAAAATATTAAGATGCTAGGTTTCAACTACATGACAAAAAAATCTTTGAGGTGTAGAAAAGACGATGATGATAAGTTGATACATAATTTGGCTCAAGAACTATATATGCCATAAGTTAATACATAACTTGGATCAAGAACTATATATGCCTTTAAAATTAATTATAAAATGACTTATTCCTCACAATTCTTTGTGTAAAAATCGAATATACAGTTATAAAAAGATTTGTATTTTGTTAAAACGGATTTTCGAAAAATATGAAAACATGTTTTATTATTAATTAATTAGTTTTTTAAAGTTTAAAAATAAAACCGAAAAACAGAAAGAAACTAAAATGTCGAAAATCAAACAGTAATGCATCCATAAAATCATCGTTATGTGTTTTAGTTTCACTGAAATCTTGCATTGTAATAATTGATTTCTTTTACTTAGCTTCTCATATACTTAATTTTACTTAGCTTCTCGTATGGAGAAGAGTTCAAGGTTGGTGGCAACACCCGTTTTCTACATACTCATCTCTAGATGCGGCTCTCGAAGGTTTAGGTGAGGCTCGAGGATCTTCTTTGAAACAAAGCTGTCTCGAAGCAATTTTGTTTACGGTTTGTTACTCGCTTTGGAGTTTCCGAAATAAGATCGTGTTTGAACGAACGGCTCAGAACAGGGGAGATGTGTTTTTGATGCCATTATTGATAATTCGTTTAGATGGTTGGTGTTGAGAAACAAGAAGAGTGTCAAAAATATTAATGTTTGGAGAGTCTCTCCCTTTAGTTGTTTCGGATCCTTGTAATTGTTCGCTAGTCTCTTGCTAGCTTTTTTTAATGCATTGCCGTTTCCAAAAAAAAATATACTTAATTTTACCATTTCTAATTACAGTCCCACCCTGTTTATTGATTGCACAAGAACGTTAAGAAATTTGCCGTTAAGATAAATCTCGAGTTCGTTTTCGCAAAAACATTAAGATCCTAGGTTTCAACTTCATGACATAGAAATCTTTATATGCCTTTGAAATTAAGTGAATTTTTTCATAAATTCAAAACTTGTATTTATTTTTAAACCAAAGAGAACATATGGGTGATCATAACATGTAACATCCAATGAGAAACCCTAAATATCACATCCAAGAGAAACCCTAAATATCACATCCAAAAAGCCTAATTCCAAGAGTTGGCCGTTGGATTGATGGCTCACCACCACCACCACCACCACCACCACCACCGCTACCACCGCCACCGCTGCTACTCGTGCCACCGTTAATGTTAGCTCTCAATGCCGCCATCAATTCCTGTTCTGTAGACGAAATGTCCGTACCGAACAACCGGAGACCAACCTCAGACGATGGTGGAGCTGGTGGTGAACCACCATCGGAACAACCTGCCGCCGCCCAACAACCACCGTGATCTTCTTCTTTGTAACTACTTATATCGACTCCAAACAACCGGAAATCAGAACTTGGTTGTTGTTGTTCCACCGGCGGTTCGAATTCACCACCATCATCATAACTATATTTAACCCTCTTCCTTAATGGCTCTCCTTCTTCATCATCATCATCATCACCATCATCTCCACCGGAAACCATCCAACTACTATCACCACCAACACCAATCGCAGCCACATTAGGGTTTTCCTCACCACCCGCGTTCATTTCCACTTGAACCTGTTTAAAAAAAACTTGTTTCTGATCCTCAGCAATTTCATCATCAGAATCAATCTTATTATCCTCCATATTCAGATCAAAAGCAAAGCCATCGGAGGTGTCTCCACCACCACCACCACCACCACCACCACCACCACCAATCATCGGTGAAGTTTCAATGCCAGCAACACCACCATCAATCATCGGTGCAGTTTCAGTGACAGCGATACCACCAAAACCACCACCACCACCACCAACAACCGTCGGTGAAGTTTCAGTGACAGAAACACAACCACCACCTACAATTATCGGTGCAGTTTCAATGACAGCAACACCACTACCACCATCAACAATCATCGGTGTAGTTTCAGTGACAGCAACACCACCAAAACCACCATCAACAATCGCCGGTGCAGTTTCAATGCAAGCAACACCACCACCAATAACCGGCGCAGTTTCAATTCCAGCAGCACAACCACCACCACCAATTATCGGTGCCGTTTCAGTGGCAACAACACCACCATCACTGCCACCAACAATGATCGGTGAAGTTTCAACAACAACATCATCATCCGGTGAGCTCTTTTCTACACTACCAGAACCATCTCCGCCATGACCATCCGTCGCACTTCCATCTTTGCTACCACCATCAGCTTCCACCACAATCGTCGTCGTTTTACCACCGTCTTCAACTACGTCTCCGCCGCTGCTATACCATCCAAAAAAAAAAAAAAAAAAATTAGATACATGCACCATCAAGATTAAAAAATAATGAAAACCCAGATGATAAATTGCAAGAAAATTAAAATAATCCCTAATCTTGATCAATTCAAATCTTATAAAAAAAAACCTAAAACACACACAAAATCACAAACCTGTGGTACTCAAGTTGCGACTGAGATAGATTACATTCAATTTGTTTCATTTCTTCATCAACTTGATTCAATTTGCTGGGAGATTGTATCGGATTGATCTGGGTTCCTTCTGATTCATTCTCAGACATTTTTTCCACCATTTTCAAGCAAGAAAATCTTGGAGATCAGATCGAGATAAGAGAGTAAAGTTGTGAAATCTGTGAAGATGAACGTGTTTGTTGCTTGTATATATAATGTAAGAAATGTGAAATATGTCAAACGGTCAAATCTTTTTTTCTTTTTTCCTCTTACAAACGAAAATTCAAAATAATTTCAATAGTAATCTTGGCGGGGATGAATATGTATTATGTTCTTCTTACCCAAAGAAATGTAATAATTTTTATTTCAAAATATCTAATATAATAAATACTTTTTTTTCTTTTTTGGAAAAAAATTAAATTTGAAATCATCTCTGTCTATATTTTCTAATTTAGTTTATACCAAAATAAGTGTCTAATTCAAAAGTAAAATGTCCATATTCCAATTTTACCTTTCAAATGTGATGAAAAATTTAGGTGGCGTTTGTTTTTAAATTGTGTTGAAGTCTGAAGTCTGATTTCATTTCTTATTTTTAAGTGATGGTGCTGGAGTCTGAAATCTGAATAAAAAAGACATTTTTGTAAGCTAAAAACGTCTGAATATATACTATTATCTATTTTATCCTGAAAATGTGATATTATCGAATTTAATTAAATTATACTACTAAAATTATCGTATTTACAAATACTTAGGTTTGAAACCATAAATTGCATCAAAACAAGCACAAATGTTTGTATCATTTGCACATTATTCGTCAACACATTATTCGACTGATCAATCGGCAATGCCATTCTCAGAACTTGAAATCATCCATCGACCGACTTCTAAGCAAGTCCTTGATCTTACGAGTCCCATTCACACACCTTTCCTAGGTGTACAAATTGATGTTCTTGTATTCTAGTCTACATCCTCACATATCTCATCCCAAATCCATTTCAAATCCAACAGAAGCAAAAATCGAACAGAAAAGAAATCGAACAGAAACCCATTTCAAATCCAACAGAGATGAACACAACAAAAACCCATTTCAAATCTATTTCAAATCCAACAGAGATGAAATCGAGCAGAAACCCATTTCAAATCTAACAGAAGCAAAAATCGAATTAAGAATTACGAACACAACAAAAATCGAATTAAGAACACAACAAAAATCGAATGAAGAACGGAGATGAAGATCGACCGACTTGCAGAAACATATGGAGATTAAGAACACAACAGAAAATCGAGTGGAGATACCGATTTGGAGATGAAGATCGATCGACTTGCAGAAACATATGGAGATTAAGATTACAACAGAAAATCGAGTAGAGATACCGATTTGGAGATGGAGATCGATCGACTTGTAGATGAAAATCGATTTGAGTCCGATTTGGAGTCGCCAGATTTGGAGTCGTACGATTTGGAGAGGACTTGGGGAGGAGGCTGCTTAGAATAAGTGGAAAAAAGTGTTGAGGTAATCACTTTTTCGGTAAGTGGAAAAAAAGTGATAAGAGGATCTGAATTAGTGGAGAAAACAAGCAATCTTTATTTAGGAAGGTCTGACCGAATAAGTGATAATATGTAAATAAGTGCTGAATTTAAAAAAAAACAAACACCCCTTATCCTCTTCATAACCACTCATCACTTATTCGGTAAGAAGTTTATCAATTCAAATTGTTTTTTGTTTTCTTTTCCGGAGCTCTTATCACTTACTTTCCTCTTATTTTATAAGAAGTAACTTACACTTTTGGTCCCTATGGTTGCCACCCATTTAATCATTCTTTTGAACTAATTACAGTTTTGTTGAATGTGGTTGTCATTTTGCTTCACTTTTGGACCCTCAAACTAACTTGTGTTAAAAAGGTCTGTTAACTTGTAACATCCAGAAATTTAATTAAGTCTTAAGTATAATTGTTCCGTTTAACGCTCAAATTTGTCTTATCTGGTTTAATTTTACTCTTAACCGTAGAATGAATTCCATGGGCCACTTCAATCTGTTAAACGAGACTTTTCGGTCGCGAAATCGAGTGGTCAAACACCCCCGGAGACATTGCCGACGACAATGACACATGTCAAAGTCACGGGGGCAAAGTCGCGGGATGCTCGTGAGCCTCGGTACGTCCCACGCGAGAGTTACATGCGATTGTGCCCTTGGGCACTCTTGCTAGTCACAATCGCGGGGATTGTACCGCAAGTTGTGTGGGTTCGACGACTATGCCCTGGAGATAATGACCAGGGCAATGTCGCGGGGCACTATCGCCCGCATGGTCCAACCCGTTTAAAACTCAGCCCTGCGATCATTTCACTTGGCATTTCATAAAAATCAGATCTAGGGTTTGTTGGAGTCTATATTTGGGGGGATTTCTTCTCATTCCTACACTCTCTCTTCCATAAATGCTCTAGTGGTTAGTAAATGCATTAAATCTTCATCTCTACCATCTCTAGAGTGCTTTAAGAGTCAACATTCCGGTTTGGGAGCTTCAAAGTTACATTCTCATTCACTTCTACTAACTTTTCTAGGTTTTTGTCTAAAAACCTAGATTGTGAGTATTCTAACCCTTTTTACAAATGAGATACATGTATTTACTTGCATATTTGTTATTATTTCCATCAAATGAAAACTAGGGTTTTTTCATATTTTGTTATTTGACTCTATGAAACTTGGGGTGTGGAATGGGAACTTGAATAATAGAAAGTTATTGATGTTGGTGGTATGAGCAAGTAAAAGAGAGTGTTCTATTGATGAAACTTTATGGTATGGCTATTTTATGTGTTGGGATATATTTCTCACCTTATGTGTTCAATTCTATGTTTAATCATATTATATGCTTGAGCAAGGTAGAATTGAAATCATAGTTCCTGGCATATAATTAATTGGAGGTAAAGATTTGGGGAAATGTTTTGCATTGGTGTTGAATATGCATTGTAAGAGTTAAAACACTCTTTAGACATACGCGAGAGGTATGGATGAACCAAGTCAAATGATCATTAGGAGGACATAGTCTTGGACGCCACCGTGTTGGTATGTGTCTAGACCCCCGCCATTTGGGGCAATGTCGTCGTTGTACCCCTGCATGTGTCGGGCCTTGAGGTGTGGCTATTGGAGCTTAACACTAGGGTATCTCGTCTCTTGGGTGGAATTTGTTTGGTCAGAACTAGGGTATCTCGTTGTACCCCCATTGATTTCTATTATAGAACCCATCTTTGCCATTTAAGTGTCGGAACTGTTGCATGCATTCAATTACTGCCATATTACTCACTAGGCTTGCCTAACACTTGCTTGCTATATATGTGTATCTCAGATTCTAGCGTCGCCGTTGCCAAGAAGACTTAATTGGGTCTGTGTGAGCTTGGGGAGATTAAAGGATCATTTTTGGGAAGACCGACATTGGATTATAGACGACACCCTTTTTGTAATCTTGTTTCCGTTGAGGAATTAGATTAGGCGGTTGTTGTTTTATTTTCCCTTATAATTTCAAACTGTAATTAAACAGGTATCTTAATTTTCCCATTTTTGTATGGCTCATGCTTTGGCATTTATATATCACTTTTTCAGTTTCCGGAAAAAAATTTGTTAGCCCGTTTTTTGGGTGTTAAAAGTTGGTATCAGAGCTTTAGTTTAAGCAAACTAGGTATCGACCTTAGCATGCCTAGACTTAGACTGTAAGTGATTTTGATGAGACTCTCACCTATGGGTAGAATCTTAAGTGGGGAGAGTGTTAGGATTTACGGAATTACACAGATTAAGAGTTGTAATTGTGGTAACAAGAATTCTTGTGTATGATCTGTTCATAATTTGACTTAGCTACTGCTATTATGAATGCATTATTACGTGAGTAGGCTTGCAAATGCCATTGTTATGATAATTGAAATGTGTTTTAGTACGTACAATGAGTTAAACTCACTTAGTCTTTTCTCAACCTCTTTCTCATACCTGTATGGCAAATAACCATGGTAAACACTCGTAGCAGACTCCCAGACCTACAAGCGGGTCATGTGGAAGTGGAATCTACTCCCGACCAACCTCCCTTGGTCGAGACTTCAGTGGGACCTCCCATACCCACTATCTTGGGCGGGGGACCCGAACGTGTCCCACGAGTGAACGCGGCCAATAATACTCCAATCATCAAGGAGGTAACGATAGAAACGAGAATCAGGGATAGCATGATGCAAGCCATGAACTCGGTCATAGCCCAGTAGCAAGAGTTCTTTATGAAGCTACTGGAGGATCGAGATGCTAGTCACCGTCAACCCGAGATAATGTCGGAGAACATCGTGAATGGGTCGGGTGGTGGACCGACCACCGTGGGAACGGAAGAACATGCTACTGTTAGAGAGAAGCGAAGGGAATCCGGGTGCACTTACAAGACTTTTCTGGGGTGCAACCCAAAGGAGTTTTCGGGTTCCTCAGATCCGATCGCTTGCATGTATTGGCTAAAGGAAGTAGAAATGGTCTTTGAATCTAGCGAGTGCGACGATTCACAATGAGTCAAATTTGCCTCTCAACTACTCAGGGGGAGATCCTGATTTGGTAGAATCTCACCCGCTCTGTCCTTACTGCCGAAGTTCTCGCCAAGTTAACTTGGCCGGTTTTCAATCAAAAGATTTTGGACAAGTATTGCAGTGAAAGGTCATTGGACAAGATAGAAGAAGAGTTCAGAAACTTGAAGAAAGGGGCCTTGTCCGTCACCGACTACTCCAAGCTCTTTTTGAAGAAACTAAATTTAGTGGGGCATCTGGCTCCCGATGAGAGATCGAAAATAAAGGCTTATCAGCGTGGGTTACCGACCGAGATGAGGACGGCCATGAGAAACGCAAGAGGGTCGACGTTACAAGAAGTTATTGAAGAATCTTTGCTCGAGGAAGACGACATGATTGCGGGAAAAGAGGAGAAGGGATTGGTTGGAGAAAAGAGAAAGTGGGAGAGGTCATCCGGACCGAATCGTCAATTCAAACTGGAGTTCGGGGGAAAGGGAAGCGACCCCCGCCGGGAAGTGAGGTGGTGTCACCGGTGTAAGAGCAAACACAGTGGGCCATGCAGTCAAAGGACTTATTCTGCCCCCCCCCCCCCCGAGTGTGCCAAATGTGGAAAGAGAGATCACATGACCCGCGACTGTACTGTCCGGGGACTCGTTTTCTACGAATGTCGAGAGTCAGGGCACATGAAGAGAGAATATCCAAAATTGGTTGGAAGTAACCGCAATCCCACTAGCGGTCCAACCCCAAAGAAAGAGAATCCGCTGAGGGTACCAAGTCGAGCCTTCCAAATGACCGTCGAGGAGGCAAGAGAGACTGTCGATGTAGTATCGGGTACGTTTCTTGTAAATTCCTTGTCTGCTCATGTTTTATTCGACTCGGGTGCAAACCGATCCTTGGTGTCAAATTCATTTTCCCGTTAGTGTCGTTCCCGATGCCTTAGTGGTAGAAGTAGCCAACGAGGATCATGTGTTGATTCAGGATTATTACCATGACTGTGTTATAGAGATAGATGGAATCCCTTTCAAGTTAAACCTTTTGCCAATGTCCATTGAAGGTTTCGACGTAGTGATAGGCATGGATTGGTTGACCGAAAACCGCGCTGACATTATTTGTTGCAAGAAGATGATTAGGGTACCAGTGCCGAATGGTATGCTCACAATTTATGGAGAGAAAAGGACGGGATCCACTCCCGTGATTTCCTACTTAAAGGCCCACAAGCACTTAGCTAAAGGATGTTCATCGTATTTAGCTTACACCGTGGATGCAAAGTTGGAAAAGAAGTCGGTGGAGGATGTAAGAATCATTCAATATTTTCCGGATGTCTTCCCGGAAGACCTACCCGGTTTGCCGCCAGAACGCCAGGTGAAGTTTCAGATTGACCTCACCCCGGGAGCGTCTCTGATAGCCCGTGCTCCCTACCGTTTAGCGCCGATGGAAATGCAAGAGATGATGACTCAACTGCAAGAGTTGTTAGAGAAGGGCTTCATCCGACCGAGCTCGTCTCCTTGGGGAGCCCCAGTTTTGTTCGCGAAGAAGAAAGACGGGTCTATGCGAATGTGTATAGACTATCGGGAATTGAATATAGTCACGGTGAAGAACAAGTACCCTTTACCCCGAATCGACGACCTCTTTGACCAACTTCAAGGTGCGGGGTGTTTCTACAAGATCGACCTTCGGTCCGGATACCACCAGGTGAGGGTGAAGAAAGAGGATATTCCAAAGACGGCATTTTGAACGAGGTACGGTCATTACGAGTTTTTGGTGATGCCTTTCGGTTTGACCAATGCTCCGACCGTATTCATAGATTTGATAAACCGCGTGTGCCGCCATTTCTTGGACAAATCCGTAATTGTCTTCATCGACGATATATTGATCTACTCGAAGGATGAGGCCGAGCATGAGGGGCATCTAAGAGAGGCGTTGGAAGTCCTTCGAAGAGAGAAGTTATTCAGAAAGTTCTCGAAATGCGAGTTTTGGCTTCAAGAAGTACAATTCTTGGGCCACTTGGTGTCCAAGGATGGAGTAAAGGTGGACCCGGCAAAGGTCGAGGCAATGATGAGTTGGGCACCGCCAAAGAGTCCAACAGAGATCAGAAGCTTCTTGGGATTGGTAGGTTATTACAGAAGATTTATCCAAGATTTCTCAAAGATTGCTTCACCACTTACGGCGTTGACAAGAAAGAATGTCAAGTTCCTTTGGACGGATGCTCAGGAACAAGTTTTCCGTACTCTCAAGAAGAAGTTATGTGAAGCGCCGATTCTATCCCTACCCCAGGGATCGGACGACTTTGTTGTGTATAGCGATGCCTCCAAGATGGGCTTTGGTTGTGTACTCATGCAAAGAGGGAAGGTAATTGCCTACGCATCGCGTCAATTGAAAGATCATGAGAAGAACTACCCGACTCATGACATGGAGTTAGCGGCGGTGGTTTTCGCGTTGAAGTTGTGGCGTCACTATCTGTATGGAACCAAATGTACTCTCTTTACCGATCACAAAAGTTTGAAGTATATTTTTGAGCAAAAGGAACTCAACATGCGCCAACGAAGATGGCTCGAACTACTCAAAGACTATGCCTGTGAGTTGCAGTACCATCCGGGTAAGGCCAACGTGGTGGCGGATGCCTTAAGTCGACGGAGTCATGATAGCGGAACCGTTTTGTCACTTAACAGAATTAACGTTGTATCAAGCCTAGTCGAGGACATCAAGAGGTGTCAGACCGAAGCACTTCGGGAAGAGAACCTTTAGGCTCAAATAACGGTGAAGCAACGAGATCTATTGACGGAAGATGGTCGCGACTTGAGGTTATTCCAAGGCTGAGTATGGGTACCAAAGTTAGGAGGAAACCGAGAACTCCTCCTAGAAGAAGATCATAAATCCAAGTATTCCATACACCTTGGTAGCACGAAGATGTATAGAGACCTCAAGTTGAACTATTGGTGGCCGGTGATGAAACTCGACGTGGCCAACTATGTGGAGAAATGTGTCACATGCTTACAAGTGAAGGCGGAACACGAAAGACCATACGGTAGTCTGCAACCCTTATCAATTCCTGAATGGAAGTGGGAACACATCACGATGGATTTCGTCACCAAACTACCGAAAACTTTGAAGGGCCACAACACGATTTGGGTGGTAGTGGACCGACTCATCAAGAGCGCGCACTTCTTGGCGATGCGAGAAACATTGCCCATGGACAAATTAGCTAAGTTGTACATTGATGAGATTGTGTCAAGGCACGAAGTTCCGCTATCTATCGTGTCGGATCGAGATAGCCGGTTCACTTCGAAATTTTGGGACGGTTTACAAAAGGACTTGGGCACAAAGGTCAAATTGAACACGGCCTACCATCCTCAGACGGACGGACAAAGTGAGAGGACCATTCAAACTCTCGAGGACATGCTGAGATCGTGCGTCATCGATTTCGGGGGAAATTGGGACTCGCACCTACCACTAGTAGAATTCGCTTATAATAATAGCTACCATTCGAGCATCGGAATGGCTCCATTTGAAGCTCTTTACGACCGGAAATGTAGGACCCCGACTTGTTGGCTCTAGGCGGGGGAAAAGCAATTCGCCGGACCGGAAATCGTTCAACAGACCGCGGATAAAGTGAAAGACATCCGAGAGCGGTTAAAAGCGGCCCAAGACCGGCAAAAAGCTATGCAGACAAGAAGAGGAGGTCGGTCAAGTTCCAAGTAGGTGATCGGGTGATGTTGAAGGTGTCACCGTGGAAAGGGATAATCCGTTTTGGAAGACGCGGAAAACCTAGCCCCCGTTTCCTTGGACCTTTTGTGGTCTTAGAGAAGGTTGGACCTCAAGCGTACCGATTGGATCTACCACCGGAAATGGACGGTATACACCCTACCTTCCATGTTTGTTACCTCCGTAAGTGTCTAGCCGAGGAAGAAAGCGTCATCCCTTTGTCAGAAATTCGGGTGGATAGTGGAAACCGGTGTGTAGAAGAACCAGAAGCAATATTAGAATCCAAGACAAAGAGGCTTCGTCATAAGGAGGTAACAATAGTCAAGGTTTAATGGAAGCATCATCGTAGTTCCAACGTTACTTGGGAAGCGGAGGAGGACATGCGACAGCGTTATCCTCACTTATTTTCGTAGAATGGGATTTCGGGGACGAAATCCTAATTAAGGTGGGGGGAATTGTGTGACACTCTAAAAATATGCGGAAAATAAAATTCGAAAATTCGGCAATATAACGTTTGAAAATGGGATAATTCCATCACCCTAAAATAAGGGATAATTTAAACCTGTGAAAATAGGGTAAATCATTTCAAAACCCAAGAGTATCATCCCAAACGGGGTATAGTGTATGGTAATTACAACCCAATACATGAAGCATACGACGACAACCTACTAATCTACAATAAGAAACTAGATTATGGTCGAGTGTCGCTATACTTCCAAAATGTGTATCTTCAAAATAATTTGTATGTTGGTCACTACGTATCTTCCAAAAAGACCACTCACGACACCAAGGTCGTTCTCTCAATCCCGATGCGCCCCATCGCTAGGATAGTCTGTCAGACATGACAATAAGAACAAGCGTTAGGCTAAAGCCTAGTGAGGATAAATCAAACAAAGATTAAATAACTAAACCCATTCGAAGACTCGCGGAGTATATATCCATAAGCTAAAATCAACAAACCAAATAAACCATTAGTGATTAGATACAATACAAAAAAAACACCAATCACATATTGAGCTCAACTCCTCTAAGTCTATTGCTCGAAAACATCAAGTCAACTCCTCTAGGTCTATTCTTGAGAGTTCCAAAACGGGGAACTCTAGCATAAGGGAATTACATCTTACTGCCCATGAGACGTTATCCGACCGTATAGGTCCACACCTTACTTATCATGGTGACCCGATGCCTATTACGTGCTAAGTGATGAATCCCAATGTCCAAAGTGGGGACATCGGAACACCGTGCCTATGGATCCATTGCACTAAAACTAAATACCAACAACTAGCATGTACAATGTTCATATAAAACGCATGTATATAAAATCATGTACAAAGGATTACCGACATATAAAACTTAGCACCCATTATCCAATGAGTTTTAAATAATAATAACCCATCCTTATGACATAATATTATGTTCTACATATAAACCCAAAATTAGGGTTACTT
Source organism: Arctium lappa (assembly GCA_023525745.1). Taxonomy (NCBI): domain Eukaryota; kingdom Viridiplantae; phylum Streptophyta; class Magnoliopsida; order Asterales; family Asteraceae; genus Arctium; species Arctium lappa. The sequence continues at coordinate 51,903,241 of CM042063.1, forward strand.
CACCCAATACTTGTTTTTCTCCCAAAGAACCCAACACTTTCCTTGGATGCACCAACACTCAAGAAGTCCAAAGTTGTATATCAAATGAGTGAATAACAAAGTAACCTTTCTTTTAAACTTGAAATACTCTTCTCACCTTTTGCACTTGAGTTAGTAAAACCCTAATATTTCCAAAATCCACATTTAAAATCATGAAAGATCAAAATGCAATAGATATACACTCATATTAAAGTTAGGAGGAGAGAAATGAACTCACATTGAAAGGATTATACAAAACCCTAAATGTAGATATTTTAGAAGAAGGAAGAAGAACCCTTGAACTTGAAGCACCAAGCCCTAAATCACAACTACCACCTAGAATCAAAACCGAAAACCATAAATAAACATCCCTTCCAAGAAGCATTAAATGAGGGGAGGTGAAAACCCTACCTTCTGCTCTTCAAAAATCGCCCACAAAGATCTTTCAACAAAACTAAATGAGCTAAAATCAGGTTGGTGAGCATTTAAGGGCCTGAAGCTCGCCGGCGACATTGCCCTGCGACTATGACATTGTCATAGTCGCTTGGTCACAATCGCCCGTGCCCAAGGAGTCTCGGTACCATCCTGGCGACAATGCCACACGACATTGACACATGTCATAGTCGCTGGTCATAGTCGCCGTCCTCACCCCACCTACGATACGTCCCTCGTGACCTTGCCCCGCGATAATGACCTTTGTCATAGTCGCGGGCATTGTCGCCCAGACTTGCCAAAGTCCGTTTTTCACCCCAAAACAAACCTGTAAACGCATGCCCCTTTCCCTAGATTCGAAAACAACATTTAAGATCAAACTAGCGACGTACCGGAATTGCAGGTGTTACAGATTGTTACATCCAGAAATTTAATTAAGTAAGTCTTAAGTCTAACTGTTCCGTTTATCGCTCAAATTTGTCTTATCTTGTTTAATTTTACTCTTAACCGTAGAATGGATTCCATGGGTCACTTCAATCTGTTAAACGAGACTTTTTGGTTGCAAAATCGAGTGGTCAGACACCCCCGACGACATTGCTGAGTCGCCTCGGTACGTCCCGCGCGAGAGTGATATGTGATTGTGCCCTTGGGCACTCTCGCCGGTCACAATCGCGGGGATTGTACCGCAAGTTGTGTGGGTTCGACGACTATGCCCTGACGATAATGACCAGGGCAATGTCGCGGGGCACTATCGCCTGCGTGGTCCAGCTCGTTTAAAACTCAACCCTACGATCATTTCACTTGGAATTTCATAAAAATCAGATCTAGGGTTTGTTGGAGTCTCTATTTGGGGGGATTTCTTCTCATTCCTACACTCTCTCTTCCATAAATGCTCTAGTGGTTAGTAAATGCATTAAATATTCATCTCTATCATCTCTAGAGTGCTTTAAGAGTCAACATTCCAGTTTGGGAGCTTCAAAGTTACATTCTCATTCACTTCTACTAACTTTTCTAGGTTTTTGGCTAAAAACCTAGATTATGAGTATTCTAACCCTTTTTACAAATGAGATACATGTATTTACTCGCATATTTGTTATTATTTCCATCAAATGAAAACTAGGGTTTCTTCATATTTTGTTATTTGACTCTATGAAGGGGTGTGGAATGGGAACTTGAATAATAGAAATATATTGATGTTGGTGGTATGAGCAAGTAAAAGAGAGTGTTCTATTGATGAAACTTTATGGTATGGCTATTTTATGTGTTGGGATATATTTCTCACCTTATGTGTTTAATTCTATGTTTAATCATATATGCTTGAGCAAGGTAGAATTGAAATCATAGTTCCTAGCATATAATTAATTGGAGGTAAAGATTTGGGGAAATGTTTTTCATTGGTGTTGCATATGCATTGTAAGAGTTAAAACACTCTTTGGACATACGCGAGAGGTATGGATGAACCAAGTCAAATAGTCACTAGGAGGACATAGTCTTGGACGCCACCGTGTTGGTATGTGCCTAGACCCCCACCATTTGGGTCAATGTCGTCGTTGTACCCCCAAGTGTGTCGGGCCTTGAGGTGTGGCTATTGGAGCTTAACACTAGGGTATCTCGTCTCTTGGGTGGAATTTGTTTGGTGTTATGGGTCTCCCCCATTGATTTCTATTATGGAACCCATCTTTGACATTTAAGTCTCGGAACTGTTGCATGCATTCAATTACTGCCATATTACTCACTAGGCTTTTTGGCCTAACACTTGCTTGCTATATATGTGTATCTCAGGTTCTAGCGTCGCCGTTGCCAAGAAGACTTAATTGGGTATGTGTGAGCTTGGGGAGATTAAAGGATCATTTTTGGGAAGACCGGCATTGGATTATAGACGACACCCTTTTTGTAATCTTGTTTCCGTTGAGGAATTAGATTAGGCGTGTAACGCCTCAAAAATCAGAGTAAATTAAAACCTGGAAATCTGACAATATGACGTAAGCAATTCCATTAACTTCCCATAAATGGGATCAGTCCTTAAGACTATACAATCCTATACAAGGATTTCATCAAAAGAATGGGACTTAATAATGCCCAGTAACAATACTAATCAACTCCAAAAACCTCGAGACTCAAGACTCGTCTCTCCAAAAACCTCGGCACTCACCGCTAATGGAAACCTGATATACACATCATTTGAGAAAAAGTGTCAGACTATAAAGCCTGGTGAGAACATACAGTTTATAAAGCTCGAAGATATAAACATCAGTATCATACAAAATCTTTTCATAAAGGTTTAATTCGTAAAGATAACATTTCGCCACAACCGGGCCTCTTCGGTCCAAAACTCTTTAACGGTGATAAAAGGACCATTTTACCAAGGATAGTGGTGTAACACAAAGTAGACCACAAATCCGAGTTACGAGCTAAACCAATTGGAATCCGCGGATACGAATCACAAAGTTCGTGCTTCAACGTGAGATCAAGCCCCAAGCGCAAAACCAAGGTATACTCCTTCGCTAGGATCACCATGAACCATGGCTAGTATCCGGCCTCACATAACCGTACCAAGTTGCCCCCGAGGAACATGTGATCCATAGCTACAAATTTGGGGAATGTAACATCCCAACAAAACAGTCTACTCCAAAACCTAGGGATTCACTAGTAATGGTAAGGACTCGTCACAACAACGTATGTGACCAACCATAAATAAACATATGGTTACAAACACATTTTTATAAACAAAATGCTATTCCCAGTTCAACTTCTGGTAAGAATGAAAATCATTTAAAAGAAGTTCCTTTGAATATTTCTTTCGCATAAACGCACAGGTAAAACATCATTTTACTTTTAAAATAAGATAAGATCAAAAAGGTAACTTTTGATATGTATACAGTTTAAAATGATAGTAGGAACTCACCTCTGTTTCCTTCTTCTTAACGAGCGCTACCTATGATAACACCGAAATAATCGGTAAGTCGAAATACAGATAAAACTCTCGTTACTTGAATAGGACTCAAAGACACAGAAGCTAACAACTTAACAGAACCTAAACTGGTCAAAGGACCACACCGGTCGAACAACTACCCCGGTCGAACGACCCCCGGTCGAGCACAACCATACGGTCGAACTATCTCAGGTCGAAGGGCACCGGTCGAAGGACACCGGTCGAAGGACACCGGTCGAACGACACACTGGTCGAACGACCCACCGGTCGAACGACCCATCGGTCCTTGCTCATCTGGTCGTCTTGTTCATCAAGAACAACTCGACGCAGACCCAGATCCAAAATGAGAAATACACAGATCTCAAAATGGAACGGTTTAAAACCTTCACAACGAGATTCTACGCGGCTAAAAGCATTCAGATCAAAGCATTAAGCTAGATTCGTACCTCGATTGTCCGAATCAGTCGATCACTTTTCACTGCTCTTTCTCCTTCTCTTCTTTCTCTCTGGCTTCTTTGATATGAGATCAGATCAAATGAGATATCAGAAATATCTCAGATTTGATTTCTATATATATAACCCAAGTTACACTTTGCCCCCCTTGAACTTTGGGTAAAGGTCAACTTCTCACCCAATCCCAAAATTCAGGGTGTTACAAGGCGATTGTTGTTTTATTTTCCCTTATAATTTCAAACTGTAATTAAACAGGTATCTTAATTTTCCCATTTTTGTATGGCTCATGTTTTGGCATTTATATACCACTTTTCCAGTTTCCGGAAAAAAAATTGTTAGCCCATTTTTAGGGTGTTACATAACTATAGGGGTAGTTTTGTCTTTCCTGTATTTCTTACATTATTTTCTTTTTTTTCTCCTTGTTAAAATGAAACCCTACCTCTAACCCCCTGTCCTTTCAGTTCCCACCCCAACCACATCCCGAGCACACCCCAGACAACCCACCCCCTCCACATCTCGTCTTCTCCGATTAGGTAATCCATAATCTAGTCACCAACAACAACATCAAAACTTAATTCAAATGGAGCCAGGGATTACTTGTTATCCGATCGAGAAATTGGGGATTTTGTCAAAAGTTGGGAACCATGGCTTCTCAGCTTGCTAGAAATGTTCTATCGGATTGGAATTATGTCCAATTTTTGGATATCGACTTACTCTCATCAAACACTCCAAATGTTTCAACATCGAAACCCAAGGCAAAACTTTAAATCAAAACCCCAAATTGGAGGTGTAGTGTGTGTGCGAATCAGTGATGAAGTTGGGTGGTGTAGGTAGGTCAAAGATTGAGAAGAGGGTGGTGGTGAGTGTTGGCCATATTTGAAAGAAAGATGAAGGAGACAGGTATAGAAGTCGTCGGCTAGACTTAATTAAGGGAGCTGAAGTTCACTGGCAGGGGAGGGGGTAAACTTTTTTTATACCGATAATGAACCGATATCATGAACAAAGAAAATTCATTGGAGAGAAAACCATAGTCTTCAAACTAAGTTGTTGAACGAACGAAGAACCCATATCTTCGTATCAGATCCATATCGAGGCAGGCAAGACGATATGTGGCCTCTATGACCATCAAAGTGTTGAAAATGGACAGTGTACGTGCTTGGGACGGGGAGTGGTGGCCTGGTTCCTAAGGAGATGGAGCACAGAGAAAGGGTGAGGGTAGGGGAGTCGCAAGGAAGTCACCGGAAATGGTGGCCTAGTTTCGAAGGTAAGGAAGTCTAGAGAAGGGGGTGGAGGAGTTTCAATCTGTAAATTGTGTCTAATATATATATATATATATATATATATATTATTAATAATAATAATATATTTATTTCCTTTTTTTTAATTTAAAAATAAAGAAAGACACGAAAGACTTAAATACCTCTGGAGTTAACAGACATTTTTAACATAAGTTAGTCTAACTGTCTAAGGGACCAAAAATGAAGCAAAATGGCAACCACATTGACCAAAACTGTAATTAGTTCAAAAGAGAGACTAGAGTTGATAGTGGGTGAAATCAACGGGGACAAAAAGTGTAATTTACTCTTTTAAAAGTGATAAACTAACCCTCATTTACTTCTTATCCAGATACATATCTCCTTTACTATGTCATCCCCAAATTATCCTTAACTATCGGAGATCCATGGACCACCACCCCCTTCCCCCCGTCCAATATCCCCTTCCCTTGCTAGAGATCCCTCCAATAAACACCTTTTCCTCCACTTCGATTAACACCCCTTCCCCATCTTTATCTCTCTCCTTCTTTCAAATCTGTCCACCATGAAAACCCCTTTCGATGTACACCCTATTCGATGAACAACATCTCCCCATTTTCCTCCACTTCGATTAACGTCTAGTATGACTGATCAAATATGCATCATGTCCCACTCGCTGCAACGAAGATCCATGGAGATCCCAACTCATAGGCACTGTGTTTCTTCATGACCCCAACCCCTTATCTATTCTTCAAATGCATAGTAGCATCTTTCTCTCCTTTTTTCTTGATTATGGTGGCCACCTATCCATTGTACTATCCAAGAGCACAAACCAAAAGCACTAAATCTTTTGCATTCATTTGCTCGTGATTTAAGGGTTGATATGAGTTATTGATTTAAGTTTTCGATTTATGGTTTGATTTAAGGGTTAATTTAGGTTTTTGTTTTTGATTTAGATTTGTATCATAAACACTGGGAATAAAATTATATGAAATTGTTGTTGATTTAGAGTTAAGTTGATTTTAGTTGTTATGAATTTGTTGTATCATAGATTCAAATATTTATCAGTTTACAAAAATAAACTATTTTATTGATTATACTTTCAGATTTCAACACCACCTCTTAAGATTTCAGATTTTATTACACCCTATTCAAGGCCATGATGGTCACTCTCCCCGCGCTCTACTACAGGAAAGCTAGCATGGTTGATCCACTACACGCATAGTTAAAAATTGTAATACTTTCATATTTCTAAAGCTCTCTATATATATATATATATTAAAAAGTTTGTATTTGAAGGTGCCTCTATATAGATATGCATACATTTTTTTTCATTCTAAACATTTATTTTGGGACGAAATAAGTAACTTTCATTGAACTCCTTATAGTATTTGGACTACTTTTGCTTCCGATGAAGACACTATATAGTTGACACGAAAATGTGAAATGAATAGTAAAACACCATATATATATATATATATATATATATATATATATATATGGTGTGACAATATTCAATTATACTTAGTGTTAAGGTCTCTTCAAAGTTACAAATTGGTACTTGCATGTTTGAGATTAATTTATGTGTTTTTATTCAATTTTGTTATGTAATGTCATTTACATTTTGGTTGTTACATATGTTATATCAAAAATGAGATTTATATTGGTTTTTTAGTTCGAATAAAATTTAAGTTTTATGTATTTAACTTGTATAAATTCATGATTACCATCTAATAATTTAAAACCAATAACATATATTTAATTAAAACATAATGGGGATATATATATATATATATATATTTTAAATAAGAAAACATCATCAACGGAAAAGTTAAAAAAATACATAATGACCAACAAAATAAAAGGATGCATAATCCAAAATGAAATTTTAAACAACACAGAGATGTAAAAATCATATACATGTCTAAATTGTGATAAATTGAATGATGGTGATTGATTCCAACAATTTTTTGCTCAACATATATATATATATAGAGAGAGAGGTGGTTTCAATTGGAAACCATATTAGATTGGAAACTTTGGAAACCGTTAATTTTATCGGTTAAATTAATGAAATTGGTTCATAAAGTTGTTTAATATGATCAAGTTGTTTCATATAATTTTTTTTGTTAATGAAATTGTTTCATATATTTATGTTTTTTATGTAGTTTCGTCTATTTTCTTATTCTGATGAAATTGTTTCATGTATTTTCGCAGTCTGATGAAACTTTTTCATTTTTACATAAAAAACACAAATATATGCAACGATTTCATCAATAAAAGAATTATATGAAACAATTTCATCAAATTAAACAGTTTCATTAACTTAACCAATGAAACCGAAGGTTTTCACGGTTTTCAAAATTAAAGTGGTTTCCATTTGATCGCTCCCCTCTATATATATATATATATATATATATATATATATATATATATATCCAAAATTAAGATAAAAGAAGCTCGTTCGAATTTTAAAACATGTTAATTGATCATTTATGTGAATAGTATGCTAATTGAAATTCTTCAAAGCATATATATATATATGTATAATATATATATGTATAATATATATATATATATATATATATATATATATATTTCTAAGATGAGTGATATAATGTAACTCTTTTTTATTAAACTTAATGTTTTTTCTAGATAATAAGATAATTTAATTTGGAATTAATTATGAACAATTTAATTCAATAAAAATAGTATAATAATATAATTTATCAAATTATCAAATTATTGTAAAAGTAAAAATTGTGTACAATTTGAAAGTTAATAAATATACGAGAACATATTAAATATCTATATAATCATAATTAAATAAAAATGTACTGATATTGTTTTATTTTTGTGTAAGAAATAATGTAATGGGTTAGAGAAGTGATGTTTATGCCAGTTTTAACCCAAAATAATACAAGGGGAGACTAGTGGCACCTTTTACTTTTCTAAGAGTACCCTTATAAATGATTTTCTCTTCACATACATTAACACCAAAACTTGCTTTTTACATTTCCAATACATGAATTAACCTGATTTTGACATTAATAAAGGTGTCATTAGCATTGCCCATAATATAATTGCTACTTCTTCATTTTCGTTAAATTCCATACCGACGACACATCGACAACCTAAAACTTCACTGAACTTTTTCACTTTATTATTATTTTATATATATATATATATAGAGAGAGAGAGAGAGAGAGAGAGTTGAGTTTAAACAAGAACAATACTTATTTAAAAGAACACGAGAACTAACAAAATCATTAGTGATTTTACATTAACACACGAAAAAAGGACTTTGGCCACGGCTTCAGGTCCACGTGGCTTTTTTGCGCGTTAAAGTAAAATCAGTAATGATTTTGTTAGTTCTCGTGTTCTTTTAAATATTTATTGTTTTCGTTTCATTCACCTCTCTCTCACTCTCTCTCTCTCTCTCTATATATATATATATATGTATATGTATATATACAACATTATTCTATGAATACTATATATAGTATTTGTTTATGTATTATTTAAACTAATATATATTGTATATACAAAGTGTTTGGGTAGAAATTCCAACAATCCATCGTCGTACGACCAGCGATAATTGACGCCCTTCCTTTGGACGACCTAGATTAAATGACTAATAACCCATCTGACAAATTCTGTCGTACGACCTGATTTCAGTTACTAACCTACGACATACGTTATATCATGTTTAATGCAGGATTCAAAGACATTTATGACCAAATATTATAACGGAAGTCATCATCAATAACAACGGACATAACGGACGCTATCATCAATATCAAACGGTCATGTTATTAATGAGTAAGATACGCATTCAAGACGTGCCAATGGAAACATAGATTATAAATATGAAGATAGAACCTTATATTCGGGACATCTAATCCTCAGACTTTACAAGCTTGCAGATGACGTTCTCAAGCTCGCTTAGTTACTCTCGAAATTCATAAAGCCTATTGTCGTCTGTTGCGACGCACGGCCAAAGTCTAATTACACACGACGCACGACCGACTTTACTTTATTGTATCGTTTCACATTGTATTATACTTGTAACACTTGTTATAAAGGACGACGTCCCTGATTGACGTCCATAGTGCACGACGACTCACACTCGTCCGCGGTTTTTACCCATTTCAGGGGTTTTCCACGTCATCAATTCTCTCGTCTCATTTACTTTATTTTTATTATAATCGTACGGTTATCGGTGTTACTTTCTTTGGTTGGATCAAGCTTCACATTTACCTTAAATTTTCTTTGGGAGATTTTTGGCATAAACAGTTTGGCGCCCACCGTGGGGCCCCATCCAAAGAAAATCTTCGATAATCTTACGACGTACTAATGTTTTCCTTCAAGTGTTTCTCTTTTGTATTCATTCAGGACAATGGCATTCCAAGGAACTCAAGATCATGTTGTGGCCCAGATGAACATGGAGCTGACTGCTGTCCGTGCCCGTATTGATGCCCTAACAGCCCAGGCTCGACAAGCGGCTGAAACCATCGAGCATCTAAGAAATCAGAGTGGAAACAATGTGGTGGGGGATACAAATGCTTATGCCGGTACTTGGAATGTGCCCCCTCCATTGCCTAATTATCCTCGTCCACCACCAGTTAATCCTGCGACGACCTTCGTAATCCCAACCAATGCCTATGACCTCTATGACATTCAATGGATATGCCTCTGATTCTTCGCAGCAGACTAGCTTCAATAGATCAGGTTATGTTCCATTGGGTGTCCCAGGGGGTATCCCGATAGATCCCATTGCGCAACGATTGAAGCTTCTGGAAGAGCAGAATGAGCGTGTCTTGTCGATGCTGGCCAAATTGCCGAGGGCAGCAGTCCTAGTTGATGTCGAGCCACGTACATGATTTCAGGCGTCGCCGTTCGTTGATGAGATCACGTTGGTGGACGTCCCAAAGAAGTATAGCATCCCAACCTTCACCCCAAAATATTCAGGTGTTACTGATCCGACAGAACACGTCGCCCAATACAAACAACTTATGTGGACTGTCTTGATACCGCATCAGTTTCAAGAAGTCTGCATGTGCAAGAGTTTTGGAGCAACCTTGACTGGAGCAGCGTTACAATGGTTGATCAATCTCAAACCCAAAACTATCGGGTCTTTTGCAGAGTTGGTGAACCAATTTTCTCAACAATTTGCCAGCAGTCGAAAAATGGAAAAACATACGAGCGACCTTTACTATGTCGTACAAAAAAATGGAGAATCCATCCGGGACTATTTTAACCGATTCAACGCGTAGATGATCGGTATCCGAAATTGCGACGTAAAAACAGCTATTGAAGCATACAAACGGGGTCTGGACGATAGTTCAGGGTTGTATCTCGACCTTACGAAATATCCTCCAGAAACCTTTGAAGACGTACGAGCAAGGACGCACACTCATATGAGGGTCGAGGATGACTACGCTTTCAGAAATAAACACTCGTGCGACAGAAAAGGCCTAGGTGTTAAAAAGCCGACCGGTCGATTAGAGCCTGCCAGACAGATTTCAAATGTCAGATTTGAAAAGAAAGGACCGACGACTTCCAAATCTGTCCAGTATCCTAAGGTATCATCTTATGGCTTCCCTGGATCAGCCAAGGACGTCGTCGCGTCTCTGAAACAACTCCAGCAAAACATTCGATGGCCAAAGAAAAGCGATAAAGACAGTGATAAGAAAGACAAAACAAAATGGTGCGATTTCCATAATGACTTCGGTCATGTAACGGATGATTGCATCGCCCTGAAGAAAGAACTGTCCTGGCTTAACTCGAAAGGTTATTTACAAGAATTGACGGGAAAGAAGGATGTGCGTCCCACATCCCCAGAGCATGCCAAGGTGATTAATTGTATCACCAGAGGTTTTGATGTCTGTGGGACCACATATTCAGCTGCTAAGAGACATGCTAGTCGCAGTCCCGACGACCGACCAATTCCAAAGGAGGCAAGATCCAAGGAGGACGCAGAATTAGAAGTTATGCCCTTGACGTTCGACCAAGCAGATCTTGACTACGTACACCAGAAACATCATAATGGACTAATTATCCAATTGAGTATTGGAAATTGCCTGACAAAGAGGATATTCGTCGACGGAGGTAGTTCCGCTAATATTATCTTTTTTGATGCAGTGAAAGGTATGGGGATCGACAAATCCGAGATTATTCGACGCTCGACTACACTCGTTGGATTTAACGGAGGAGCGACAAATACCATGCGGGAAATCACACTACCAGTATATGCTAAAGGAATCAACAGGCAGACGAAGTTCAACGTCGTCGACTGTTCATCGGTTTATAACGTTATCCTTGGGCGACCATGGATCCACGATATGAAAGTCGTACCCTCGACGTACCACCAAACCATGAAATTCCCTACGCAATGGGGAGTACAGGAGATCAAAGGCGAAAGAAAAGTTGCTAGTGAATGTTACAAAGTCTCTTTGAAGCCCCCGAAGCAAACAATATAGCAATTACAGAGCCAGGACGTTCCTAGGACTGATGACGATTATCGCTTGGAAGTTGTCGTCCTAAACCAGGATAAGCCTGATCAGATAGTCTACATAGGCTCGACACTCGATCCATCCTTTAAAAAGTGATTAATTTCTTTTTTGCAGGACCACTATGATTGCTTCGCATGGACGCACGAAGACATGGTGGGTATCGATCCAAGTATTATTTCTCATAAACTCAACGTCGATCCATCATTCAAACCCGTTCAGCAGAAAAGACGAAAATTTGCTCCTGAAAGAAATAAAGTTATCAATGACGAAGTTGATAATCTACTTAAAACAGGAAAGATACGAGAAGTCAAATATCTAGATTGGCTCGCCAACGTTGTTGTCGTCCAAAAGAAAAATGGCAAATGGAGAGTGTGCATTGATTTCACAGACCTTAACAAAGCCTGTCCAAAAGACCCATTTTCGTTGCCACACATCGATTCTATGGTTGACGCTACAGCTGGACACGAATTGCTCACCTTCATGGACGCATATTCTGGATATAACCAGATATTGATGCATTCCGACGATCAGGAAAAAACGGCCTTCATGACAGATAAAGATATTTATTGTTATAAAGTAATGCCTTTTGGTCTTAAGAATGCAGGTTCGACGTACCAACGGCTAGTGAATATGATGTTCAAAGAACATTTGGGCGACACTATGGAGGTATACATCGACGATATGCTCGTCAAATTGAAACATATGGACGATCATATAGAACATTTGAAACAATCGTTCGACATTTTGCGTGAATACAAAATGAAGTTAAATCCGACAAAGTGTTCTTTTGGAGTTCGAGCTGGCAAATTCCTCGGTTACATGATCACCCGACGAGGAATCGAAGCTAACCCAAATCAAATCAAAGCAATTATCGAGCTAAAATCGCCTAGAAATTTCAAAGAAGTCCAACGCCTAACAGGACGTGTAGCAACATTAAATAGATTCATCTCTCGGTCGTCCGACAGATGTCACCTATTCTACAACGTCCTGCGAAAAAACAAAGGATTCGAATGGACTGATAAGCATGAGGAGGCGTTGCAACAACTCAAGGAATACATGACATCACCTCCCTTCCTCTCTAAACCCGAGAAAGGTGAAATTCTTCAACTTTATCTAGCCGTCAGTGTTAATTCGGTGAGTGCAGTCCTTACATGAGAAACCGACGAACGACAATTGCCGATCTATTATGTAAGTAAAACTCTATTAGACGCTGAAACTAGGTACTCGTCCATGGAAAAACTCTTGCTTTCGTTAGTTATGGCCGCTAAGAAGTTACGACATTATTTTGAATCACATCATATAACTGTTGTAACTAACTTTCCATTGAAGTCTGTGTTAAGAAAACCTGAACTAACAGGACGACTAGCTAAATGGAGCATCTACCTCAGTAATTATGATATGGATTTTAAGCCTAAAATGGCGATCAAATCATAGGCCTTGGCAGATTTTGTTACAGATTTCAGTCCAGAACTAGAAGAAGTGACGACGTCCAACGAGTTAATTGTGGCGACTTTGCACGACACCCCTTAGACGCTCGACGTCGATGGTTCGTCAAACATAAGAGGAACAGGCTTGGGTGTCGTCCTACAGTCCCCACAAGGGGCAAGATAGTGTACTCCATACGGTGTGACTTCAAGGCAACAAATAATGAGGCAGCATACGAAGCACTGATTGTGGGAATCAAAATTGCTCATGATTTGGGGGCAACCCATCTACATGTCCGAAGCGACTCGTCCCTTGTTGTTAACCAAATCAATGGAGAGTTTGCAGCAAAAGATTCGAGGATGCTTGCCTATTATAAAATAGTGAAAGAAGAAGTAAAGAAGTTTAGTCGCTTCGTAATCGAGCAGATACCAAGAGATCAGAATACTCAAGCTGATGAACTAGCCAATTTGGGGTCAACACTTAATCAAACAACATTCGACAGTATCCCAATAGTCCACCTTGCAACACCATCCATCAAAGACGACGGTAATACTTTGGTCGCACCAATTGAGGAAGAAACCTCTTGGTCAGACGACATTAAAAATTATCTAGAGAACAATCAATTTCCTGATGACAGAATGGAAGCAAGAAAGGTCAGATTTATAGCATCAAGGTACGTCATGATCAGAGGACAATTATATCGAAGATCTTCGACTGGTTTGAATCTACGATGTATTACCAACAAGACGCAAGTCCAGAAAATCCTACAAGATATGCACGATGGTGAATGTGGAAATCAGTCAGGAAGTCGCAGTCTAGCCAACAGGATATCACGACAAGGTTACTATTGGCCGACAATAAGGCAAGACGCGATCAGGTATGTACAGTCGTGCGACGCATGTCAGCGACACGTAGGTATGTCTCATAAACCGCCTGAACCCTTGCACTCAACTTTGATCCCATGACCCTTTATGAAATGGGGAATGGGCATCGTTGGGAAATTACCACCTGCCTCGGGGCAAAAGGTATTCCTTCTAGTTTTAACAGATTATTTCTCTAAGTGGATAGAAGCAGCGGCTTTCTCCCAGGTTCGGGACAAAGAAGTCGTTTCTTTCATCCAAACTAACATCATTTGCAGGTTTGAAATTCCATCCAAAATAACATGCGACAATGGGACACAATTCATCAGTGATCGGACGCGAAAATTTTGTGAAGAAAGGAACATCAAGTTGGTGACATCGACACCTCGATATCCACAGTTGAATAGCCTAGCCGAATCAAGTAATAAAACTATCATCAATTCAATCAAGAAAATACTCAAAGCTGCTAAAGGAAAGTGGGTGGAAGAATTACCTTCCGTTCTATGGGTTAATCGTACGACACCACGTACGTCCATAGGACAAACTCCCTTTTCCTTAGTCTATGGATGCGAAGCTGTGTTACCTATTGAGGTACGACTACCGACTTCAAGACATACGTTCGTTGAGCATAACTTGGTCGACCTGAGCTATAACCTCGACACCTTAGAGGAACTTAGAGAAGCAGCACACATCCGCATGGCGTCACAGAAACAAGAGGTCGAGCGACATTTCAACAAAAATGTCCAAATCAAGGTTTTCCAAGAAGGCGACTACGTCCTACGTCGAGTGTTTCAAAACACTCAAGAGCTCAATGCAGATAAACTTTCCACTAAGTGGGAAGGCCCTTACCAAATCTCTGGAGTCGTGGGTAAGGGAGCCTATAAAATCCAAACCCTCGATGGTCGAGATATCCCACGAAGTTGGAATGCAGTTCATTTAAAAAGGTATTTCTTTTAAATTCTGAATTCATTTCCTTTGATTGTTTCTTAAGGAAGATTACTGACTTAAGCATCGGAGGGTCGTTGGTCAAACCAACGACCACCCCACTAACGTTGTTTTTCGCAGGGACGCACGACTTAGTTAAAACCTTTATGTCAGGTAATACTCATACGATCGCACGTGTACGGTCGGTCGTAATTGTTGACAAAAGTTAATTTTTGCACTTGATGTTTCAATATTTAGATCCAAGAACCATTATTACAAATTGCACTTGGTCGATCGTAGATTTCATTTGATTTCATTATAGCACGATTAATGATTGATGGTTTGGTCAAACGTATGATATACCGTGATCCTCTTAAATTACTCGACGTACGATAAGATATAAGTTTGAAAAAGAAAAGCAAGTAACAAGCATCGACGGACAAAAGAAACTTTTCCATTAGATATTTAAGAAAATTACAAGGACAAGGGACGGCTATAGACGGTCGACCCCTAATAGAAAATTCAAAAGAAACTAAGCTAAGAAGGAGGAACGTCAGATTGTTCCTGCACGACATCAGCTACTATAGTCTCTACTGTCGCCGCCTCTTCTCCGCCATCACTCCCCTCCAAATCATCCTCTTCATCAAGGTCCCTTTCGGTCCCCATGGTGTCGAGGTAGGTTTTGAGCTCCTCAGCGGCCGATGCCATGGGATTCTTCCCATTCAGATGACGCCTCATCAAAGCGGCTCGGGCCGTGAAACGAGAGAAGGCCTCGATTTGCTTATTCTCCATCTCCATGTCCTTGATGTCGCCCTCCAGCTCCTCGACCCTCTTCTTGAGGGACACAATTTCGTCAGCAGAAGCAGCAACAGCAGTGACGGCCTTGATCTTCTCGACCTCCAGTTTGTTCGACGATGCCTCAAGCTCAAGGAGACGATCCCTGAGCTTAACTTTCTCACGATCCGAAATCTCTAGTAGACTCCGGGCATCGGAGAGCTCAGTTTTGAGGCCCTCGACCTTCGCCTTCTCAGCCTCGACCGCTTCCAGGGCGACCTTCTCCCTTTCAAGAGCCTCATCGGCCCTTTTTTCGACGTCAGGGAAGGCCGCCCTAAGACCTTCCATCTGAGCGAAGAAGCTCATACTAGCTTGGAAAGCCTATACGACAGAAGGGAAAGAGTTAATAATAAGAAAATTGAGTAATAGAGAAAGTAGAAAATGGGTAAGACTTACCATAAAAGAGAGACCAGCGGCATGCGCCCCAGTGTCCTCGACCCGAGACTCCTTCTATCGTTCATAGAAGGCCGAGAGGAGGAATCTCCCCAGGTGTGGAAAAATGACGTCCCTCTCAAGGACGTCATTGACCATGAAGTCAGATGGGAGATTGACTTTAAACGTCGTATCTCCCACTTTTTCCTTGTTCTTTTCCTCACTCTTGGAGGAGGAAGAAGGTTCAAGGAAGGGCTTATTAACGCCCGACATCCCCAACGTTGGGGCGTCCTTCGTCACCTTGGTCGAGCCTCCGAGCTCGACCCCGACAACGGTTCCCTTCGATGGTGTCGTCCCTGCAAGGGACGACAGAGTAGCATCACTCGTCTTCTTGGGCGAGACCCGAGGTTTGCCTCAGACGCGTCTTGTGTCTACCCCCGTAGAAGGGGCAAATCTCTTCTTCGTTTTTTCCCTGCCTTGGCAGGCAAGCTCCAGTTGCTCGGCTCGGCTAGGGGCGGACGATTTTGCAGATGCGTCCCCTGAATAAAATAAGCAAGTTAGAAAAGAAATGACAAACGAGACAAAAATGAAAAACATTATCGAACGACATACCAGACATCTCTTCTTCTCTTTCTTCTTCCCTCTCGTCTTCTCTCTCTTCTTCCCTTTTTTCCTCTTCTCTCCTATCTTTCTCCTCTTCTTTCCTCTCTTTTTCTCGACAAGAACCCTCGACGAACGTCGCTTAGTTTACAAAAACGACTTCGTCTTCTTCGTCGCTCGACCGAGCAAGAAACGAACGATCAACGATACTCCTTTCCAAGATCCTCTGAATCTTGTCGTGGGAATCCCTATTTGACTTCACCTTAGTGAAGTCGATTGCTGTCAAACAGAAACAGAAACCATCAGAATGGATGTTAGAAAAAATAAAATATATATATAAACTCACGACAAAGCGGTAAACCTACCCGATTCATTCCATCCGGACGACAACCATTGGCTGTCCTCGTCGTTCATGGACGCCACTTGGATGAAAACGTACTGGCGTTTCCAACCACGGTCGTTCACCACAGTATTGTGCACCAGTACATTGTCTCCCTTCGTTTAAGGGAATAGACTATACCAGTGATAGTTATCCGGTCGAACGCTGTAAGCAGTCAGGAGGTCGTTCAAATTGAACGGAACCTCCCAATCGGTCGTGAGACGCTCGATAACCTGGACAATTCGCCAGAACTGAGGCATTAACTGTCCAGGCGTCAAATCGAATGCATACAAAAACGCCCTGGCCAAAGGACTAAATGGCCAAGTAAATCCTATCTTGAAGGGATATTCGTACAGAACGCAGTACCCCTTCGGAACCTCGTCCGGCCTTAAGTCTTCCGGCGTCATCAGATTGATTTCATCTGGAATCCTGGCCAATTTTTTAAAGTAATCTAAGTTCAGGGTCGCATGCCAGTAACTAAGGATGTCCCAAGTTCTTCTAGGCTTTCTAGCTATGGACTTCTTACGCATATAATCGACACAGAGGGAAAACGGAAAGTCGTACTGTTATCCCAGATTTAATCTAGTTGGTAAATAATCAATCAAGTAATCAAGCAACACAATAATAATCAAGAGATATATAAATCAGAGTAACATACCAATCCCTTGAATAAACAATGAAACCCTTGAGTGTTCTTGATACCCTTTGAATACAGAGAAACCTTCACCTCACTATAATATGATTATTGTAAATATGAGGATTAAACCCTAAAACTAAAAAATCAAAACATTAAATACCTAAGACATATGGGCTTTAAGGTTAATGGGCTTTCTAATGGGCTTGGGCCCAATAGCTTAATAACTATTGACTTATTACATAATAAACCCTCTAATTAACTTTAGCACAATTGCAGTTTAAACCCTTAACTTTAACTTTAATCTTGAATACAATTTATGATCCAACAATCTCCCCCTTTGGATTCAAGATTAAAAAAAAATTCAATTGTCTTCGGGTCTTCTCTTGTCTTCACTTTTCTCTTGAGAATCTTCAGATATGACGTTGATAGCTTCAAAACTTCAAAACTTGATATCTTTAAACAATCTTCAAATCTTTAAAATCTTTGAAAGTTTGAATATCTTCAGATCTTCAGATTGTATTCTCCCTTTTTGTATCTTCTCCCCCTTTTTATATCTTCTCCCCCTTTTTGATAAATGGTGAGAAGCATCATCAAAACTTGGCAAAACAATCTCCCCCTTTTCAAGACAATCTCCCCCTTTGTGTATGATCATCATGTAAGCATAGTCTTCATCATGTAACGAGCCCTGTATGGAAATAAGAGCAGTCTTCCCAGATGGAAAGAGTGATTATTTCAATCTTTTCAGATTAAAATAGAAAGTAGTAACCATTCGAATCTTTTCAAATTCAAACAGTTTAATAGGTGGAACCCTGAATCAACAAATGACTCAGTTAGAATGCCTGTCAATGACACAAAGTCACTGAGTAACACAAAGTTACTATATAAAGAGCTGGTTTTGATGTTGGCTCCCCAGGACTTCCATTCAATCATCGAATAACACATGGTTATCTATGAACGTTCTGACAGAAAATAAATTTCCGTGTGCTCGTGCATGTGTATGAAAGAATTAAGCATAGATGATTGTTTTTCAATATAGGCTCAAAGTATGTAAACTTGTTGAGACAACAACAATTTGTACAAAGACTCAATGTGCATGAGAAAGGGTTCGAAGGTGAGGCAACTTTCCTTCTTTTTCAATATTAGTATCTTCCAAATGAAGAACCAATAGTGTATGTGTTGCTTCCCCAGAAAATGTGAAACATTCTCTTTTTGAGAAAAGAATGAGTAGCTGGTGGGGTTGTATGCAAGAGATGGCATGGGCTAGTTGCCTATTTCAATGATGGTCACCAAAGAATGTGATCCAATCAGATTATGTGGCTGCTCGGCTCAGAAAGAAGTTTGGTGCAGAGTTTAATATTCTTTTATTCTGATCTCTCACCCTCTTTCTTTTAATGCTCACGTCTAACCAATCTCTCTTTTTCATTTTACCTCTTCACACACCATCACTCAAATCTTTTGACCCTTCTCCCCTCAATCACTCAAGGAATACTTCCTGGGTAGGAAACACTGGTTATCGTGAATCCATGGAAGTTCTGTTAAGTTCTCACACTGAATCCCATGTATTTTCCTAAAAGAACATGTTGTTCAACAGGAGTTTTGTACATGTAAGCACAAATACCACTTGTTACATGAAGAATATAATATTTGGAGATGTCAAAACAGTTATGTTTGACGATGCAATTCTCCCCCTCAAACTAAAAAAGTTTGACAATTAAGCTCATATCATTTTATCATGAAGAGTAAGATTTTGGAGAATCAAAAACGAATGTTGTTTATATGAACAATATATAAACATATTTTCAATGAAAGCACATGAAATGACGTTTGATTCAAGCAACAGTGAATACAAAGAACGTGAGTATTACCATAGAAAGATTTAACTTTTGATACATGGTAATAACAAAGTCAAATATAATGTTCTAAACCGTTATGTGTATGAATACTTGACAAAGTATATTGACAAGATAAAACGCAAGTATTTATCTTTAAGAACACACGGTCAGATAAACATTTAAGTATCAAAAAAAAATCTGTTAAAATCACAGATATTCTCCCCCTTAAATTAACATAAGTTTTTTTTTTATTTAAACAAATAAAGCATATAAAAATAGATAAAGCACTGAAGTGCGGGTTCTAATCCGATGTGATTAGAAGCCATAGTCACTTGAACCAACCTGCATAAGTGAAAGAAACAATGGTAATCATTTATGAAAATGATTCCTTTCTCGTTAACAACAGTTGGAAAATAACACACGAGATAAAAATGTAGAATACTCCCCCTAGAATCATGAGAAAGGTTTAAGACATGTTCAACATACCAAGTTTGCTGATTAGAAATTGAAAACGCTTTTCATCCAACGGCTTGGTGAAAAGATCAGCTAACTGGAAGTCAGTTTGAACAAAGTGCATTTCAATATTACCTTTTTCTACATGATCCTTGATGAAATGATAGCGTACATCGATATGCTTAGTCTTCGAGTGCTGTACCGGATTAGCAGTTATAGATATTGCACTCTTGGAATCACAATAAATCGGAACGCGCTTGTAGTTGTATCCAAAGTCCCTCAACTGTGTCGTCATCCAGAGGACTTGAGAACAACAGCTAGCAGCAGCTACATACTCAGCCTCGGCAGTGGATGTTGAAACACAGTTTTGTTTCTTTGAAGTCCAACTCACAAGTTTGTCACCTATGAATTGACATGACCCAGAGGTGCTCTTCCGGTCTAGCTTACATCCTGCATGATCAGCATCTGTAAAGGCAGTTAGTTCAAAACGAGAATCCTTTGGATACCAAAGGCCTAGATTAGGAGAACCTTTGAGATATCTAAGGATTCGCTTAACAGTAGTTAAGTGCGACTCTTTAGGATTAGACTGATATCTCGCACAAAAACATGTGGCAAACATTATATCCGGGCGACTGGCAGTCAGATAAAGTAAAGATCCAATCATGCTACGATACACCTTTTGATCAACAGGCTTCCCGGAGGGATCCGCGTCTAAGAGTGTACCAGTAGCCATTGGTGTTTTCATGACTGAACTATCTGACATATTGAAAATTTTCAAAATATCTTTTATATATTTAGCTTGATTAATAAATATGCCTTCGGGTAATTGCTTTACTTGTAGACCAAGAAAGAAATTTAATTCACCCATCATCGACATCTCAAACTTTGTTTCCATTATCTTTGAAAAGTTTTTACAAAATTTCGGATTTGTCGACCCAAATATTATGTCGTCAACATAAATCTGAATAAGAATCAAGTCCTCACCTTGCCTTTTAAGAAATAAGGTTGTATCAACAGTACCTTTCTTGAAACCAGAAGCAAGTAGAAATTTAGTGAGAGTTTCATACCAGGCTCGCGGTACTTGTTTAAGACCATAAAGCGCTTTGTCTAAAACATAGACATGATCAGGGTGATGAGGATCAACGAAACCTTCAGGTTGATCCATGTAGACCTCCTCATGCAGAACGCCGTTCAGGAAAGCCGACTTTACATCCATTTGATAGACTGTAAAGTTTTTGTGCGCTGCATAGGCTAGAAAGATTCTGATGGCTTCGATCCTTGCAACCGGGGCGAATGTTTCATCATAGTCAATGCCCTCTTGTTGACAATACCCTTTTGCGACCAATCGAGCTTTGTTTCTCACGACTACTCCGGCTCCGTCTTTCTTATTTCTGAAAACCACTTTGTTCCTATAACGGATTTACCTTTAGGTAGTGGGATCAAGCGCCATACCTTGTTCCTTTCAAATTGTAGAAGCTCGTCTTGCATAGCAGAAATCCAGAATGGATCACGTAGAGCTTCAGCCGCTTTCTTTGGCTCTAAGGAACTGAGGAAGCTTGAAAACATGCAGAAGTTAGCTGTTGCAGATCTTGTTGTGACACCAGATTGTACGTCACCTATCACGTTTTCCAGGGGATGATCCTTAGTCCAACGATGTGTGCTTGGTAGTGCATCAACTGCTTGTTGCATATTTGATGCATCGTTGTCATCTTGTACGGCAGGTTGCTCCATAGATGTACTCGGGACATCTTGTACTGGTGTTTCTGACACTGAAGCTTCTGGACTAGCGGTTGAAGTGCTCGGGACTTCGTTTCCAGATGAACTATCTGTAGAGACAGATTCAGTATTAGTAGAGTCAGAAACTAACGGTGTAGTTGTACCTGATGGAGTTGAAGTGTCAGTGACTTCGTCGGAAGGTCCAGGCATGTCTTCAGAGATAGTAGGGACCTCCGAGTTTGTACCACTTGTTATTGATGATGATATGCCTTTTTCAAAATCTGCACATATATCATCAAAGGCATCAATAAACAATAAATCTAACTCAGATGAAGTAGAGTTAGAGTTTGAATAAGATGATCCTGTTATAGTTGGTTCTATTCTTGCTTGAATAGAAGCTTTGTCGTTAAGACCGAGTTCTGAACTGTTGTGTCCAGAAGTCCTTGTAGAGTTCTCATCAAAGGAGACATTCATGTTCTCAACAATCGTCTTAGTTCGGATAATGTAAATTCGATAAGCTTTGGATGTCAGAGAGTATCCAACGAGATATCCTTCATCCGCTTTCTTATCAAAATTTGATAATCCTTGACGCTCTTTAAGAATATAGCACCTGCAACCAAATACACGAAGAAATTTGATATTAGGTGTACGATTGTTGATTAACTCATATGCTGTTTTATTAAATCGCTTGACCACAATGGTACGGTTCTGTGTAAAACATGCTGTAGCGACAGCCTCGGCCCAAAGGTACATGGGTAGATCTGAGTAAGCAAGCATAGTCCAAGCTGCTTCAACCAGAGTGCGGTTCTTCCGTTCAACAATGTCGTTTTGCTGTGGAGTGTAGGCTGCGGAGAAATTGTGTGAAATACCCACGAAAGTAAGATAACTCTTCAGGGTGTCATTCTTGAACTCCGTGCCATTGTCACTGTGAATGGTTCTGACTGGCAGTTGAAGACGTACTTGAATACGCTTGATGAAAGCGATAATCAACTCTGGCGCATCTGACTTGTTGCGAAGAAACTCGTGCCATGTATACCTTGAGTAGTCATCTATCATTACCAACACATATTTCTTTCCGTTGATAGATGTTGTGCGCATTGGGCCACAAAGGTCCATATGAAGAAGTTCCAGTGCAGATGAGGTCGATGATTCAGCTTTGGACTTGAAGGAGGTACGCTTCATTTTGCCCAACTCACATGCGGAACAGAGTGAGTCTTTTTCGAACCTCATTTCTGGTAGACCTTTGACCAGACCTTGTCTTTGTAGCTTCGCTATAGATCGGAAATTCTGATGAGACAAGCGTCGATGCCATGTCCATGATTGTGCTTTAGAAGCTTTGGCTAGTAGACATTCTGGACGTGTGGCAGACAGTGTAGGGAAATCTACATAGTATAGATTTCCATGGCGCTTAGCTTTGAAGACTTCGTAACCATCGTGATCTTCTAGATAGCAATGAGTGGTTGTGAAGCGGACTTGATATTGCATGTCACAGAAGTGACTGGTACTGAACAGATTGTGATCAAGTCCTTCAACATATAGCACTTTTTGAATCTTCACAACACCGTTATCGAGCATTCCATATCCTCTGACGTAGCCTTCGGCTTCAGAATTGGAAAATCTAACTGCTCCGGCAGGCTCCTCCACATAGTTATGCAAGAGGTGCTTGAATCCTGTCATGTGGCGTGAACATCCGGAATCTATTACCCACAATCGACAGGCCTGCAAAAGAGACAATTAGTTTTGCTTAGGCACGCATATCAAGATGGGTCCTTCGCGGTTAGCATCAAGCAACTCAGGAATATCATCTGGTTTGACTTTCACTCTCCATTCATAACGCGGTTTTGGAACCCATTTCCAAACCATCTTAACATTTAATTCCTGAAAGTGCTTTTTAGAAGTAGGATTGGCAACCTTAGCACGATACACTTTTGGTTGTGTAGAAGAATCAGAATCAGAATTAGACTTAGAGTTCAGCTTAGCTTTGCTTTTATTCTTTTTGGACTTAGGAGGGGAGTAGTATTTGAATGAATTATCCCAACAGTGTTTGCAATAAAGATTCTTTCGAGCAAAATTCATAAACTTAGATTTATCGGAACAAATCTTACATTCATGTTTATCAAAAGAAGTACTATTCAAAATAACACTGTCTGTAGGACAACTACTAGAATTCAAACTATTCTTTTTATTCAAACTAAGATCTTTATTCTTCTTACTCCTCCCAACTCCATTTCCTTTTATATCTGAAACAGAAACAGAAACCTTGTTAGTCTCTAACTTAGAAGGTGGTTCTTTTGCAGTACTCTTTGAAGTCTCACCCTTTTCAAAAATACTCGGCGGATATTCAGGACAATCAGAGTAAACAACTGTAGGTTTTGCAGGAGCATCAAATTCTGGATTGGTTCTTACCTTCCAGTTTGGATCATTGAACATTTGTTTATCACTTGAAGCATTTTTAAACATAGTAACTTTCAAATCATTGATCTCTATGCAAAGCTCTTGATTTACTTTTAAAGACTTTTCAAGTTTATGTTTGAGATCAAAGTTTTCATCTTCAACCTCATCAAGAGACTGTTGCAACAAGTCAATTTGCTTCATCAATTCATATGTATTATTATTCACAGAATTTGACCCCTTTAAATCAAAAACCGGATCAGAGTCTGAAGCATTCATCATTTCAGAGAATATCTCTTCAGTCATGGACTCAATAAACTCCGTTTTATCATTTTTAGAACAAGATTCATTCGTGTTAGTAGTTTCTTCTTCAACCTCTTCAACAAGTAAAGGTTTAGAAGCAATGGGATTTGAGACTGATGGCATAGTAGATGGATCAACATCCGATTCATACTCATCATATTTGCATGCAGTCTCAGGTAGAACTATGTTGGTGCTAACTGATTCTTTGGAAGGTGTGGTAAATAGTGATTCATACTCAGTAAACTCGATCTTTCGAGTCGCATAGCTTTTGTTTAAATCACCATATTGAAAACCAACTGATTTAAAAAGATCTTGAGAATCAGTGTCACCAGACTTGTTCTTTCCCATTTCTTCTTGACCTTTGGTCTCAGATAAAGGTGTAGGAGTACTTGCTTCAACAAAAGTTGCACGAATGTCAGGAATGGGTTTTATTGCGGAGCCAAATTTATCAAAATTATATAGGTGCTCCGGTGCCTTTTTCAAAATTTCATTAATTGGCACACCCAAACCTGGTTTAAGTTTGTAAAACCTTTCGTCTTGGAGTTTATTGGTCAACAGATTTAATGTCTGTTCAGTCTGACCGCGTTTCATGTTAATGTCCTCCAGTTGCTTTATTTTGGTGTAAGCTTCATTTCTTTCTTTATAACAAACTTCAAATTTGATTTGAAACTCACCCTTTTCAGCATTAAGATTCACAAGATCTGTTTCTAAACTAGATATTTTTTCTTTTAAAGACTCTTTTTCAGATTTTAAATCATCTTTTTCCTTTTCCTTTTCTTCCACAACAACTTTTAAAATAGCATTTTCATCACGAAATCTTAAAACAGATTGATGTGCAGAGCTAAGTTTGCCTTTCAGTAAAGCAAATTCATCTTTCATGCCATGTATTTGGGCCATTAAAGATTCAATAAGTTCAGAATTTTCACTAACCTCAGAGTTTGCTTCTTCGGATTGTGTCTCAGAGTCTTCATCGTCACCTTCCAGCTTTGCCATGTAAGAAACATGGGTGAAGTGTGCTTGCTCCTCGTCATCAGAACTTTGGAACAGCCAGTTCTCTTCTTCAGCCATTAGTACTTTTCCTTCTTCAGCTTTCTTGGCAATTAGTGACTTTCTTGAGTAGTACTCTGAGTTCTTCACTTTCTTGAATTTGCAGTCCCTTGAGAAGTGCCCAAATTTGCCACAGTTGTAGCATCTTCCTGGTTCATCCTTTTGCTCTTCTCGCTTCTCCTCTCTATTTCCTTCTCTTCTATCTTCCTTCCGATCTTCTCGTCCTTCCTCTCTCCTTCCATGCCTCGGCTTGTATCGCATCTCAGACTTCTCTTTCTTATATCCATCATACTTTGGCTTTGAGTAAAATCTTTTCTTGCCAAAGCTCTTCTTGAATCGTCGCGTAATGAGAGCCAAGTCTTCAGAGAACTTTTGAATATCTGGATCAGAATCAACTTCCATTTCTTCATCGCTTGAATCAGAGTCAGAGTCAGTAACTTCAGTAACTAGAGCTTTAGATGCCTTTTTCTTCGACCTTGCAGAGGATACAGAACCTTTGCCGGCTATGAGGGCCACAGAATTCTTCAGGTGATTAGACTCATTATTCATAGATCTCACCTCATCCTCATGTTGAGCAAGAGTAGAGAAGATATCGGTGACATTTTCTCGAGCCATATTCTTCGATATCTGGAGGTTGATAGCAAAGTTCTTCCATTCTGGATTCAGATTCTTGATGAACTTGTAGTTTATCTCAGAAGCAGATTTGGCGATTTTGTTCCTCCGCAAGTCATTGAGAATAATGTTGTACCTATTGTAGGTATCTAAAAGCAGCTCTCCTTCTTTTGCATGAAATCCCTC
This sequence comes from Arctium lappa, assembly GCA_023525745.1. Classification (NCBI taxonomy): domain Eukaryota; kingdom Viridiplantae; phylum Streptophyta; class Magnoliopsida; order Asterales; family Asteraceae; genus Arctium; species Arctium lappa. Next base: position 51,929,415 of record CM042063.1, read on the forward strand.
GTAAGCATTTATGCACAGATTCTGCTTAGCTTGAATAGAAGCTTCACTTCCTTCAAACTGTCAGGATCGAATTCTCAACAAGAATTAATTCTCAGAAACAATATCAAAGAAGTTTGCGGAATAAAACTTTGATATTCAATGAAACAGTAAACCAAAACAGTAAATATGAAGAACAAACGGTAAACTTGTATTGAATGATTGAAATCACAAGATTACACACTCAACCTCAATCTTGAAGAACAGACTCTTTCAAGACGAATTCTACTTCTCTAGAATTAGGATCTATGCCTTGAGGTTGATTTTCTCTAAAACTTAGAATGAATTATTCATTCTCAAAAAGTTATCTCTCTCTTCTAAACAATACTATATATATACTGAAGATAAAAGCTAATTACAATTAATAAAATATCTTCAGAATATCTTCCATCATTATCTCCAAGCTTTCCATAATCTTCAGTTTATCCAGCTGTCATCCTTTCCATACAGATCTCCATCTTATAAGCAGCATTAATACTTTGAGCAGTATTAACTCTAGCAGTACTAACCATGCTCAGCAGCATTAATCTCTTCAAGTAGTACTAATCTTGTTGAGCAACATTAACCATCAACTAGCAGCATTAATAACAGAAGTACTAACTAGAAGTATTAACTGTTTTCTTCTAGCAGCATTAACTAGAAGTATTAATCACAGAAGTACTAACTAGAAGTATTAACTGTTTTCTTCTAGCAGCATTAACTTTGTTCCAGCAGCATTAACTACAACTAGCAACATTAACCACAGAAGTAGTAACCATGATGAATATTAACTTCAGAAGTAGTAACCATGATGAACTAGAAGTAGTAACCATCCTTGGCATATTTCAGACCCAACAATTTACGACCCATGGCTAGTAACTGGTCCCACATAACCGTACCAAACGCCCCCGAGGATCCAATGTCTCAACTAGCTACAAATGGGAAGTGACTATCCCATAAAATACAGGCTCAGAAATTAACTCTCGGATGCAGGTCTGGTCTTGGACTCCACGAGCCCTCACAGTATTATCCTCGAAATCCCCAGAGACTAATTCTGACACCCACATATAATCAATAGCCCATTTTTCTTTTTAAATAACACGATCGACTCATATACCTATGGATCCACTGCATTACAGTCTAAACAGTACATGACTCAAATTGAATGACTAACGCACTCAAACATGTAAATCTCAATTAATGCGCATTAATTGCCATCATACTTGGTATTTCACAATCGGGCTATTAAACCGGACCGAAGTCCTAAAGACTCATTTATTTGCAAATATGCATTTCCAAGTTTAACTGCTGATAAGAATGGAAATCATAAAATGAGACCATACACATTCTTTCAAGTACTTCACATAAATGTGCAAGTAATACTTCATAAAACATTCCATTTCATGAATGATGCATAAAACCCGACAAACATTAAAAAGTGTATTTTCGACCAAAAACCCATTTATGCAATAAATCATCAAAACCCATTAATTTATAACACATTTATCGAAATGCCCAAAAATCCCAAGAGTGAGTGTTTTACAAAGTTTATAAAGTTAAATACTTCAAATAATCAAAGATTACCAACTAACCCAACGTTTGATAATTTCATGTAAAACACATATACACTTTAAAATAGACATTTTGGCATGTACAACATTTTCACAAATCAACTTGAACTCACCTTGCTAGATTTAGGCTAAATCTAGATTTTACCCACTTAGAGCTTTCCTTGAAGAACTTGACTCTTCAAACCAAATCTTCCAAAAACCTAGATCCACAAGGTTCCAACCAACAATATACATAATCAACCATAAATAATCGATCCCCAACCTTATACATGAATACCTCAACTGATACCGAAACCCTAACTTCCATAAATGAAGATAATAGAAGATTACCTTGACCCAAGCTTGAATCCACCAACCAAAACACCTCTAGATCACCAAAATGGTTACAAACATCCAATCTATGAAAAGGGGTAACAAAGGATGGATGAAAACCCAAGAAAACTTGGTGAAGAAGATGAAGTGGGAGAGATAAGGAGCTTACCACCAAAAAATACTCTTGTATACTCCAATAGACTTCTAATCTCTTGCTAGATCCTTGAAGAGCTCTCAAGAACGAAACCGTGGCCGTTTTAATCATCAAAATCGGAGTTGTGGAGCAAAAGTTATGAAGGAATGAAGTTTTTGGGAGAAAATGCGGTTGAATCAGGGTTTTAACCTGATCTGGGCCTTCTGCCCGGCGCACGGCCCGTACGTATTTGTGAAGGGGAAGCGCACGGCCCGTGCGCCCCCTCTAGTCCGCTAGTAATTTACCCAAAAACCGTTTTGGTCATAACTTCTTCGTTATAGCTCCGTTTTTGCTCCGGAAAGAACCGTTGGACTCGTAATTGAATCCTTTATCCATCAAGACTATAAAATCAAGGATTCAAGCCCAAAATCAAATATCTTATTTTTCCTTAATATATCAGTTTATGTATTAACTTGAAATGATACCTTTCGAAAATCGGGGTGTTACAGTTTGTATCCAAATTTTGTTAAATATTTTGTTTAGTAACTGTATATGTACAATAAATATTTCGCCACCCAACTTGAAAATACAAAACAAAACATGTTCCGGAATTCAAAATCATTGACTAGTAGAATTCAAAAAACCAAGAACATATGATCTTCTCATATAAGTTGGCAATGTAAACGACCTTCACCTTGGCATGATCATTGTAGCAAATCTCAAGAGTTTTACCGACATCGGTTTGAGATATGCCAATACGAAGAAGTTCATCAATGATTGCTCGCATCTTCTCATCACTCAAAGAATCAAATTTATTAGCATGACTCACAACATTGGTTGCAACAGCAAATTGTGATGTCATTTGGTCCCAAATGGACATAAACTTGGAAGCAAAATCATATAACCTTGCATCAATGACTTGTTGAAGTATTAAATGACTTTCCTACCTTGGTGAGAGTTTTTGGCGCTTCTTTGATGCATGAATATATGATTGATGAACTAGAAGAAGATCCTTGTGATGCCATTTGATCTACAAAAGCATATGTGAACCAATTACACTAGTGAAAACAAAACCCAATAACATAACAAAATATAGAACTAACAAATATCTTAAGATGGATGTTTGAATGCTCATTATAGGTTCTATATATAGTAGTTCTAAAGTTGGCACCAATACTAGGATTGGAGACACCACCAAAACATGGTAATAACAAGGTTTATTAGACAAATATACTAAGACTATGCCAAAATTAACGTTCTAATATAAGATAAGAGTGTGAATAACTGGGATTTTCAACTACATCAAAAGTCATTCATTTACGCAAAAGTATCATTCATCACAAGTTAAAGTATTAAATGACCGAAACAAATCAAGATGTGACCATTTCACTCGTTATTTTCTACCAATTGGAGTGCGTGATTATTTTTTTTGCATTGCACAGATATGTTAATAGTTTACAAAATGAAATATCAAGCATAATGACACGAAACATTCATCATTCATCTACAAGCCATGACAAGTTCTATATTTCCTGTTAAAAAATGGGAGATTGGTTTTGCTCTTGGGAAACCTGGACTTAAATCCTTACCACTTTGGGTTAATTTGTATGGTGTTCCACCGGAAGTTTGGAATGCTCAGGGTTTAAGTGAACTTGCTAGTGGGATTGGTATCCCTCTTACATTAGACAGAGCAACAGAGGAAAGATGCCTTACTCAAGCTGGAAGAGCAGGTTTTGCAAGGGTTCTTGTGGAAGTTTCAGCAGAAAAGAGTATTCCAGATGCTATCATTGGTCTTGTGCCATCCCTTGATGGTGTTTCTGAAAAGGAGGTGACTGTTAGAGCTGAATACAAATGGAAGCCCCCTAGATGTGGTCATTGCAATACCTTTGGCCACTCATTTTCTGATTGCAAAATTAGACCCCTCAGATGATGAGAAAAATGCTAAACTTAAAAAGGATGAAGTTGAAAGGAGCACTAAAGGTAATAATGGTGGTTTTATGATAGTTGGCAAGAAGAATAGGCCTGTTCAAGTTCAAAATCAGAGCATTAAGGAGAGTGTTCAATTTAATGGCACTAAAAATTGGGTGAGTCAAAGGTTTGGTGTTCAGAATCAGAAGCCTGGTTATGGCATTGGAAAGCACGGCCAAAACAATCAAAAGACAAATGGTGGAAATGGTTCAAAAAGGCAGCCTCATGGTGATAGTATGACATGGCAGTCTAAGCCTCCTAAAGTTGATGAAAAGAAAAGTAATTCTAATGTTGGGGTTGTTGGATAAGCTTCAAAAGAGAATCCTCATATCAAGATATCTCTAACAAGTTTGGTTAGGATAAGGAAAGCTTATGATAAGGAAAGTTTATTTTATTCTCAATAGAATTAGGAGTTATCTAGTTCTAATAGAATTAGGATTAGCAAAGGTGTGCTAGTACTATATATATCATTGTTGAGATGTGACAATGATCATATCAAGTTTTGGGTGTTTAGTTTTGAGCTATTTTCTAAACATCAATAAGAGAGTTATTCTTATTAAAACCAAAACGTGTGAAACACTTTACTTTATTTGGTATCAGAGCTTTGGCGAATCGATCAACTCGAAGTCTCGATCGCAAAATTGTGCCAATAATCTGACTTCACCGAGCCATGGGAGAAGCCAGACCGCCTCCGCCTCCGAAGGAATCAGACAAGACGATCTCGATCCAATGTCCCATGCTAACCTCTACAAACTATACGGTATGGGCCATGAGGATGAAAGTATTGCTACGAATTCATAAGGTGTGGGAAGCAATTGAACCCGGAATAGTTGAATCTGATAAGAAAGATGTCGCAGTAGCATTACTCTTCCAATCCATCCCGGAAGCCATGATCTTGCAAGTAGGCGATCTAGATTCTCCAAAGGAGATATGGGAATCAATCAAAACGAGGCACCTAGGCGCCGACCGTGTCAAAGAAGCATGACTCCAAACTCTAATGTCCGAATTCGAAAGGGTCAAGATGAAGGACTCGGACACAATAGATACTTTTGCGGAAAGGTTATCGGAGCTAGCAACAAAGGCAGCCTCCCTTGGACAAACGATTGAGGAACCTAAACTCGTAAAGAAATTTCTAAATAGTTTGCCAAGAAACAAATACATCCATATTATAGCCGCCCTCGAGCAAGTTCTAGATCTGAAAACGACAGGTTTTGAGGATATTATAGGAAGACTCAAGGCTTATGAAGAACGAATTCTAGATGAGGAGAATCACGGAGAAACACAAGGCAAGTTGTTATTCGCAAATTCAGATCAACAAAGCTCTACGTATTTACGAGGGAGAGGACGTGGAAGAGGAGGCAGAGGGAACAGAGGACGAGGCAGAGGAAGATTCAACTCACAGGAACGAACAACAAATCAGAATAATCAAAACCAGACAAGAGAAAAGAAGGATAGATCAAAAATAATGTGTTATCGCTGTGACAAACTTGGTCACTTCGCCTCTACATGCCTTGAAAGAACACAAAAGATACAAGAAGCAAATAAAGCAGAGACAGAAGAAGCTGATCCAGCCCTTTATATGCATGAAACCGTGTTCTTAAACGAAGATAATCTCATACCAAATAACTACGAAACCAAGGAAGGGGAAGAAGGAGTTTGGTATCTCGATAATGGAGCAAGTAACCACATGACCGGCAACAAGACATACTTCTCTGACCTCAACGAGAATATAAAAGGCAAGGTAAAGTTCGGGGATGGATCTTGTGTTGAAATAGGAGGCAAAGGGTCAGTACTTTTTCAAAGAAAAACGGATGAACAAGAACTTGTCACCGATATCTACTATATTCCCGAACTTAAGATCAATATTCTGAGTTTAGGACAAGCTACGGAAGTCGGGTGTGATGTCAGGATGAAACAAGACTACTTGACGCTCCATGATCCAAGTGGAAGACTCTTGGTAAAAGTCGTACGCTCGCCAAATAGACTTTACAAAATAAGTCTAAAGATTGGAAAACCGATATGCCTACACACAAGGATAGAAGACAATACTTGGAGGTGGAACGCAAGGTTGGGACACATAAGCTTTAAAACAATCAAAGCTATGTCCCAACAAAAGATGGTTCATGGCCTACCAGAAATCAAAGAAGAAAAGAAGTTGTGCGAGTCATGCTTAGTCGGGAAACAAACCCGTCAAACTTTTCCAAAGGCATCTATGTTTCGAGCTTCCAAACCACTAGAACTTCATCACGCAGACTTGTGTGGTCCGCTTACACCACCAACCATAGCTCATAACAAATATATATTTGTTATTATAAACGATTTCTCGAGGTACATGTGGACGATCTTGTTAAAAGAAAAAAGTGAAGCTTTCGGTAAATTCAAGGCGTTTAAAAGTCTAGTAGAGAATGATCTTGGGGAAGCGATCATGACTCTAAGAACTGATAGAGGAGGAGTGTTCACCTCAAGAGAGTTCAACGAATTCTGTGAGATAAACGGGATCAAGAGACAACTCACGGCTCCCTACACACCACAACAAAACGGTGTGGTAGAAAGAAGAAACAGGACGATGATGGAGATGACAAGGAGTATTCTCAAGGCAATGAAAGTACCAAATTATTTATGGCGAGAAGCAGTGCGCCATGCTACCTATGTAATCAACAGGGTACCCACAAGAGCCATTGAGAACATGACACCTTACAATGCTTACGAGAGAAGAAACCGAACCTAGAGCACTTAAAGGTCTTCGGTTGTCTAGCATACGCAAAGGTGGAAGCTACAAACCTTAAGAAACTTGACGATAGATCACAATCACTAGTGCATCTCGGGATCGAGCCGGGATCCAAAGCCTATAGATTGTACAACCCAACGACACAAAGAATAGTGGTAAGTCGTGACGTAGTATTTGACGAGAAGACGAGCTGGATCTGGAATGAAACAAGAGATGAACCAAGAAGGGATCCAGGAATGTTTCACATGAGATGGGGTGAGGTTGTAGATACTGGAGAAGGACCTGCCGTGATCAACAATGATCAACACCAAGGTCAAAACGAAACTGAAAGCGTCGAGTCCACTAACTTCGAGAATCACGAACATGGAAACGACAACAATGCGGATAATCACAATCCTGATAATGAGAGTGACACAACCCAAGAAGAACAACCACTAAGAAGATCGACCCGTCAAGTAAGCCAACCTCGTTACCTTGATGATTATGTCCTTCAAGCCTCCGTAGAATGTGAGAGACTTCTACTATCAATAGACAATGAGCCAAGTTGCTATAAAGAAGCAAAGGGTCTGTTAAAGTGGAGACAAGCATGCAAAGAAGAGATCGATTCTAGCAACAAAAACAAGATATGGTTTCTAGTTGATAAACCGAGCAATGTAAAAGTTATCGGTCTCAAGTGGGTTTTCAAAATTAATAAAAATGCGGACGGTACTATCAACAAGTACAAGGCACGGCTCGTGGCTAAAATATACGTACAAGAATCCGGCATAGATTTTGATGAAGTTTTTGCACCGGTTGCTCGTCTTGAAACCATACGGCTATTGATTGCATTGGCGGCATCACATGGATGGGAAATTCATCACTTAGATGTGAAAAAAGCATTCTTGCATGGAGAATTAAAGGAAGATGTTTATGTCAGCCAACCCGAAGGCTTTGAAGTGAAAGGCGAAGAACACAAGGTGTATAAGCTTTCGAAAGCCTTGTACGGTTTGAGACAAGCTCCACGAGCTTGGAACACAAAGTTGGATCAAATTCTGAAAGGGATGAAATTTAAAAGGTGTTCGAAAGAAACTTCTGTGTATCGCAAAGAAGAAGGAGGAACCCTTCTCATTGTTGCCATTTACGTAGACGATTTATTTGTAACAGGCAACACACTCAAAGTCATAAGTGAATTCAAGGTCGGGATGTCATCTAAGTTTGAGATGTCGGATCTCGGAAGACTCACCTATTATCTCGGTATTGAAGTACATCAAGGAGAAGACGGAATCGAAATTAAACAAGAAGGGTACGCACGAAGGATTTTAAAGGAAGCCGGTTTGGAAAATTGCAATCCAACTCTATAGAAGGAACGTCGGGTGCTTAAGGTATTTATTACACTCACGGCCAGACTTAGCTTTCTCTGTTGGAGTCTCCAGCAGGTATATGCAAAGCCCTCGCAAATCACATGGTGAAATAATGAAGCAAATACTTCGATATCTAAAGGGAACGGTCGCATTTGGTCTGAAGTTTAATCGGAAAAGATCAAAGAATATCGTCGGGTATAGCGATAGTAGTCACAATATTGATCAAGATGATGGAAGAAGCACTACGGGTCATATATTCTACTTTGGACCCTCATCGATTACTTGGTGTTCACAAAAACAGGACACCGTTGCCCTCTCTTCGTGTGAAGCCGAGTTCATGGCAGCGACAGAAGCTGCTAGACAAGCCATATGGCTTCAGGACCTTCTAAGCGAGATAACGAGCTGGAAGATCAAAAAGGTTCTCATCAAAATTGACAACAAGTCTGCATTAGCACTCACCAAAAACCCTGTATTTCATGGTAAAAGCAAACACATACATAAACGCTACCATTTTATACGAGAGTGCATTGAAAGGGAGTTAGTCGATGTAACACCCTAAAAATAGGGATAACAAAAATCCGAAAAAAAACGGACATGAGGTATACTAAATTGCCATATCAAGAGCCTCCCAAAAATGGGGAATATATATATATAACCTGTTTAATCACAATTTGTAATTTTAACGGACAATAAAATAACAACCAACTAATCTAATTTCTACAACTAGAGAAGAGATTACAAAAAGGGTTGTCATCCATAAACCCAAACGGTCTATGTTCAAAAGTAAAACGTGTCCATGTGCAACTCCCCAAGCTCTCATCCCAAAGCAACTAAACCTGCTTAGGACCGCCGCCGCTAGAACCTGAGATACACATCGACATCAAACAAGTGTTAGGCCAAAAAGCCTAGTGAGTTGAACAATAATAAGCATGCATGATCAGTTACAATTCTTATCAGCAGTTAACCAGAGTTCAACTAGTGTGGAGTCAATAGGGGAGACCCATAGCACCAATCAAGTCCCACCCAAGAGTCGATATACCTTGATGCCCTTAACAAGGAACACCCCAAAGGCCCGGCCCACCCAAAGACTGTCGCTTAGAAAATTCCCCGAGTGGCGGAGGTCTAGGCACATACCATCACAGTGGCGCCCAAGACTATATCCTCCTAGTGTACTGACTTGGCTCGTCCACATAACATTTATAAGGGGTCCTTTAGATATATTTCAATCCACATAATTCAATACCAACTATGGGTATAATATTACCACCTTATCCTCGTGATGTCTAACAAAAGACCCAATGTAAATCATGCTCATCATTCATATAAACATATCACCAAAATGGTGTTCCAACTAGAATCATCATAATACCCATATATGCATACATTTGACATATCAAGGTACCCACATTATGTATCTATGAGTCAAATCCCCAATAATGATACATATAACAATAATCATGGAAAATCACCCATAAATATACATCTTCCAACTATTTTCATGAAGAAAACCCCAAACATTGAACATATAGAGATAAAGTAACAAGTAGGAGATTATGATGTGTATCTAGTTTTAACAAAGGTTTAGTAAACTCACAATCTAGGTTTTTGACCAAAAACCTAGAAAAGATGAAACCCTAGCTTGAAGAAGGTGAGACTTGAAGAAGATGGAGATCTTGAAGAACACCTTGAAGAAACTACTGGGATGAACCTTTGATGAAGATTTAATGCTTTCCCCAACCCAAAACCTTAAGAAAAGAGGTAGGAGATGAAGACCCAAAATCTGGCTTGAACACTTGGAGAAGATGAAGATGGTGGTGAAGCTTTCAAACCGAAACCTTGGATGGTAATCTTGACTCTAGCGATCAATGGTGTTGGTTTGGTGGTTGAAGAAGCCCTAGGTGAAGTAAATGAATATGGAGGGTTTGGGAGAGAAATTTGAAAGATAGAGAGTGAGAAATGATTGAGATTTGGGGAAATATTCATTTAACCCCGCACTGGGTTACTGTCTCATGCGCACGGCCCGTGCGTTTTTAATGAAGGATGGCACACGGGTCGTGCGCCGCACACAGAAGCACATCAGACTTCTTCTCATTTGATCAAATCCCGTTTTGGTCATAACTTCTTCGATATAGCTCCGTTTTCGCTACGGAAAGAACCGTTGGACTCGTAGTTAAATCATTCATCCATTCAAGTCAAGCTATAAACTTAAAGATTCAAGCCCAAAAAAAATCTAATTTAACCAATGAAATTTCGGGGTGTTACAGTCGATGTGGAACACGTACCGTGAGTTGAGCAAAAGGCAGATATCTTAACTAAGGCTTTGGCACGGATCAAGTTTTGTGAAATGAGAAGCTTGATAGGTGTTCAAGACATGTCCAAGACCAAGTCGAAGCTTACAAGGGAGAATGTTGGATAAGCTTCAAAAGAGAATCCTCATATCAAGATATCTCTAACAAGTTTGGTTAGGATAAGGAAAGCTTATGGTAAGGAAAGCTTATGATAAGGCAAGCTTATGATAAGGAAAGTTTTTAGAATAAGGAAAGTTTATTTTATTCTCAATAGAATTAGGAGTTATCTAGTTCTAATAGAATTAGGATTAGCAAAGGTGTGCTAGTACTATATATATCATTGTTGAGATGTGACAATGATCATATCAAGTTTTGGGTGTTTAGTTTTGAGCTATTTTCTAAACATTAATAAGAGAGTTATTCTTATTAAAACCAAAACGTGTGAAACACTTTACTTTAGGGGTTACTCAAAACAGGGAAAACTTTGATTCAAAAGAGATGGGGCAGAGTAGTGGTTCAAAATCAGTAGATGTGAATGGAAACCTGAAGAATGGATCTAAGAAGGATGTTATAAGTGAGTTGAACAATGCTCAGAGGGCTGTTAGTTCTATGCATGGGCAGAATTTGGTGCAAAATGGTAATGGTACTAGCCAAAAGCAGAAAGTGCAGTCTTCTGTTGCTAAAGGGAAAGATGAAAAGAAAGGGCATGTGAAAGAAAGCTCAGCTGGTGTGAGTGTTAATGCTGAGGTTATGAAGGATGGAGACTCTAAAATTGTTCAAGAAACTGTACAAGTTCAGAATTCATTTGGTATATTGGAAGATATAGAGGAGGATACTGAAGATCATAGATGGTTTGTTGAAAAACAGGATGCTAATCATTATTTGGAGATGGGTGTAAGACCTCCAAATGCCATTTTCAACTCTTGGTCAAAGAGATTGCAGAGGTATTTTTGGGCTATTCATTGTGGTAAGGAAGTTCATGTTAATGAAGATGCTCCAGATTTTATGAAGGTATATAAGGATGAGTGGAGAAGGGGTGGTGATAGGGCTGTTAAATCTAAAACTCAGATCTGATGGTCAAGATAGCTATTTGGATGTGGACCGATGATGGCACACGTGTTTTTATTATTGATGGGAGTGGATTGCATGGATAATCACTGGGGCCTAATAACTCTATCAACATGGCTTTGTTTGGTTTTATGGAGATTGGCTTTTTTGCTTTGGATAAAAGTCTGGTCTATGAAAATAAGAAGAGTTGGGTTGTGGCTAGCTATGGTGTGGGCTACAAGATGAAGTCTTATTCTAATTTGTTTGTTTTTAATGTGGGCTCTGATGTTGGCTTTTATAATTGGGATTGTAATTGGGGTATTGGGATTTATATCCTTTGTTTGTATCTTTGGGTTAAACCTTGGTTATGGTTTCTCCCAAAACATATTTTGAGCTCTACCTTGGGGTATGCCCCTCGTAAATTGTAAAAAAAAATAATAATCAATAAAGTTTTTCCGGAGGTCCCGTCCCCTTTTCCCAAAAAAAAAGTTATATATTTCCAACCATTTTCAAGCTTTCAAGCTTTCCAACCAAGCAAGTTGGAGAAGAACAATGTTAATCGAGAAGAAACCTAATCTATGTTGGTTAATTAAACAAGCAACCCTAGTCAAGAAGAAAAAATGATTTGAAGAAAAAAACGAGAAGAAAAAACGACTTGAATAATCGATTTGAATCTAGAGAAGAACGGTAGAACTCACATTTGATTTCAATCTGGAGAAGGACACCTTCAATTTAAAGAACCAATTGCAAGGATGGAGAGAGTACATAGAAGTGGACAGACGTATTGGTAACGTATTGGTAAGCGGGAATAAATTTTCTATTCCTCCCAATTTGGTGGGGTATGAAAATCAATGGGTTAAAGGTAATGACCCCATTATACTATATCAAACCAAACTACATTTTTCATTATCATTCTCATTTCTTACCTTCAGTACCCGCAACCAAAAAACTCGTTAACGCAAGGGTGTGCGGGCGACGTAGTCAACGACCTCAGGTCGCAGCCAAAGGTTTTGTTTCACATGGTTTTTTTCCATCTAGGTATAGTATTTAATGTATTGATTAACATATATTTGTTGCATATTGTGTTTATTTTATATGTATTCGGTTCACAATGTGAATTTTTTTACATGTATTTTTTATTTTATAAACACACCAAAAAATTTCACTATTGTGAAACTTGTATTAAAATTTGCGTGTTTAAGAGCCTTAATTGTATTAAAAATAATCATTATTTTTTTAAAATCATTTAATTACAAATTGCAAATAATCATTCTTTTTAAACAAAATAAAAATGATAAAACACAAACAATTACAAAAGACACCTTAAAAAATTTATACTTAGTTCCTTCTTTCTTGGAGCATTTGGGTTGAGTTACTTGAATAAAAACTCATGTAGTTTAACTTGCTTCTACTTTGATCATTAAACTTAACAATCTGCAAAAAATAAATGAAATTGGTCATTGTCGTCATTTAAAAAATAAAATTATTACGAATCTATGTAAATTATTATGAATCTACCGATATCAGACTAAAAGTTTTTGCACATTAAGGTAACTATAAAATGTGTCTGATGAAAAAAGAGCAAAGCAAATGAAACATGTCCAAAAGTAAACCAACACATTAACCCCTTGGCCTTGGACTACTACGAAAAACACCATCTCGGATGGTGGACAGGAGCACAGGAGCACACTTTCGGTTTCCCTTTGCTATACAAGCTTTCCCATCTCGGGGGGTGGACTGAAGTTGAACTGAAACCACCTTCTAAATGATATAATCACATATGTAGTACGTACTACGTTGTGTTAATTTATCATTATTGTTATTTTGATTTTCAACTCCGATTTAAGATAATAATTCAAAGTTAAACAATGTTTCATGCATTTAATGTGGCCTAGGGACGATATTACGCTATATTTATTGATGATTAACTCGATATTGACTTTCAAAATTAGTAAGAGTGGCAATTCCACTATTTATAGATAAAATCTATCGGGGTTTGATCATACTTTATCTTCAAGGAATAGAGGCAGCGATTTACTGATTCCATGGTGTTGGTTGTCCCGCCATTGAATTTGTATATCGTAGTGTAAAAAGATTATATTTGACCTTTAATGGTGTTACTATGATTCATTTTGTGCTACCATCGGATATTGTTGTTGGAAAAATAAGACACTAGAATAGCATATCGAATATTAAATTAAGTTTAAATTGTTAACATGGTAAAACACAAAAACCCTAACTATAAAAACTCTTATGTTTATTTTTTTTCTTAACTACAATTAACTTTTGTTTTATTTTTATTTTAGGGTAATGTCATTTTGTATATGTTATTGTAAAAACTCTTATGTTTATTCTTTTATTGACCTGTTATGTTTTATCGGATAAAATGTTAAGAGTTTTCATGCCGTTTGTTTTTCTTTTGGACAAGAGGTAAACCATCCTCTCTTATTGTTCACTTACCGTCATGTTAACCTAATTTAATTATCCCTCTATTATCAGCCTCTAAAGTGAAGTTTTTCCTTTTGAGCCTTTATCAACGATGCAAAAATCACCGTCCCAAGAGTCTTCCTCCGGAGCTATGGATGGCTCTACAAACCTTTCAAAGAACCCTAACGGGGATTCCAAGTTCCATGTCGTTCTTCCCTCCGAAGGCCGAAAGGCCATTTTCTCATCATTTGTAATTTTCTTCCAATTTGGAAATTCTTCATATATCCTATTTAGTTGCGGTTCGAAGATTATGATTTCTTCCAATTTGGTAATTCTTCAAAAATCCTCGAAGAACCTTAAAATTCCATAATATATATGTGGCTCTGTGTATTTACATTAGGGTTCGATGATTTATGATTGACATTAAAACCAACTTCCAAATTGGTATCTCGAAGCATGAGTTGTGTTCCGATATAAAACTGATGAATAATTATATGAGTTGTGGGTTCGATCTTTAATCAATTTGCAAACATGAAAATAAATGTTGAAAAGGTTCAATTAGTTAAAATGAAGTATATTGGTTTTCTAATTCAGATGTAAAACTGGAATTTAATTTTATATATGAATTTAACATTATAATATATTTTTTTTTTGTAAAGGGTGTCCTGGGCCTATGGCCCAGACTAATCCCTTGGCAAAGCAACCGACTGCGAAAGCATGCAACCCTGAGATTAAACCCAGTGGCCACAGGATGCGTACGCCTGGATTCGAACCTCGGGTGGATGGGATATCCCACCACATCCCCCACAGGCCTTAACCAGTACGCCACAAGCCTTGTGGTTAACATTATAATATTCCGAGTAGTAAAATAGACAATCAAACATATTCAAACATTTATCAGTTTAAAAAATAAATGTTTTTATTAATTCTACTTTAAAACTTTTGCACTATCTTTTATCAATAATTAGTGGAATAAGATTTATAATTTCGGCATCTCTTAAAAATACAAGCCTCTTTGAAAACAATTTATTAAGCACTAGATATTGTTTTATTAATACATAACTTTTCAAAAGTCAAGTTAACTACTTATTATTGCTTAGGTAAAATTTTCTTAAAGCTCCACATTTGACTCAATGAAATTAACTGGTAAAACAAATTAAAATACAAAATAAAAATTAACATTGAGCCATATTACAGTACTAATATACTCCATAAATTTTGAATTATTTCAATTTCATTCCCAATAATAATTTTACATTTAACATATGGTAAATGGATATATATATATATATATATATACACTATATGTAAGTGACGAAGGATATTGTAAGAATAGATATTAAAGTGAGGAATGTAAGAAGAGATTTGAACCTTTGATAACTTTTAATTAGTGTTGATCTAATTATTCAGATTAATTAAGGAACTGTTTACTAAATATTTACTCGGTAAACGCTTACAATCTCACTTTACCTTATCAGATGAACATGACAAAGATTGAGAATTTTACCCGAGCAATGACAAAGATCGAGAGTCTTACCCGGTAAGTGAGAGTGACAACTCTTACCCGGTAAGCTCTTACCGTATAAAAATGTTGCATACAATACCGTTTTAATAGACTAAAATCTTACCCGATAAGTTAAATGAAGGTGTCGACTTTTACTAGTAAGCGCTTACCGGGTAAGCGTTGGGTAAACGACCCCTAAGTTCCAAAATAACCCATGAATTAGCTTAAAAGATAATTTTCAATTGATCTTCAATTAACTAATCCAAAGGTTAAGATTTATTTTTATCTTTTTCACGATAACTACTATTTCTTACCATACGAACAGTCATAGAAAATATTTTTTTAATGAAAAATCTTATCATTAAGGAAAAAGTTTTTTTTTTTTTTTTTTTTACCGTTTGAAAAAAATTGAAAAAAAATTCCACTAATTTGCGTTATATATACCTAACCTCCAAAATCTCTCCTTTCACACTCACATCATCTCTCTCTACATATCCCTTTCTCTCTCTCTAGATATCCCTAAGATTTCCATCCATGGAACTGAACTTGAAGATGCAGGAAACCCCAAGACAATCTGCCATCGAACAAAGAAGGTATATGTATGCATACATTAATCCCATCTCAAATGTGTGTTTTGTGTGTGTGATTTTATGTGATTTCAATCAATGATCGAGGGTTTCTTTTGTTTTTTCTTGCAATATTATTGATCTTTAATTAAATTTGGGTTTGATCAATTCTTGATGATGCATGTTGACAAATTAAGCAGACCCATCGGAGATCTAAATGAAGTTCATTCCGGTGATACTGAACCAGATGTTGTTACCGATGGCGGAGTTAGCGGTGGTGGATCAAGTCCACCGGATTCTGGTGCAGCTGATTCGAAACAAATTGCACCACTTGTTGTTGTTGATCAAGAAGGCGGAGATAGCCAAGAAACAACTGCACCGATCATCGGTGGTGGAATTTCGCCGGAATTCCGAAGCAAATCTGCAGCACCTGGTATTACTACGGTGGTTGACGGCCGTGTTGGTGGTGGTGGTTTATCGTTTGATCTTAATGCTGAGATCAAGAGTTTATCTTCAGATGATGATGAAATTGAAGTGATTGACGGTGGTGACCACGTCGGAGAACCGAATCGGAAGAGGATGAGATACGGTGGTGGTGATGGTGGCGGCGATGGTGAACCGTCGCAGAACTTACGGTTGTTTGGGATCGACATTAATAGCATTGAAGAAGAAGAAGTTGGTGGTGGTGGTGGTTTGCCGGAGTTAGGTTTCCGGCGAGAGGAGGAGGAGGGAAGTGAAGATGATGATGACGCAAGCGGTGGTGGTGGTGGTGCGGTGGTTGACGGTGGTGAACCACCAATAATTCAGCAGCCAATTAGGGGTGGATTCAGGCTTTTTGGACATGATATTTAGGGTTTTAATTTTGTACTACCCCCTATGTTTTATTAATTACTCATAACTAAAATCTAAAATTAAATGTTTTTCTTGGTTTAATTAAAAATATATAAAATTTTAAGTTTATGAAATTATGTATCCCTTAATTTCAAATGCATATAGATTAAATTTATGCATAATCAAGTTTGAGTGTCGATTACTTAGAGATTTGTTCATCTCAAATCAGTTATGTTTAAAGCAAACCCTAAATTTACCATTTGCGCAAAAGCTTTTAACTTATTCGTAATTAATCAAGAAATTAACGAGGTGAAATCAGTGCATTGTTTAAAGATGGTAAAATCAAGAAGATGGAATTGAGGAGCGTAATCAGAATAAACCATGCTAGAATATTTAGATGAAATTGAAAATATAATAACGATATATCGCTAGTTAATTTATACGATAATGGAAGTTTATCGTTTTCATGAATTAAGTGATAACCTTCTCATCTCGTACGAGATCTCGATTATGTATATGTATATGTTTTTAGATACATGTATATCTACATTCGTATAAATTTATTAAATGTAGAATAAGTATAAGAACTAGGTTTCTATAAGATTACCTACTTATAGAAAGAGATATCGTAAGATCAATATAGTTCCAAGTTTTATGTGAAATAAAGTATTAAGGGGCCGTATACCAAATTCTTACCCGATAAATATTTAGTAACATCAATGACCATGAAAATGGATTGTTGGTAGGTATATAAGCTTCTCGGTCCTAAGTCATGCTTAATCAATAAGGTAATTAATGATATTAGTAAGTGTTTACCCGATAAATATTTAGTAAACGACCCCTAAGTTTACTTGAAACAACTTTGAAAAGCAATTTGTTATATGTATTTTGAAATTTAAACAAATATGAATTAAAAATCTTTAAAAAAAATTATTACAAATTTTGGCATGTAATTTATTGTAGTTGTATTTAGTTATTAACTTATTTTTCAAACAAAACTTCGTTAAATTACTATAACAAAATATATTAGTTTTAAAATTAATATTCTTCCTATTACAAATAAATCATTTTACTAACTTATTTTATTTATAAAAAATATATATATATATATATATATCAAATTAATCGATTTACAAGTTTTATAACATTTATAACGGTTACAAAAAGATACTTCTCTTTATATATATAATAATGTGTGTATGAATTTATATAATTTTTGTTTGCTTTTAATATTTACATATACTTTTTTTCCTAACAACTAAAAATAAAATATATAATATAATATGTAATATATATATATATATATAGTATAATAATATATAATAACATATATTATGGTGAAATAAAATTACTTTAATATTATATTTTTAATTAAATTTAATATACAAACTTAAAATTTGAAGTTCTATAATTAGAATTTACAAAATACATATATGTGTTTTTTATTACTAGAAGTGTACCTCAACAATATGTCAAAATTTTGTTGTAACTGAAAAGTGAATTGTTCTAAAATAATTTATGATATTTTGTTTATTTTATTTTTTTCATCAATTATGAGGTGATGTTTCCAAAAATCTTAAATATTATGTTGTTTATTGATTTATATTTTGAAAATTTAGTAGATTTTACATAAACTCGGTTCTTAACATTTAAATAAGAGTAAATTAGGAATTCTTTAAAAGTTGAAAGGATTTGTATGCATTAATAAGTTATACTTAATGTTTTATATGTTGTAACAATCAATAAACCTTAAGGTTTTTTTTATGAACATTCAAGTAGCGATTTAATAAACTAATGGAGGCTTTATTCCACCCGTTTCCGATTACAATCTTCATATTTTTCGAATAATGGTCATGTTTTTTCTATTATTTTTCAACTTGTTATTTAAGTCATTTTAAGTTATCATTTACATCATTAGCTAGCTTTTTTAGCCAAACATTACTCATATACCTGTAATTATAATGAAAAATCCAAAAAAAAAACTCATGGAATTATCACATTATAAACCCTTAAACTTTTTAAAATCAAACAACTCCTTGAACTTAGTTAAATCAAACAAAAATATCCCTGAACTTATTAAAACAAAAAAGAAAAGGCTAACAAACTTTCATATTTTGAACGCTTAAGTCCATTATCCTTTTTTTGAATGAATAAATCATTTCACTTATAAAACGAAAGAAATATATTATCTCTTTTCATGTATCAACAAATCAATAAGAAAATACAACAAACCAATAAAAAAAAAAAAGAGGGGAAAGTACACTATTTCATTAACCATTAATTATTTTTCAAATTTGAAACGACAATCACATAAGTTTGCATATGATCGTGTGATTACAATTTGAATATGAAAATTAAATAATTATAAGCTTATCTTATGAGGCAAAGGATCGTGTGAGAAGTTGATTAATTAACGATGAGAAACATGACAATTGGATCTGAACCGTTTATCTCTTTTAATCTCAAGTCATCCCATAAATTGCGGCTTAGAAGAGAATTGATCTGGTGCATCTCGATCCATCTCTAATGTGCGTCATTTCTCATCCAACGATTGATAACCACTTCTCACCGGAACCCAACCCATCTTATGATCCTCATTTGAATATTAAAAATATATAATGGATAATGAAAATGGTGTTTAATCCTTTTTTTAAATTGTTTATTGTACTTTATTAATGATCTATACTGATACGTCCATATATAAATGGTATATATGTTTCATTTTATAAGTGTAATGATTTGGTTC
Organism: Arctium lappa; assembly: GCA_023525745.1. Taxonomy (NCBI): domain Eukaryota; kingdom Viridiplantae; phylum Streptophyta; class Magnoliopsida; order Asterales; family Asteraceae; genus Arctium; species Arctium lappa. Next base: position 51,948,891 of record CM042063.1, read on the forward strand.
AAGAAATTGACTAATAACTTAATTATTCAAAATATAAAAGTTCGTTTTGATCTTTAATTTTAAAAGGTTTGAAAGATTTATTTGTTCAAGTTCAAAAAATTTTAAGTATTTATTTATTCAGAAAAGGGTTTAAAAGTTTAATTACTCAAAAAATGAAAGTTTGTTGGGTATTTTAATTTTTAAATAGTAAATTGTGTTTTCGTCCCTGTGGTTTTTAAGAATTGCGGATTTCATTCTTATGTTTTTGAAATTTCGGTTTTCATCCCTATGATTTGTAATTCATTTCTATTTTCGTCCTTGAGACTAATTCCTACTTTTAAATATCAGGATGAGAATGATAATGAATTATAAACCATGGGGATGACGATCATAATTTCAAAATCACAAAGACGGGAAAAAAAATCAACAAACTATAAGAACTAAAAACGTAATTTACTCGTTTTTTAAAGGGTAAATTGTATGAAAAAGTAATGTACTTTGTTTTAGTTCCTATTTTGGATAACATACTTTTAAAACATTCATTTTGGTACTTAAAAAATAAAATCTCAAACATTTAGGAATCCGAGTTATCGGATTAGCCATTAACATGTTACCAATGTTGATGTGTCAAATACTCAAATGACATGGCATATACTTCAATCTTATTTGTAGACATGGCTCATGATGTGGAGTTTTTATATAAAACACAATTTTTTAAACTTTTATGATTTAATAAATTTATAGATAATATATTTTGCAAATTCAAGTTTAACAAGAAAAAACCATTAAATTATAAAGAATGTACCACTTTTTTTATATACATTAAAAGAATATAAACATGAACATGAAGAACATATCCTTCAACTAAAAACATGAACAATATCTTTGACTTAAAACAATCATCCTATAAATTCTTGAAAGAAAAAAAAAACAATGAAAAATCCAGAAAAATAACTCGTATGCCATAAACAAAGCATGAGCATCAACTAAATATCACATTAACAACTTAGCAATTCATGGTTCATACAAAAAGAAACAACAATCAACCAAATCAAAATATGGTTTTCTCAATACCCTAATATCAAAAAACAGAAAAAGAAGTTGAAAACCCCAAAATTACGATTCCGATATGGGTACTTCAAGAATATCGATGATGTTAGCTTAGATTGGAAAATCGACAACACAAGTGTTTAGAAGAGTCCGTTGTGGACATCTTATGATAACATTGGTTCGGTTGGTGTTGGTCGTTGAAAGGCAAAGCGCCTTGAAAGAGCATAAGGCAATTTGAATCTGAGACAACAGAAAATAGAAGACGAGCTTGTGGATAGTTTGGCCATGGATTGCATCTCTTTCCTTCTTATGAATCTGAAGCAACTAGGAGCATATGGTGATGGTGGATTAAGGCATATGCAGTTGAAGAAGATGGATATGAGAAAGAAGGTGAAAGGGTGAAAAGGGGCGGCGAGGGGGATTGGATTAGTTTTTGGGTTTATTTTACCATTTAAATGTTTTTTTCTTTTTCTTTTTTTGGATAATTATGATACGGAATTCTTTTTTAATTAAAAAAATTACATTTCTTTTAGAGAAAAAAAAGTGACGTGGATTTTTTTTACTTAGTTGTAATTTTAATAACAAAAAGTAAAAGCCATGTCAGTAAAAACCAACATTTTCAAGTCATTAGGTGAAATAGGTACTTAAATGTTTGAGATTTTATTTTTCAAGTACCAAAATAAATGTTTTAAAAATATGTTACCCAAAATAAGAATTAAAACAAACTACATTACTTTTTCATGTAATTTGACATTTTTTAAATGACTGAAAAGAAGTTCACGGGCTAAGAAAGCCTTACGACCTTGGGTTGGGCCGGACCATCATTTTGGACTAATACTCAAAGCCCATGTTAATATAAATTATTTAATGTAGACAAAATTTAATACTCCATTTTTTGAAGTGCTTTAACTTGTTTAATTAGGGTTTGTTTCTAGTATGATGGTAGAGTCTTGGGGAAGGGATTTAGAGCATCCCAGTGTGGTTATTAGGAGGTTTTTGTGAGGTTTTTCAAAAAGCAAAAACCTTCTTTCGAGGATTTTCATATAGCGGAGAGGTTTTTCACTTGAGGTTTTTCGTGAGGTTTTCGTCATAGGTCGTAACTGCACGACCTGTTTTTTCATAGGTTTTTCGTATTTAATCAGTTTTAACTTTATAGAATTTTATAAAACTTTCGTATTTAATCAGTTTTATTTATTAATATGTTTAAAGTAATCTTATTTAAATATAATTATTAAATAAATAATATAAATAAATACATAATGAAAGTAATTATATTTTTATATTTTTTAAAATAATATCTCAACTTATGTTTATTTTGAAAAGTGTTTATTAACTTATGCGGTATCAAACCGGAGTTTTTAAAAAAGTGCTTGGATTAGCTTATTGTGGTACCAAAACGTAATAAGCTAATAAGTTGTTATTTAAAGGTGTTTGGGATTGCTTATACATACAAAATAACCAAAAAGTAATAAGCACTTTTCAAATAAGTTGACAAGTTAGAACAAAATGACTTATCAAAAACAGTTTTTCAGCGGTTTGGCACCGCTATAAACTCTTTTCATTTTTCTCCATCCAAACACTTAAAAGGGCTTATCTCCGGTGTCAAATCACAATAAGCTAAAAAGCACTTCAAATAAGCAATCCCAAACACCCCCTTATACAATTCTAACATATTTCTTAATGACCCAACTTTTATTTTCGGTTATACATACTTTTAAGTTTAACATTTTTTATTTTTTATTTTACATACTTTTTATACAACTTTTATATATTTCTTAATAACCTAATTTTTATTAATTTTATCGTACATACTTTTATGTATTTGTATGAATTTTAATGTATTTAATTTTATAAATAAGAATAAAAATAATATAAAGTTAAAATGGTGGGACCCTGAATAGTTTAAAAAAGTAATGAAAAAACTTAGGTGAGGTTTTTTACATAGTAAAGGTATATAAAGGTTTTTCAATTGTTGAGGTGGCAATAATATATAAGAAAAAAACTATGAAAAACCTTAGTGAAAAAGTCATACACTCTGATGCTCTTAGGATTAGTGTAAGTTTTGGGTGTGCTAATTTGATTTATTTGTTGGTAATTCTCCATGGGTTGATTTTGAGGGTTGGATATAGTTGTTTAAATGATTGATTTGAATAGTTTGTTGGTGTTCTTCAAGTTAGTAAGTGGGTTTATGATTTGATTTAGATATCCTTTGTGATTATGGATGCTAGCATAAGATTTAGAGGTTCCTTTGGGTTAGAATCATGTTTTATGGTAGAGATATTTCCTTTTTTTTTTTTTTTTTTGAGGTTCGGGTCGAGTTTTGGGGTTGGAAAAGAGCCTGAATCGGGCTTTTTCAGACTGGATTTTTTGGGCTTAACGAGCTTTTTCAGACTTTTCTTTTTTTTAATTGGTTTTTTCGTGACAGACCTGCCGCTAAATTTCACCCTAATCAAGCTTTGGGGCATTGGCTCTGACCGGGCTGGGGGCTCACAAGGCCCAGCCTTTTCAGGTTGGACTCATGTCGGCTTTGGGCCCGGGCTTTTTTGTATATCTCAAGCCCAAAAGCCATTTAATGTATAAATTTAATCCCACTAATAATATATAAATACAAACACTAGTCTTTGAACATTTTATAGATGAATAAATTGGCATCAAATGTTTTCATAGCCAATTTCAAGACAAATAGTTGTCAAATTTGTTGATCATCATCTTTGTTTAAGTAACTGCTAGTTTGTTTCTCTTAATGATAACCAATTTAGAATTCAAGTCAGTAAATGCATCATCAAACATCAAGAAAAAAAACACGTTTTTAATCGAACCCCCTAGAGTTTTAGGTCACGTAACAACAGAAAAACATCAAAATTCAAAACATTTAAGTACAGTAATCATCAATAAATTAAGCAGTTCCTTTTATATATATGCAACTAAATGCTCGAGAGCGCACAAGATGCAAATTGTAATTGATTAACCTCTTCGTCTATTGGTTGTATGTCATAAAATACAACAAGTCTACATTTTAGAATAGATGTCATGCTTGCGTACATCTTACTCCATCAGACGTTGTTGTCAAGCATACTGGTTTGTTCGGTTTTGAATGTTACAGAATGCCATTAAAACTTGTAAATATAAAACCGCAAAAAGTTTTTAATAATTATACCTTCGGTTTTACTGTAAATTAAGCTTTTCGCTTCTCAAAAACACTAATTTATACGAAAATTTAGTTTGCGGTATAACTATCGATGATTAGATATATCAAAACTAAAGGGTCATTTAACAAACGCTTATCGGATAAGTGTGTACCAGCATTAGTCACTACCTTAGCCAGAAGGGTGGTAGCATGGTGGATAAAGACAAAGGGATGATAAAATCAACTCATGTTCGAATTCTGCCATTTGTTTAGTCACAATTTGTCATTTGTTTAGTCTAGCCGAAGCCTGGGATAACCCATTTCTAAAAGAAAAGAGTCAGTACCCTCTCGGCCATCAGAATGGATTGTTGGTAATTGTCTTTTATCTGGTAAACGTTTACCGAGTAAGAGTCATCTCTCTTACTTAGGCTATGTTTGGCAAAAAAAAACTAGCTTATAAGCTAGTAATTTTTTTTTGTACGTGTTTGGATGACCATAAGCTAGCTTATTGAAAAGTTACTCATAGTAACGTTTTGAAAAGCTAATAAACGCTTGTTAAACCGCGTTAGGAAGAAATCGAGCCAAATGTAGAAAAAGAAAAGGCACAATATATATGTATAATATATTATATATCAATCATATGTATCATATATATGTACTTAAAGAAAGGGGGGAAATACATAAAATAGTTAAAAATTAGTAGGTAATTAACAGAAAAGAAAGAACCCTAACTGTTCTTACCTTGTTTGATCTTCACATGATGCAACCATCCAAACCCTTTCAAAGCTTTTGAAATCTTCAACAGATTTGGTTTCTTCATCCCCAAATTCATCTTCCCTGTTGATAATTTCAATGCCTGTAAACAACATAATTGCACATTATCCATATCCCGTTCATCATCATCATCATCATCAAACCCCTTGATTCCGCCATTGTTGTTCATCATCATCTGGTTCTTCTTGTTGGTGATCATGGCGTCTTTTCGATTCTTTGAATTATCAATCTCATAAGCTTCCCACAAGGAATCCATACCTTCTTCACCTCCTAACGAATTATGCCGTTCTTCGAAGAGCTTACACGCCAATGTCCTCCGCCATTCTTTTTCTTCCTTCATCGATCCATGGCTGCCGAGAATACTCGAAGAATTGGATCTAGACGAGCTCGATTTATCGAATTTAACAGCATCTGTAACTGAATTTTGAGTGATTTTATGGTTATCATTTGAATCTATCGCCACCGACTCCGCCTCGGATCTGAATTTTGTCGTCGGAGATGGCTCTGCTTTTCGTAATTCTACAATAACTTTATCGGAATCTGTGCCGGTTTTAATCGCCGTTGAAAACTCGTCGAATCTGTCCAATTCTTCAAACAATTTCACCAAATGATTTTCCTCTTGTGATTTATCACTATTTAAGTCGCTAATAGTAATATCATTTTTCCGGCCGCCGTGAACAGAATCTTCTAGAACCTTCTCCTTCAGAAACACGTTTTTTTCCGGCCGCCGTGATCTCAATTTTACCAAACTAGTTTTGTCTTCGAATTTATCCATGTCTAATTCGCTAGCCGTAAGATCATTTCTCCGACCGCCGTGAATAGAATCTTCTAGAATCGTCTCCTTCAGAGAAAGGTTTTTCTCCGGCCGCCGTGATCTCAATTTCACCAAACTAGTTTCGTTTTCGAATTTATCCATGTCTACTTCGCTAGTCGTAAGATCATTTCTCCGGCCGCCGTGAATAGAATCTTCTAGAATCGTCTCCTTCAGAAACAGGTTTTTTTCCGACTTCCGTGATGTCAATTTCACCAAACTATTCTTCTCGTCGAATTTATCGATGTCTAATTCGCTAATCGTAAGATCATTTCTCCGGCCGTCGTGAACAGAATCTTCTAGAACCTTCTCCTTCATAGACAGGTTTTCTCCCGGCCGCCGTGATCTCAATTTCACCAAACAATTTTTCTCTTCGAATTCATCCATTTCTACTTCGCTAGTCGTAATATCATTTCTCCGGCCGCCGTGAACTGAATCTTCTAGAACCGTCTCCTTCACAGACATGTTTTTCCTCTCTTCTTCAACCTGATCGACGCCTTCATTACCGATCGTGATCGATTGCGTAACATCGAACACGAAATCATAAATCTCAAAATTACACATCTCACCGTCTCCACTGAGATCATCGAAGCTCGATCTGAGTTCATGTATGACAGTTTGAAGGATCTCGAGTTCCAATTGCGGCAACTTAGGGCAGAATGCTGTGGTGGTGGTGAGGAGGACGGAGATGAGGATGGCGGCGATGAACGGCGGAGAGATGAGGGAGATGATTTTGATGAAGTAAGGAGAGAAGAAGATGAAGTAAGAAGAATAGAGAGGGTAAGATATAACGAAGGAACAGATGAGAGATAAATCATGGAGGATTATACATGAGATAAATTGAAAATTAGTGTTCTTACTGAAGTTGTAATAGCGTGATTGTGTTAAGAAGCAGAGGTCGTCAGCCATTGTTGTGAGCTTGAGAAGGTGTAACAATGGCGGAAAATGGTGAGAGAACGAAGAAGAAGATGATTCAGTGACTGTTTTTTTTTTTTTTTTTTGACTTTTTGTTGTTGACTTTTCCATTGGAAATGTATTTGTGACAATACATTATATAAAGGAGAATGATTTGTTCAAGAAAAATGTTTTTTATTTATTTAAAAAAAGTTTTAGAATTTAATTATTTTGCATCTAGAAATTAAGGAGTTGTTTGACAGTTGCTGAATGGTTTAGTGCAGAATTATTAAGTGGTCTGAATGATTAAGAGATTTTTATGATATAGTGTAAAATGAAATATGGTTGTTTGATAATTGTTCATAATGAAATCAGGACTCTTAATGGTTAAGGGAGGGTCAGGATACAAAATCATTAAGAGGATTTTGAAACAATTAAGAGACAACCCTTTTTTTTGTCAAACAATATTTATCTCTTAGTGATTCAGAGGTTGCCTCTTAATGGAACCATTAAGAGGTAAACAAACAACCCCTAAGTAGACACTAGGGTCATTGTGGGAATCTTGCAGTGATACTCATTAGACTTGTATACTGGGATCTGTGGGTCTAAAGTGAAACTCGAGAACGTCGATAAACGACTTACTTTTGTGTTATCGTCACATTCGATGGAATCGGGTCTTTCCCCCTCACTAAAAGGTGTTGTTTTCGAGTAATTTGTTACCTGTGTTTTTCGGTGTTTTGAATATATAGTTTTATCTATGTAACTGTTGTTTTGGAATTTGCATCTTGCACATGTTTTTTGTGAGTTTGGATATTGGTTATTAATCTAAAACAGGTATTTGAATTGGAAATAACGAGCTTTGTAAAGACATTCTTTTTATGATTTTTGTGTTTTAAATGATGGGTTGTTCTTTGAAGGAAAATGTTCGTTTTAACTGTTTTATGTTTTATATGATAAAATTGTTTTAACTCATTAGGCGTTAAGCCTAACATTTTTTTCTTATCAACACATACATCTGGTCTTAGTGAAATCAGAGTGACATATGGAGCCTTGTAGAGGTTCCGATAAAATGGCTTAGAGGCGTCATCCAGTTTTGAAGATAGTTGATTTGGTGGTTTTTTGTTACACCCTACTTGTTCTATTTCGTCTGGGAAATTAGATGGTTATGTTTAAGACTTTCATATGTGTGTTGTCTTCATTCTTTTGGAAACTTTAAATATTTTGTTATTAAAATGATTTTAGTTTAAAGGATTTTAGAAGTTCAAAATTATATGTTATTGATAAATTTAGGAGTGTTACATCTATAAACATTTATTATATATATAAAAGGAAAAATAAAGGAGCATGAGGTTATAAGTAGGGGTGCTCACGGGTTGGGTTGATCGGGTTGAAGACATTTCAACAACCCAACCCAATGTCGGCGGTTTGAGAATTTTCAACCCAACCCAACCCAAACAAAAATGCAACCCAACCCAACCCGTTCGGGTTGGTCGGGTTGTGTTTAGACAAAATAAAAACAATATTGAAGACATAAAAATAAGAAAAAAATTCTTTGAAATACGATCCATCATTTAAAAGAATATACGAGTTCGTCAAATATTTAGGTATTACATATAACTTTTCAATAATGCCGTTTTATGAGTTCTATTGCTCGTTAATGCCGAATTGTTTTTGGTAACTTATACATATTAAAGAGAGATATAAATAATTTTAGAGAAGTCGATAAAACGTTTATCGGGTTATCAGATTGGTCGGGTTACTTTGAGCCTAACCCAATATCAACCCAATATATTCGGGTTGTCTTAATTTTGTATCGATTATACGTCGGGTTACCTCGGGTTGATTTTTTTACTGGTTAGTTGTAACACCCCGATTTTCGAAGGGTAACATTTCGAGTTATTACAGAAACCGTTATATCAAGGAAAAATAAGATATTTGATTTTAGAATTGAATCCTAGATTTTATAGTCTTAATGGATGAAGGATTCAATTACGAGTCCAACGGTTCTTTCCGGAGCAAAAACGGAGCTATAACGAAGAAGTTACGGCCAAAACAGTTAACGAGAAGAAAACCGGACAAACAGTGTATTACGCGAGTTGTGCCGCGACTTAGGGCCAACCTCGCGACCTGAGAGAACACGGGCGACTTATGCCGCGACTTAAGGTCGCGGCATAACCCGCGAAACCCACTGTCAGGTCAAAAACTCGATTTTCAGCCACAAATCTTCATTTCCTCATAACTTTTGATCCACAACTCCGATTTGGGTGATTCAAGTTGCCATGGTTTCGTTTTTGAGAGATCTACAAGGATTTAGCAAGATATTGGAGGTCTATTGGAGTATACAAGAGTATTTTGTGGTGGTAAGCTCCTCATCTCTCCCACTTCATCTTCTTCACCAAAGTTTTCTAGGGTTTCACCCACCCTTTGTTCTCCCTTTCGTAGATTGGAGGTTTGTAACCATTTTGGTGAACTAGAGGTGTTTTTGTTGGTGGATTCAAGCTTGGGTTAAGGTAATCTTCTATTCCCTTCAGTTATGGAAGTTAGGGTTTCGGTATTAATTGAGGTATTCATGTATATGGTTTGGGAAACGATTATTTATGGTTGAATATGTATGGATTTAGGTTTTTTGGAAGTTTTGACTTGAGAATCCAAGTGTTCTTCAAAGGAGCTCTAGTTGGGGGGGGGGGGGGAATCTAGATTTAGCCTAAATCTAGCAAGGTGAGTTCAAGTTGATTTGTGAAAACGATGTACATGCCAAAATGGTTATTTTAAAGTATTTTACATTTTACATTAAATTGTTAACTGCTGATCAGTTTGGTTATTTTGAAAGTATTTAACTTTATAAACCTGTATAGCACACATTATTGTGATTTTGGGCATTTTGATAAATGAGTCATAAATGGGTGTGTTTGGTAACTTATTGAATACATGAGATTATTTGGTTAAAAGGCATTTTAGTGTTGTTTGGGGTAAAAGGTTCAATTTTGTGTATGGAACGTTTTGAAAGGATAAGGAGCCTAAATCTGTTTGGAAAACCTTTTTGACCCGACTTAAACTATGTTGGAGTTCATTCGAGTATTTTGGAGCATGTGATTTCATGGTATGGGTTGAGTGAGTTTATTACTTGCAAAACATAATCTTTGGTCAAAAGAGGTTTTGAGAATTTTGGCTCGATGTCGTTTTAAAGGAGTCTTGAGGACACTTATCCGGTTTTATATGGCTCAATGTAGAGTCTGATTATGACGTACGTACTAATGCGTTGTGTTGCGTATTGAGTTTGGTTACGGGCTCAAGTGCTTTGGTCATTTGTGTGTAGTCCGGTAACGTTAGACAGTGTGTAATGGATCCATAGGCACGTCAGTCGGTCTGTTTTGGGATGGTCAAGTGGGTATTTCGGGGTGGAACTTCGATACCCATGATTTATGACCGGAAACTTTACAAGTGATCGCTAGGAGGGTTGAGTCTGTAATGCTATCGGGGAGTGAGCGCTAGGACCTCTGTCGCTTGAAGTAATACCTGGGAGGTAGTCTTTAAGTGTGTCGGGCCTTCGGGATGGAGTTCTTCAGAATGATCCATCAAGGTCAACTGACTTGGGGTGACACTTGGTAAAGAAGTCGTAGGGACACTTGGGCTGCGATGTCGTGAGGTGTCATGCGATTAAGGTTGAATGGGTGGTATACTTTTGTGTTTCATCCACTCTCAACGGATACAGGTCTCCCCCGTTGTTGGCTATCTGTATTTCAAATAAAAAGGATGTCTTATTTTATTGTCATTGGGTCTTTTCAATCGCGTGAGTATTGGACCTAGTGTCCACGTTTTCGGATGTACGATGTACATGGTTGGAAGATGAGTCATGTTTCAAGTTAATTAAGTTACATCAATTTATAAATCATGCTTTGAAATGAAGTGTTCATCTTTGAAAGTGCATGACATTGGAAAAGAGTTGTTTCCACGTTTTAAAGTGCATCGATTGAAAGGTCATGATTGTAAGTAAAGTTCACTATCTTAAATGTGTTTACTTATGTGAAACTCTTGAACTCACTAGGCGTTAAGCCTAACCTTTTTATTTGTCGGCATGTGCATCAGGTTCCAGATGGGGGTTGGGTTCTAGCAGCGCTATGAAGAGATGTGCTTAGTTTCTCTCATGAGTAAGTATTGGGTGAAGTTTTCTGCAGTTTGAAGATAGTAACTTTTATTGGGTTTAGTAGCACCCGACCGTATCATAAAATGTATGTATGGAATAGAATGTGTGTATTGAGGTTAGACCTTAAATTATGTTTGTAGATGAATGAAATGTTGATGTAATTAGAAAATTTAAATTTGTTGCTATTTCCATATTTGAGGATGTTACATTAGTCGGGTTGGGTTGATCGGGTTGGTCGGGTTAGTCTGTTTTTTGAGCACCCCTAGTTATAAGTACAACATATTATAAACATTATTTCCTTTTCTCACTTAGGCATTGTTTGGCAAAAATAAGGTAGCTTATATGTTAGCTTATTTTCTGGGTACATGTTTGGATGGTCATAAGCTAGCTTTTTGATAAGCTACTTGGAGTAGCTTATGAGGAGCTTTTTGTTATTATTCCAATTATGCCCCTCATTAATATTCATAATTATATATTAAATTTTAATTATAAATAAATAATTAATGTTCTTTTTGGTAATTTAAATGCTTATAAGCTAGTTTTTGTCAAACGTGACTTTTTCATCAGCTAGCATATCAGTCACCAGCTAGCTTATCAGCTACCAGCTAGCTTATCAGTAATAAACTAGCTTATCAGCTAGTTTGCCAAACATAGCCTTAATGGTTTGCATCTCACAATCAAATAGGCAAAAGGGATACATGTATAAAAAGAAAGATTTAACTTTTTCATCAATTTATAGTTTTTTGACAAATCGGATGAGATAATGGAAAAGGTAACAATGAGGTGGGTACAAAAAACAGGGTCAACGGTCAACAATGGAACAAAATACTTTATCGACTTTTTGGCTACGATCAAGGGTAGTATTTGTGCATAGTGATATAGTTAATACACCTTTTTCTAACATGTACATCTTTTACATACATTGTATTCGGCATCTCCAATAGGTATGTTATATTTTCTCTTTCTTTTTCTACATTTAGGTAGCGTTTGGTACGCAGACATGATTGGACATGACAGAACAGGACAGTACAAGAGGGCAGGACTAGACAGAACGAGACGGGACGAAACAGGACAGGATAAGTGTATGTCTGGTGTTTGGTATGACTAGGACTAGATAGGGCAGGACTAAACAAGTTCCCTTAAAGTTATTTGATGATTTTATATATCATATAATAGTTATAAACGACACAAATAAAGAATATATTTTTAAATAATTTAATTTATAAGAATTTTTAGTTTTTTACACAATTTTCATATACATAAACAATAGTACAAAATTTTAATGAAGAATATGATAGTTCGAAAAAACCCAATTCATACAAAGAAAATACTATGTTTGATTCAGTAGAAGATCTTTATGAATTGGCGGAAACATGATTGCAGCTAGAAGTAGAGGTAAAGGGCGATGGGTGGTTGGTGAATAACGATGGTTATAGAGGACATAAAGATGGTGGACAGTGGTGGTGGAGGTAGTCGATGATGGTAGTAGGATGGACAATGGTTGTGGAGGTGGTAGAAGAAAATTTTATAGTGGAGGAAGAGGTGAAGGTGGTCTGTAGTGGTTGACGGTGGCTACCGTTGATCGGTAGTGGTGGTGGCGGTGAAGGGTGGTAGTGATCGGTGAAGGTGTCGGTGATCAACCATAGTAGTGGTGGTGGCGATGGGTGGTGGTTGTGGAGGTGGTGGAAGAGGTTGTTGTAGTGGAGGAAGAGGTGGAAGTGCCGACGGTGGTTGACGGTGGTTACTGGTGGCTATCGGTGGTGATGGCAGTGATAGTGGTGGTAATCGATGGAGGTGGAAGTGGTCGACGATGGTAGTGGTGGTGGCGATGGGTGCTGGTTGTGGAGGTGGTGGAGGAGGTTGTTATAGTAGAGGAAGTGGTGGAGGTGGCCAACGGGTGGTTGGCGGTGGCTACTGGTGGCCGCCGATGGTGGTGGCGGTGGTGATGACCATTAAAAAAATATCATATTAGGTTTATACATCAATGAGGGTAGATCAGTAATTTTGTAGTTTATGTCTCACTTTGTCCCCCATGTTGTTCCACCTATTTTGGTGGAACAAAAAAAACCTTTTTGTCCCATTCTGTCTCACCCTTTCCCAGTCCTTGTCCATGCCACATGTCGTACCAAACGTGGGATAGTGAGGTTTTGTCGTGTTCAATGTCACGCCAAACATTGAACAGTGAGTTTTGTCCCGTTCTGTCTCATGTACCAAACACAACCTTAGAGATTTCGCCATTCTCTCTATTTTTGTCTTCTCTATTTTAGAGGAGAGTTTAGCATCGATAATAAAGGGAAGATAAAAGAATAACAAGTGTTAGAATATGATGATAATTGAAAGAGACGATGATTATGCTGAAGACTTGATGACTTCGATATATTGATTGAGAGAAAAGTACAATATGATGAAAGTAAAATAGCGGCTTAACCTAAACTAGAAGATACAAGAGAAATATATACACAGACTATATGGGCCCACGGGCTTGGGCCTAATACACATATGTACATTAACATCCCCCCTCAAACTCAATCGGGAGAAGAATGAGCCAGATGGAGTTTGGAAACTAGATCACGAAACCGTCCTGGTAGATGAGCTTTAGTGAAAATGTCGGCCGGTTGATCAATAGTTGAAATAGGAAGAAGCTGAATAGTCTGACGAGTCACGTGTTGACGAACAAAGTGACAGTCAATTTCTATATGCTTTGTTCGCTCGTGAAAAACGTCATTGTGAGCAATCTGAAGAGCACTATTGTTGTCTCACCACAAAGGGGTTGGAGAATGTTGAGGTGCCCCCATGTCAGAGAGTAGCCAACATAACCACACAAGTTCTTGAGCCGTGTCAGCTAGTGCTCGATACTCAGCTTCAGTACTGGATCGAGCTATCAGAGATTGTTTCTTGCTCCTCCAAGAGATGAGAGAGTCTCCAAGAAAGAAACAGTAACCAGTAGTAGAGCGACGGTCCGTAATGTCACTGTCCCAATCAGCATCAGAAAATCCTCGCAAAGCCAATGAGGATGCGGATGAAAAATGAAGACCGTGAAACATGGTCCCCTTTAAATATCGAAAAATGCGAAGGACAGCAGCATAGTGATCTGAACAGGGTGCGGACATGAACTGACTGACTGTATGGACAACATAGGAAATTTCAGGTCGAGTCACTGTCAGGTAGACAAGTGACCCCACTAACTGTCGATACAGAGTAGGATCACGCAGAGGAGGTCCAGCATTCGGAGCCAGATGAAGGTTGTGCTCAAGAGAAGTGGATGCAGTTTTGTTGTCAGTAAGTCCAGCTTTTGTCAAGAGATCGGAGGTGTATTTGGCTTGACAAAGATAAATTCCCGACGGATCTGAGATCACCTCAAGACCAAGAAAATAGTGTAAAGAACCAAGATCCTTCATCTCAAAACAGAAGCTGAGAGATGTCTTTAGATGAGCTATGCCAGTAGAGTCACTTCCAGTAATAATCATATCATCCACATATAACATAAGTAAGATTGTTCCAGCCTCAGTGGTCCGAGTAAACAGTCCTGAATCGTAGTTGCTGGGTGCGAAACCCAGAGAGATGACGGTGGAACTGAACTTCTCAAACCAAGCTCGCGGTGTTTGCTTAAGTCCATAAAGAGCCTTCTGAAGTCGACAAATATGACCTTGTGGAAGTCGAACGCCCGGAGGAGGTGTCATGTAGACTTCCTCAGATAAGTCACCATTCAAGAAGGCATTCTTAACATCCATCTGAAAAAGAGGCCATTGTTTGGTAGCTGCAATGGCTAGATGACTGCGAACAGAAGTGACTCGAGAAACAGGTGCAAATGTCTCCTCATAATCAATACCATACTCTTGATTGAAGCCCTTGGCCACAAGGCGAGCTTTGTACCGATCAATAGACCCATCGGATTTTGTCTTGATTTTAAACACCCATTTGGAGCCAATGGGTGACTTGCCCGGAGGAAGAGGGACAGATTCTCATGTCTGAGCTTTGTCAAGAGCCTGAAGTTCCTCATCCATAGCTTTCTGCCAATCAGGGTTAGAGGAGGCTTCCTTGTAGGAAGTAGGTTCGTGATTTGACAGCAGAGTAGCATAAACATGATAATCACGGAGATGAGAAGGAACTTGTCTTACCCGATCTGATCGTCTAACATTCTGAGATTGAGACGTTCCAGAAGCCAAAGACTCAGCAGGCACCTCAGATGTTGGTTGTACTGATGGAGCAGATGATTGATGTTGATCAGGAAAACTAGAAGAGGCAGGTTGTGTAGGGGCAGCAGACTCTGAAGGAGAGGCATATTCAGAATGTGGTGGAACAACAGGTGGAGGCGATATGAGGTCAGATTGGAGTGAGTCCAATGACACGGAAGCATCAGTGAAGAACAGAGTGGTGAAAGTGGGAGACTCACGAAACTTGGATATAGAGGAAAAAGGAACATGTTCCCAAAAGGTAACATGACGCGATATACGAAGACGCTGAGAGATAGGATCCTAGCAGTGATAGCCTTTGTGCTCAATACCATATCCAAGGAAGCATCAAAGTCTGGAGCGAGGTTCAAGTTTGGTATGTTCATGGGGTTGTAACTGAACAAAACAGGCACTACCCCAAACTTTTAGGAGTTCATAGGCAGAGAGGATGTCATAAAGAGCCTCGTAAGGAGACTTATGTTTAAGAAGAGGAGTAGGATGACGATTGATAGTATAAACTGCAGTGAAAGCAGCTTCTCCCCAAAACCGTTCTGGACATTTAGCATAAATGAGAAGAGTGCGAACTGTATTAAGTATATGACGATGTTTACGTTCGGCACGACCATTTTGAGGAGATGTGCCGGGACAGGAGTACTGAGAGAGAGTCCCCTGAGATTGAATAAAGGAGAGAAGATAGGACTTTTTGTATTCCATAGCATTATCAGCTCTAAGAATCTTTATAGATTTTGAAAATTGAGTGTGAATCATCCGAGCAAACATAATATAAATTTTAGGTAGCTCCGAACGATGTTTCATGAGATATATACATGTGAAACGTGTATGGTCATCAACAAAAATAACAAAATATCGAGCACCCCCCGTTGATGGATGTGGTGCTGGTCCCCATACATCAGAATGAATAAGATCAAAAGCAGAAGTAGAATTAAACTCATTTGTTTCAAAGGATAAAGCATGATGTTTTCCAAGTTTGCATGATAAACAAGAAATACTGTCAGTGGACACACAATTTCCTAACACCCCTGAACTAGCTAATGATTTTATTCTGGCTAGAGATAAGTGACCTAGCCGGGCATGCCACAATTCAAAGGAAGAAGAGTTGAAAACGGAGGCAACAAGATTTGAAGATGGTAACGGCAGACGAAGATAGATCACTTCAAACATCCGTCCAACCTTACGGCCGAGTCCAAGGATCTACTTGGTCTTTGGATCCTGTACAATACAACCAGAAGAATGAAATAAAATGATCAGGTTAGATTCTAAAAGTTGTGCAACCGAAACTAAGCTCAGAGATAGTTTCAGAATATTGAGAACACCCGGTAATTGAATATGAGGAGTGGAGACATTTCCACTAAAGGATACCGGTAGGCCAGTGTTGTCAGCAGTTCGTACTGACGTAAAATGCTGAGGTGGTTTCTTAGAAACAAAACCATCAGTGCAGGGTGTCATATGATTGCAACACCAGAGTCAAAAAGCCATGAGTTACCTGATGCAGTTGAGTGTTGAGAATTCATACCCATAACACCAGACATGATCTGTTCCATGAGTTCCTGATTGTGACGCATCAGTTCCATGAGGTCATGTGAGGAGCCTGAAGCGGTGTTATCAGTAACAATATATCCAGCAACAGCGTGAGTCCGGTTATGAGGACCATTGTTCTTTGAGTTCTTAGGGCAATCAGACTCATAATGGCGAGGATGAGTGATGCCACACTGACGGCACTTGCGAATAGGACAATCAAGGAGAAGATGAGCAGTAGAATGGCAAAAGGCACACTTAGATGTGTTCGACTTTCCCACATATTTGGAATGGTTGATATTGGTCCATTTACCTTTGGACTTGGGATTTGAGTGACTGAGATTGGCAGCCATGGATGCGACGAGAAACAATTCAGATTTGCACTAGAGTGACGACCGGTATGGACCGGTAAGGTGTTGCGACCGGTATGGACCGGTAGGGGTGAGCGACCGGTATGGACCGGTAAGGTGTTGCGACCGGTATGGACCGGTAAGATGTAGTGACCGGTATCGACCGGTATGGAGTGATCGGGCAAGTATAACGACTGGTATTAGCGACCGGTATGGTGTAATGACTGGTATGATGTTTGCGACCGGAGTTCTTCAGGTCTGTGGCTAGGGTTTCGAAGGCAACAAGAGACAGAGAGGGCGGCGATGGCGAGGGTCGACTGTGATGAACAGTAACCGTGAATAGTGAAATCGATGAACAGTAATCGTGAATAGTGAAATCGATGAATAGTGACCATGAATAGTGAAATCGATGAACAGTACCATGAATAGTGAAATCGATGAACAGTAACCGTGAATAGTGAAATCGATGAAC
This sequence comes from Arctium lappa, assembly GCA_023525745.1. Taxonomy (NCBI): domain Eukaryota; kingdom Viridiplantae; phylum Streptophyta; class Magnoliopsida; order Asterales; family Asteraceae; genus Arctium; species Arctium lappa. The sequence goes on from CM042063.1 coordinate 51,966,200, forward strand.
AAACCTACAGCTCTGATACCATGTTAGAATATGATAATAATTGAAAGAGACGATGATTATGCTGAAGACTTGATGACTTCGATATATTGATTGAGAGAAAAGTATAATATGATGAAAGTAAAATAGCGGCTTAACCTAAACTAGAAGATACAAGAGAAATATATACACAGACTATATGGGCCCACGGGCTTGGGCCTAATACACATATGTACATTAACAACAAGAAAAAAAAAAGATAGAATCAAACAACCGTACGAGCATATTTTAAGCCAATCTAACAGCGCGTCAGTCGATATGGCTTGCTTATAATGGGGTCACCACTCTCATTATAACGAACGGAAGTGGCTGTTCGAGCAAACTTTTCTCAAATCTTTAAATTTTCTAAAATAACATCGTTGTTGGAGATTCTTTTATAAAATATTTTGTTCAATTTCTTAGAAACATTTATTTAAATTTTCAAATTATTACATATCTCTTAAAATTTAAAAATACATATAAATTACTAAAACATAATAAAGTTAATTATCCTAAACTTTTCATCATTTAAACATATGAAACAAATCAAAACGACTAAGGGTGACAACTTTGTATTAAATCAAACCGGCTAATTAAATCCCTTATATATCATATGTGTTTCCTGAAAAACTCAAAATTGGAACAAAATGACAAGTTTATATATATATATATAGGTTCATTTGAAAAATGTTAAATATATGAGAAATAGAGAATTAATTCTAGTCTTTCATTCGGTCAAGATCGGCATTAACTAGTCAAAAGTTGTGGCTATTTCAAAAATAGAAGGATAGTTTCGTAATTTTTACAAATACACGGGACGAGTTCATATATGAACATGTATGATTCACATATAAACTAAATGTTCATATGTGAACCAGTTTAATTCACATATAAACTCTTTTAACTAATTCATATATAAACCTTTGTGATTCATATATGAACCAATTAACTGATTCACATATGAACTAATTAACTGTAAGTTCGTAAGTTCATATGTGAATCAGTTGAATTAATTAACAAATTCATATATGAACATTTGTGATTCACATATGAACTAATTAACTTATTTATATATGAAAGTATAGTTCATATATGAATCACAAATTCATATATGAATTAGTTGAAAGAGTTCATATGTGAATTACACTGGTTCATATATGAACATATAATTCATATGTGAATCATACAAATTCATATATGAACTCGTCACACGTATTTTACGAAACTACCCCTCTATCTTCTATACACCACACAATGAATTATCCGATGTTGCACGGTCAAAGTCATAAATGTTGACCAGATAAACAGCTAGGATCATTTTTTTTATTTATCATATATTTAGCATTTCTCAAATGAACTTAAGTTGGTACTAAAACCAGTACCAACATGTATTAACCGAAAAATGTTGATACCAAATAAAGTTAGTTAAAACACGATATAAAATTTTGTGTACCATATGAACTTTAAAAGCATATAAATGATCATCAATGCAAGTTATAAAGGTCATATTAATTTTCTTGAACATAAAGATAACGTAATCATTAGTGTTTACCATATTCAAATTTCAGAATTCAAAACCATCTTTAAATCCACAATGTATATTCAAAAACTTAATGTAAAGGGTAGGAATGGGAACGAGGCTCGCCTCATTGGGAAATCCTTTGTACCTATCTGTCGGGCGAGGGAATTTCCCGTAAAATTGGAGTCTGATAATTCTCAAAAGTTAAAAATCGGGGATGGGAACAGGGTTAGGTAACATGATCCCCACCCCATCCCGTACCTGTATATTAAATATATTATTTATAAAGAATTATATATAGTATTTTTTATATTTAGAGAGAGTATTTTGACATTTCTTCATATGTACATGTTTTCTAGCTTGTCTTATTTTTTTTTTAGATTAAAAACATGGAGAGCTGAAAACATTTGATCAAACAATTACATATGATATTTGATGTTGTTAACATATGAATATTTGATACTCAATAAAAGCAAAAATTTGAAAATATGTGCTATTTAAACATGGACAATCTTAGAACGAATATAGTGTTTAATACATTTGATTTAAAATATCTTACATAGATGGGAAAAAAAATCTCTGATTCCCCGTTGGAGACAAGGATAGGGATGTGATTATGAGAGAGACATTTTTATTACATCCCCCACCAATAGAAAATTTTGATGTTAAATATTTATGAGAGAAATATTATTTTAATAAGATAATTAATGTTTTAATCTATAAAATAAAGAATTTGTTGGAGATGAATATATATTTTTAAAGATTTTGAGTTTTAATTCTCCATTTTTTAAAGAATCTATTGAAGAAACTCTAAATTACCACTTTTTGTTTATAATAACATTCCATTGGAGATTAGTGATGGTCATCTCGGCCCGGCCCGACCCGGCCCGGTTGGTTAACCGAGCCCGGCCCGCTCAAAAACCCGGCCCGGCACGGTGGAAAACCGGTTTGGAGCCCGAAAACATGAACCGGTTCATGTTTTTGGAGGATTTGGCGGCCCGAGCCCGGTTCACGGCCCGGTTTTTGGCCCGGCCTGGCCCGATTCGTATTTAAAAAAAAAAAAGCCGTTATGTTACCATTTATATACGTTTTTTTGACTTTTTTGTATTTTTTACCTCCCCAAACCCCTATAAATACTTGTATTGTAAGTTTGTAACTTAAAATTATATATAAAACGTATTTTTAAAGTGTATTTTTAGTGATTTATTATAAATAAAACGCATTTTTAAAGTGTATTTTAGTGATCCAATCCAATTTTTATTTTTTAAAGCTTAGTAATTAATTATTATATAAAGAAATTATTTTTTTTTTAAAAAATACGGAAAAATGCTCGGCCCGATCACGGCCCGGTTTGGGCCCGGCCCGGCCCGGTTTTCCTATAACTGGTTTTTTCCAACATTAAACGGGCCACACATATTCGAGTGAAGCCCGGCCCGGCCCGGCCCGAAGCCCGATTGGCCCGGTTTTTGGGTTTACTATTTGGGCCCGAAGCCCGTTTTGGCCCGGCCCGAGCCCGATTTTTGGCCATCACTATTGGAGATGCACTTATATGTTTAAGCTATTTTTGTTTTATGTTTTCTTTATAAAAATGAAATATTTATAGAATATTTTATTTGATTTTCAAAATATAATAATAAATTAAAGATGAAATATTATGGGGTAGGCTAAATACACTCCTTGTATATTGTTAAATGTATTTGAATCTACTAATTTTTTTTCCATATACATCAACAACATGACTTATTTTTTACATTTTCAATATACGATTTAAGTTAATTTTGATATAAATAGATACATATAATGAAACATATTAGTATTATAAGGTCAAGTTCAGAAGAAAATCTCAAAAAAATGAAAAACTGAGGAACACCCTGATAGCCTTTAATCTAGACGATATACACTTGTTCATACAAGTGATTAATTTGTTTTTTGGTTTTTATGCACAAGTGCATATTATGCATGTTCTAAATTACTTGTATGCACAAGTGCATACTGTCCAAATTAAAGGCTACCAGGGTTTTCCTCAGTTTTCCATTTTTTTGAGGTTTTTCCTTGAAACTCCCTCTAATATTATATTACTATATACATACAAAATTAGAGTATTTAATGGGCAAAAATGGTATAAAAGTTTCCAAAAAAATGGAAGTTGTATGATATGAATGGTAGGAGAAAAAGGTGTTCATAGATGTAGAGTGGTCAAAGAGAGAAGACAAAACAAAGAAAGAAGGTGAAGGGTATAAAGGTTTCCACATGGGGAACCACACATCATCCTATTTCTTTCCATCAAGTGCATATGTCATGCATTTCATTTTAACCCCTATAATGGAAGGGACCCACTCCCTACCAAACCCTTTTTAATTATTACGTTTTTGTAAAAATTAAAAATAATATTATTTAGGGCATGTTTGTTTGAGCTTAATGTTATTCAATCAGTTATATATATGATTGTTTGGTAGTGGCTTAATGGTATAGAAAGTGGCTTATTCAGTAAGATTTCAAGGAAGAGCTTGATGCAGAAAGCAAAGTTTTTTTCAAACCAGTCACTCTCATTAAAAAACACGTTCATTTCATTTATGAAAAGACTCTCTCAAATAAAAAAATTTTAAATCCATACAGACAGATTAATTCACACAGACAATTGTATCAATACATAACTTAATGTAAACCAATCAAACAGCCCCTTAGTGTTTGTAGAGGTGATAATTTACGGATTTGAATGAAAATTAACTTTATTTTCAATGGATCTAATATGGTAAATCTAATCTTTAGAGTAAAATACGTTTTTCATCCCTAGGGTTTGTTAAAAGTTTTTATTTTCGTCCTTATTGTTTTGAAATTACAGTTTTTCTCCCTATGATTTATAATTCATTACCTTTTTTGTCCTTGAGATTTAAATTTTATTATTTTTTTTCATTCATATGGTTTACAATTTATTTATATTTTAGGGGGTGTATACTTGGGGCTTAATAACTTAATTGCGCAGCTAAAAATGACTTATTCGCTCAGTAAGAAAATAGTAGTTGTCCCAATTAAGCCACAATCTTGACATTTCTACCCTTAACAAAAAGAAAAGAAAAAAAAATCACTTTCTCCCCTTTCACGCCTCCATCCATCGAACCAGTACCCTCCCAATCACCTCCCACTTTCATTGCCTCCATCACCGGCGACCACTCTTCAGCCCATCGTTTCTCCATCGACACTTCCTTCCACCCTGTTGCTTCCCTTCAAACCCTAGATACAGATAACGCTGCTTGTGGTCGTCCCCTTTGTTGCTCGTCGTCATCGCCTTTGTTGTCGTCACCTCGTCGTCTCCGTTGCTGCTCCTCATCTCCGGCGATCATCGTTGCACCTCCCCCTTCGTTGCACAGCCCGATTTTTGTCATCCCCTGTCTTTTTTTCTTCCTTTTGACCAATATTGCTGATGGGTTTCATATGAATCATGGATTTTATTCTCATGGATTCCTCTTTTGCTCACTGTTCTTATGGGTTCTGAAATTTCTTTGGAATCCACTCTTACCTACTATTGCTGTTGAATCATGGTTCTCCAGGTTCATGAAATTTCTTTTCATGGAATTCACTCTTACCCACTTTTCAAGTGCAGTTCTTTAGGTTCTTGAATATTATTTGTATAATGTTGAAAAACAATACAAATGGATATTTGTCTAAGTACTGCAAACTGGAATGCCTTAGATTTAAAATTCATACTCAGTGGTAAGTTGGTCATTTATGTCATTCAGACTGTTAATTTAGATAAAAAAGTAAACAACAACACTAATTTATCTAGACAGACAGATTTATCCAGACAGACAAATTTATCCATACAAGACTTAATAGAAAGTTTGGTAAACAACCCCTTAGTCCTACATGATAAAAGTAGTGTTTTGGCCTTAGGGACGAAAATTGAAATGAATTGCAAACATTTGGGATGAAAACCGAAATTTTGAAACCACAAGGACGAAATCGTAATTTTTAACAAACCATAGGGACTAAAAACATAATTTACTCAAATATTTAATATGCGGTTTTGAAAATTTGTTTATTTTCGACCTAGAGATGGATAAATTGGTCTTAACCCGAGACTGAATAGAACCTGTTATGACCTGACAGTTTGGGACCAGTTACATTTTTTATGGAATTTTAAAGTCTGGTCCAAGACAAATTATGTATAGGCGTGCTTTTAAAATAAAAATATGTTGTTCTAGATTATAATTCAAGTTTTTCAAAAAAAAATCAAAATTTTCTAGCTTCTTTTTTTTATGTTTTTTAAGATTTTATTTAATTAAATGTAATATTTAAAATGTATTTTAATATTATAATTTAAAATAAAATTATGTTTTTCAAAATTAGAGTAAATTACGTTTTTAGTTCCTGTGGTTTGTTAAAAAAAATTATATTTTCATCTTTTTGGTTTTGAAATTACGATTTTCATCTCTATAGTTTATAAGTCATTATTTTTTTCATTCTTATGATTTAAATTTTATTTCCTTTTTCATCCTTATAGTTTACAATTTATTTCTATTTTAGTCCTACATGCTAAAAGTAGTGTTTTGGCCTCAGGGACGAAAATTAAAATGAATTGCAAACCTTTGGGATGAAAACCGAAATTTTGAAACCACAAGGACGAAATACGTAATTTTTAACAAACCATAGGGACTAAAAACATAATTTACTCGAACGTCATGGAATGTTCCCACCCTGTTTCATTTTGATCCCCGCACTTCACAATGTGAAAGTGAAGTCAAACGAATACTAGATCTTCAAAACGTAGCAGACTCGATACCTGATGCATTCACTGATATTGCAAAAGTGACAAGATCACACATACCGGCTGCAAATGTACCCGCAAGGTTAGAAGTCCCCAAACAGGGGCACAACACCATCGGAGAGAGTGTTGCAACCACACACTGTGGAAGTGTGGTTGAGGTCGTGGCTCCCAAAAGGAAAAGGGGGAGGCCACTTGGTTCGATAGATACTCATCCAAGAAAGAAAAAGGAGAGTAAGGCACAATCTGACCCACTTATCATCAATATTAAAACCCTTCTCATGAGATTGTCTCTGATTACAGTTACGTCCATGAATCATTATTGTAAGACGCTCCGAAGTCAATATTCATTCCAGAGAACAAAGAAATCTCAATGAATTATGAGAATGCACTCGAGTTGATGGAAAGATAATCCATACTCATTGATAATATATTTGCATATATTGTTGCTCATAAGATCATAGAGCACGATGACATCGAATCACGCTCAGTTGAAGAATGTCAACAAAGAGCAGATTGGCCTAAATGGAAAGAAGCAATCTAGGCAGAACTAGATTCTTTGGCAAAGAGACATGTATTTGGTCCGGTAGTCCTAACCCCACCAAGTGTAAAGCCTGTAGGACATAAATGGGTCTTTGTCAGAAAGCGTAATGAGAAAAATGAAGTCATAAGATATAAGGCTCGTCTTGTGGCGCAAGGTTTCTCACAACGCCCTGGGATTGACTATGAGGAGACATACTCCCCTGTAATGGACGTAATAACGTTCCGCTATCTAATTAGCCTAGTAGTTTCCGAGGAACTGGAAATGCTGCTTATGGATGTGGTTACTGCATATCTCTATGGGGATCTGGATTCAGAGATATACATGAAAGTGCCAAATGGCCTTCCACTACCTGATTCGAGTTAACCACGAAGTGCGTTTGCAATTAAACTAAGGCGTTCACTCTATGGATTAAAACAATCCGGACGGATGTGGTATAACCGTCTGAGTGAATACTTGATTGGAAAGGGATATAAGAACGATGAATTGTGCCTCTGCGTTTTTATAAAGAAGACAAGTTCTGGATTTTCAATCATAGATGTGTATGTTGATGATATGAACATAATAGGTACTCTTGATGAAATAAGAGATACTGCAAGCTATTTGAAATCTGAATTTGAGATGAAAGATCTTGGGAAAACTCGGTTTTGTCTAGGTATAGAACGAGAACACCAAGCTTGTGAAATTCTAATCCACCAATCCGCTTACATCCAGAAAATGCTCAGGCGATTTAATATAGATAAAGCGCATCCGGCTAGCACTCCCATGATAGGTCGAAGTTTGGATATAATGAAAGATCCATTTCGTCCAAAGGATGATGATGAAGAAGTGTTGGGAGCTAAAATTCCCTATCTAAGTGCAATAGGCGCATTATTGTACTTAGCACAATGTACTCGACCTGATATTGCATTCTCAGTGAACTTGTTAGCTAGATTTAGCTCGGAGTCAACGCAACGTCATTGGAATGGTATCAAAAATATATTTCGATACCTAAAAGGAACCATCGACATGGGCTTATTCTTTCCCTACAAAGAGAAAAATGGGGTTACAATACCTTTTAAAGATATTAACAAAGAAAGTGATAACCCCTACAGTGAAACCCCAAATGATATATTAGTAGGCTTTGTTGATGCTGGGTACCTCTCTGACCCACATAAAGGTTGTTCCCAAACAGGATATGTTTTTACAATTGGGAACACAATGATTTCTTGGAAATCTACCAAGCAAACCCTTGTAGCTACCTCGTCGAACCATTCAGAAATTATTGCTTTACATGAGGCGGTTCGAGAGTGTATATGGCTAAGATCTGTCATTACACGTATTAGAGGAGCAAGTGGTTTAAGTTCAACCACTAAAAATCCTACATGCAAATATAAAGATAATGCAACTTGTATTGAACAAATGAAAGTAGGATATATCAAGGGTGATAATACAAAACATATTTCGCCAAAGTTTTTCTATAATCAGCAACAACAGACTCTCCTTAAGATTCAAGTGAATCAAGTAAGATCTGAGGAGAATGTGGCTGATTTGTTTACCAAATCATTGCCTAAGGCTAAATTTGAAAAACATGTGGAAAGCATTGGAATGCGGAGACTTTCCAAACTCCCTTGATTAACATACACATCAGGGGGAGTAGTAGACAAAAGGGGGAGTCTACTTATACATGTGATATTAGTATGTTGTGCTCTTACCTTCACCCAAGGTTTTATTTTTCCCAATGGGTTTTGTTCCTTGGTGTAAGGTTTTAGTGAGGCAACAGTTTATATAACTCCCATGATTGATGTACAAATCTGATGGAATAATAGACTAAAGGAATAGTTTATACACAAGGTGCGTTGTACTCTTTCCTTCGGGTTTTTTTCCCATTGAGTTTTTATTTTAACGCAAGGTTTTAATGGGGCAACGATATTGCACCATCACTCCTTTGACTCGGCACAAGGGGAGTGTTATAGGATAAATGTGTCATCGTCTAAAGGATATGACGATAGAGAAAGAGATAGTGATAAAATGTATCAGAGTTAGATTAGAACTAGAATATCTAGTTATCTACCTGTAATCCATCCCTATATAAAGGGTTTATGATTAATGATAATTTACAACCTTTTTTATTCTCTCTATATTGATTGGATCTACAACAGTTGGTATAAATTAAAACACTTTTTTTTTCTTAAATCCTATTAAACTACTTCAATTGAAATTTTAAAAAATATAAAAAACTATTATTTTTAGGAGATTACAATCTATAAACTTTGAAAAAATTATATCGTTTACTTATCGATAATTTTAATGAAATTATTCGACTTTTTATTATTATAGTTAAAATAATTTTAAAAATCTACAATATAATTAATAAAATAAACAAACTTATTATTAATTAATATCTTTATTTATTATTGTATCGATTTTTTTATTTTATTTTAAAAACCGACCGCCTTTTTTTTATTTATTATCGTTTTAACAAAAATATTTTGATTTTCTATTACTTATCAATATCCCACTTTAAATCAACCATCTTTTAAAACGAATTTAATAAATAAATAAAAGGGCAACCGGTTTTTAAAATAAAATAAAAAATCAATAAAGTAATAAATAAAAGAGTAAACTACGATTTTTGTCCTTATGGTTTGATACTTATAATGATTTTCGTCCCTGATCTTTTAAAAATATTTTTTTAGTCCATGTGGTTTCTATTTACTTTCATTTTCATCCCTCCATTCAATTTTATTTAAAATTAAATGTTAATTATAAATACTAACATTTACCAGTACTGTTCATGAACAGTGCTCATGACAGTAACTTACAGATTTGGTCCTTGAGGTTTTTAGTAAATTATAGATTTGGTCCTTGAGGTTTTATCTCCCTGTTAGATTTAGTCCTATGTTTGTAGAGTTACAGATTTGGTCCCTATAGTTTTATTTTCCTCTTGGATTTAGTCCCCATAATTTGTTGATTCAAAATAGACTTTCGATTTTGCATTTGCGTAACGTTTTGGTCCTCGAAACTAAAAGTTGATAGCTCCTGACCGTTAAGTAATTGACATTTCGATCATTTATAACTTTTTCATTTTCTAATTTAAATAAATAAAAGTTATATTATAAAAATTATTTTTATTATATAAGCATAAAATAAAGATCCCTTAACATGCATCGCATCTCAATGATTGTGTCTTCTCCAACCCAAAACCTTCCGCTTTCCCCATCAATCCAATCATATAGTCGTAGGTGATTCACACATCAATTTTTTATTTATTAATAAAGTAATTTATCATAATTTATTTTATGTTTAATAATGATGTAAAATTTGTTTAATTCATATTTTTATTATAATTTAATTTCGGTTTAATAACAATGTAACTTTTTTTAGGTTTAATGATGTAATGTACCATTTGCCAATTTATTTTCGCTTCCTATTATACACACATCATCCTCATAGGGCATTTTGTAAATTATAGTCATGCTGCTAACAGACACAAAATGTTTTGTTCTCATAATTGGTCATGCTCAAATTTATGGTCTTAATATTTCTTTCCATCCGCAGCAACGCGCGGACATTAATCCCACCTCGTTCTTTTAAATACTGAATAAGAAATTTACATATTTGGTCCTTATGGTATATAAAGTTTTACATTTTTATCCTAGTTTACTTTTTTTTTTACTTTTTTTTATTTATTGTATTTCATCAAAACATTTATTTTTCTATTAATTATATTGTATATTTTCGTAATTATTATAACTTTAATTATAAAAATAATCAAATAATTTCGTTAAAAATACTGATAAATACATGATATTTTTTTTTCAAACTACTAGGTTTAAATCACTTAAAATTAATATTTTATATCTGTTGATTTATTAAAGTTTTTTATTTATTTTAAATTACCATCGAAAAAAGTTTAATAAAATTCGAGAAAAAATAGTATTATTTTATAACAACCGATTGTTTTTTGTTAAATGCAATTTATTCCAATTATTCTAAATTTTCATTTAATTTTCATTTTCTATTAATTAATCAAGTTTGTTTAGTATTTGAATAAAACATACATACACACACATACCATTTTAAATTAGATTATATATTAAAAACAAATAATAAGACAATAAAAGGCAATGGCGGATCTAGGATTTTTTTTCTGTTGGGGGCATCTTTTAAGGTAGATTAAATGTATGTAAAGTTTTCCGGTGCTTTTTAGCCTAAATCCACCGCTTTGAGGGATTTTTAAAGTTTTTTTGGTCGATTTCAACGGATTTTTAAGCATTTTTGTCGATTTTGAGACTTTTTCAGGTTTTTAAGTTAATTTCAAGAGTGTTTTTTGGTTGGTTTTGATGTATTTTTTTGGTTGATGGGGTCCCAAACAAAAAATTACTGGGGGACTAAGGGTATAATTTAAAAAAAGAACATACTTTTACCTAAAAAAATTCTCTAATTTTCCTATTCAATGGGGGCCCTTCCCTCCTCTAATTTGTATGTACATCCGTCATGATAAAAGGATAAGAAGATTTCAATATAATGTTACAAAAATCATGCAATAAGCCATGACATGCCACAAAATTAACATGACGTCAAACACAAGACTTAAATCTCATGTTATTTAGAACATTGATGTATATATATATATATATGTGTGTGTGTGTGTGTTTTAAATATTAAACAAATTTGATTAATTAATAAAAATAAAGTTTAATAAAAATATGGAATAATGGGAGTAAAATGAATTTAACAATAAACAATCAGTTGTTATTAAACAAGATTATTTTTTTTTTCGAATTTTATTAAATTTTTTCCAATGGCAATTTAAAATAAATAAAAAGTTTTAATAAATCAACAGATATCAAATATTAATTTTAAGTAATTTAAACCTAGTAGTTTGAAAAAAAATATCATTTATTTATCAATATTTTTAACAAAATTATTTGATTATTTTTATAAATAAAGTTATAATAATTACGAAAATATACAATATAATTAATAGAAAAATAAATATTTTGATGAAATACTATAAATAAAGAAAAAGTGAAAAAAAATATAAACTAGGATAAAAATGTAACACTTTATATACCATAAAAACCAAATATGTAAATTGCTTATTCAATTTTTAAAAGAATTAACATTTAATTTTAAATAAAATTGGATGTAGGGATGAAAATGGAAGTAAATAGAAACCATAGGGACTAAAAAAGCAGTTTTGAAAGACCAAGAACGAAAATCTTTATAAACATTAAACCATAGGGACGAAAATCGTAGTTTACTCTAAATAAAAATATTAATTAATAATAAGTTTATTTGTTTTATTAATTATACTATAGGTTTTTAAAATTATTTTAACTACAATAATAAAAAGTTGAATAATTTCATTGAAAATATTGATAAGTAAACGATATGATTTTTTCAAAGTTTATTGATTGTAATCTCCTAAAAATAATAGTTTCTTATATTTTAAATTTCCAACTAAAGAAGTTTAATAAGATTCAAGAAAAAAAATTTGTTTTATTTTACACCAACCGGAGTTTTTTTTCCTGTTAAATGCATTTTACTCTCATTATTCCATATTTTCATTTAAACTTTAATTTTTATAACTTAATCAAAAAAATTAATATTTAAATTAAAAACATATATATATATATATATATATATATATATATGCATATATATGTAATGTTAAAAGATAACAAAGAAAGAAAAAGTAACAAGTTTAAGGATAAATACATATACTACAAGGAATAAATATGTTATTCCTCAAATTATTTTTTAGATTCTTAATACCTATATTTAACAGAGTTGGATGGAGGAATGAAAATGGAATCAAAATGGAAACTACAAGGACAAAAAAAGGCAATTTTTAAAGATGAAGAACGAAAATCGTTATAAACATCAAACCATAGGGACGAAAAACATAGTTTACTGATAATTAATGAATCAGTTAGCCAGAAATGACATTCTAACAAATTAAATTCATTCCTATAGTCTTTGTAAAAGTCCTGGCCAAAAAGTGTCACCATCACCATTATTATTAAAATTATATGACCATCTATAACAAAAAAAAATGGGGCCTTGGGTTCACTTTTGCAGCTTTTAACTTGATGTTGATTTCTCAACCTAAATCTTAAATCATACAATGCTTTTTTACTTTATTTTCCATTAAGTTATGTAAGGATTAGTTTTCTAGTAAGACCGATGGGTTTGAGGGAAGCAAAGCGAGGGTTGGATTATTTCTGGAACATTTCCGGTATTAATTTGTTTGAGGTGACTTCATGGGGGACAAGTGAGAGATCCCGACTTATTCTATATAGCCACTTTGGCTTAATGGCTTGACCATTAATCAATAAAGAACACTCATGTAGGGTTGAACGAATAAATGGTTGTTTACTTATAGCTTAATGTGCTTTAATGGTATTTGGGGGGGGGGGGGGGGGGGGGTATACGATCGACCATACATGAGTGTTTCTTTTCGGCTTAATCATTAAGCAATTAAGCTAAAATGACTATATGGAATAAGCCAGGACCCCTCAGTTTTCCCCATTAAGCCACCTCTAACAAATTAATACGAGAACTGCCTAGAAATAATCCAACCCTCTCTCTCTTTGCTTCCCTCAAACCCATTGGTCTCATCTTTCAGATAGACAGTTTTATCCGGACAGACAACTTAACCTATACAAGACAACTTAACCTATACAAGACTTAATATATAAAAAATTAAACAACTCCTAAGTCACCATGAAGCTCGTTAAGCTGTAAGTAAGCTATAGTGTATTATATACCAAACGAAGACTTTGGTGTCATACTTTCCATTCACATAAATCTTTCACACCAAAACAGATATTTATATCACATCTATAAATGCATCAGCAGTAAGATAAGTATATTTCAAATAACAAAAAAACCAAACTAAACAAACTCAATATATCTCACTCGAAGGTGCAGCCTGAGGAGGATGAGAGGTAAGCAGACTTGTTCTTTACTCGAATAGTGTAACAATTGTTTCCGTGAAAACACCTGGCTTGCAAAAAGATATGTGCAACATTTGCACATTTCAAAGCGTTAAAAGGTTAAAACTTGTTACGAAAGAACCTTTGTACGCATAATTGCATCAGAAAGAACCTGTGTCTAGCGTGTTTTATCCAAAAATGGCATCATTGATCATAGCAGGCGTGTTTTCATTAGCTATTGACCTTTGATATTTGCTCTTCGGTTTCTTTGAATAAATCGACAGACACAAAACTCGGAAAAACATACGAAAATGTAGATCAATATGTTCTTATGTATGTATATATGTATGAACCCCAAATGAGGTGAGTCATTGAAGTAAATCTGAAAAAAATAAAAAAATAAATACATGGAGTTTGCAGCAAACAAATAAAATCATCCAGTTGCAGATTATGGATATTCAGTTATTCAAGCAAATGGAAGACAAAATACAATGTTGAAGAAATGGTAGATTAATAGTACCGGTGCGCTTGGTATGCAGACAGGACTGGGATCTGGATGGGACGGGACACGGCTGGACGGGCGAAAGCAAGATAGACGGGTGAAAGAATTGTGGAAGGTTTTAGTGTTTTAATTTGACACGTGAAGTTTAGTAATTTACCAATCTTGTCCTGTGACTCCTATCCCCAATGCATTTTTTTCCCACTCAGTCTTGTCGTGTCCCAATCTATGTCGTATTGAACATGGGACAACAAGTTTTGTTCTGGCCTGTCCTGCATACCACACGCACCATACAAGTGCAGTAAGGAACAAAACGTCTACCCCTTTGGTAGAGGTAAGGTCTACCCCTAGTCACTACCTCTCTGTGAGATTTACCGGGTTAGTTTAGTTTAGTTTAGTTTAGTTTGGTTTGAATATGTAAGACATACAAAATGTCATCTTCATTAGCATCCATGCCAAAGGAACCACTATCACGATGCTGTTTGTATGGATAACAACCAATGGCAGTATGGCACTTGGGAATAGGGATTCACTCATTCACCAAAGAACTCTATTATCCTAATTCAAACGATAGGCATCTGGGAATGGAAAAATCCGAGGTTGTGACATAAAGAAAAACCATCAGAAATTAATCAGGAGCAAAATTCAAAATGCAGCAGGCCAGCAGCATGTAAACATCTTTATGAGCACAACCTTTTGTAACAGGAATGCACATCCTTCGGTTCCGTGAGCCAAAACAAGCAATCAAGTTAACCAAATTTAAGATTTCACCTATGTATCTCTCATTTCTTATTCATGAGTCACAAACCAGGAGTCTTTCACGAAAACAACAACTCTACTCTTTAGGCTAGAGGCGTAAGAGGACCTAGAAAAGTTTTCTAAGTGATGGCACCATTTGACTACAAGAAATAAATCTAGAAAGTTTTTTCACAAAATTTTATAGATTTGTCGGTTGGTTCCTTACTTTTGCCCAAAAAGGACCCGTGTTCAAATCTTGCAATGGCCTTGTGTTTGACAAAAAATTTAAAACACAAAATATAGCTAAAAATTAACAAATGCGGGACCCAAAACCTGCGCCCTTTGGACAAAAGGGCATCACGCTAACCATATCCGCAAAAACTTGTGCCATTATTGTAATTTCAGAAAATATAAAGGCACCCAACAAAACAATACAATGGCAACATTAAAAAATGTAACTCTTTTTCCATCACGACGGAACCATGAAGTGGTGGCACGTGCCACCGTATGCTCACTAGGTCCATCACAAAGCCCCTAGGTAGAGGTCAGGTCTGCATACATCTTACGCTTCCCAAAGACCTAGGTTCAAATCCAAGTGCCGCCAAAGCCCCTGTGGCCATGGAGGTTTACCTGCAATGACTCCAGGCAATTCGTGGTTGCCCGAGGATTAGTCGGTGCGCGTAAACTGGCCAGAAACCCACAATTTCCCAAAAAAAAAAAATTGGTATTTCTTCTTCATGGCCTACTTCTACTTGTACATACTGAGCTCCTGAGACTAATTTCATTCAAATCTACACAAATAGATGTAATCATCCACAAGTCAACTACTCTAGTCCAGAATTTAAGATCTATAGTATAAGTCCACAAAAACCAATGAAAACATCCTAATTACCTTCATCTCACAAAGAGACACACATAGTTTGATTTTGGGTCAAATTAAGACCTTCCAAACGCAAATTTCATATGCATTTCCTCCTAATCCAACAATAATATGATTCTAACTGCATCATTTGTTCTAAAACTCAATATCTTCACCATTTTTCTCGATAAGCTTATCAATTTCAAAATAGAAAGACAGTCAATTGATCAGTTTGAAAAAATACGGTGAATCATCCAATAATCCGCATTCCGCACCCATAAACCAAAAAACTGTGCATGATTAAATTGAAAATGAACCAGCATATGAAAAAATTGATGTATAAACCATAAACAATTACAGTAAAAACATAAAATAAAAAGCTTGATATCAATCTCCAATGGATCAAAATATACCTTTAATCAGATGAGCCTCCCTTCTGGATTACAATGGAACGAAACAACGGCGAGGTGACGTCGTGAATCATCGTTACCGGAATTTTTCACGAATTTTTCAAAAATTAAAACCCTAAATTCGCACAGATTCTTACGTGGCCGTAACAATATAACGGAAGTCATAAATCCGGGTCGGGTTCAATTTTCGGGTAGATATTGCCTCGTTATGGGGCTTGAATTTATTACTCGAAAATTGGCATGGGTTGGGCTTATTAATTTGATTATTTTTCATTTACCGCTTAAAATTAGTGGCGGATTCAGAATTTTTGTTGACCGGGTGTATTTTTAAGATGGTCAAAGGCGTGTGAAGTCGTTCAATGTGTTTTCAGCCGAATTCCACTGTTTTGAAAGATTTTTAAAGTTTTTTGGTTGATTTGGAGTGATTTTTTTCGGTTTTTTAGTTGATGTTTTCTTGTATTTTCTAATATCTCGAAACACCCCCGAAAGTTTATCGGATGCATCTTTCATAAACCAAAAAAGATTCTACTTACGAAAATATGTTGAACGGGTGCACGGGCCCCCGCTCGATCCTTAATAAGTCTGTGTTAAAATAAAATAAAAGGTGTTGCTATTTGTTGTATTTTCTACTTACATGTTTGTGGTTTGTATTTGGGTCAAAACCGAAAAATAATGAACTCATTAATCAAACTAATATAACTGGTCTGGTTTTTGTTTACAATTGGTTTGATTTTAAAGCAAGATTGTGAACGGAATATATATTTCTGACTTTCTGTAATTATGCTTCTTTAAATTTAGAACGTATAAACCTAAAACAAGATTGTTTTAGGTTTGATTTTTTTAATGGTCCAGTTCTGATTTCAAATTGAGCAGAATCGAACAAAACCAAGAACAAATGTTTGGAAAAAAAAAACTTGAGTCGAAACCAATTTAAAATGTTCTAGATCCAGTAACCTTACTGCACATAGTTGATTATTCAGTATTTGCAGTCTGGACCAAGTTTTATTCATTCATACTTATTTGAATTTAAAAAAAAACCTCATCAATCATGTATTTGTATTGTAAAAATTTGAGTCCCTATGCTCAATGAAATCAGTTGTATCAGATAAATACTCTTTCATTCTCTTTGTTTGTGTCACCATTCTCCTCTCCTCTTTTCTTTTATAAAAAACCAGTACCACCATGGAAACTTAAATTTTTCTAAACTTTGAAGTTAATCTTGTTGACGTTTTCAATTTCCAGCTATCCAATTGATATGTCACTTACTCTTGATCAAAGATTGTTGAATTTGGACTTAATTTTAGTTAGACCCGAGAGTAAGTTAGATTCAGTATAAATATTGGTTTTCAGTTTCACGTGGGGTTTGAAATTTGAATATGGCTACAAGGGTCGTAAACCCACATTCATTTGTCAACGAGCACATTCACTTTTTGGACCAAAACTATATGGAACCCGATGTTTGTTGTGGTTATGGTTTTATAATTATTTGTCAATCAAAAACAAGAACTCTTGAAAACGGTTTTTTGATTCAGAGCTTAAACTGATATTTGACGTGACTATAAGATTATTTATATGGATGAAGATAAAGGTAACATATTTCGACAAGTTTTATCACTGTCACGTGCATAACACATGAGTTTCTTTAATGGAGTTCCGTTATTATCTATACTATATTATAAAGCAGGGATAAAAAACTTTTAAATACAAATTATTAGGCACAAGGTACCATCATTTTATGTAAGATTTTTAAAAAATCTCTTAATTTACAAGTATCAAAGCACATGATACATATTACTACTGCAGACTTCTAACACCCATCAATTTGGTATGTGCAAGGTCTTCCTTTTATGCAGACATTTCCATGTATCACTATTAATTAATATATTATATTACTATAATTTTGTTTTAATTATATTATTAAATATGTAATTGTTTATTTTTTCTATATGTCATTAAAATATATAAGATAATCATTGAATTATAACAAAATACTTATATATATATATATATATAACATTATATTATTAAGCCTAAATTAAACAAATTTATAAAAAAACATTATCACTTTCTCAAAATCATCTAAAATCGTACTGTAAATTGACAAAAAAAACAAAAAAATAAAATGAAACATTAAAATCGTGATGTATCTTGCTGTATCGCGCAAGTACGCTTCTAATCAATGCATAAATGACAAAAAAAAATGGAAGCAAGTGTTGAATTTTGGATCAAAATAGTCCAATTTTTATGATGGACTAAACATGGATGTCGATGAATAGATCAAAAACGAAATCGTAACTTAGTAAAATGGCTGTTCCAAATGAATCATTCTAATAAAAACAAACAAAAAGAACCTTGTACTTGTAGTATGAGTTCTTCTTTGGTTTTAGTCCTTACTTCAACGACCGTCTATCCTTTTTCGTTAAGTGTTATCATGTTCACTGCACAAAATTACAAAATTACAGTTGATTTAAAATTTTAATTAATTAATTTATTATTTTCTTTTTTTTCATACGAAGCAAACGAAACCCTTTTCGCACTTTCTGTGATCACATTTAGGGAAACAAAATCAAAACCCCAAGATCTCTCCTTCTCTATATTATCTCTTTGTTCCTCTCTCTCATGGAACTCGTCGGAAGCAAAGGCGGCACGGTACAACAGAAACACCGTTGTTGATTCATTGTCATAGCAAAGCACTAGAGATGCACAATGCCCGGTCTTTTGCGAGCCTGGCCCTAGGCCTGCCGAGCCTGCTTTCAATGAACAAAAAAAGGCCTCGGTCAAGCTTTGGGGTTGAAAAAAGGTTAATCAGGCTTTTTTAGGCTGTATTTTTTTGGGATTAACAGGACTTATCCAAGTTTTTTGTAACATCTTAGGCTAACCGTACTAGATATTGTCCGCTTTATCCACACATATTGATTCACAGTTTTAAAGCTAACCTTATTCAGCCCCTTATAAGACAAATTTCATTCACCTCCCCAATCAATGTGAGATCTTACACTTTTTCATGTCGGGATTTTCTTGGGTCGAACCTAGTTGCAGGTCTAACCCACCCACCCCCCTAAAAAAAAATTACCGTGCTTGGGAGCCTAGACCAAACCAGGCTTCGAGCTCACTAGGCCCCCCACATTCTCAGGTCGGGTTTCGGGCTTGAGCTTTTTCTGCATCTTTATAAAAAAAAAACAATAGACACCGTACTATATTACGATGCGGGTTCTGTCTGTCGCCTGAAAACCCATGAAGAGGGTTTCGAAATAATGTGAAGAAGCTTGTAAAACACAGGGACTAAATCCGTAAATTTTAGTGAAAAATATATAAAAACGGTGAGTGGGGAGGGGCCCATTTGTAATTTGTTATCTTGTGAGGTGGCAAGGCGCTCCACCAATCAACCATTTCGTCGGTGGTTGTTTTTTTTACACTTTGCACCCTTCTTTTTCTCTTGCTACCAACCAACCAACCCCGGCCCAATTAATAATTGGCTTCTTTTGTCATCTTGGGTTGTGTGTTGTTCTTACCTTACCCTACATTAATTCATTTTCCATTCGAAATTCCTAAATTACCCCTCACCCCCACTACCCATATTTCATAATAATGAAATGACCAAATTGCCCCTTTATTTAATAATAAATATTTTATGATGATTGTTAATGTTTGAAGATTGTAAATCAAATGCAAACATTTTAAGAGCATCTCTAATAGATTTACTATAGAAGCATCTTTAATAGATTATCTAAAATTTCTTTAAAATAGAGAATTAAAAGTCAAAATCTTTAAAAATAATTACATTCGTCTTTAACAAATTCTCCATTTTGGATAATTTAACTTTGATTATAATATTAAAATATTTTATTTATCTATTAAAAAATTAGAACATCTCCAACAGTTTCTCCAATATGGAGAAATTTGAGAAAATGAGGATTTTGAGCTAATATTTTGCTCCAGGAGTTTCCCCAAAACCATCTCCAAAATGAAGAAAGAAGGAGAGAGAATAGTTTTTTCTCCAAATATGAAGATCACCCCAAAAAATGATTATCAAGTGAGATGACCAATAGAAAACTCTGAAAATAAATATGTAGAGAGAGAGAAATAATATTTTAATAGATTATTGGAATATTTTTAATAATCAATGTTGGTTTCTCCAAAATGAAAAATTTGTTGGAGATGAATGTATTTTTTTTTTTTTTGAGATTTTAACTTTTAATTCTCTATTTCAAAGAAATTTTGGGGAGTCTGTTAGAGATTCTCTTAGTTCTATCTCTACATATTATTTTTTTCAAATCTCATTTGGTAATCATTTTTTGGATGATCTTCATATTTGGAGGAAAAAAAACCCTTATCTCTCATACTTTCTCTATTTTGAAGATAATTTTGGGAAAATGGTTGGAGCAAAATATTAACCCAAAATTCTAATTTTCTCAATTTTGGAGATGATGTTAGAGATGCTCTAATGTTTGAAGACGGCAAATCAAGTGCAAACCTTCTAAGAGCATATCCAACAAATTTTCTATAATTTTTTTTTCTAAAATAGAGAACCAAAAAATATCTCTAAAATAAATTACATTCAACTCCGATGTATTCTCTATTTTAGAGATTTCATCATGAGTTATATTATTTAAATATTTTATAATTATATGATCCTAATACACTTTTTAAATATTTTATGTAAAATGATATTAATTCAGCCCTTATTGGTGGAGTAAATAAAAAAACTCACTTCTCTCACATCTCTTTAGGGTTTTAGGAAATTCCCTATATTGGGAATTTTCTCCATGATTCTCTATTTTAGAGAATGAGATTGGGAAGTTGTTGAAGCATTATAGAGAACAAAAAATGGATTTTCTCTATTTTAAAAAAGCTGTTGGAGATGCTCCAAAGTCTAAATGGTACAAATATGTAAACCGATATTTATGAAATGACGAAAGTTCATTTATTATGATTTAAATATTTGTGGAAGATGATTAGAGTTCGTTAATTATAATCAATGTTTTAAATTAGGAAACAATCAATATAGTTATGAAACCAAATATATATTCGTTAAACTAGATGTACGATTGAGATTGGTTTGTATGATTTGTGACATTTCTAAGGTTTATATTTGAACGGGACTCAATGTTTGAATTTAGAGCATCTCCAATGGTAAATTTAATAGCTTGATGAATGACTTGATGAAGACTTGTTGCCAAATTTCACTATTGGAGCAAAAACTTGAAGAATAGCTTGACATCAATGACTTGGTGGATGTGAAGTGTTTGAGCAAAAACTTGAAGAATAGGCAAGAGTGTTTTTTTAGGGTTTATATATATTAAAAATGAATTAAAAATGCAAAAAAAAAGCTTTTGGAATATTTGACCATTGGAGTAGTAATTTAAATATGACTTTTTGGTGACGTGACAAATAGATCAAGTCTTTAAAAGACTTGACCATTGCGGATGCCCGAAAGGGGTTAGGGCATCTCCAACAAACTCTACAAAAGTTTTTTCAAAATGGAGAATCAATGTTCAAAATTTCTAAAAAGAGTTGTATTCAACCAATGGTAGACCCATGATTTTTGTGAGCGGATACACCTTTAAGGTTGATAAACGGTCTGCAAAGTCGTATGATGTGTTTTTTTGAACAACGGAAATTTTATTAAAAAAAACTAACAAGATGCTAGAAAATACAAATTACATGTAAGAGATAGTAAGAAGGGTGTTTTGTAACCAACCCACCCAGTTAATGTTAAACTTACTACTCCTATTAAACTACAAATTCCGTCCAATGTGTTGTTAGCCGAAATCCACCTTTTTGAAGGAGTTTTTAAAGTTATTTGGTTGATTTCGAGAGAAAAAAAAATCGGCTTTTTAGTCGATTTCGATAATATTTTTCCATATTTTGGTTGATGTTCCTTGTACATTCTAATATCATAGAGCAGCCTTCAAAGTTTGGGAAGAAACTTTCATACCACATAATATATATATATATATATATATATATATATTATATGGGCAGGTTCAAACGAGAAATTAAACATTTTGCGAGAAGTGTGATATCACATATGATACACAAACTATCATATATGATTAAACACATGTTATATTGACAATACATAGACGTTTAATCATATATGATTAAATACACCACAAGTCGTGTAATCATATATGATATCACATTCTCATAAAGTGTTTAACTTCTCGCATTAACCTCTCTCTCTCTCTCTCTCTCTCTCTCTATATATATATATATATATATATATATATATATATATATGAGTTGGTGCACGAGACCCCACTTTGAGCGTAATAGGTCCTCCCATGCAACACTCCAATAGATTATTCATTTTGGAGATTGCATCATTAATTATGTTATATAAAGTATTACATGAATTTAATAAAATAATATTTCTTCTCCGAAAACATTTCATTTCAATGTTTCTTATTTGTAGAATATAACAAAAATCATTTATCTCTTATGGTAATCTTCTACTTTCTCCATTTTAAAGAATCTATTGGAGCAAAAAATCGCTTTAAAATCCTTATATTCTTTATTTTAGAAAATCTGTTGGAGATGCTCTTAAGAATATAATTAGGGGTGAGTATCGGGTGGGTTTGGGTGGAGGAGGGTGAAACCCGATCGGGTTTCGGGGAGAGATGATGAGATCCGAACCTCCTAAATTCGGGGTAGGGTCTAGTTGGGTTCGGGTGGATTTCGGGTAGGACAGGTTCGGGCGGGTAAGTCAGGTTGACTAACACGTTGCATGTCATGGTCCAGTAGCACATGTGGAACCGGAACGAATGAAGAAATAAGAATGAGTATTGCACTGCTAGTTAAATTCTACTTTAGTGTTTTACTACATAGAAAAGTAAATAGTCTTCCAAATCCCAATACTTCTCCTTCACATGATTAAAAATATTCCTAAAGATGAAATACTAATTCTAAAACAATAAACCAATAATTATAATGAATAGTAAAAAGAATCATTAAAAATATTTATTGAATTATATATGTTAGAAGATGAATATGGTTGAAGAAGACGATGAATATGTTGAAGGTTTGAAACCTCGATATATTGATTGGGAGAAGACGTACAATGTGAAAAGTAAAAATAATAAGTAATCTAACCTAGACTACAATATACAACATATATATACGTAGACTAAATGGGCTTGGGCCCTATACTGACATGGGCCTGGGCCCTCTATATACATTAACATCCCCCCTCAAACTCAATTGGGAGAAGAATGAGCCAAATGGAGTTTGGAAACTAGATCACGAAACCGTCCTGGTAAACGAGCTTTAGTGAAAATATCAGCCGGTTGATCAAGAGTCGAAATAGGAAGAAGCTGAATAGTCTTACGAGTCACATGTTGACGAACAAAGTGACAGTCAATTTTAATATGCTCCGTTCGCTCGTGGAAGACATCATTGTGAGCAATCTGAATGGCATTTTTGTTGTCACACCACAATGGAGTTGGAGACTGTTGAGGAGCCCCCATGTCAAAGAGTAGCCAGCGTAACCACACAAGTTCTTGAGCCGTGTCAGCTAGTGCTCGATACTCAGCTTCAGTACTGGACCGAGCTGTGAGAGGCTGTTTCTTGCTTCGCCAGGATATACGAGAGTCGCCAAGAAAGAAACAGTAGTCGGTAGTGGAGCGACGATCAGTCATGTCACTGTCCCAATCAGCATCAGAAAAACCTCCCAAAGTCAACGATGAGGTGGATGGAAAATGAAGACCATGAAACATGGTCCCTTTAAATATCGAAGAATGCGCAGGACAACAGGGTAGTAATCAGAACAGGGTGCAGACATGAACTGACTGACAGTATGAACAACATAGGCAATATCAGGTCGAGTCACTATCAGATAGACAAGTGACCCCACTAACTAGCGATATAAAGTAGGATCACGCAGAGGAGGTCCATCATTTGGAGCCAAATGAAGGTTGTGGTCAAGAGGAGTGGATGATGTTTTGTTGTCAATAATCCCAGCTTTTGACAAAAGATCTGAGGTGTATTTGGATTGACACAGATAAATTCCTGATGGATCGGAGAGCACCTCAAGACCAAGAAAATAGTGTAAAGAACCAAGATCCTTCATCTCAAAACAGGAGCTGAGAGATGACTTCAGATTGGCTATGCCTGTAGAGTCACTGCCAGTAATAATCATATCATCCACATACAGGAGAAGTAAGATTGTTCCAGCCTCAGTGATCCGAGTAAATAGTCCTGAATCATAGTTGCTGGGTGAGAAGCCCAGATAGGTGACTGTGGATCTGAATTTCTCAAACCAAGCTCGTGGAGCTTGCTTGAGGCCATAAAGAGCCTTCCGAAGACGACAAACATGACCTTGTGGAAGTCGAACGCCTGGAGGAGGTGTCATGTAGACCTCCTTTGTAACACCCTGGATTTCCGTTGTGTAACCTTGCTATTCTTATGTTAAGATTTTGTCGTTAGCTCCGTGTTTGGTTGGTTGTCGTTTTGGTTTTTGTGAAGTTTGGGGAGAAACAGTGAATTACGCGAGTTATACCGCGACTAGAGGTCGCGGCACAACCCGCGAAACCCACTGGATGATTAGGGTTTTTGGGACACGGGCGAGTTATGCCGCAAGTTGAAGTCGCGGCATAACCCGCGTAGTCACCTGGCCGACATATAGTGAGTTTTCTCAAAATATCTCATTCAGTGGAAATTTCTAAAATCTTAATCTCTAATCTCTCTTCTCTCTCTCTCTCTCTTAAATCATTCTCTCTCTAGAGTTTGATAGTTATATCAAGTATTTGATCCGAGGTTTTGGAGTAGAAAGCTTCGGTTTGTCAAGAGGGTCGATATCTGGTCCTTCGGGTTTTAGTATAAACCTATTGGGTGAGTTCCTACTATCATTTTACAAACTTTATACATGTCAAAACTCTTATTTGCGAAATCTGAAGTATTTCTACGGTATGATTTTATGTTCTCAACATTTTGTTATAAATAAAGTTTTTGGTGATTTTCGGGGTTCCCGGTCAGATTTGACCAAAATGACGGGTTCCGCCTTATTGAAGTAAAATGATGTTTTACTTGCACATTATGTGGTCGTTTGAAAAGAATGTTTATGAACTCATTTTAATGATTTTTATTCTTACCAGAAGTTGAACTGAGAATAGCATTTTGTTTATAAAATGTACTTATACCATATATTGATTTATGGTTGGTCACATATGTTGTTGTGACGAGTCATTACCATTACTAGTGGATCCCTAGGTTTTGGAGTAGACTGTTTTGTTGGGAGGTAATATTCCCCATTTTGTAACTATGGATCACATGTTCCTCGGGGGCAACTTGGTACGGTTATGTGAGGCCGGATACTAGCCATGGTTCATGGTGATCCTAGTGAAGGAGTATACATTGGTTTCCCTTGGGAGCGTGATCTCACCTCGTAGCACGGACTCTGGGTTCATTGCTGAGGACTCCAAGTGTTTAGCTCATAACTCGGATTTGTGGTCTACTTTGTGCTACACCACTATCCTTGGTAAAATGGTTCTTTTATCACCGTATAACGAGTTTTGGACCGAAAGGCCCGGTCGTGGCGAAACGTTATCTTTATAAACTAAACCTTTATGAAAAGATTTCCTTATGATATTGATGTTTATATCTTTTGAGCTTTATAAACTGTATGTTCTCACCAGGCTTTATAGTCTGAGACTTTTTCTCAAATGATGTGTATAACAGGTTTCCATTAGCGGTGGGTGCCGGGGTTTTTGGAGAGACGAGTTTTGAGTCTCGAGGTTTTTTTGGAGATATTTTAGTATTGATGTTGGGCATTGTTAAGTCCCATTCTTTTGATGAAATCCTTGTATATGGTTGTATAGTCTAAAGGACCGATCCCATTTATGGAAGTTAATGGATTTACTTTCGTCTTTTGTCAGGTTTTCCATGTTTTATTTTACTCTGATTTTTAGGGTGTTACAGGTTGGTATCAGAGCTCTAGTTTAAGCGAACTAGGCATGAATGTAAGATGTCTAGACTTAGACTACGTATGCTAAGAATTGATATGCGAGATTGGGTAGAGCTTTTTAAGATGGGATAGTCTTAGAGTCAACGGAAAGTACGTTTATCAGGCGTTGTAATAGTAGCGACAAGAACCATTATGTGTTATATGTTCATAATTTCACTTAGCTAATGTTATTATGAGGATATTGTACGTAAGAATCTTTGATTTGCTGTTGATATGACAATTGGTAATGTGGTAGTACGTTTCCTTTCGTGTTTTTCCTATCTCTCTCTCTTATCTATTTATTTGTTCTGTGAAGCTATTCAGCATGGTGAATACGCGTGGTAGACCGCGTACTCGTGTTGATGGCCTGGAAGCGACAGCCTCCACCGCTGATCGGCCCGAAGGAGTTGAGGTTGTCGTGCGTCCGCCAGTTCAGCAGGTGCTAGGTGGGGGGCCAAAGGTCATTCCGCGAGTAGACCTGGCTTCGTCTCACCCAGTCATCGGGGATGCTAATCCCCAGTCTGAATTGTTGGCCAGCGTGATGTTGGCAATGAGGGAAGAGATGGCGAAGCAACAGGAGTTTCTGCTGAAAGCAATGGAGGACCGCGACGTAAACAATCGGAGAAGTGAGACGGTTGTGGAGAACCTCGTAGCAGGTTCTGGAGGCGATGGTATAAGGGTCACAGCGGTAGAGTGAGGGATTCCTAGCGCTCCGGGGAATAGGAAGAGTTGTTCCTATAAGTCCTTTCTGAGTTGCGGACCGCCAGAATTCTTCGGTTCTGATGACTCGGTGGTATGTGTAAAGTGGATCCGAGCGGTTGAGCAAGCTTTTGGCTCTTTCGAATGTGGTGATGATTAGATGGTGCGGTTCGGTACCCAATTGTTGAGGGACACTACACTCATCTGGTGGAATATCATCCAATCCACTCTATCTCCTGAACTGTTGGCCCAGTTGTCTTGGGCCGAGTTCAAGAAGAAGCTGCTAGAAGAGTTCTGCAACGAGAGGACCATGGACCGAATTGAGAAAGAATTCCGGTCCTTGGTGAAGGGGAGCCTGACGGTGAGGGAGTACACCCGTCAGTTTATGGAAAAGCTTGGTCTGGTGGGGCATGCTGCCCCAACAAAGAAAGACAAAATGAAAGCCTATCTCAACGGATTGCCAGCGGACATGCAATCGATGGTCCATAATTTCAAGGCTTCTAACCTCCGAGAGATGGTGGAGGAAGCTCAATTCATGGAAGAGATGTTCGCGAAGAGCAAATCTGAGAATTCTGTGGTGGTGTCTGATAAAAGAAAGTGGGAGATCAGTTCAGTACCTCCCAAGCGGACCCGACCTTTTGTTGGAAACCGCAACTTCGGCAGTTATCAGGAGGCAAAGTGGTGCCCGAAGTGTCGGACCAAGCATCACGGTAACTGTTACAGCAATTCTACAACTTGCTATAAGTGTGGGAAGCCTGGTCATACTGTCAGAGATTGCCCGGTCAGGGGGATCATCTGTTTTGAGTGCAAGGCACCGGGGCACGCGAGGAGAGATTGTCCGAAGCTTGTGTCAGTTAGCGTGCCAGCAAGGAAGGAGAACCCTCCGAAGGTTCCGGGTCGAGCATTTCAGATGACGGCCGAAGAGGCCAGAGCATCCGCTGATGTAGTATCGGGTACTTTTCTTATAAACTCTGTACCTGCTCGTATTTTATTCGACACGGGTGCTAGTTTCTCTTTCGTATCTGAATTGTTCTGTCAGAAAATTGCTATGCCCACTACTAGTCTTGAGGATGCGTTAGTAGTAGAAATAGCCGATGGTAGACAAGTTCTGATCCGCGAAGTTCTGAAGCAGTGTGCTCTTAGTATCGAAGGGAGAGAATTCCCGATTGATCTACTACCAATGTTAATTGGGGGTTTTGATGTGGTAATCGGTATGGATTGGTTGTCAAACAATCAGGTCGAGTTCGTGTGTTCCAAGAAGATGATTCGACTTCCCAACCCCTCTGGAGAGGTCGTGGTCATCTATGGTGAAAAGAGGAAGGGTGAAGTGGCAATAATCACAATGGCAAGAGCACGCAAGTGTTTAATAAAAGGATGTTCGTCTTTCCTAGCCTATGTGATCAATGCTAAGTTAAAGAAGTCAAAGCTGGAAGATGTAAAGATCGTGCGTGAGTATCCAGATGTCTTTCTGGACGACTTGCCCGGGTTACCACCCGATCGTCAGGTAGAGTTTCGGATTGATCTTGTGCCTGGCGCTGCACCGATCGCTAAAGCACCTTATCGTTTAGCGCCGTCGGAGATGCAAGAGATGGTAGCACAACTCCAAGAGCTATTGGAGAAGGGATTTATAAGACCGAGTTCGTCACCTTGGGGAGCTCCGGTCTTATTTGTCAAGAAGAAGGATGGCACAAGGAGAATGTGCATTGACTACCGTGAGTTGAACAAAGCTACAGTGAAGAACAGGTATCCGCTTCCGAGAATAGACGACTTGTTCGATCAACTTCAAGGAGCGGGTTGTTTTTCCAAGATCGACCTACGTTCAGGTTATCACCAAGTGAAGGTAAGGGAAGAAGATGTTCCGAAGACGGCTTTCAGAACGCGTTACGGCCATTACGAGTTCCTTGTAATGCCTTTTGGCCTAACGAACGCACCAGCAGTGTTTATGGACTTGATTAATAGAGTGTGCCGACCTTTCCTTGACAAGTCGGTCATTGTATTCATTGATGACATACTCGTGTACTCCAGGAGTGAGACAGAGCACGAACAGCATCTACGTGAAGTTCTGGAAGTATTGAGAAGAGAAAGATTGTACGCCAAGTTTTTCAAGTGCGACTTTTGGCTTAAAGAAGTACAATTTCTGGGGCACGTAGTCACTCGGGACGGAGTGAGAGTAGACCCCTCCAAGATTGAAGCAATGATGAATTGGGAGCCTCCTAAGAGTCCATCCGAGATCCGAAGTTTCTTGGGTCTGGCGGGATACTACAGAAGATTCATTCAAGACTTTTCCAATATCGCTTTTTCCTTGACAGTTCTGACTCGGAAGAATGTGAAGTTTGAATGGACCGAAACCCAAGAGAAGGCGTTCCGGATCCTTCAAAAGAAGTTGTGTGAAGCTCCGATCTTGACATTACCTGAAGGGTCGGAAGATTTTGTGGTTTACAGCGACGCTTCAAAGATGGGATTGGGTTGTGTGTTGATGCAACGAGGCAAGGTGATCGCTTATGCCTCGAGGCAACTTAAGATACACGAGCAGAATTATCCAACTCATGATTTGGAGTTAGCGGCAGTGATGTTCGCTCTGAAGCTTTGGCGACATTACCTCTATGGCACGAAGTGTACTCTTTACACGGATCACAAGAGCCTGAAGTCTGTCTTTGATCAGAAAGAGCTGAATATGAGGCAAAGGCGGTGGCTCGAGTTGCTCAAAGATTATGACTGTGAATTGTTTTACCATCCCGGTAAGGCGAACGTGGTGGCCGATGCGCTAAGTCGGAAGGACTATAGCGGAAGTATTCGAGCTACCCATTCAAGAATAGAGCTAGTGTCTAGTCTTGTGGAGAAGATCAAGACATCACAGATGGAAGCATTGTTGGAAGAGAATCTAAAGGATGAAGCCATGACTAAGCAGCGTTTGCTCTTAACGGAAGATAGCCGTGGAGTAAAATTGTTCAGCGGTCGTGTGTGGGTACCCAAGGTTGGGGAAAACCGTGAGTTGTTGTTGGAAGATGCACACAAGTCTAAATATTCCATACATCCGGGAAGCAGAAAGATGTACAGGGACTTGAAGTTGCATTATTGGTGGCCAGTGATGAAACTTGACGTGGCACGTTACGTTGAGTATTGTGTGACGTGTTCGCAAGTCAAGGTCGAACATCAGCGACCATATGGGAGTCTTCAGTCTTTAGAGATTCCCGAGTGGAAGTGGGAGCATATCACCATGGACTTCGTGACGAAGCTACCTAAAACTCTTCGAGGTCACGATACCATGTGGGTAATAGTTGATAGATTGACAAAGAGCGCTCACTTCTTGGCTATGCGTGAGACTCTACCGATGGATAAGTTAGCAAAGCTTTATATCGATGAGGTAGTCTCGAGGCACGACATACCATTGTCGATCGTGTCGGATCGCGACAGTCGGTTCACTTCAAATTTCTGGGATGGATTTCATAAAGAGCTTGGTACTCGAGTGAAGTTGAGTACGACTTACCATCCGCAAACCGACGGGCAGAGCGAGCGAACGATCCAAACATTGGAAGACATGTTAAGGTCTTGTGTCATTGATTTCGGGGGTAACTGGGACTCTCACCTGCCTTTGGTGGAGTTTGCTTACAACAAAAGCTACCACTCGAGTATCGGGATGACACCCTTTGAGGCTTTGTATGGGCGAAAGTGTCGGGCTCCTGTGTGCTGGCTTCAAGCGGGAGAAAAGCAATTCGCCGGACCTGAGATCGTGGAAGAGACTGTCGATAAGGTCAAGTGTATTCGTGAAAGATTGAAAGCGGCTCAGGATCGGCAGAAGGGTTATGCCAATAAGAAGAGGCGGTCGATGGAATTCCAAGTGGGCGACCGCGTTATGCTTAAGGTGTCGTCGTGGAAAGGCATTATTCGGTTCGGAAAACGAGGGAAGTTGAGTCCCCGTTTCCTCGAACCTTTCAAAGTGCTTAAACGGGTGGGTTTGTAAGCCTACCAGTTGGAACTGCCACCGGAGTTGAGTAGAATACACAACACGTTTCATGTTTGCTACCTCCGGATATGTTTGGCGGTGGAAGACAGCGTTATTCCCCTTTCAGAGTTAAGGGTAGACGAAGGCAACCGTTGTGTGAAAAAACCCGACGCCATCTTAGAGAGAAAGTCTAAGAAGTTGCGTCATAAAGAAGTCACCTTGGTCAAGGTGCAGTGGAAGCATCACCGTGGAGCGAATGTGACGTGGGAAGCCGAGGAGGATATGAAGCGAAGATATCCTCATCTTTTCGAATAGTTTGGATTTCGAGGACGAAATCATTCCCAAGTTGGGGAGGATTGTAACACCCTGGATTTCCGTTGTGTAACCTAACTATTCTTATGTTAAGCTTTTGTCGTTAGCTCCGTGTTTGGTTGGTTGTCGTTTTGGTTTTTGTGAAGTATGGGGAGAAACAGTGAATTACGCGAGTTATACTGCGACTAGAGGTCGTGGCACAACCCGCGAAACCCTCTGTTGGATATGGGATTTTGAGAACTACGCGAGTTATACCGCGACTAGAGGTCGCGGCACAACCCGCGAAACCCACTTGATGATTAAGGTTTTTGGGACACGGGGGAGTTATGCCGCGAGTTGAAGTCGCGGCATAACCCGCGTAATCACCTGGCCGACATATAGTGAGTTTTCTCAAAATATCTCATTCAGTGGAAATTTCTAAAATCTTAATCTCTAATCTCTCTTCTCTCTCTCTCTCTCTCTCTCTCTTAAATCATTCTCTCTCTAGAGTTTGATAGTTATATCAAGTATTTGATCCGAGGTTTCGGAGTAGAAAGCTTCGGTTTGTCAAGAGGGTCGATATCTGGTCCTTCGGGTTTTAGTATAAACCTATTGGGTGAGTTCCTACTATCATTTTACAAACTTTATACATGTCAAAACTCTTATTTGCGAAATCTGAAGTATTTCTACGGTATGATTTTATGTTCTCAACATTTTGTTATAAATAAAGTTTTTGGTGATTTTCGGGGTTCCCGGTCAGATTTGACCAAAATGACGGGTTCCGCCTTATTGAAGTAAAATGATGTTTTACTTGCACATTATGTGGTCGTTTGAAAAGAATGTTTATGAACTCATTTTAATGATTTTTATTCTTACCAGAAGTTGAACTGAGAATAACATTTTGGTTATAAAATGTACTTATACCATATATTGATTTATGGTTGGTCACATATGTTGTTGTGACGAGTCCTTACCATTACTAGTGGATCTCTAGGTTTTGGAGTAGACTGTTTTGTTGGGAGGTAATATTCCCCATTTTGTAACTATGGATCACATGTTCCTCGGGGGCAACTTGGTACGGTTATGTGAGGCCGGATACTAGCCATGGTTCATGGTGATCCTAGTGAAGGAGTATACATTGGTTTCCCTTGGGAGCGCGATCTCACCTCGTAGCACGGACTCTGGGTTCATTGCTGAGGACTCCAAGTGTTTAGCTCATAACTCGGATTTGTGGTCTACTTTGTGTTACACCACTATCCTTGGTAAAATGGTCATTTTATCACCGTATAACGAGTTTTGGACCGAAAAGGCCCGGTCGTGGCGAAACGTTATCTTTATAAACTAAACCTTTATGAAAAGATTTCCTTATGATATTGATGTTTATATCTTTTGAGCTTTATAAACTGTATGTTCTCACCAGGCTTTATAGTCTGAGACTTTTTCTCAAATGATGTGTATAACAGGTTTCCATTAGCGGTGGGTGCCGGGGTTTTTGGAGAGACGAGTTTTGAGTCTCGAGGTTTTTTGGAGATATTTTAGTATTAATGCTGGGCATTGTTAAGTCCCATTCTTTTGATGAAATCCTTGTATAGGGTTGTATAGTCTAAAGGACTGATCCCATTTATGGAAATTAATGGATTTACTTTCGTCTTTTGTCAGGTTTTCCATGTTTTATTTTACTCTGATTTTTAGGGTGTTACATCCTCAAATAATTCACCGTTCAAAAAGGTATTCTTAACATCCATCTGAAAGAGAGGCCATTGTTTGGTAGCTGCGATGGCAAGAAGAATGCGAACAGAAGTGACTCGAGCAACAGGTGCAAAAGTCTCCTCATAATCGATACCGTACTCTTGATTGAAGCTCTTGGCCACAAGACGAGCTTTGTACTGATCAATAGAGCCATCAGATTTGGTTTTGATCTTGAACACCCATTTGGAGCCAATGGGTGACTTGCCTGGTGGAAGAGGGACAGATTCCCATATCTGAGCTTTATCAAGTGCCTGAAGTTCCTCATCCATAGCTTTCTGCCAATTAGGGTTAGAGGAGGTTTCCTTGTAGGAAGTAGGTTCGTGATTTGACAGCAGAGTAGCATAAACATGATAATCACGAAGATGAGAAGGAACTTGTCTTACCCGTTCTGATCGTCTGACATTCTGAGATTGAGAAGTTCCAGGAGCCAAAGGCTCAATAGGCACCTCAGATGTTGGTTGTGCGAATGGAGCAGATGATTGATGTTGATCAGGAAAACTAGGAGAGGCAGGCTGTGTGAGGGAAGGAGACTCTGAAGGAGAGGCAGACTCATAAGGAGTTGGAACAACAGGTGGAGGTGATATGATGTCAGATTGGAGTGAGTCCAATGAGACGAAAGCATCAGTGAAAAACGGAGTGGTGAGGTTAGGAGACTCACGAAACTTGGATATAGAAGAGAAAGGAACATGTTCCCAGAAGGTAACATGACGAGATATAAGAAGACGCTGGGAGATAGGATCCCAACAGCGATAACCCTTGTGCTTAATACCATATCCAAGGAAGCAGCACAGTCTGGAGCGAGGTTCAAGTTTGGTATGTTCATGAGATTGTAGTTGAACAAAACAAGCACTACCCCAAACTTTTAGAAGTTCATAGGCAGGGGTGACCTCATAAAGAGCCTCATAAGGAGACTTATTATTAAGGATCGGAGTAGGGTGACGATTGATAGTATAAACTGCAGTGAAAGCAACTTCACCCCAAAAACGTTTTGGACATTTAGCGGAGATGAGAAGAGTGCGAACCGTATCAAGAATATGACGGTGTTTGCGTTCGGCACGACCATTTTGAGGAGATGTGCCGGGACAGAAGTACTGAGAGAGAGTCCTCTGAGATTGAAGAAAGGAAAGAAGATATGACTCTTTGTATTCCATAGCATTGTCAGCTCTAAGAATCTTTATAGATTTTGAGAACTGGGTGTGAATCATCCGGGCAAACATAATATAGATTTGGGGTAATTCCAAATGATGTTTCATGAGATATATCCATGTGAAACGTGTATGATCATCAATAAAAATAACAAAATATCGAGCACCCCCCATGGATGGATGTGGTACTGGTCCCCATACATCAAAATGAATAAGATCAAAAGAAGAAGTAGAATTAAACTCATTCATTTCGAAAGGTAAATCATGATGTTTGCCAAGTTTGCAAGATAAACAAGAAATATTGTCAGTTGATACACAATTTCCTAACACCCCTAACTGAGCTAATGATTTTATTCTGGCTAGAGATAAGTGACCCAGTCGGGCATGCCACAACTCAAAATAAGAAGTGTTGGAAACTGAGGAAACAAGACTTGAAGAGGGTAATGGAAGACGCAGGTAGACCACTTCAATCATCCGTCCAACTTTACGGCCGAGTCCAAGGATCTGCTTGGTCTTTAGATCCTGTACAACACAACCAGAAGAATGAAATAAAATGATCAAATTAGATTCAAGAAGTTGCGCAATCGAAACTAAGCTCAGAGATAGCTTCGGAACATTTAGAACATCCGGTAATTGTATATGAGGAGTGGAAACATTTCCATTAAAGGATACCGGTAGACCAGTGTTATCAGCAGTTCTTACTGACGTAAATTGCTGAGGTGGTTTCTTAGAGACGAAACCATCAGGGCAAGGTGTCATATGATTGCAACACCCAGAGTCAAAAAACCATACGTTAACTGATGCAGTTGAGTGTGGAGAATTCATACCCATAACACCAGACATGATCTGCTCCACGAGTTCTTGATTGCGACGCATCAGTTCCATTAGGTCAGGTGAGGAGGCTATAGAAACCTCACTATCAGCAATGGTAGGCCCAGCAACAGCGTGAGTCCGGTTCTGAGAACCAGTGTGCTTTGAGTTCTTTGGACATCCAGACTCATAATGACGTGGATGAGTGATGCCACACCTACGACACTTACGGATAGGACAATCAAGAAGAGGATGAGCTATAGAATGGCAAAAGGCACACTCAAACATGTTCGTCTTTCCCACATATTTAGAATGATTGTTGTTGGCCCATTTGCCTTTTGACTTGGGATGAGACGTGTCACGTGTAGAGAACACTATCAGTAGCGGGCATCGGTGATCGCATGTGAAGATGGGTTTCTTCACTTATCAATTCTCATATTGCCTCTTCAAGAATAGGCAAAGGTTGCCTATGAAGAAGAGAAGCACGGATATTCTCAAATTTGTCAATAAGACCCATCAGAATAGTAATCAAATGTAGCTGGTTGAAGTAGGTAGTGAATTGTTGAGTTGTGTCATCAAAAATCTGTGGTGCTCCAAGACTTATATGATCTCTGAGATACTGCATTTCAGAGATATAAGAGTTTATGGATTGATCAGGAAGCTGACGTTTGCTCTGAAAAGTGGTCCACAGTTGATACTGATGAGATAGGTCAGATGACGTGTACCACTTGGCGAGAAAATCCCAGAGACTTTTGGCGGTAAGGTAATCAAGAAACTGTTGGTTGATCTCAAGAGTAGTGGAGGCATTAATGAAGCCCAAAATACGAGCATTATTGAAATCCCACTCATTCATGCGTTTTTCAAAGTCAACAACATTCTTAGTTGGTTCCTAAAATGGAACTTTGGATGCACCAGTAACATAAGTGTAAAGGCCATGGGATTTTAGCAGAATTGTCATATGATGATGCCAAATAATGTAGTTGTTACCATTGAAAACAACTGAGATGGGATTTGAGTGACTGAATTGGTAGCCATGAATTGAGAAATAAATACTGAGAAACAGTATTAATGACCGGTATTAACGACCGGTAGAGTTCGACCGATAGACTTCGACCGGTAGGTGTTCGACCGGTAGGATGATGTTCGACCGGTAGAATGCTTTGACCGATAGGATTTCGACCGGTAAAGGATTCGACCGATAAAAGGGTTCGACCGATAGGCGTTCGACCGATAAACACACAACGGCGGCGGCAATTCAAAACACACAGATCGATTGATTTCAGATCGATCAATGTCGACAAAACAATTCAAAAGGCGATGGCAAGCGATCGATTCAAAACAAAATCGATTCGAATGAACAGTGATGAACAGTAAAATCGATTCGGATGAACAGTAATGGTGAACAATAAAATCGAAGAATAAACCTACAGCTCTGATACCATGTTAGAAGATGAATATGGTTGAAGAAGACGATGAATATGCTGAAGGTTTGAAACCTCGATATATTGATTGAGAGAAGACGTACAATGTGAAAAGTAAAAATAATAAGTAATCTAACCTAGACTACAATATACTGTAGGAAAATTTTAGTAAAAATATGATTTTTTACTAACTTTGGACACAAATAAATACATGTATATGTATTGTATATATCTAACTCTTCGTGGATTTATGTTCTCATATATGAGAGCTTCGAAACGATATATTATGTGTCCAAAACGGAATATGTGTGAATGAGATATCGATGCTCAAAGTTGAGTTTTTGGGATGAAAATTGGCAAAACCAAGTAGGTGTGGGAACTTGTCCCACATAGGAAGGAGGACCAAAGTTTTAGTGGTTTATAACTAAAAATGTGGGAGGGACTTTCAAGTCCTTAGTTTGGTTTTACTCCATCACCTACCCGCGCGCAGGGGGGGTGCCGATTGCGGCCTTCGTAGGCTAAATTCGGCGAACTTGTGCGTGGGTGCGACCTGCGGACACGAATGCAGCTCCGAAATCTTGTGCTCGCACAGGTTGGTTTTTGCTAAAAATTTGTTTTGAACCAGTGTATTTCGCGAGTATGGTCGCGGGTTTACCCACGCCATAAGTCGCGAAATGCTCTGTTTATGGACGATAAAACAGTGAATTACGCGGGTTAAGCCGCGGGTCTTACTCGCGTAGTAAGTCGCGAAATTCATTGTTTGTAGACGAGAGACAGTGAATTACGCGGGTTGTGCTGCGACTTCACCCGCGTGGCAAGTCGCGACGCGCACTGTTGAATAGTCGTTTGTAACTCCTCTCGATACTCATGAATGGAAAATTTAATATGTTTTAAAATCAGATAATTACTATTAATTTCTGATTAATTACGTATTGATTTCGGGGGTTTTCCATCTCGAGTATAAAATGAGGAGTTCGGTTCATTCCACGATATGCCAATACAAAACAATACACATACTATCTGAATTCTCTCTGCATACAGTTTCTCCAATATCATTTTCAGGCAAAGTGGTAATATCCGGCAGTATACACTGCTTTCGCTGTTGTACCCTGGGAACAGACAGCAAATCTGTTTAAGGGAATCGTGTCCAACTCGAGCCTCAGCATCATTTGAATATTCGGTTTATTCATTTATGTTTTCTGTCGATTCCCTTTATATTTGAGTTTTACTAATCATTTGTTGATTATATTTACTTATTCGATATTTGTATTTATATGTATTATTGAAATACATATCTGTATACTAACAATCTTAAACAAATTTTATTGACGTATCGGGTTTGTCTCGATATTTTATTTTTCTGTTTTTTAAAACAGATTAATTCCTGTGGTATCGATTCTGTTTTGTGTAAACAGAAATTGAATCGAGTTTAGCTCGATTCAATTGGTTATATCGAATTTATTTCGATTTGATAAGAATCGAGTTGTGTCTCGATTTAAGGGTATAAACGGATTGATAATCGAATTTGTTTCGATTAATTCGTTTATGTGAAAAAGAATTTCTATCGATGTTGGTTCGATTTAATTCTTTTTAGGTTTTGTGTAAACATATTATAAATCGTATTTGACGATTTAAATTGTTGTTTCTAAATAGTTGGTAAAATCGAGTTTGTCTCGAAAGATTCTAAATCGATTTTGTATCGATTATGTGTAAATAGAATTTATATCGGTTTTTGTATCGATTTAAATTGGACTTGTTTCAATTTGTGGAAAGATACTCTAAGTCAAATTTGTTTCGTTTTGTGGAAACGAAATTTAAAATCGAGTTTATTTCGATTTTGTAAAGAAAAATTCCAAATCGATTTTGTTTCGATTTTGAGGGAAAAGGTTTTAAATCAATTTATTTTGATTTTTAAACAAATTCTAAAACGAGTTTGTTTTTTGATTTAAGACCTTTACTATTTTGTATAAAAGGATTGTCAATCAAATTTGTATTTGATTCAATTCCTTTTCTGTTTTGTGTAAACCGATAGAGTTTGCGTTCACGGGAAATTTGTTTTCCACGATGGTGAACGAAGACTTAGTGGCTATGATCACGGAGGTTTCGGCCATGGGACTTGCTACCATGGTTTCGGAGGCTAATGTGATAGGTTCGAACTCTATGGATTGGTGGGTTGATACATGAGCTACCCGTCATGTATGTCATGACAAAAGAAACTTCAACATTTTTAAGGATGTTGATGTTGGGCAAAAACTCTATATGGGAAATGCCGCCACCGCCTATGTCAAGGGTATTGGAGACGTAATTTTGAAGATGACTTCCGGGAAAGAGCTTAAGCTTAAGGATGTTTTGTACGTCCCGGAACTTCGAAAGAATCTCGTTTCGGGTTGGTTGTTAAACAAGTTTGGTTTCAAACTAGTGTTTGAGTCGGACGAATTTGTTTTGTCCAAAAGTGGTATGCATGTGGGTAATGGAAATGCTTTGAATGGTATGTTCAAGCTAAATACAATAGTTTTCCATGAAATGAATAAAACTATTTCAAGTTCAGTTTATTTGCTTGAATCTCCAAATGTTTGGCATGGACGTTTAGGACATGTAAATTATAATTCCATTCGACGTTTAATTAAATTAAACCGCATACCTAAATTTGATATTGACTCAAATCACAAGTGCCCCACATGTGTAGAATCCAAACTTACTAGAACGTCTTTCAAATCCATTGAAAGGAAAACCGAACCCCTTGATTTAATTCACACTGACGTGTGTGATTTAAAATCAATTCCTACTAGAGGTGGGAACAAATACTTCATCACGTTTATCGATGATAGTACGAAATATTGCTACGTGTATTTACTTAAGAGTAAAGATGAAGCAATAGACAAGTTTATCTTGTATAAAAATGAAGTTGAAAATCAACTTAATAAGAAAATCAAGGTGGTTACAAGTGATAGGGGAGGTGAATATGTTTCACCGTTTGCCGAATTTTGTTCTAACAATGGAATTCGACATGAATTCACAGCACCCTACCCACCTCAGCAAAATGGTATGGCTGAAAGGAAGAATCGCACCTTGAAAGAAATGGTGAATGCCATGTTGATCAGTTCTGGACTAAGTCAGAACATGTGGGGGGAAGCTATTTTGTCGGCTAATTATCTTTTAAATAAGATACCCCGCAAGAAAAAATATGAGACTCCGTATGAACTTTGGATGGGTAGAAAACCATCTTACAAGTACTTACGAGTGTGGGGGTGCCTAGCTAAAGTGGTTGTACCTCCTCCTAAGGTACAAAAGTTAGGACCTAAAACAGTGGATTGTGTATTCATTGGATATGCACAAAACAGTAGTGCTTATCGGTTTATTGTGTATGAATCTAAAAATCCCGAGATACACAAGAATACAATTATGGAGTCAATAAATGCTTCATTCTTTGAAGACGTGTTTCCTTGTTTGAACAAGGAAGATCAAGCGTCAACTTCTAAAGGTAAAGAAATTGTTCAAGAGGATGAACAAATTCTATCTGATAAAGAAGATATAGAACCTAGAAGAAGTAAACGAGCTCGGGTTGAAAAATCATTTGGTCCCGATTTTCTCACCTACGTGGTGGAAAGTGAGCCTAATACCTATCGTGAGGTGGTCACGTCTTCGGAGGGACCTCAATGGAAAGAAGCCATCAATAGTGAGATAGAATCTATCTTACAAAACCATACATGGGAACTAGTGGACCTACCACCGGGTTGTAAGCCACTAGGTTACCGTTGGATCTTTAAAAGAAAGATGAAAGCTGATGTCAGTATTGACAAATACAAGGCGAGATTAGTGGTCAAAGGATATAGACAAAAGGAAGGTCTAGATTACTTTGATACTTATTCTCCGGTGACAAGAATAACATCCATTAGATTGGTGTTAGCAATTGCAGCCATTAGAAATCTGCAAATTCACCAAATGGATGTAAAAACTGCTTTTCTAAACGGAGATTTAGAAGAAGAAATCTATATGGAGCAGCCCGAGGGATTTGTCGCCCCGGGACAAGAGAACAAGGTTTGTAAACTTATTAAGTCCTTGTATGGCCTAAAGCAAGCTCCAAAGCAATGGCATCAAAAGTTTGATCAAGCCATGTTAGAAAGCGGTTTTAAGATAAATGAGTGTGATAAATGTGTTTACATGAAAGACACCACTCATGGTTATTTCATCTTGTGTTTATATGTTGATGATATGCTTATCATTGGTAGCAATGAAAAAATGATAAAGTCTACAAAAGATATGTTAAAATCTAAATTTGACATGAAAGATTTGGGTTTAGCGGATGTGATTCTTGGGATAAAAATCACAAGAACCCAAAATGGCATGGTGTTAAATCAAACACATTATGTGGACAAGATTCTTGAGAAATTCAATGAAGGAGATACTAGTATAGCTAGAACTCCGATTGATACTAGTCAACACCTATCTAAAAATAGAAGGGAAGGTGTTGAACAAGTAGAATACTCAAGAATAATTGGCAGTTTGGTGTATCTTATGAGTTGTACTAGACCTGACTTAGCATATGCAGTGAGTAGGCTAAGTAGGTATACTAGTAATCCCAGTTTAGAACACTGGAAAAGTATTACTAGATTGTTAAGATATCTAAGATACACACGTGACTATGGACTGCATTATGGAAGATATCCAATGGTGATCGAAGGATATAGCGATGCAAATTGGATATCTGATATAAAAGATTCCAGATCGACAAGTGGATATGTGTTTACACTTGGAGGTGCGGCTATATCTTGGAAATCGTCCAAACAAACAGTTATAGCCCGATCCACGATGGAATCTGAATTCATTGCCTTGGATAAATGTGGTGAAGAGGTAGAATGGCTACGTCAGTTCATGGAAGATATTCCCAAATGGCCTAAGCCGGTAACGGCCATATGTATACATTGTGATAGCCAATCGGCGATTGGTAGAGCTCAAAGTACAATGTATAATGGGAAATCTAGACATATTAGACGTAGACATAATACGATTCGACAATTACTCTCTACCGGAGTTATCTCTATTGACTATGTGAAGTCAAAGGATAGCATTGCGGATCCGCTTACGAAAGGCCTAAGTAGAGATTTAGTGTACAAGTCGTCGAGAGAAATGGGACTAAAGCCCTTAAATGAGTAATTCATGCAAAGGAAACCTTACCCAGAAGACTGGAGATCCCAAGATCTGGGTTCAAAAGGACAACCTAGTTGTATGAAAATAGGAGGTCACTGTGGGGGAGTTAATAGACTTCCAACTCCAATTCTGGAATCAGTGATAATTAGGCTAAGCCTATGGCTTTTAATGATTATTGAAAATCACCTCTGTGAGAGAGAAGTGGGGTCGCTTCGAAGGGAATTGTGGGGGCTCAATTCCTATCAGCTCTCGCTGAACCAGGCTAGTGTTCATGACCATAACGAACACGACTATGAGGATATGACCTTGTTAGGAAGAGTTTTGTGTGAAATGTATTGTCGCCTACATAAAGGGTAGTTCAGTTCAAGGACATCGAGTCTACTGACAGCTAGGAGGCTAAGTGTGTTTCACAAGGGAAGGTTCAAAGGATAACACCTACCTATCCTATGCAAGATTCGACCATTGGAAATTTTGTAGGAAAATTTTCGTATGCAAAGATCGATCTCCATTCATGTGGGGGATTGTAGGAAAATTTTAGTAAAAATATGATTTTTTTACTAACTTTGGACACAAATAAATGCATGTATATGTATTGTATATATCTAACTCTTCGTGGGTTTATGTTCTCCTATATGAGAGCTTCGGAACGATATATTATGTGTCCAAAACGGAATATGTGTGAATGAGATATCGATGTTCAAAGTTGAGTGTTTGGGATGAAAATTGGCAAAACCAAGTGGGTGTGGGAACTTGTCCCACATAGGAAGGAGGACTAAAGTTTTAGTGGTTTATAACTAAAAATGTGGGAGGGACTTTCAAGTCCTTAGTTTGGTTTTACTCCATCACCTACCCGCGCGCAGGGGGGGTGCCGATTGCGGCCATCGTAGGCTAAATTCGGCGAACTTGTGCGTGGGCGCGACCTGCGGACACGAATGCAACTCCGAAATCTTGTGCTCGCACAGGTTGATTTTTGCTAAAAATTTGTTTTGAACCAGTGTATTTCGCGAGTAAGGTCGCGGGTCTTACTCGCGTAGTAAGTCGCGAAATTCATTGTTTGTAGACGAGAGACAGTGAATTACGCGGGTTGTGCTGCGACTTCACCCGCGTGGCAAGTCGCGACGCGCACTGTTGAATAGTCGTTTGTAACTCCTCTCGATACTCATGAATGGAAAATTTAATATGTTTTAAAATCAGATAATTACTATTAATTTCTGATTAATTACGTATTGATTTCGGGGGTTTTCCATCTCGAGTATAAAATGAGGAGTTCGGTTCATTCCACGATATGCCAATACAAAATAATACACATACTCTCTGAATTCTCTCTGCATACAGTTTCTCCGATGTCATTTTCAGGCAAAGTGGTAATATCCGGCAGTATACACTGCTTTCGCTGTTGTACCCTAGGAACAGACGGCAAATCTGTTTAAGGGAATCGTGTCCAACACGAGCCTCAGCATCATTTGAATATTCGGTTTATTCATTTATGTTTTCTGTCGATTCCCTTTATATTTGAGTTTTACTAATCATTTGTTGATTATATTTACTTATTCGATATTTGTATTTATATGTATTATTGAAATACATATCTGTATACTAACATATACAACATATATATATATATATATATATATATATATATATATATAGTGTTTGGTTCATTTGAGAAATGGTAAATATATGAGAAATAGAGAAGTGATCTTAGCCATTCATATGGTCAAGATTGGATTTAATTGATCAAAAGTTACGGCTTTGACTGGTCAAAGATTGCGGCTTTGACTGGTCAAAAATTACGGCTCTTCCAAAAATATAAGGGTATTTACGTAACTTTGACAAAAACACACGCGTGTTCATATATATGAAGGCATGCAGTCATATATGAATGTTCGTAATTTTAAATAAACACTGACTGCATGCCTTCATATATGAATGCATGCGTTCATATATGAATGCATGCAAAAAAAGAGTGACATTCATATATGAACGCTTGTTTTTTTGCATGCCTTCATATATGAATGCATGCGTTCATATATGAATACGTACAAAAAAAAATAGTGACATTCTACTAACATTCATATATGAACTTCTGTTTTTTGCATGCATTCATATATGAACACACACTGCTAAAAAAAAGAAAAAAAAAGTGATATTCATATCTGAACGCATGCGTTCATA
This sequence comes from Arctium lappa, assembly GCA_023525745.1. NCBI lineage: Eukaryota > Viridiplantae > Streptophyta > Magnoliopsida > Asterales > Asteraceae > Arctium > Arctium lappa. The sequence goes on from CM042063.1 coordinate 52,009,793, forward strand.
TATGAATGTGTTTGGATAATTTACAAAAATACCCTTCGAATAATAAACAATGTGAGGAACACGGGAGTGGACCATGGGAGCAATTATCCCCTAATTCTCGGTCAAAGCCGCCGATCTTGACCGAATTAATGGTTTAAGATCACTTCTCTATTTCTCATATATTTAGTGTTTCTCAAATGAACCTTTCCCTATATATATATATATATATATATATATATATATATATATATATATATATATATATATATATATATACGTAGACTAAATGGGCTTGGCCCTATACTGACATGGGCCTGGGCCCTCTATATACATTAACAATATATGTATATATATATAGACTTGGGATCGCGTGAGACCAATCTATTTTCGTGAGACCCGTGAGACCAAGAATTTACACATGAACCTTCACATCAAACGCTGTGAAGGTAAAAAAAACCTTAAAACATGAAACTTCACACCGAAACACTTTGAAGGTAAAAAACATTCGAACCTTCATAATGTAATCACACTATGAAGGTAAAAAAAACCTAAACCAAGTTAAAAAAATCAAACTTTCACAGATAAAAGACTGTGAAGGTATATCCGAACCTTCACAGTGAAGACGCTGTGAAGGTAAAAAAAACGAACATTCACAGTGAAAAAACACCGTGAACGTAACATTTACGATGTTTTCCCTATGAAAAGTTCGATTTTTTTTACATTCACAGTTTTTTGGTGTGAAGTTTCATACTTTAAAGTTTGGTCTCACCGGTCTTACGGAAACTGTTTGATCTCACGCGAACTTATATATATATATATATATATATATATATATATATATATGTGAATGTTCGGATATACATTCACAGTCTTTTAGCTGTGAAGGTTTGATTTTTTTTAACCTGGTTTAGGTTTTTTTTACCTTCATAGTGTGATTACATTATGAAGGTTCGAATGTTTTTTACCTTTACAGTGTTTCGGTGTGAAGTTTCATGTTTTAAGGCTTGGTCTCACGCGATCTCACGGAAACAGCTTGGTCTCACGTGAACCTGACCCTATATATATATATATATATATATATATATATATATAAGTATTGAATTGAAGGAACAGCCATGGGAATTGTGATACACTTAGGACCTGTTTGTTAGCAGCTTATTGAGCTTAATGAGACTCACAACTTCTTCGGTCAGCTATACATGACTGTTTGGTAGTGGCTTAATGATATAGAAAGTGACTTATTCAGTAAGCTTCTATGGGGAGCTTTATGCAGAAAGCCAAGTTTTTTTTTCAAACTTTAGCCCTCCCAATTAAAAAACACACTCTTTCCATCTATGAAAAAACCTCCCAAACAAAAGCTTTCTTAATCTATACAGACATATTAATCCACACAGGCAACTTTATCCATACAAGACTTAATGGAAAACCAACCAAACAGCCCCTTAATCACCCATTGATAACTTGAATTTTTTTATAAGCACTAAAAAAAGAAAAGGATTACATTATTAATATTTATTAGAAGCGTACTCACGCAATGCAGCGAGATACATCACGATTTTAATGTTTTATTTTATTTTTTTGTCGATTTACAGTACGATTTTGGATGGTTTTAAAAAGTGATAATGTTTTTTTTTTATATAAATTTGATTAATTTAGGCTTAATAATATAATGTTTTTTATATAAAAAAATTTAATATTTTGTTAGAATTCAATGATTATCTTATATATTTTAATGAAATCTAGAAAAAATAATCAATTACATATTTAATAATATAATTAAAATAAAATTATAGTAATATAATATAATATATTAATTAATAGTGATACATGGAAAGGTCCGCATAAAATGAATGTCCTGCACATACCAACTTGGTTGGTGTTAGAAGTCTGCAGTAGTAATATGTAACACCCCGAATTTTCGTTGGTTTTGCGAGGTTGTAAAGAAGAAAGAAAGTAGATGTTTCTGTCTACAGGGCGCACGGGTCGTGCGCTATCCCTTTGGAAAAACGCACGAGTCGTGCGCATGGAACAGGGTCGAGGCAGTGGAGAACGCACGGGCCGTGCGCCCTCCCCTTTGGAAAACGCACGGGCCGTGCGCTGTGTTGGGATGTGTGCAAAATCCTGGCTAAATATCTCATTTGGTTGAGATTCTTTTGTAATCTCAGATTTTTCTCTCTCTCTCTCCTATTTTCTCTCTTTTTCTCTTTCAATCTTCAAGGTTCGTTTGGTTGCTGGTTTTCGGTGTCTCTAGCGAGGGTCGGTGTTTTAAGCTTCACCTCTACGTCGTGGTCATTATCTGGTTTTCCGGGTTTTATTCTGAAAACCTACCGGTGAGTTCCTACTATCATTTTACAAACTTTATACATGTCAAAACTCTTATTTGCGAAATCTGAAGTATTCCTACGGTATGATTTTATGATCTCTACATTTTGTTATAAATGAAGTTTTTGGTGAATCTCGGGGTTCCCGGTCAGTTTTGACCAAAATGACGGGTTCCGCCTTATTGAAGTAAAATGATATTTTACTTGCACATAATGTGGTCGTTTGAAAAGAATGATTTTGAACTCATTTTAATGGTATTCGTTCTTACCAGAAGTTGAACTGGAAGTAGCATTTTGTTTATAAAATGTACTTGTTACCATATGTTTATTTATGGTAGGTCACCTATGTTGTTGTGACGAGTCCGTACCATTGCTAGTGGATCCCTAGGTTTTGGAGTAGACTGTTTTGTTGGGAGGCTATATTCCCCAAATTGTAGCTATGGGTCACATGTTCCATGATGAGTTTATGGTACGGTTATGTGAGGCCGGTTACTAGCCATGGTTCATGGTGACCCTAGTGAAGGAGTATACACTGGTTTCCCTTGGGAGCGCGATCTCACCTCGTAGCACGGACTCTGGGTTCATTGCTGAGGACTCTAAGTGTTTAGCTCATAACTCGGTTTGTTGGCCTAACTTTGTGTTTCGTCACTCTCCTTGGTAAAATGGTCCTTTTATCACTGTTTAAGAATTTTGGACCGAAGAGGCCCGGTTGTGACGAAATGTTATCTTTACGAACTAAACCTTTATGAAAAGATTTATTTATGATAACTGATGTTTATATCTTTTGAGCTTTATAAACTGTATGTTCTCACCAGGCTTTATAGTCTGACACTTTTTCTCAAATGACATGCATAACAGGTTTCCATTAGCGGTGGGTGCCGGGGTTTTTGGAGAGACGAGTTTTGAGTCTCAAGGTTTTTGGAGATAATTTAGTATTGATATTGGGCATTGTTAAGTCTCATTCTTTTGACGAAATCCCTGTATAGAATTATAAAGTCTTAAGGACTGATCCCATTTATGGGAAGTTAATGGATTTATCTTTGTAAATTGTCAAGTTTTAAATGTTTTATTTTACTCTGATTTTTGAGGCGTTACATAATATGTATCTTGTGCTTTGATACTTGTAAGTTAAGAAAATTTTAAAATCTTACATAAAATGATGGTACCTTGTGCATAATAATTTATATTTAAGAGTTTTTTTATCCGTGCTTTATAATATAGTGTATATTATTTAATTATTTAAAGTAATCTTAATCGGATATTCGGACGGGTTCAGGTGGTTCATATGCAAACCCAACGGTCCAACCCGAACCCCATAATCCTACATTAAAAGTCGGATATCGGATGTCAGGTTTCAATGAAAGTCGGATATCTGTTTATTGGAAGAATTTCGGATCGGATAGGACGGGTAATTCGGGTTGGTTTGGGTTTTGCTCACCCCTAAATATAATGGTTGATAAATTCCTCAAGTAATTTAAAATTGTTTGGTTAACCATTTAAATTTCTGATATATATATAATGTGGTATAATACTGCAGTTCAATTTTGATCGTATCTAAAAGTGATGCCAAAATCACTAATTTATTTCGTTTTTTATGTTTTGTTTTTATCTGTCATTTTTTTGGATTTAGATTTTTTTATTTTATACTTTGCTTCAATAGATTCTTCTATATCTATACTATTTATACTATATTATAAATATGACATAAAAAACTCTTAAAAACAAGTCTTAAAGTTTAATGTACCGCTATTTAATGTTAATTACTTAAAAAATAACCATAAAAGTTGTATGTACTACATTTAGTGTTATTCATTAATTTCAATCATTATCTCTAACCATTTTAACTCACCTAAAATCATTTCCCACTTTAACTCCCCTAAAATAACTCTCAGCATATTTTAGATATAAAAAATCTAAAATATAATTAAAAAATCTTACATAATATTTTATAAAATAAATTATATTATTAAACCAAAATAAATTACATTATATTATTAAGTCTAAATTAAACAAATTTGTATAAAAAATCATTATCACTCTCTCACAACCATCCAAAATCGTAATGTAAATCGGAAAAAAACAGAAAATAAAATGAAACATTAAAATCGTGATGTATCTAGCTGCATTGCGCGAGTACACTTCTAGTATTATAAAAAGGACATAAAAAATTCTTAATTACAATATTTTAAGCACAAAATACAACTAATTAAAGTCAATTATTTAATTTACAATTTCATAATGCTTTGGTACAACTTATATTTTATTATAAAGATGTAATTTATTTACTTTTAGTTATGATATGTTTATAAAGATAATGATAAATTATTTTGTTATGTTATTATATTTAAAATTATTGATAATATATTTTAATAAAAAATAAAACAAGTATTTATCTCATAGTGTTTATCCTGTATTTAAAATGTTTATTTGCAGTTAGTTATACAAATAAAAACATGGAACTTTAATAAGTTATAATTATGTTTCATTAACTTGTAATTTTGAATTTTAACTAATATATATATACTATATTATAAAGCATTTAAGCTAAACTCTTAAAAACTAATTTTTATGCATTAGGTGTCACTTATTAATGCATATTACTTAAAATTCCAAAAGTAGAAATTGATTAAACATAAGTACAACTTATAATAGCTCAATGTTTGAATTCGTGTAACTAACTGCAGATAAACACTTATTTTTATTTTCTAAAATATTTAAATTTTTTAACTATTGATATAACTAACCGATAAATATAAGAAGATTCGAGATAAAACATCTTATTTTTATTTTTTATTGAAGTATGTTATCTTTTTAATTTTAAATATAAAAAAACTTAAATATAGTTATCATTTAAATTAAACATTTTTTGACCCGTAACAAAATACTTTATTATTATTTTTTATAAAAAACCATAATTAAACTAAACTAAAATATATTTTTGTTTTAAATCTAGGTTTCTCAAAATCGTAAAATAAAATAAAAAAAAACTAACAAAAAATATGAATAATGATCGAGAATTCGAGTTCTAGATTTCAGAAACCCGCTGCATTGCGAGGGTACATTTCTAGTTGTTTTTTAAAATAGAAAAAACTAAAAAAAAAAAAACCTCCAAGTTTAAGGAATTCTTAAAACTTGATGTATGGATAAATTCATTTTATATTCACTCCTACTAATGAGTTTGAATTATTATTATTTTATATAATTTTAAAAAAAATACATTAAGATAATAAATTTATATAATATTTTAATAATGGATCTTGAAATATCTAAAATAGGGAATTTGTTGGAGATGCTCTTATACGTCAAAACAAATTAATTTTGGATTTGGTTATCACTAGATTTTTATTTGTTGCTATAATTTTCTTGTATCATTGGTCATTGCACTTAGTGGAAATGTCGGGATAACCATGGATGTCTGGGATAAATTGTATGTAGTTCGATTAATCTTACGGGTCTCTAAGGTTAACAATTAAGCAAACATATGTGATATTGACAGGACACTAAGGGTTGTTGGCAGTTACTGAATAGTTTGATGCAAAATGATTAAATGATCAGAATGATTAAGCGACTCTTATAATATAGTGTGAAAAGAAATATGGTTGTTTGTTAATTGTTCAGAATGAAATCAGAGCTCTGAATGGTTAAGGCAGGACCAAGATACAAAATCATTCAGATAATTTTGGAACCATTAAGAGGCAGACCTTTTTTTTGTCAAACAAGATTTACCTTTTAATGATTCAGAGTTTATCTCTTAATGGAACCATTAAGAGGTAAACAAACAACCCCTAAGAGGTCATTTATTAAACACTTATTCTGGTAAGCGCTTACCAGTTCAATTACTTAACCGGGTAAACATAAAAAGGGCCGATAATCTTATCCTGTAAGAGGGAAAACAAAAATCGAGAGTATTACCCAGTAAGTGAGGGTGATGACTATTACCGTGTAAGTACTTACTGGGTTATAAACGCTTACCATCAATCCATTTTGATGGACAAGACTCTTAACCCATAAAAGTAAATAAGAGTGGTGATTCTTACCGGTAAGCGCATCATCTTTGTCTATATCTTACTTTATCTGACTTTTATCATTTTTCAGTTAAAAAAAATAGAAACACTTGTGTCAAATAAACGTTTCACATATATATTCTTATTATTTTTTATTATTTATTGAAAAAAATATTGTGATACTATTATGTTGATATGTGTAATAATATCTTATATGATTATATGACATTAAGTTATTCGAATTACAACAAAATATACTGTAAATTTAGAAAATTAAACATCTGGTAAACGAAGTAAGGATGTTCTTGGTAGAATAGATAAACATATTATGTATAATTTTCATGTTTATGAGAAATCATATTTTATAAAAGATTTGAACAGATTATTATCATCACCGGATTAGTTGTTTTGTTGTCATTCATAGATTTGTCATTTTAATCATTGAAATACAAACACGAACTACTATTGGTAATAAGTAAATCCGAACTGGATCGAAAGATAAAATGCAATTTCTTGAATTAGTATGAAAGTCCCTATTTGTTGTTATGGAGTTGCATACTATTTTAGCATTTATCTGTTTTTTCTTGTTTCAAAAACAAAGATTATTGATCTTCTAAACCATCTCTTTGGATTTTCACTACAAACAAATTTCCCCTTTTTGCATTTATACATATGAAATCACTTCTTTTCAAGAAAAGAAAAAAAACATATGAAATCACTCATTCTTTTAAAACCAAAATCAATATTTTTCTTATAACATTTATTATTTTATAATGAAAAGGGTGATATATAATTCAAGCATTAAAAACAAATTATATTGAATTATTAAAGTTTAATTTGTTTGGAAGGAAGTCAGTCACCAAAATTAAATTCCAGATTCTATAATACACGATTTCAATAGGAAAAATATAAGAAGTTAAGTTTATTTTCTACGGTTATATTTATATCAGTCAAACGTCTAATCAATATAAAAGAAAATTCTAGAGTGAATTAAATATTCCAAACTACTAATTAAACCCTACACAATTGACCTTGTCACATGAAAACAAAAAAAAAAGAATGAAGAAGAAAGATGATGCCATTGGCATCCATACAAATCTTGGTTACAAAAAAGAAACATGTACATGTGCAAGAAAAAAATGTCACATTTTGGTGGGTTTTCTTGGTAAATAAGGCCAAATCAAAGGGCAATTGTGAACAACTTAAACAAGAAAATTCAAATAAATTGAGCACTACCATCAAGATTCAAGGGTACTTTTGTAAATTCCCACAAAGAAAACCCCCAAGACCCACAAACACAAAGGTTATTACAGCCTTATTTAAAGCTTGAAACTTCCTTAAATAAATGGACAATCATACTTCTTCCCATAAGGGTAATTTGGTAAATTCATACAAAAAACCCAAGACCCACAAGCACAAAGGGTATTACAACATTCTTTAAAGCGTACATAACAATTGTGGCCACTGAGATATAAGGTTTAATCAGAGTTGATGTCTTAGAGCCATAATTTGCAAATGGATTAGTCTAAGCATAGCCTAGGACACCCTTCCAAAAATAAGTAAATGATACAAGTTCGCGTGGCGGTTGCGTCTTAATCGACTTCCTACTAGGCTAAATTTGGATAAAAGATGTTTCGACGTTACGTCTCTTCTTTGTCCTAATTGTGATATGGGGGTAGAGAATTGCCAACACATTTTCTTCTCGTGTCCCGTTGCTAAAGATTTATGGGCTCTTATTGGACGATGGTGGAAAATTAATATTCCTACTCTACGTTGTTAGATCTGGTTTCTTGGATTGATTCAATTCGACTGAAAAAAGAGGTTTTTTGGTGTTTCGAGGCCGTTGTGCTTATCACTCTATGGTCCATTTGGGTTTTCCGCAATGGAACTCTCTTTGGCAACACGAAGCCAAGAAAGACCGCGATCCTGGAGAACATTATAACCCGTGCTTACTTTTGGATTAATTATTGAAGTATCAAATTGTCTATTAATTGGGTTGGTTGGCTTACCAATCCTACCCTTGCTACTCTTTTTGTATAATTTATGTTTCTCTAGCTTCTTGCTAGTTTTATAAAATTCCGCCGTTCTAAAAAAAAGTAAATGATACAAGTATGGGTTCTCATCGGTCGCTGGTGGCGTATGGATATTCCAAATCTCCATACTTATTCGGATTGGATATCTTGGATCGACTCTATCCAGTTGAAGATGGAGGTATTCTTGTGTTTTGAGGTCGTTACGCTTACCACTTTATGGTCTATATGGGTGTTTCGGAATGGTATTCTCTTTGGCAACTCGAAGCCAAAGAAGGCGATGCTTTTTGAGAACATTATAACTCGTATTTACTTTTGGGTAAATCATAGAAGTAGCAATTTGTCTATTAATTGAGTTGATTGTCTTACTAATCCTTCCCTTGCCATTACTTCGATGTAACTGTTTCTTTTTCTAGCTTTTTGCTAGTTTTATAAAATTATGTCGTTAAAAAAATGATACAAGTATCCTTCTTTCCCATCAAGGGTATTCTGGTAAATTCCCACAAAGAAAACCCAAGACCCACAAGCACAAAGGGCGTTACACCCTTCTTTAAAGCCTGAAACTTGCTCAAGTAAATGACACAACTATCCTTCTTCCCCATCGAGGGTTGTTTTCGGAACCAAGACCCACAAGCACAAGAATTTTTGTTCTCTATAAATTCTCTAAAACTTGATGGTGGAAGAGAGAAATTATTATTTTATTTAATCACACCAATGACATTAAATTTTTATCATTTTATGTAAAGTTTGTCTTTTTAAAGTGTATAGATATGATAAATTAGATAATATTATAATAATATAATTTGTGTTATAATCTATAAATTAAAGAATTTGTTGGAATTGAATGCAAGTTTTTTTAGAGATTTTAATTTTTGCTTCTCTAGAGAAATTATAGAAAACTTGTTGAAGATAATTTTTCTTGTTAGAGCATCTCCAACAGATTCTCTATAATTTCTTTAAAATAAAAAACCAAAAGTCAAAATCTATAAAAAAAAAAAAACTTACATTTAACTTAAACATATTTTCTATTTTAAAGATTCTAACACAGATTATATTATTATATTATTCTCTAATTTATCATTTCAATACACTTTTAAGTTTTTTTTTGTATATAAAATGATAAAACTTTATTCTCATTGGTGAGATTGAATAAAATAATCATTTCTCTCTTCTCCATCAAGTTTTAGAAAATTCTCTAAATTTGAAAATCTTTCAAGTTTTCTCTATTATAGAGAACAAGATAACAAAGCCGTTGAAGAAATTTAGAGAACAAAAACTCATCTTTTTTCTATCATAGAGAAACATGTTATCTATAATTTCTTTAAAATAGAGAACCAAAAGTCAAAAAATCCAAAAAAAATTACATTCAACTCTAATAACTTCTCTATTTTAGATATTTTAACATTCATTATATTATTAAAATAATCTACAAATTCATCATCGCAATACACTTTTAAAAAAAACTTAATATAAAATGATAAAAATTAAATTTCATTTGTGGGATTGAATAAAATAATCATTTATTTCTTCCCCTTTAAGTTTTAGAGAATTCTCTACACTTAGAAAATTTACAAGTTTTCTTTATTATAAAGAACAAGATAACAAAGCTTATGAAGAAATTTAGAAAACAAAAACCCACATTTTTCTATTTTAGATAAGCTCTTGGATATCATCCTACACCCTTGTTTAAAAGCTTGAAACTTGTTTAAGTAAATGACATAATTACCCTTCATTCAAGACTCTTTTGTCATCAAACAAGTTTTTTTTAGATTTTAACTTTTGGTTTTTCTATTTTAGAGAAATTACAGAAAACCTGTTAAAAATGCTCTTACACCATCCTTTAAAAGCTTAAAACTTGTTCAAGTAAATGACATAATTACCCTTCATTCAAGACTCTCCCTCTCTCTCTCTTACCATGAAACAAACCACCACCCTTGACCCCTTCTCCCCTTTTCCACACAACAAAACATAATGAGAGGTGAAATAAAAACAAAAGGTGGTAGATGCATGAGCAACTACAATTCCCCCCCCCCCCCCCCCCTTCTCTCTCTCCCTATATAAAATTATATAAATATATAATTATATATACCTATATAGATATATCTATATCTCAACTTTCTCTCTCCAACCTCACCACCTTGCCTTTGTAATCCTATTATTCACTACCATCCAGATCAAAAAAATCCCCCACTTGATTTTTTCTTTTTGTGACCTCTCTTGATTTTCCTACAGGTTTCACCACCTTCTCAGGTATTTTACAACACAAAAACCTCTAAACTTTGTTCAACAATGGCTGTTTTTTCTTTCACTGTCCCCACCAACTCTGGTTTTTGCTTATCGCCCCCAAAATCGCTTTTATTTTTCTCTCGAAATTGTTCATCAAAAACATTAGGTTTTTGTAGAATGATGTGATCGTGTTTTTTACTTGATTAATCTTCGTTGCTATCTGGGGTTTTCTTGATTGATTTTGGTAAATTTAAAGGGGTTTAGAACTTCGTTTTTTATTGTTTGGTTTCTTTGTGTTTCTTGAACCCCTTTCTTCCATAAAAGGTGGTAGGTTGGTGAGTTGACTTATTTTTATGAACACAAATGGGCTTTTTTTTTTTTTTTTTTTTATTGCGATTCTCTTTTGAGTTGGCAAGATGTTTCTTCTATTTGGGGTTATAAATTTTTAAGTGGGGTTTGGGTTTTCTTGATTTAAGTTGGTGTCTCTGAAAGTTTTGAAATTCGAACAATTTTCCCCATTTGGGTATTCGAATTACCAACAAAGATATCATAATTTTGTCATCTTTTTTCTTCCATAATTTTTTTCCAATTGTTTCAATTCATAATAGCGATTCAAAATCATCCATGATAAGTGGGGTTGACTTGGGATTTCTCCCTCTGCAACTTTGTTTTTTTTATAACCTATATTTTCTGTGCATTTGAAATTGACCTCTGGGTGTTCGATTAAATGCTTAGCTGAACTCAACCTCTTACTCTAACCCCTTTTGCAGCCCTGCAATTGGTACCTTATTGAGCAAAGATCATAACGTACAATTTGCTCATGTATGATGTTCAATGCTATAATGCAGGGTGGAGAAAGTTGTACAAAAAGGGGTTTGAGAATTTGGGTTTATATTAGGACTAAATTGAAGTTTAATTCAGAAAGAAAATTGTTTTATTTTTTTGTTACAGGACATGGTCTATAGGATACAATCTTGGCTCATGTGAAAACTGTATTAGGTAATGATCGATAAATCTTCTTGTTGTAATCCTGAAATGTGTTTGGTTTATTATCTTTGTGTGCAATGGAATGGATGGTATTTGTGTTCTTGTATCTACCTGCTTGGTTTTGTGATCGTTTTTTCGTTTTTCGTATATAACTTGCAATTCTTCTTTTGATTGTTTAGGTTTGTTGTAGGAAGCTATGGTGAGCATTCGTCGACAAAGATTGATTAAGCTTTATGGTACATCTTTCAAATTTGTGCTTCTTGTTATAATGTGGATATCTCGAGGGTTAAAACTTAAAATCAAATCAAACGAACCCAGTATATCCCACCTGAGGTGGGGTTTGAGGAGGGTAACATGTACGCAGACCTGACCTTTAGGGTATGGATCTGTAGCTAGTGTAGACGGGAGGTAGGGAGTTGGAGAGGGAGAGGTAGAGGTAGAGGGTGGGAGATTTGCAAATGTCAAGTTTGTTAATTTAGATATATATGAACCATGTTTTTTGTTTTCTTGTGAATCTTGAGTGTGTGTAACAATGTTGAATAAAGTTCAATATTGTTAATAGGCAGAGGTTTTCACGGAAACAACTGCACTACTCTTTGAGGGGAGAGGCCAGATCTGCATACATCTCACCCAGACCCAACCTCCGGGTGGAATATATATATATATATATATATATATATATATATAGAGAGAGAGAGAGAGAGAGAGAGAAAAGGGTGTCCCAGGTTATTCACAAACTAATCCCAGCAAATTGTGACTGCAAAAAATCAACCCTCATAAACTAAGTGGGCACAACTGTTATGTACGCCTGGAATTGAACCTCAGGCAGATGGGATATTCCACCACATCCCCCAGGGCCTCAACCACAACCCTTGTGGTTCTCCGGGTGGAATATATTGGGCTCCTTTGGTTTGGTTTGGTTTATTGTTAATTGGCATATTTGTTTTTCTTTTCTTCAGTTTCGTTTTTCCATGATAACATTTGTTGATGATGTGTTGATGGTTAATCTCAGGGCGAGGTCCTTCTCTAGATTTTCTATCATGTGAAAATGGGCAAACTTCTGGTAATTGGGTACAGAACACCAGACAAGTTAGTGCGCCTCCAACACCTTCGGTTGACATTGATCAATCTACAGAGGTACGGGTTTAATAGCTTCATATTGCATTTAGAATCTCTATGTGATATATATATTCACTTGTGCCATCATCCCCAAAGCTGTAAAGATTTTATGCTCAAAATTTACAAAATTGTTCATGGAAAAGAAAACCAGAAGCAAAGAAGAAAGAGGGAAGTGGAAGAGCATGTGTATGAAAGTTATCCTGAATAAATTCCAAAAATTTGAGCGCTCGATTGGGCCTCTTTTAGTGTTCATTATCCACACACCAAACTAAACGAACCCAGTAAATTCCATACGAAGTAGGGTCTGGTGTCCATACGATGATGACCCCATGAACCATATTAGTATATAGTTGTTTGCTTTATTAGGTCGGTTTTTGATACCAAACTTAAACATAAGATCAAAGTTGTTGTAAATAAAGTAAATGTAATCTGAGTTGGAAGATTGAATAATCTTTTCCACAAGGAAGTTATAGGTTAGAATCATGAAGGGCAAGCCTATTAACATGAATCCCCATCATGATTTTGTGACAGACGGGACATGCGAGAGTGAGGTAGGCATGTCGAAGAGTTGTGCAAGGTTTTAGGGGGTTTTAATTTGACGTGGGTAGTTTAGTAATTTACCAATCTTGTCACATCTCCCTGATTTTTGTTCCACCTATTTTGGTGATATTTGTTTCATCTGTTTTGGTCATTTTTGTCCCACTCAATCCTGGCCTGTCATAGTAGTCTAAATGTTGCACCAAATGTGGGCCAACAAGTTTTTGTTCAATCCTATACTGCATACCAAAACATAGGTGTGCTTCCTGTGTCATCGAAAAAGAAAATTTTTACCACAGCAACACACTCTTTAAGGCATCTTCTTCATGCTTATATATATATATATATATATATATATATATATATAGGGGGTTGGGTTCCGGTGAGAATGAAAGTTATGGTGAAAAGGGTAAGAAGGAATCTCCACCCTTGGATCAATCCTAATTGAAGATCAACACTAATGAGATTCACTGAATCAATTCCCTTCTAAAGCGCAATACATGGGTTGTTTTGAGATTAAAAGTGATCAAGGGTCCAAATCACTTCTTACACTTCTCACCTTAACTCTATTTCTCACACGATCCTTCGTCTATATATATATATATTTCTTATTGCCCTTGGTTAGCATAGAAACTTCTCGACTGAAGTGTCAATGAAAATTTGGATGCTTTAGAGCGATATATTTACCGTTCGAGTCTCCTCAGGGCCACTACGAATTTTCCTGGCTTGTTATCTTCAGTACCCCATAAGATTAGTCGAGGTGCGCACAAGTTGGTCTAGACACCGTTGTTACCATAAATAACTTCTTTTTTGTTGTTAATGCAAAAAGACTGCATATCTACACAAAGCCGAAGACCCTTGAAGACCTATGCCACCCTTCATATTTGTTATCTTATTCAAGATATTTATTGTCGGCATTTTACAAAATTGCCACGAATTCATCAATGCATTACCTCTCGCACTTCAAGATTTCCGTTTTTATGTTTTCTTTATCATTTCCCCCGTGTTTTTAGCAGGAGAAAACAAAATCCGAAGAACCTGAATCCTCAAACGTCAATGAATCGAGCTCATCTAACAAGCAGCCGATTCAGCATCCAGGTCTGTCTCTTGTTAATTTCGAAGTTAATTGTTTCAACTGGGCAACATATGTAGCCACCTTGCACCTTTTACTTCAAGGAAGAAGATTACGAGTATATTTGACTTTTGTTAGCTGAAATAAGTAGAATCGGGTCAATGGTGGTCTATTAGTCCTAGAAAAACAAGCGGGGAAATCTAAAAAAAGTGCAACCCCGATGCACCAAGACTCTTTACCATCGTGAGCACTAAGTGGGAAGTCCTTCCACTTGGTAAAGAGAACGCACAACATCCTTTCTAAAATGAGAAGTCGATATGCATCATAAATTGGCTTTTATTTGATTTTGTCCCTCAATCCGACAAATATAAGAAATTGAGATTAGCGAAATGGTTTATTCCCTTGAATAAAAACGCGAATTTCTCTGTGAGAATATGTGGAACCCTGTCGGATTACTCTCCAAAAGACCTCTTTAGGATAGAAGCGAGGTTTCAACATATATCGAGGACAAATGGTCCAAGTCTAGAACATGTGGGACCACACTCCCTGCAACGAAGGCTAGACATGCACGGATTATCTCATAGTGTCGAGAGGGGGCTAGACGAGTACAGATTGCTTGAGTGTGTCGAGTCACGTAGACCCTGACTTTGATACCATGTGAGAATATGTGGAACCTTGTCAGAAACACTCTTCATATAGGTGTGTCCGTGGTGTCGTATTAATGGTACTTTCGATGAACTCTCTTTGCATTGCAGTTTGACTCGAGTTTTGACCGTTTTCGTCTGTGATTCAGTGTTCAAAAGGCGAAAAAGACACCGAAGAAAGCATTTCGAGAATCAAGAACCTTGCATAATGAGAGGGGTATACTACAAAAACATGAAATGGCAAGCTGCCATTAAAGTTGACAAGAAACAGATCCATTTAGGCACAGTTGGCTCCCAAGAAGAAGCTGCTCGGTTGTACGACAGGTATAAAATGGACATTTAAATGATTCGATCGAGATCGAGCATTTGCTTGATTTTCTTCTGTTTTACTCTTTAGAGCAGAGGTCAGGTCTGCATATATCTTACCCTTCCCGGACCCCTCATCAGGTGGGATATACCGGGTTCGTTTGGTAATTTGCTTGTGTTTTTCTGCTTTACCCTTTGGGGTAGAGGTTAGGTTTGCTTACATCTTGCCCTCCCTGGACCCCACCTCAGGTGGGATGTACCGGGTTCGTTTGGTAATTTGCTTGATGTTTTTCCGCTTTACTATTTAGGGTAGAGGTCAGGTCTGTGTATATCTTGCCCTCCCCGGACCCCACCTCAGGTGGGATGTACTGTGTTCGTTTCGTAATCTGTTTGATGTTTTTCTACTTCACTCTTTAGGGTAGAGGTCAGGTCTGTGTATATCTTGCCCTCGCCGGACCCCACTTCAGGTGGGATGTACTGGGTTTGTTTGGTTTGGTCTGGTTTATTTGATGATGTTTTTGGCATGTGGGTTTCATTTTGTTTTGCGGTTTGTATAGGGCGGCTTTCATGTGTGGTAGAGAACCCAACTTTGAGCTTACGGTTGAGGAGAAGGACGAACTCAGTAAACTGAGTTGGGACGATTTCTTAACCATGACTCGGTCTGCAATCAACAGCAAAAGTATTTCGACTCACCCCTCTTTGTATCTTTCCGAGTGATCGACTATTTTGAACAATTTTTACTTTATTTTTTCAAGCAAAAAACCTTCTTTCTTGACAAAAATGCAAAAAGAAACACTAGTTTGCACTAATTGTCGATTCTAACGGCATCTCCAATCCTAGGGTAAAAACGTCATTTTCCCGGTTTGGAAACTCCCGGCAAAAAGAACAACATTTTGCCGGAGATGGGAAAAAACGTGTTCCTGTTCAAACGGTATAAATACCATGTGGTTGGAGATCCGAGATTGGATCGATTTTTGGTGTTATTGGGCCCACCAATTTGGTGTTTTTTTTCCCGCAATTTGTCCAACAACATTTTCTTTTATTATTACTATTATTATTTTTGCATTTTTACAAGAACGATGATTGGTTTATGATTAAACTTCGATAATTCAAAAGTTATTCGCTATTTATTTTATCTCAGAGCATCAGAGAAGGGTGAGTTCGCGGATGAAGTTCGAGCATCCGTCACAAAACAACGGTGAGCGGAAAGCGGAGGTGGATCAAGGAGGAAACAGCTTCTCGGCATCAGATGATGCCGAGACATCAGCCTCTTGATATGCTCGTGTTCGTCGGGTTTTTTTAAAATTATTAATCATAAATTTTTAGCCATTTTTAGCAATTCGTAGGTTATAATGCTCAAATGTTAGTATACAACGATCATTTCATGTCATCAAGTACTGAAATTGATGGTATTTGAGGTTGGAAATCACATTCAAATCAGGGTCGGTTAAATGCATCCCTATATACTGTTAAATACACCTCTCTCTCTCTCTCTCTCTCTCTATATATATATATATATATATATATCAACTTCTTCCTCATTTTTACGTTTTTAATGCATGATTTGACCTAATTTTGATATAAAGTTGGTGTATATAGCATCACCCATCTGCCGTTCATGTTTTCAAGTTACTTTTTTTTTCCTCGTATTTTGCTCAAGTCCGAGCTCTTCATAGAAAGAGCTCTCTGCTTTTCGATATAGTAGAGGTCAGATCTACATACATCCCTGTGGATCACCTCCAAAGTGAAACTTACGGGATTGTTTGGTTTGGTATGACACTTCTATTTAACATTAATCATGTATACATACAGGGACGGACCTAGAATTTTTTTTATACGGTGACACCACATAATATAGACAAAAAACAATTACAAAAAGAACGGTTTTTATCGACGTGTCTTCATCTTTTTACCGACGTTAAACATTGTCTGATGTGTTCTTTTGGCCTAATTCCACAATTTCGACGAATTTGTAACCTTTTTATTGATTTTGAGGTATTTTTTCGGGTTTTTTGGTTGATGTCAAGAGTTTTTTCAGTTTTTTGATTGATTTCAAAAGGCTTTTTTTGGTTTCTTTGGTTGATTACAAATTACGGTTGCACCTTCTTGAAGTTTCCAAAATAATACGGTAACACATTCCAAAACAATACGGTTGCACCTTTCACGAACCTAAATTTTTTACCCTTCGTCGGAAAAAAGATACGGTGGCATGTGCCACCCATGCCACCAAGCTAGATCCATCCATGTATACATATCCAATTACATTAGTTTTTTATAGCGTCCAATGGGTGTTTTGTTGGGGATATTGACGGGACAAGGAACGAGGATTATAATAAAAAAAATGTGGTTTTGTTTTATATAATATAATGGGTTCGTTACCCTAGACCCATAAATTCCTATACATGACCAAATTGGAGGAACGAAAATTTTGTTCTATATCGATTCTACTGCATTTCCATTTCCATTCATTAAATGAACCAACCACCTTTCTTACAATTGAGTTTTTAACAAACTATTCAAGCTTGAGTTTAATGCTTCTCATGCTCGAGTCAATCTCGAACATAAAATAAAGGTCGTTTAACTTAACATCGAGCTCTATCACACCAATGTTCGACTCGGCTCATTTAATTAGATTTTTCAAGCATATACTTTTCCAAACCAATCATGCTCATGTTTCAGAAACTATAGAGCAAAAATTACCAAGCTCGAGTAATGAAACAAGTAGGGATGAGATCGTGATCAGACCGGGACCGAAAACCGAACCGTATGTACCGATTCGGTTTCAGGATGGGAAAATCGGTACTAGGACCACTTAGGACAGAAAAATATGAAAATGTATCAAATGTGTATCAAAACCAATCGCAAACCTAAATACCTTCATAATGTTTCAAATATGTATCAATATCAGTTCCAAACAATCAAAACTTCTAACAATATTCGTTTACGTTTTTCCTTTTCCATTTTGTTTGTTTAGGAGATGATATTCTTATTAGGATAAGATAATGTTAGTTTATTTAAGAGATGATATGCATATTAAGAAATTTAAAAAATCATTGTCTTAATATTCCGGTTCGGTTTCGGGATTTTTTGGGAAAATCCCGGTATCGAATACCAAATCCCAAATCCCGATTTTGTCGAATACTTGGAACCAAAACCCGGACTGATTACATGGTACCGGTTCGGGAAAATGGTCCTCGAGGCTCATCCCTAGAAACAAGTTAAACGATTTCAATTCAAGCCCATAAACAAGCTTTTAAACCTTGGATTTTAGGTACAATATATAACTCAAATTTGTTAAATGAGCATCAAGTGAGAGCTCGAAACATTGAAAAACTATTCGAGCTCAAGCACTACTTTGAAAAAGGTACTTGAACCAAACACGAACAACCTGCTACTTAACTCGACTCGTTAACAACCTTGATTCTCATAACAACTTGCCCTTAATTTTGAGACATTTGAAGCAAACCCAAATGAGCAAAAGATAAACAAAATACAACCAAGAACACAAGAAACATAAAGGGCAGTACACTAAAAATCTCCCATATTAGCTAATCAAACTCTAAACAAAGACCAACCTCCATCACTAGTTTACACCATTGATTGCCTAAATACAATGTAGGTTCGATCACGAGAGGAGGGAGACGAGCGAGACAAACTCCAACGTAACGCGGCCTCTGGATCTCGTGTTTATGACAAAATGTTCAGGGTATTTCCTCAACAACATAAGCAGTCCGAACCACGGTTTTCCCTGGGCTTCAGGACCCGAATTGTCATCCGAGCTTAGATACCTCCTAACGCGACTATGGTGCCACACACTCCCATATTGTTCCACCAACTGCACCACCCCCAATCAAGTCAATCAAAAGTCAACCGTCTTAACAACAATCATTTATATAATAAGAAACATAATCGAGCTTATAAAAAGTAAAACCACATATAGAATTTTCAAGCACCAAAATACTCGTGGTGGAACATAAACCAAACCAAACGGACCCAGTAAACCCCACTCAAAAGTAGGATGGGCCGTGGGGGTGAGATAAAGAGTATAACAGTTGTTTTCGTGGAGATCCCATGTGAACAAACAGGTAGCAGAAGTAGATGTTAGCATATGGTGGAACAAAGACATGAGAAGCAAAAATACCAATTCTAGTATCATCATTTTATAAGGCATAAATGCAGCTTGTTACCATTAAATTGCAATCAGAATTTGAAGGATGATTGCTTGAATTTCAGATCATGATCCCAGAATTAGTGTCCACGTTTCTATTTTCCAATTCTACCCTTAAATTATGAGATGTAGAAATTCCTTACTCCTTTTATTATGGGTAAAATTGTCATTCAGTTAATTAAAAAGTGTAATAATTACACATTGCTAAAACCATGTCTTTTTCATTGTGGGTAGTTTAGTAATTTACCAGTTTTGTCTCGTCTCCCTGATTTTTGTTTCACCTATTTTGGTAGGACAGAAGAAAAAAAATTGTCCTACTGGGGTCATGTCCTGTCCCGGTCTAAAGTCGCGTCAAATATGGGTCAGCAAATTTTCGTACTGTACTTGTTCTTCCGTGTACCAAACGCACCCTATGGGTGATTCTCTGCTGACGCGAAGGAGATATTTCTGAATCTAAGATGACAGTTCCTCTCTAACGAAAGTACAAATGCATATTTGATGTCAAGCATATGCATGCAGATAGCGGTTGGATAGACTCGACCATGTCTAATTATTCAGTAAAGGAAGTCCACCTCATATAGGATTGGCAGAAAGCCAAAAAAACGTTACGAGGATATGCTTATTGCTTAAATCTTACCTCAGAATGAAGTTTCTCCATCGGCATCCATTCCCCAGGACCACAAAGGTCTGATAGCACAGTAGCTACAGACGACACCACATCTTTCTCTTCTAATTGTAACAGCTGCTGGTTGTCAGAATCTCTGTCAACTCTTGATCTTCCCTCGGACTTCTTATCTACATTAACAACAGAAAAAACGAAAAAGGTATTGAAGGCACCAGTTGAGGCATGTGCTTAAGTAACTATTTTATATCCAATGACAAGAATAATCTAAAGTCTACAAAGAAGACTAAAATCACAACCATGAAAACAAAAGACAGTAAAACGGATGCTGAATGCATGCTATAATAAACCTGATAATGGCTAGAAGGGAATAGCTCACGGAAACAGCCACTCTACTCTTCGAGTTACAGTTACACTTCAGCATACATCCCCCCCACCCAAAACAAAAATAAGACCCCACCTCAGGTGGGACAGATTGGGCGAGTTTGGTTTGCACTGAAAGATACAGGACTTGAGCACCAAAGATCAATCGAAGAGGTAGATCATGTCCCCCTTCAACAAACCCAATGAGAAATAGAACTTAATTCATGTATTGCATCTCCTCAAAATAAAATAGTTTGATCCTGAGAAAGCTGAATCCAGAAACCCACATAGTTTTTGCACAAAGTACTTCAAACAAAAGGGAACTCAGCACAGACCATAGAGGAATTTGCTCAAGCAATTCTGAAGCAGGAGTAAACGATAATTCTATTCTCAAATAGACAATTAAGTGGTTCTCAACGACAGCTGATGCAGAAAGCTGTTTTTATAAAGATGAGAGTTCAAAAACATCAGTCAATCAAGGTCACTAGTACATATGTTCAAGTTCAAGCCTTGACCCCTCACATTTTCACGCAAAAGATCATGAAAGAAGTCGAACCAACTTTGAAAAGTTGCTAATGGAGGCAAAACCATCCTCATTGTGGACTTTTAGAACCTAACAGAGGCAGGTACTTGAAGTTATGGTCATGTGTCGAATTAAGTATATGCTTGATATTCAGTCTTCACAACCTCAACAACCGGAAAAAATATTTGTTTGGCCCCTGTACTATACTGCTATTTAGTAAAATGATTATCTTTGGCCACTCTACTATTAAATTTATTTACTTTGGCATTGTACCTTGTGTTCCAACTACATTTTGGCACTTGACCTACACTTCAATATTACAACTTTCCATTTTAAATAGAAAATGAATCTGCAGGCAAAAGATGTTCAGAACATAAGGGAGAGCGAATAAACAACTTCGGTAGTTCAGCGGCCAAAATTCATTTTTGCCTGATAGTACAATGACCTAGGGTTCGAATCCCTCTCTTTCTGTTTCCATTGATGACTTTCCATATTTTTTCTTACAAATTTCACACAGATGTTTTTTTTTCCAATGATGTAAAGAATGAATCCTAACTAGCATATGATATATTAGTATGGAAAAGAGAGCTTGTACTTGGAAGTTAAGATGAATATAATTCGAGGGAATGATCAATACTTATGCAAGCTTTTGTGCAAGCAGCAAGTTGTAACCTTTATTTTAGCTTTGGCCATGGACTCTATCTGTGCATCAGGCATGACAAAGGCATGCACTATATCTCAATGATACATACCTTTATCTAAACCAAACAAACCTAGTATATCCCACTCGAAAATAGTGTCTAGGAGACATAGGATGTACTCAGACCTCACCTCAACCACGGGCATCGAGATGTTGTTCCCGTGAAGACCCCCAACTTATGCACAAAGCGAAGGTGTGTGCAAGTAAGATGGGTGATACAATAGGTAGAATAACGATTCAATGGTGTGTAAGCAGACAATGTATTCAGATAAAATATGCAATACAAGTAGAAACTAATGTATATAGCAACATAAACATGTAAGAAAGTCAGAAAGTCAAGCAGAAAGTAAGGTCTTATCGGCCCAGCTATCCCACACAAAGAGCCTATTTGCCTACTTTCTAGTTTCTACCCTCCTCTCAATACCCTTGTATCTAATCAACATAAAAAAAAATCTAATGTGGTTTCTAATTGGTTAATTTCATATTGGCATGTTCAACTCCACATGAACCAAAAGTTACCTGTAATGCCATAAGGTAAAACAAACATACTGCAAATGACAAACTGAAAATTTCTTGCTCTTGATTTATAATCTTTCTGCTGAATTTAACCAAAATCCAACTTGATCTCTGCTATGTATAATTTCAACATTTATACTGTTACACCAATTGTTCATGTTCATGTTCATCCAAAAACACGAAAAAAAAACATAGAATTGCAATTGCTCACCGGAATGTGATTTTCCACCGGAACCAGACGGAGCACCATATGATGCATAAGCATCAATCCCATCTCCACCACCTCTCCTCATCTTCTTCGCACCAGTAACTCCACTATCATCCATCTCATCATCATCATAAGCATCTTCAAACTCAGTCATAACCCTCCCCCTTCCACTCTTCTTCCCGCCAGAAACCCTACCAGACGGAGGCAAAGACAAAAGATGAGGAGACGAGTAACTACTCACGGAATTAGGGTTCGGAACATGGTGACGTGGCGGCCCAATCGGACCACCAAGGATGCTTCTAACAGGTAACAGAAAGTAGAACTCCTTGTCGCCGATCTGAAGAAGATCTTGTGAATCGAGTTTTACAGGTGGTGTTCCCGGAAGGTGGAGAACGCCTTCGACGAAACAACCGTTTTTGCCGAGGATTTCTAGGGCAAAACGACGACGCTGGAAATCGTAGAAGATGCGGGCGTGGTGGCGGGAGATGTTCATGCCGCCGCCGAGGGAGGAGAGATCGACGTCGACGGTGGATTTCTTGGAGTTACGGCCGAGGATTATGGAGTAGGTTTGCATGTAGTATTCGAAGTCTTCGCCTTGGAGTTTGGCGAATCCTGCTTCGACGTCGCTGCTACTGCTTCCCATCTTGTTGTGTGAGGATTAGATAATTTGATCGGAAGGAAATCGGAGAGAGATTTACCGGTCGTCCATTGTTGGAGAAGAGGAATCGGTTTGGTTCGCAGCAGGCAACAATGGAGGTCTAGGGTTTCAAAATTCAGTTTGTATTTTGGTTTTGTTAACCTGCTAATTATGATTAATTTTAGTTTATGAATATATTTTTTTTGGAGTAAATTATGATTTTTGTCCATAACAATTTTGATTTTCGTCCCTATGGTTTAAAAATTGTAATTTTCGTTTTTACGCTTTGCAATTAGAGTTGATCATTTACGGATTGGATGGGTCATGGGTCGAGTCTAACATATTTTTCTTGTTCAACAGATTGTTTCAGCTTAAGAACTTGTCTATACCTGCCCTATAAACGGGTCCTACTTGCCAATAGGCTAACGAGGCTTAAAAATCTATCTATATATCTATTAAAGGAGAAACCACCATGTATGAGGTGGCATCTCCTCAAGTCTAGAACATTATTTATCCTTTTTTTCCTTTACTCAACTTTTCTCCCACAATATCTATTTTTAATTTTCTTTTTCAATTTTATAATTTTACAAACAACAATTAATTGTTAGACATAATTCCAAACTTTTCAATTGCCCTTTTTTAACTCCCACAATATCTATTTTTAATTTTCTTTTTCAATTTTATAATTTTGCAAACAACAATTAATTGTTAGGCATAACTCCAAACTTTTCAATTGCCCTTTTTTAACTCATTGTTTATTGCAATTTATTTACTTTCCCTACCTCTTCATCTATCCATGTCTTTATATCTCAATTTCTTCATCTCCATTAGTTTTGTCATGAACGGTAATTACAATATATTTGTTCCTACACACAAATACAAACTGTTTGCATAAATGTTCGAGTGATTTTTTGAGTTTGAGCTAGCATCTTTGTCTATCCCTAAAAGAAAGATAAAGATCCAAAGATCCTCCTCTATGTTTGCCGCAACCGCGTTCATGCGATGAAACTTCTTCATCTCTACTATGCTATCATGTAACTTAAAATAAATTTCTTTCTAACCCAACATGGGTTTTATTATGATTTTAAAAACATTCATGACATGGTCATAAAAGTATTGCCAAAAAAATTAATATTAATTTTTATTATAAAATTGCTCCAAGTTTGTATTAAGAGTTTGTGTCTGGTTTTTTTTTCTATAGTTGAAGATTTGAAAGTACATTGCTTGCCTACAATATTGTAACTTTGTTTATTTAAAAAGTAGCTTGGTGTTGTACAAATATATGTTTACGTGTTGGTATTATATGCATATATGTTATATAGGGTTATGATCAAGTTGAATTCATACTTGAGAGCAAGTTTCATGTTGCAGTGAAATGATTTTGTCACTACATGCTACAACTTCAACAACATTTATAAGAACAAAGGTATTATCTATTCTAGAATTCTTATATTTTTTTTAGATTTCACAAAGTGGGTTGTTTGTTCTTATGATGAATCATGAATTGAGGTATGTTCCATTTTATGAACTTTGAAAAGTTTTTTGATCAATGAATCGAGATTTGTTATTTTTGATGATGAGTTGAATGTTTTTTTTTTGTTTGTTAGGATTAATAACTGGAAATTTTGTATATTAAAGGCTTTGATGATCGAGTATTGACGCCAACCGATGATATAGTGCTTCAAAAGCTCCCTAACATCCAGAAATTACAAATGTATATCTTATTATCCGGTTGTTTTTCATCTTAGGATTTAACTAAATTTTAATAGAAGGGTTCTTTCAATCCTCTCTTGGGATTTAATTACTTCAGTTTAAATCTCAATAAAGCTTACAATATTATATTTATTGTTAAGTTTATGTTTGTGTATTGTTGTTATTTGGCTTATGTTTTGGTGCATCTATTTGTTTTTTTATCTTATACAATTATCTCTTTTTGTTTTGATCCTTCTAAACGTGGGTGCAAGGCAACAAAGAAGTATGAGTGAATGTGCAAGTATTGATGTTGGTTTAATTGTGCTTCTATATATGTTGCATTAATAAATTTTGCTGCTAAATTTTGGGTTCTTTTGTTTACTTACATACAAAATAGGCAGAAACAATGAATTCTTTTGTTGAAAGATTTAATTTTGTGATAATTGATTTTATGCGTTATGATTACGAGATTTGTACTTTTGGACGGTTGAGTTAAAATTTAATAAAGACGAAGTCTGTTTGAGAGTGGGCTAAGAATTTTAATGCGAAGTGGGTTTGTTCTAAAAAAAATCTAGCGAAAATTGGCATAGTGGGCATAGGATATTAGTAATTACTATGAGGGATTGATAAACAATTTGCGTTAATACATTTTTAAATTTTTAAATTATTGGGCTCAATTGGTGATATAGAGGCCAATTAATAGAAATCCAAGATTTAGTTTTTTTTTTTTAAATAAAAAAATCTTAGGGAGTAATATGTTCTTTTATCATAGAAAAATCTCCCATCGGAATATTATTTTGTTTAATAAAAAATAAAAGAATATATAAAATACAATTTGTTATTAAGACAAATCAATATTATGAATGAAAAATATTTTGTGTTTATTTATAATCTTTCAACCAACAAAGTTGATATCATGATGACTATTAAATTGATGGTCAAATTTATCCATGAATAAGAGATGCTAGTAGTTTGAACCAAAAAAACCCAATAAATTTTATAAAATTAAAAATCTAATCAGTAAAAATAAATGATATCTAAAACATTTTCAGTTCATTTATTATTTTATTTATATTGTATTTTATTGGTTAACTAACAAATTACGTTTCTTATATTATACTTTAACATATTTCTTAAGAACAACAAAATTATTACCGTGCAACGCACGGTCCACATACTAGTTTACATTTAAAAAACTTAGAATAAATTACGATTTTCATCCTTGTAGTTTGTTATTTATAACGATTTTCGTACCTGGTTTTTAATTTTTGCATTTTTCGTCATCATGGTTTATATTATATTTCTCTTTTCATCCCTGAGGCTGAACCATTAGAAAATGTCTGTCAAGTTATGGGCATTTTAGTCTTTTAACCTTTTTCTTTAATTATCATTAAAACTTAAATGATATATATCAAATATATACATATACATTTATAGTGTTTGGTTCATTTGAGAAATGATAAATATATGAGAAATAGAGAAGTAATCCTAACCATTCATATGGTCAAGATCGGATTTGACTAATCAAATATTGCGGCTTTGACCGGTCAAAAGTTGCGGCTTTGACTGGTCAAAAGTTGCGGCTACCCCAAAAATAGAAGAACAATTTCGTAAATTTTACAAAACACACGGGTTGTGTTCATATATGAACATGTATAATTCACATATGAACTATATGTTCATATATGAACCAGTGCAATTCACAACTGAACTCTTTTAACTGATTCATATATGAACCTTTGTGATTCATATATGAATCAGTTGAATTAACTAACAAATTCATATATGAACCTTTGTGATTCATATATGAATCTGTATGAATCACAAAGATTCATATATGAGCCTTTGTGAATCACAAAGATTCATATATAAATCTATATGAATCATAAATATTCATATATGAATCAGTTGAACTAATTAACATATTCATATATGAATATTTGTGATTCATACAGATTCATATATGAACTCATCCCGTGTATTTTACGAAATTACCCCTCTACCTTTTATAGACCACACAAGGAATTATCCGGTGCTTTGCGGTTAAAGCCGTAAATGTTGACCAGATGAATGGCTAAGATTACTTCTTTATTTCTCATATATTTACCATTTCTCAAATAAACCTATCCCTATATTTATATATATATATATATATATATATATATATAATTATTGGAGTGCACTGTCTTCTTTCTCCAACATATTATGTGTTTCGAAGAATGTTTCACCTGCTATTCAATTTTGGGTTTTATGATAAGGAAATGAAGTATTTGTAGGTGGGTTTCAAAATTTTGAAGATGGGGTTTCAATTTTCAGCCCTCATTTTGAAGGTGGGTTTTCATTTTAAACCATTATTTTGCAGGTGGGTTTTTGAATTTGAAGGTGGATTTTCATCTTTCGGCCATCATTATGTAGGCGGGTTTTAGAACTTTAAGGTATGTTTTCATCTTTCAACCATCATTTTGCAAGTGGGTTTTAAAATTTGAAAGTGGGTGTTCATTTTCTAGCCATCATTTTGCAGGAGTGTTTTATCTTCGTCTTCCCCTCATCACCACCATCTACATCTTATTCCAACCATCTACATCTTTATCTTCAACAACCTCGAAGGAAAATCGAGAAAATAGTTAGATTCTGATATGGGTTATCTTGGTAGAAGGGGACCACGAGCCATTGTTAAAAAAAAAGGACGGATTTTTAGATTGATGCTTATTATCTGGATGGGTTTTGTTTTTGACTTATGAAATCAGATTTTGAGATGGATGAGGGGATGTTATCGCCGTTAACCGGAGATGGGGGAGGTTTTGGTTCACTAGAAACAGAGAAGGACGATGAGACTGATTTTGATTCTGATCACAGAGAGAACATCGGTTGAGCAGTGATGGTGGTCGGTTGCGCCGGCGAAGTTGTGTCGGTGAAATAGGGTGGTGGGAACAAGAAAAGGGTCAACCATCAATCGGGGTGGAGGTTTAATTATATATATACTAGTGTGGGCCCGTGTATTGCACGGGAGGATAAATTTTTTATTGGAATATTGAACCGAGTTAAAATGAAACGTAATTTTTCTGTTAACAGTTAATGAAATACAATGTGAAAAACAAATGTATTTTCATAAGTGGTTAACTTGCATATATTCTTAATCGTTTGTTGTTATGAGTTTGTGCAATAATATTGGTAATAGTTTTGTATTATATTATTTAAAACTCAAACGACATGTCTCACAACATATCACTACATCGTTTATATTTTATTTTCTTTACACTTGGGTAATTTGGAAAGTATTGTGGAATATTTTTATTTTAAAAAATACGATAATTTATTAGTGTATCTCGTTATTTTTTTATTTTTAATTCATATCAACCTTCTTTTTTCTTCTTTTAATGCTCGTGAAAAAAAAATACGTGTAGATTTTATATTATAAAAAAATACGTGTAGATTTTATATTATGCTAATATAAAATACGTATAGATTTTATATAATAAAATAGATTTTATATTAGCAAAAATAATCTAGATTTTATATTACATCTCATTAATATAGATTTAAATGTAAAATCTACATTTAAAATAGATTATGCTAATATAAAATCTATTTTATAAAATTCTCTACCAAAAAAACAAATAGTTATATTAATAAATGAGTATCCATTCCACAAATAAATTATTATAAAAAAATCTAGATTTTATATTACATCTCATTAATATAGATTTAAAATAGATTATGCTAATATAAAATCTATTTTATAAAATCCTCAACAAAAAAAAACAAATATTATATTAATAAATGAGTATTCATTCCATAAATAGATGATTATGTGAGATATTGTGCTTGGAAATGTTGTACTAAAGCATTAATAAATTGTAAATTAAGTAATTGACTTTAATTAGTTGTAACTTGTGTTTAAAATGTTGTAATTAAGAGTTTTTTATACCGTTTTTATAATATAGTATAGATATATATAATATTTAATAGTAAAAGAACAAGAAAACAAAAGAATATAAAAAGACCTAATTACCCCTGATTCAACGTATCTTTTCTAATGGCATAAGCTTTGGGGACGAAAAAGGAAACATACTACAAACGATGATGATCAAAAAAGCAATTTTTAAAGAACAGGGACAAAAATCGTTATAAACAATAAAGCATAGGGACGAAAATCGTAATTTACTCAAAAACTTATATAGAATGGTAAATTATGTAAAATTATCCAAAATACAATATATATTGTTTTCAACTACAAAGTCCGTAAGATATATTAATGTACACAACGTAAGAAAAATGTATTTTTCACAAAATATGAGGTATGGACTTTTCCTTTACAAATATTATCACCCTTCGAAGTTCGGATTTTTCAACAAAATATTTAAGCACCTAATATTTCAAGATTGAGATTCGAGACGTATCATATGACATATCACATTTAGTATATATTTGGGAGGTGGTTCATGCTTAGTAGAGGAAGTTCAACACAAAACCACTTCTAAATTTTTTTTAATAAAATATTAATTACATAAATAAATTTAATTGATTGTAATTATATAAAGGGGTCGGACGGGCCTTTTCAAAATTTATTTATCCATTGCCCGAGCATGCCCATTAATTTAAACGATCCCGTACAAACTTGCCCATATTTTTTAAAATGGTTGTCTAAGTCCGCCTTTTCTAACAGACCGCACGGGTTGGGTTTAACAGGTACCACCAATGAACAACTCTATTTGCAATTTATTCCTATTTTCGTCCTTGGACCAATTCCGACCTTTTAAGTACAAGGGACTAAACAATAAAAAGTTGTAAACCACATGAACAAAACGACAATAGATTTATAAATCATGAGAATTTAACCTGTAGTTTCATCCACACTCGCAAAGACACAACAAACTAAGGCCATTAAGGTATAATCCATACTCGTGATCAATTGTGTTTAGTTGCATTTGCTTATTTGTTTACAACATGATGTAACAAAGTTTTAACTGGACTAACTTGTGACACCCTAAATTATGGAAATAAAAACTAATTTAAATTTTCTAAATACATCGATAATTGCATCATCTACAATCACAATTTAAGAATTAACCTCAGTACACACGTTCAATCTATACATACAGTCTATAATAAGGACGGGTGCTACTAAAACCAAATAACGGTCACTATCTCCAATCTGCGGAAAACTTCACCAACTACTCACCCTTGTGCCAAGCTAAGGCTCCACTCTTCATAGAACTGTTAGAACCAAACCCCCAACTGGAACCTGATGCACATGCCGACAAATAAAAAGGTTAGGCTAACGCCTAGTGAGTTCAAGAGTTTATATCATGATTATAAAGGAAAGAGTAAAATGGAAATATTGTAACTTATAATCATGATTCTTTAAAATAATTTACTTTAAAAATAATGGAACAACTCATTTACCAATAATATGCATTTTATAACTGGATGCCTCGACGCCAAAACATTCTTTCATGAAATAATGAAATCCAACGCTTATTCAAAACGAAAATAATGGTAATGCTCAAATAATGAAGTCCGAGTAAGCTTTATAAAATAAACGACCAAAATATGAGTAAACTCAAGTTTCTAAGATTATAACATAAGAGAGAGATAACTTGACTCAAAACGTGGATATAAATTGACTCCCAATTTATGATAATGTAAATAATACTTCATATCTCAAAACACCCCAAAACATGGGTAGGGATTAATACTCGACCCATGAAACATGGAATGAACTCATGTATGCAAAATGTCACCGAAAACAAATACATAAAAGACTCAGCCCAAAGACAACACCTTTCGGTGACGGGGGAAACCCGATTCCGCATAATGCAACGTGCACAAAGTAAGTCACACATTACGTTAAACTGGTATTAAGTAGCGGGCTCAACGTCTTTCAGAATACCCCCATAAAATACTTGCACGGGAGACTTACACCATACCGAAGAGGCCTAATCGCGCCGCAATGGGGGGTAACTAGCGTTCCACCATTGGACAAATAATAAGAGTATCGAGCTCAGCATCTTTCAGCATACACCCATAAATATTGCACGAAGGACTTATAACCCAAACCGACGCCTAACGTGTCGCACGAAGGACTTATAACCCAATCCGATGCCTAACGTGTCACGATGCAGGAGGCTAGTCGTCCCAACATCGCCCAAAATAACAAAAGTGTTAATGGATCCATAACAGACGGGGTTGAAACATTACATGACTCAAAACGAATGAACTAAAGCATTCAAAACATGTAATTCCCAAATAAGATGCAATAAATGCAAATTAGAACCAAACGCTCTACATTGAGCTATCAAAACCGGACAAGTGTCCCCAAGACCCAACAAAATCCAAAGACCCAACGTTGGAAATCATACAATGAAATCAAACGTAAACGACCCGTAA
Organism: Arctium lappa; assembly: GCA_023525745.1. Classification (NCBI taxonomy): domain Eukaryota; kingdom Viridiplantae; phylum Streptophyta; class Magnoliopsida; order Asterales; family Asteraceae; genus Arctium; species Arctium lappa. Next base: position 52,040,837 of record CM042063.1, read on the forward strand.
TAATGCAACCCATGCTTCAACACACCCAAATAACTTCAACATGATTTAGACCGGGACAAAACATTTTCCAAAGTGGGTTTATACATTTTATTCTTTCAAACCATCCCATGACACCTAATAGAATGCATTTATACTCAAAAATATGCTTCATACAATAAATCATTTAAATATTCAAAATATATGATTTATTTATCAAAATGCCTAAAATACTAAATGTGAGTGTTTTATAAGTTTATAAGGTTGAATACTTCCATATACCCAAAACTTATCAGTTGATTAGCAGTTAATAATTCCATAAAACATGTAAACACTTTAAAATAGACATTTTGGCATGTACACCGTTTTCACAAATCAACTTGAACTCATCTTGCTATATTTAGTCTAAATCTATATTTTACCCCAAATTTTGAGCTTCCTTTGGTGAAGACTTTGGATCCATCAACACCCAACTTTTGAAACTTTATCTGGGTCACAACCAAAGCCTAGAGATGTACCAAAAGTAACCCCAAACTCAGATTCATAAGAAACCTTAGTCAAATCCCCTAATCATCTAAAATACCCAAAGATTGACAAAACTTTAAAATATGGAAGATACATCAAAAGAGATGTTTTAGTAGGTTAAAATGAAAGGTTTTAACAAGAATAAAGGTTTATAAGGTTAAGATTAACTTACAATTCATTTTTAGGAAAACTCCCAAAAAACTAGGTCAACAATGGTGGAAAGCTTGGTGAGGAAGATGAAGAAGATGAAGATGTTGAGCTTCCACCTGTTGGAAAATTTTAGTAAAAATTGTGATTTTTTACTAACTTTGGACACAAATAAATACATGTATATGTATTGTATATATCTAACTCTTCGTGGGTTTATGTTCTCCTATATGAGAGCTTCAAAACGATATATTATGTGTCCAAAACGGAATATGTGTGAATGAGATATCGATGCTCAAAGTTGAGTGTTTGGAATGAAAATTGGCAAAACCAAATGGGTGTGGGAACTTGTCCCATAACTAAAAATGTGGGAGGGACTTTCAAGTCCTTAGTTTGGTTTTACTCCATCACCTACCCGCGCGCAGGGGGGGTGCCGATTGCGGCCTTCGTAGGCTAAATTCGGCGAACTTGTGCGTGGGCGCGACCTGTGGACACGAATGCAGCTCCGAAATCTTGTGCTCGCGCAGGTTGGTTTTTGCTGAAATTTTTGTTTTGAACCAGTGCATTACGCGAGTTAGGTCGCGCGAAACTCACTGTTTGTAGACGAACAGTGAATTACGCGGGTTGTGCTGCGACTTCACCCGCGTGATAAGTCGCGACATTCACTGTTTTTGTAACTCCTTGATATTCATTAATTGGTAATGATTAATAGGATTAATGTTAATTAATCCTTCGGTTTTCAATTGATTAGTATAAATAGAGGAGTCTATTGTAAGTCCAAACACACACAACAACCTTGAACACACAAAGAATTCTCTCGTGCATACAGTATTTCTCCGGCGACTTTTCAGGCAAGTTTAATATCCGACAGTACGCTGCTTCTGCTGTTGTACCCTGGGAACAGACGGCAAATCTGTTTAAGGGAATCGTGTTCAACACGAGCCTCAACATCGATTGTTTCGATATACGGTTTATTCGTTTTACAATTTCTGTCGATTCCCTTTCTATTTGATTTGTTCTAATATTTGGTTGATTAAATTCTGTTGTTCGATATTTGTTATTATATATATTATTGAAATATATATATATCTGTGTACTAACATCACCCACAAGGCTTGAATATCTATCTCCCAATCTTCTAAAAGCACTTGAAGATTTTGATTTGGTGAAATAAATGGGGTTGGACCGATTTGGAAGAGAGGGGAGAAGGGTTGGTGAAGGAACAAATGAAGAAATGAGAGGAAAAGTCGGATTTTAATGAAATTTCCAGCCCATATGGTCGCGGCCGCGAGCAATTTGCTGCGTGGGCGCGAGTAGTGAAACTTTCGACCAAAGATTGATTTTTTTTTCCAAAAGCGATATCCAACCTCACCAACACTCCTAATACTTCCAAAAGACCAATTTAAGGTTAAATTACATATTAAACTTGAAATTATACTTACCCTAAAAAATCTGGGTGTTACATAACTCAATCCACATGAATTAAGTTGTTCAAGCGCCTTCAAACCTGTCATCGTTCCCTTTAGTCAAAACATCAATTTCAAAAGTTTGAGGGTCAAAAAATGGAAACCGGACCGAATCGATCGAGGCCCAAATCAATCCCTTCAAAACAGGGCCACCAATCATGGTCTCGACCAAAATCCATAAGACCAATTATAGGTCCGGTAACCGATCTTAGGGGCTGTTTGGTTGGTTTCCATTAAGGGGCTCTTTACCAAATTTTTCATTAAGTCCTGTATGGATAAATGTGTCTGTACGGATAAATTTGTCTGTCTGGATAAATTGATGTTGTTGTTTACTTTTTTATCTGATTTAACAGTTTGAATAACATAAATGACCAATTTACCCCTGAATATGAATTTTAAGTTGTTTTATAATTACTGTTTATTTTTAAGCCATATATTCATAAATTCATTGATATAATGCAAAAATAAAACAAAAATTCATTAAGTACTTAAACTTCCAAGTTCAAACACAATGTAGCAAAGTTCAAACAAAAAGTAGCAAGTATGAAACAAGTATGAAATCGACATTGTAGAAATCATGGTTACAAAAATCTACATTGCAGAAATGTCGAGCAACTATGGAGAATAAACAAGTATGGAACAAAAATCGACTGAAAAAACAAGTAAAAAACAACAATCGACTGAAGAAAACAAGTATGGAACAACAATCGACTTAAAAAATAAGTATGGAACAACAATCGACTAAAGAAACAAGTATGGAACAACAATCGAGTATGGAGAAGAAACAAGCATTGAACAATCAGTAAAATTATTACCTTTGGAGAAATCGACCAAAGGAAATTATTGTCTAGGTTTGAAATCGAACCAACAGTGAATTGAAATACTGTAATCGAACCAACAATGAACTTGAAGCAGTAAAATCGAATGAGCGGTGAAAGTGAAATCGAAATCGAACAAGCAGTGAAGGTGAAATTGAACAACTAGGTTTTTATTGCGTGATTATTGAGTAGGAGGGTAGACATGCCTTTATTTTTAAAGGGTAGTAATGTCAAAAATGTGTCTTAATGGGGACAACACATATTTCCCCTACTTAGTGAATAAGCCATAAACGTCTGCACGAATAAGTCGGTTTTGTCATTAAGCCCCAAGTAAACACTCAAAACGTCTGCGCGAATAAACCGGTTTTGTCATTAAGCCCATTAAGCCTCAAGTAAACACCCCCTAAGTCATGTATAGAAAGATGTCTGTCTAGAATAATCTGTTTGTTTAGATTGAGATACCATGCTGTTTGTTTGGTGTGCTGAATAAATGGTCTGAATGTCATAAATGACTATTTTAACCCTCATTGTATATTAAGCATTAACATAATTGTTTGGTAAATGTGTTGTTGAATATTCTTTTAATTACAATATCAACAGGTAACTATTAGGTAATTTCCTTTTGCTATAAACATATACGATCTAATTCGTAAATTTACCCTCTCTCCCAATTTTCGGTCTGCTCATCACGGTTGAACAAGCGATTCAGGTAAACCCTAAGGGGATGTTTGGTTCACAAATCTTAAAACATAACTGATAACAAAACATATCATAGGTTTCAAAACAGATCTTAAAACACGAAGAACATATTTGATTATCATAATGAACCCTAACAAAGAGGAAACGGTGAGCAACTCTAATCGTCGACTGAGGAGCTCCAATCGCCGGCCGAGCAGCTCCAATCATCGGCCGAGTAGCTCCAATCGCCGATCGAGGAGCTCCAATCGCAAGAGGAAATGATAGGGTTTTCTGGAAGGAGTGTATTTCTTGAGAGAATGAGAGTTGAGCGAGTTTTTTTTGGGAAGAGTATCGAGGGAAATAATAGGTCTGTTCCCATAAAGCTTCCTCTCCAAAACTTAGCGATTAAGTCATCATCCATTTGATTAAGCCAGTAACAAACATCATGATATGGCTGACCGAATAAGCTGAAGCCTTCGTTAAGCTCCTTACCAAACGATCCAAATAGGGTCGGGCCCAATTTCGCCATCTCTACTTGACCGGTGAGTGATACTATAAAACAACCAAAAAACCTAGATGGGCCGTGATCATAAGCGCCGGCTCTTCAAGCCGAAACCCAATGGGACTAGCATCTCAACAGGATCTGTGAAAACACTCTCTAGATTCGAGGGCGTCGATATCAAGGTAATGGTTATTTGGGGCAATAGATTTGTCTGGCCAGATGATATTCTTGATGATTTGAGTATTGGTGAACCTGATCTCATTGTATGTATGTGATTTTTCTTTTTCATTCGGTAATTTCTGCAGAAACTATGTGTTTTGTTATAAAATTTCATGAAAATGTGATAGCGTAAAGTTTGAATTGCCATATGATGTTTGGGAAATTGCGCAAGGGCTTTGAGTCCCATTTGTGTATCGAAAAGGGACCGTGAAAAAAAATTGAATGGTATATCCCTTCTGATGGCATTATCTAATTAATTCATTTCCTTTTTTTCCCCAAATTATTTTACATGGAGTTGTTTTTGGTTTATGATCGAGATGCATTCACTTGATTGCAGTTTACAAGAACCCTATTTTTTTTTTAACTTTGTGCTTAGATAGGGTAGATTGGTGTTTGCTATGAATCTGTAGCATGAAGTACTGGATTCCAGTCAGTGGGATGGTTGTATTGCCTTTTTAGGGGTTTTTCTTGTGTTAGCAGCTTAATGAGCTTAATAGGACTCATAGCTTATTCGGTCAACTATTTTTTCAAACCTGCCCCTCCCGATTAGAAAACACACATCTTCCATCTATGAGAAAACCCTCCCAATCTTTACTGACAGATGAATCCACACCGACAACTTACAAGACTAAATGGAAAACCAACCAAACAGCCCCTTGGTGGTGTTTGGATGAGATTTTAGGTATATAACCTTAAATGAGATTTTAGTTAAATCTATGAGCTTTTGATGATTCTGAAACCATTTTTTTAATAAGCCGGGAGGTGATGAATTTAATTAAAATTTCATGTAAGGTTATATACCTAAATGATCTGTATATATGGTTTGCATATATCTCTAAGTGATCCCCTTATAGAGAGTTGGGGAAAGGAGGTTATAAAAAGGTTACAAACCTGTGAGAACCAATCTTAATGTATTGTTTCACATGATTTTTTTCATTTAATGCCAGGATTTACAGAATTGTTTCACAATGTGAGCCTTTTTATGAGTGTTATTTGTACAACAATGTGAAACAAAAGTTATATTTCACATGTATTGTTTCAGAATGCGAAACAACACATGATTTGTTGGTTTCAAACCTTTTTAAGGTTTTCATTTTATTATACCTCTTATATATATGTATATATAGGGTGCGTTTTATTTGAAAACCAAGCAATTCGTGTAAACTTTGCAAGCCAATCTTAGCCGTTCATCAAGTCTTACATATATATATATATACACACACACACACATACAGGGGTGGGTTCAAAGTTCAAACTAGAACACCATCATTTTACAAAAAGGGAGAACCCTTGTATCACATTTGATACTTTAGTCTTTCACATGTGAAATGTCACTGTATGTGTTTCATCACACGTGATATGGGTGTTCTCGCTTTTTCGCAAGATGGTGGTGTTCTTGTTTGAACCTCCACCTATATGTATATATATATATATAGAGAGAGAGAGAGGTTTTTGATGGTCCGTATCAAGGATGTTGGACTCAACATGCCCCTCAGATGAAGGCTAGATGGTACCCCAAAAAACGGAGTTGAAAGAGTGTGTCAGTCCCCAACTGTGTTGTCGTGTTAAGATACATGGAACCTTTTGAATCTCTCTCTAAAACTAAAAGAGCTCTTATAGATACAGAAAGGGTTCCTAAAATTCATCCTTACACCTGCTTCTGCATATTGAAAGTTTTGTTAAGGTCTAGTTATTTGTAATATTTTGTTATCTTGTATGCTATTGCTATCCTATTGGTTATTCTTTTCCCATAAAGATTAACCCACAGCTTGTCTTTCAAGATGTACTTGAATAAATGCATTTTTATTCGATCGTATTTCGTATACAACTTTTTCAAGAAACTTTTAACACATCCCTACAGAGAATCTAAGCTGATTAGCAAGTCCAGAATTAAACCATCTCATTAATCTTGTCTTATGATGTTGCACTCTTGCAGACTACATCATTGCAAGCGTGAAGTAACCTGTTTTTTGTGAATATCAAATGAAACATATCGTCAAGATTATGACGTTTTTGGTGGCCATAATCGCCACATGGATAAGTCTATTGCAGGCTGCAATGATTCCACAGAGCCATACCTGGTTGGTGAGTCTCTTCATCTAGTTCTTGTGGTTGATTCATTATACGAGTGCCTCAAATGGAGCTTTTTGGAGAGCTTTTTTGTTAAGATTTTTGACCACCTAGACGTGTGAAAAAGATCTCGACAAGAAAGGGTGTTGCTAAATGCACCCTTATATAAATCAAAATCTAGCCAAATCGTACATTGAAAATGTAAAAATGGACTTTTAATGTTGATGTGTGTGAGGAAGATTTTATCATGTAGGGGTGCATTTAGCAATCATATGGGTGTATTTAGCCCACCTCTATTGAAAACTTGTAATTGCACAAGCAAAAAATAGAGGTTTTCTTATGGGGTAGGCTAAATGCACCCCTACCTACTAATTTTCTCTTCAAACACATCAACATCAAAGCTTACTTTTTACATTTTCAATGTATGATTTGATATGATTCTGACATAAATACTAAATAGGGGTGCATATAGTAACACCCATTGCTAAATGCACACCTACGAATTTTCTTCTCACATACATCAACATCAATACTTTTTACATTTTCAATGTATGATTTGACCTGATTTTGAGATAAATAGCAACATCCAATGAATAGTACTTATTTTTTGCTTTCGAAGAAGCTTAATGAAAAAGTCCACCATTGTCGATGCTCTAAATCTTGGATTTCTGTATTGTACCGTCAGGAATCATTGCCTCATCTAATCTTGCTTAATTTTTTCATTCAACAGCTGCCTTTGTACTTCATCGTATCGCTAGGATGCTATGGCCTTTTCATGGTCGGGGTTGGATTGATGCAATTTCCGACTTGTCCTCAAGAGGCAATCCTGTTACAGCAGGTTCTTTCATCTTTTTTCTGATAAACCTTTCTAATTGAGTAGTGGAATGCCTGTTTTTTTCAGTCTTATGCTCACCTTTTTTTTTATCTTATGGACTTTATTTTATGTTCCACCTGGTGATGGTACCCTTGTTGTAAAGTTTTGCTTGTGGTCTTATGCTATTTTTGGCAAACTAGTTGATAAAGTTAGTTGATGTCTGATAAATTGTTCGTGTTTTTTTTTGGTAAAGAAGTATCTAGACCACTTTGGGCCCGGACTAATCTCCTGGAAAACAGGCCTATGGCCCGCGGGCATTCATCCCGTGGCCACAATGCTACAAGTGGGGCTCGAACCCGGGCAACCGCTATGAAGTCCCCAGACTCTTACCACCACAATGGCTGATAAATTGTTCGTGTTTGGTAAAAAAAAGACTAGCTAAAAAGGTAGATGACAATGTAAAATGATTTAAAATAACATTTTGAAAGATAAATGAAAACATATAAGGGGTATAATCGGGAAGAAGGTGGAAAAAGTGTATGGAGCTTATTGAAAGGTTACTTGAAGTAGCTTTAAAAAATAACTAGCTTATAAGTTAGTTTATAGCTTTAATGAAACGAGGCTTTTTCAATAAGCTAAAAAAATAAGTTACCTTACGGTCGCCAAACATGCCCTTAGGGTCCGTTTAGGCGTTTACTATATACCGTGTCACTTACCTTATTTGATTAACATAGCAAGGGCCGAGAATCTGCAAGGAACAAGGGTCTTACTCAGTAAGGGTAAAGGGGCCATTTACCAAACGCTTATCCGGATAAGAGCTTACCAATAAAATTTAACACTATCACTTACTTAGCGGGTAAGATTTTAGTCCATCAAAACGGTATCGTATTCAACAATTTTCCCGATAAGCGCTTATCGGTAAAATTTAACACTATCACTTACTTACCGGGTAAGATTTTAGTCCACAAAAACGGTATCGTATGCAACAATTTTCCCGGTAAGCGATAACCGTGGTAAGACTCTTCGCCATCACTTACCAAGGTAAGACTCTTCGCCATCACTTACCAAGGTAATACTCTTGGTCCTTGCCTTAGCTCTTACCGGGTAAGATTCTTGGACATTGCCATCTTCATCCATAAGGTAAATGACTTGGTAAGCGCTTACCCGGATAAGCGTTTGGTAAATGGCCCCTAAGTGCTAGTGTAAGTGGCTACCGGATAAGATTGTTGCATACGATGCCATTTTGGTGGCGAAAAATCTTACCTGGTAATGTTAGTAATAGTGGTGACTTTCACCGCTACACGTTTTGCGCTCAACGTTTTGATAAACGACCCTTTAGTCTTTTCATCAAAGATGCCCATTTTTTTGTTTGGGTGAGGCTAAATGAACTTCAAACGGTTTTTATACATTTTTACATTTTTAGTGGTATGATTTGATTCAAAAGAGGTTCAAATAGTATGATTCTTTCCCTTTTTCATCATATCATTGTGTGTGTTTCTTTGAAAACAAACTTTAAACTGTAGCATCCATCTTTTTTAGTAATGAAACTACCCTTCACTTCAAAAGTGTTTCCTGTATAAACTTCTTGTGGTCGAATTTGCAGGACGTAATTGAGGCAAAGCAATTCTTGAAGCGCAAAGGAGTAGATGTGGGTTCCGATTGACATCAAAGGAACGCCATTTTGTTTTTTCTTTCTGAACTCATATGGACCAAACCAACGATTGCTTGAAGATCTTCCGACTTCCGTGGTCTTTCGTACACGAGTATGGTTGAATTCTGATCGAGTTACGTTCTTTCTTACTCGTTTGCGTCTTGCCAATTGCTAATATATAAGTGTAAACTATGATAATCTTATGTTGGATTCTGTAACTTAGAATTTTAGCCACAGGGATTGAAAACATCTGTATAGAAAGTCATTGGTTAATGGATTCTTCTCGAATTTGAGTCGAACTCGTGAACAAAAGAAAGTTTGTTAAACTTAACGAAACAAGTTTCATGATACCAATATTAGATTTAACTTGTTTGAAGCTCGATTAAAATTTTGAGTTAATCCAAGCCATTACGAGCATATGCTTTTTTAGCATAAAATGTTCTAATTTTTATAAATCATACAATCATAATATAAAGATTATCAGATCAAATTTGTAATTAAGTTTATAAAGCTTGAATTTAGTTTATATTATACGACTCAAAATTGTTAAATAGGCATTGAACTTGAGCAGTATTTTGAATAAAATTATTAAGCTCGTGTTGGATAAACTTCTTAAGTTGATCCCGAACAACTTGTTGACTTGGCTCGTGTTGATAGTGAGATTTAGGCAACTCACAAGGCTTCGAATAAGGATTAACGAGCTAGTGGAAAAGATGAAAATTCATTACGAGTGATACATTTAACAATACCAAAAAAAAAAAAAAAAAAAAAACGCAAACGAGAAAGTAATTGAACACACCATTTTTTTTTTGTAATAGTAGGTGCCGGCCCGTTTGCACACACCATGATTAATCTCATGGGTATCTGAAGATAACAGTCAGAAAAATCTCCAGTGGTATGAGGAGACTTGAACTGATGACCTATAAAGATGAGCCGGCGTTGATAGTAAGACATCAGTAATATGCCAAAGACGGGTTTGTTTCATGGAGGAGCGACATAGCAACACCAGAGGTCGTCTCAAACAACCCGAGTTCCTTAATCAGCCTCGTTACGAGATTCCCAACCACGTAAGAAACACCCGAGACCGCAATTGCCGTAGTCAAGTAGTATGCAATCGTCTTAACGTATCCAAGGAAATCAGTGCACCTATCGACGTATGCCTTGAATATCGCTAGTAAACCGACACACACGAGAGACGCGGCTGCAACCACCACAATGGTGAAGTCCTTATTGTTGGTCTCGTGAAACGAGTACCCATAAGCCACTGGAGGGATGATACCGAACACAAAGAAGGATAGTATCATGAAGAACGCGTGCAGTGGGAAATGCTCGACCCGTCCTAGTAACTCTTTGTACTTGTTACGGGTTACTTGGTTTGTTTGTTGGCTTGAGGATTTGTAGCAGTCGTCTCGTAAGTCCCAAAGCTGTATTTCAATCAAATAAGTTCGAGTTTAGTGGTCAAATGTGTCGAAATTAAGATGCATAAGGTTTTAAGCGTTTCGGCTACTCACGTTGTGGCCGATGACAAAGATCCCGCCAATTAGATTCGCCAATGCCAGAGATACGATGGTCACTGCAAAAACTCAAAAAACATCGATACAAAGCTTTTTTTTAACTTCAACGACACTGTTGTAGCATGAGATTGGGATCGCAACATTTGCAGTACAATAAAATGGGTCTTTTAAGCCGTCCAATCGTTCTTAGGCGATTAAATAGAGTATTTAACGAGACTTTTTAGTTTTAGGACCAACAAGTCAACGACTATGCGTCCCATGCAATGACGTTACAGTATGTTGTTAGGACAAAGTTAAGCAACCTAACAAGTTCTATCAAAGAACTTCGGCTATCTAATATACAAGAAATAAAATCGTTTTGTTAGGCTTTTTATGGTTCATCTATTTAAAGTGTCCTATATAAAAAAAAAGAAAAGAAAAAAAAAAAGACTAATATGACACTTTTAATAGTTGTGTAAAAAGGCTATAAAGACGTTTTATTTCTTCTGTCCTATTATATTATATTGTTTCATCTATTGTTAGGTTACTTAGGGGCCGTTTACCAAACTCTTATCAGGTAAGTACTTCGTGGCATGAGTCACCATCTTCACTCACTTTATTTGGTAACATTTCGGCCATCCAAAACGAATTGTTGGTATGTCTCTTATCCGGTAACCGCTACCGGGTAAGAGGCTTCTCCCTCACTTACCGGGTAAAATTCTCGATTCTTGCCATGCTCACATGGTAAGTAAAGTGACACCTTGTAAGCACTTACCCAGTAAGCATACGGTAAACGGCCCTTTAATTATGTCTTAACAACTATTATCGTTTTATATACTAAACTACTAAAATCATGTTAAATACTCTAATACAATAAACGACTCCCTCGGGCGTGTGGCTCAATTGACAAAGGGACGAGGCGACTTTGCTCAAATACACAATAGGTTGCAGAAAGCGGGCTTGAACCCTTTTACTATTCTCAACCCCTGAGTCAGCTCTAAAATGCCTCTATCATATGTGGTTCCTAGAGGATACGTTCAGTATTGGGCCGGTAACCAACATTTTGCTAAAATATAAGAGTATCTCCAACAACTATGCTAAAATAGAAAAAAAAAGATTTTAGTAATTTTTTGTTCGAATAGTTATGCTATCTTGTATGTTAAAATAGAGAAAAAATGAAAGAGACGATAAAAATCTCTAAATTTGAAATTTTTTCTAAAACTCACTTTTTAAGACAGAGAAAATAATATTCTAATATTTCCCCCAACAAGAGGCATTGGAGTTATTGTTTAAGAGAGAAAAATAATATTTTACTAATGTATTAATTATTTTAATAATATAATTAATGTTACAATCTCTAAAATGGATTAAATGTTGGAGTGGAAAGTGATTTATTTTTAAATTTTGGCTTTTAATACTCTATGTAAAATATAACATATAACTGAAGATGCTCTAACAAATCAGTGACACGACTAGTGGGAAAACATTAAAAAAGTGGCTGAAAAACTTACGAGTAGTGGCATCGGCAGCATTAGCAGATGCTACGACACTTAAACTTGCAATCACCTCCATTAAACCTCCATATACAACGCTCTTCAAGATCTCAAAAGATGTAGAATCTTGTTCTACTGCTAGTCCTTGTGTTTGAGCTCCAGTTGCAGGGGAGGTGGCCGGTGGAATATCGATACTTGATTCGGGGTTTTCCGGTGTAACGTCCAACAGAGATTTGCCATGTTCGCCGGGAGGTTTGCTTGGAACATATTTGGTATCCGAGGCAGGGGAAGGAGAAGGGGAATCAACGAAACCTGGTTTCGTGTTATCTTCTATAATCGGAACGTTGGGTCCGTTCCTAAAAACTTGAAAGATACTGAAACAGTTACCTGCTTACATTTAACCATTTAACCGGTAAGGTAAGGACGACGACGGGTTAAAAAAGGCCCGAACCAAGAACTGGTTGTAAGCGAAAGCCGGTTTTGGTCCAAAATTTTGAACCTGGTAGTGGTCCTTAACCGGTTAAAAGATTCGGATAAAGCCCGGAAACCGATCTTTAGTTAGCCGAGAACCGGTCCAGTTAAAGGCTTAAAGCTCGAGAAATAAGTCAAGGCCCAAAAAATCTGGTCAAGATCCTTTGCTTTTACCCCAATTATTTATTATATAATAAAAATATCAAAACAATTATTTGTGATCATCAATAGTGAGATTAACGCAAGAATAAATTATAAAATATTTCCAAAATACATGTCTCTGTTTTTTTTTTTTTTATTATGTGACTCGAATTTAAACTCAATATACAACACATATAGAGTTGATTGTTTACTAGAAGAAATATTGGATGCTTTAGATCTAAATACGGTTCAGAAAGTCAAAAGCGATACAAATATTCAAGACGACTAAAGACAAACAAATTCATATTGAAGAAACGGATAATATTGAAAGAAGGGAAAAAAATCCAAGAAGTCAAGAGAATTAATTAACTTGTATTAATGCCATAATTTAACTAATTTTCATACTCCATCTTACAATTAAATGACAGTTGGTGGCACTTTTTTTAAAATAATTGTCCACTTCATTTTTTATATATACGTTTGTTATTTTTCTTTAAAAACTCATAATGATTAGTTAGGATTGCTGGTTCAGATTTGGTATTAAATTTTTTGCAAAACCAGTTAAGTCCAAGTCAAGTCCGGTCTTTTTTTCCACTAAAATGGACCGGTCTTTTTAGGGCTGTAAACAAACCGAACGAACATGAACGGAGGTTTGTTTGTGTTCGTTCGTTTAACTTAACCGAATAAACAAACGGTAAACGAACGAAATTTTTTGTGTTCATGTTCGTTCATTAAGAAAATATGTTTGTTCGTGTTCGTTTATGTTCGTTCATTAAGAGATAAACGAACGTAAACGAATGAACATAAATGAACGTAAATAAATGAACACAAATGAATAAAAAACAACCACCGTTACTCATCATTTCGCTCGTAAAAAGTAACATAACAAAATGAAAAACCGGATAAACTTAGGAGGTATAAAAAAAAATTTAAAAATTAATTTAATTAATGCTTTTACACATTAATGTCATAATATATATTGTATTTATATATAAACAAACATAAACGAACATAAATGAACGAACGTTCACGAACGTAAATGAATGAACGAGTCCATTGTTCATGTTCGTTCATTTAACTAAACGAACAAAAAAATGTGTTCATGTTCATTCATTTATTAAATAAACGAACATAAACGAACTTCCGGCCGAAGGGTTCACGAACGGTTCGCTGAATGTTCTGTTCGTTTATAGTCCTAGGTCTTTTAGTACTAGTTAAGACATGTCAAATTTATATATTTTTTATTTTATTTAATTTAAATTCATAATCTCTCCAACGATTATGTATTTATATGATTGGTGGGCATGACGATATTTTTATTCCTTGCGTGTGCTCTCGTTCTTAGACTTTATAAGGTGCAGGCTAAACATATGAAAGTGTTCTATTTCACCAAAATATTAAAGACGAGTTGAGTTTTTGGAGAATTAATTCATGGATTACCATCCTTACCAGTGGCGATTTCCTCTTCGTTTCCATCAGGTTGTGCAACTGCATTCATACGTGGTTTCTCCCGGAAAATTGAAAACGGATTTCCTGAACAGATTTCATGTCATCATGTGTCAGTTCTAACGAGTCAAAATTAGGGATCAATGTCTTCCTAATCGATGAAAACATCAAAAAATTATACATACATCGATGTTCGTATGAACAAATTACGAAGAGTAATCAAATCAATTTCAAAACATAGATCTAGAATCACCTGTGGATGTGAACAAGCGGAAGCACGATAAGCATCCAAGCAGATCGATCGGCTTTTCTAGTTCGTCGATCGGAGTCCGCCGCGGCCTCCTCGCCGTGATTACTTTCCGACGAAGAACTACTTTGGTGATTTGAGCATCGCAATTAGGACAGTGCATCGTGTGCGTGTGAAGCTTATGTATCGCCTTCTCGAATTCCAACTCTACAACTTCCTCCTCTACGATTTCTTCTTCAGTTAATCCAGATCTTAAACTTTCGACGGTTCCTTCGCTGCTAGCACTCGCGGTTTCGGTTATTCCAGAGTTGATCGCCTGATTCGCATCATACTGACCGAAAATCGGAATTTTATGAACATCCAGATCCTCAAGTGCACCTAGATTTGTTAATTTCAGGAAATCAACATCCATGCAAGGTGATATATATGAAATTATTTGATTCGAAAACGGAAATTTCTTATTTCTGTATACATACCTCCATTTTCGTCCAAATAGGCGTTGTTGTCCGATGGTTCTCCGCCACCGTTGTCTCCTTTTGTCAGTCCATGAACGATGGCGGTACCGGAGTATTGATGTCGTGATTTCCTTCGCGATTGCAATCCGCCAGCTTCCGATGCATCTTCCACGTCGGTATCCACCTCCGGCCGCCGCTGCTCCACCACTACTTCCATATTCGCAGCTTCTGAAAAGTCAAAACACCACTACTGTAGATTAATGCTTCTCGATGCTAGATGAATGTTGTTGGAAAGCTTATTATAACATGATCATTATTCATGTGTAGCTTGTAGCTTCCGTTTATTGCTTTTATAGGCTCTACAGTAAGTCAATGTCAGCTAAAGTCGTTACAATGCGTTCATATCTTTTCGAGTTTTTTTTTTTAGATAATCAGATTGTTTTTTTAAGTAGAAATTAAGTCAAACAGCGAAAATACGCATCTAAATTGGTCTTTTAGGTGTTTCTCTCCTGATTTTGCATTTTTATCACTACCTTCACAATGCCCAGGTTCAAAATTGCAGATCTAGACTAAAAAGGTAAATATATTTTTTTTTTCAGATTTCGCAATATTACAGAAGTGTCATGTGTCACCACTAGATCAACCACGTGTCACCCATGTGGGCTCGACACGTGGCACTTCCGCAATATTGCGGAAGTTAGTGAAATTTAAAAAAATATTTACATTTTTAACCCAAATCCGCAATTGCAGACCTGCTCATTGTGGAGGTAGTGATAAAAATGCAAAATCGGAAGAGACATGGTTAAGAGACCAAATTGACTTCGTTTTTTTTATTCATTTAAGTCGATTTTTCTTTTTTAACGGGTTAAAATTTGAATACTTATTTCACTTTTTATTAATAAAATATGATGTTAAAATCTGAAAGCAGAGCTCTTTAAAAAAAAAAACTGAAAATAAAGTTACATTGTCTATTTTTATAAACTTATTTTGGGATTGAGGGAGTAATATACACAAATTATTACTAACAAATAAAAAAAACATAAATTCTAATTAAAAAAAATTAAAAATAAAAGTGTTGGTATGTTTATAGTGTTAAAGTTTTGTGATGTTGAGATCGTCCTTGATCCTTGTCGGATGTGCTTAATGGTCCCCCATAATATGATCATTTGGGGACTTCTTACTTTAGTTGTTCTAAGAGTGTCAACTTGTTGAACCGTGTCTAGTAGACTTCCTGGTTCGTTCATCCTCTTCGAATGATCACTTGGGGACTTCTTATTGTAGTTGTTCTAAGAGTGTCAGCTTGTTGAACCATGTCTAGTAGACTTCCTGTTTTACTCATCCTCTTCGTCAACTCTTTATCGAGATACTATTACCTAGGTTCCTAAAGTTGGAATGGATGGCGGAGCGTAGGTGACAACCAATTATATATATATATATATATGTGTGTGTGTGTGTGTGTGTGTGTGTGATGCTTTACCTGTAGACGTTTCTTCTGCTCTAGCAAGAATTGTATGGGATTTGTCATTGGAGGGACTTCCCGAATGACCTTACCGAGGAATTCTACCAAAAATTCTCAAATGTTTCATTGTCATGATAGTTGTAAATCTCGAGTTTCTTATCTGCCTCTTGTTTTTGTGTTTAAATAATAGTACGGTAAAAGGATTTAAGTTCTTATCATAAAAATAAAAACAGATTTATAAACCTTACATTTTATCTGATATTCTGATAAGACATAAGTGGTGAATAATAGGATTTTTCACGAAAATAAAAAACTCCCATAACAATGAGATACCTTTTGTGACTTTGAAAAGCTTAGGTGGCGTTTGGTTCGCAGACTCTGATGGAATTGAAATGTTGAATTCCATCGACCAAATTCCATTTATTTGTTTGGTTCGTTCTTTTTCATGGAAAACCACTGTCGACCACCGCCTACCTGAACCACCGCCGATCTAAACCACCGTCGACCACCGCCGATCTGAACCACCGTCGATATGACCCATCGCCGATCAGGACCACTGCCAACCACCGCTGATATGAACCGTAGCCGACCATCGTCGATCTAAACCACCGTCGACCACCGTCGATCAGAACCACAACCGACCACCACCGATCAGAACCACCGCTGACCACCGCCGATAAGGACCATTGCCGACCACTGTTGATTTGAACCACCGCCGACCATCGCCAATCTGAACCACCTCCGACCACCGTCGATCTAAACCACCGTCGACCACCGCCGATCTGAACCACCGCCAACCACATCTGAAAGGGTATTTTGGTCATTTATCAATATTTCATTCCAATTTTAAAGCTACATTATGTAACACCCTGAAAATAGGGGTAAAATAAAGCCTGAATAATTCAACATTGACCATTATATACATGAATAATCACCTAAAATGGGGAAATTTAATTAAGGAGTTCACAACTATGTAAGGATATTAAAACAACAACCTACTAATCTAGACCAATAAAAAATCTAGATTATAGACGGGTGTCGCTAAAACACCAAAAGGGTATCTATTTCCCAAAATCTCCAATGTCTCCTCTTCAAAAGTTTGTGCCCGAAAGTTGTCTCAAACGACCAATAGCACTTCACTCACAAGCTTGTCGTCCATCTACTCTTAGAACATGCTATACATGCCACATTTAAGAAAAAGTGTTAGGCTAACGCCTAGTGAGATCAAATGTTTTATAATTAGAACAATTAGTATAAATTCCAAAAATATAGGAACTTGATACATTTTCGATATGGGTCCTTTACTTTCAAAACCATAGCGCGCACACACACACATCTTGCGATGACGGGGGAGACCCGATTTCCGTGTTGGTGACGGAACACAAAAGTAGGTCACACATTTCACGTTCAAGAGCCCCACCACAAATCAACCAATCATTCCGTTGATTTTAGATTTTGCTCACACCACAAGGAATTACAATTAATGGTCTTCGGTCGTTGTCCGACTACCAAGCCCACAACTATTACCCAACTAGACCCCATGCTTATTCCTTGGTTCATGTTCATTATGGACATCCCACATTATAATGATTCAACAAAATAAGACTTGCATACTTATGGATCCATAAAATTAGTCTGATACATTCACTCATTGATAGTTACTATAATTTACCCATCGGAATTTATTCCTTGAACAAATAAAGTATTTGGTAGATGAGCACCATATAAGGTTACATAGCCTTGGTTCCATCACAACTTATTTGAGTTAAAAAACCTTATTATGACCAACAATAAGGTCATTAACGCATATAGAATCATTTTCCAAATTCAATAAGACAATACTTACAAAAGGTCAAACCATAGTTTTTGACCTAACTTTCCAAAATCACCACATTGGCAAAACTCTTGATAAAACTATAGAAGGTTCATAAAAAGGGAATATTTTAGCATGTATAGAGTTTTAGCAAGGTTAGATTGAACTCACTTGCTAGGTTTTGTAGAGAACCTAGATATTTGGTAGAACCCTATAAAGTAGAGGATGAGAACTTCTTTGAAGCTTGAACACACTTGAGATCCACCCTAGATGCTAACCTGGAAGAACATTAAATAACTTTGAGGATCTTAATGGTGGAATAAATGAGGGGAGTGGATGGGAGGTTGAATCTTACCAAGAATCTGGAGAGGAAACGTCCTAGCCAAAATGCCCAAAATCATATTTTAGCAAATAAAACGAAGTTGCCGAAATAAATACCCCGATAGACCGTCGACGAGAATGACTTGGCGACGTTGCCCTTGTCATTCTCGTGGGCACTGTCGCACGCTATGTATCATGGGTGGGCCCTCTACGACGAAAGTGACATTGGCGATATTGCCTTGTCATTCTCGCGGGGCACAACCACCTGAGATGTATCGAGGGACATGTGAGGGGCGCGACTATGCCACCCGTGACTATGACATTGGCAAGGTCGCCTGTTGACAGGCCCTTTTGTTTACCTTAGGGTGAGAGAAATAATACCAAAAAGCAAGTATACAAATTGGTACTATGTCGCCTTGCAAGTAATAAAGTGGTAAAATACCAGATATCGTCCCACAGAGATTGAACTAAAAAGTATAATAAAAGTATGATGAAAGATGAGATTTCAGATGACGAATTTGAAGCAATATCTTTGGAAGGTTGGTTAACACAAATTTAAATGAACAGGAATAAACGAGAAACAAGGGTGTAAGACTTTTGATGGTATATGAATCCAAAATCCAACAGGTCAATGCTACAACACTATCATAGCATGATGCTATTTGAATGCTACAACATGCTTCTGACTCTAACTAGTTTCATTATCAATTTTAAGACACGTTCCTCTCGGACTCTCACCATCCCATTGTTCCAGTAGCTATGAACCATCTCATCTCTGAGCAAGATTCCAGATAAGGGAATGATGGGAATGGAGTTCTCAAAATATACGGCAAAACAAATTCTCTTCGTTAAAAATTACTCTTTCGAAATAACCCTCGTACCTCCCAAGTTGATGTATTCCAAATAGCTTATCTCTAAGTCTACTCCATTTTAACCCTTTGAAAATGTGACCATTTATCAAGAATGAATCATTTTAAAAGACACAAGTAACAACTCTCGTTGCAAGTAACTCTTTCGATATTACCTCTCATGTTACTAAATTGACGTGCTATTCAATGGCCTATTTCTAGGTCCATGACACTATTACACTATCAAAATTATCCATTTGACAAAAAGTTTTGTTATCTTGATAAAACTTGAGTTGGAATAATAAAATTTCGTTAAAGTCACAAAAACCCACTTTCTTTTAGATCCACATGACCACCATTTGTCTCACACCCAAGCTAAGATGATTAGCTACTCATTACAATAAGGAAATAAAAACAACTAATAAGAATTACAAAGATGAACATAATGGAAATTGCTCTTGAAATGTAAATGGCTTGAAAGTATATAAATAGATATATAGATGTGTAACTAAAAATGCAAAGACGAGAATGTAAATTACAAGGAAATGGAAATGAAAAGAAAGTAAACTTGAAGATAACTACAATGAACTTTAACTACTAAGATCTAAAACAAAAGAGTAAAGGAAAGGCTAGAGATGCAAGATGAAAAAATGAAATACAACCGAATGAAATGTGCAGGTGGATGCTATTTCAATGATGCAGCATGCATATTCAAACCTGAAGATTATATATAAATGACGAAGAACACTATGAAGATCATAAGAACACAAGCATGAATTCTGGAAATTTAAGAAGGACACTGGACTGGAAGATGACCAGTTCGTGAGCTAGACAGAAAATGAAAGGTTACACTAAGCATAACAACATTGAAATCTTAAAAATATGAAGAACAAGATGAAGAACATAAACACTAATACTTGAAATTAAAGAACTAAAGAGCGACTTAAGAACAATCCCAAGCTACCGTCGATCAGATGCAAAAGACTTGAAAGAACATAAACTAAGATGATAAGAGATGATAGAAGTAGATGTCTCCTTAAGAGCAACTAAACCCTCCTTTTATAACCAAAGGGAGTGGAAAAGTTGTAATTTAAGGAGAATCTAATTGTATTTACCTAGTCTAAACCTACTAGAGCTACCAAAGCTTGTCCCAATTTAACCAACATATTACAAACCAGATTAACTAATGTTTAGAGGTTACAATCAGATCAGTTCCATGCCAAAAATCAGATTCAAGTTTCGGTCTTCAAGATTTCTCTTCCAAAAACCATCAGCTCCATGTTGTTTTGATGCTCCAGCATGCCCTGTTTCCAAATAGATTTCCAAAAGATAACCAAATTTAGCCTACAATCTTAGTAAAACAAGTAAATCACACAACTTGAGCTCCAAGACACAACAAATGGAAAATAAGGTAGAAAATGACTCAAAGTGGGATTTGAAAATGAAAAATCCTATCTAAAGATTAAAAGAAATGTGCTTAAGTACTCAAAATTGAGTACTTATCACCACCCCAAACTAAAAACTTTGCTTGTCCCCAAGCAATACAAAGAACAAAAGAAAAGACATTAAATGTGAAAGTTTTGCATTGGAATACATTAGGTGTATATCATGAGTTTGAGCATGCCAAGTCTACATCATATAGCCTTTCATAAATCCAAAGTAACCAACAATCTCATCCTATGTGCTTTGACATTAACCATATGCTAGCCTTATATTCTTTTTGTTATGGACACACATCCTACATCACACCTCTTTCATGGCTTTAAGTGTATGGGTTTCTCTCTTTTGGCTCTTTCTTTTCTCTCCATGCCTTTTCTCACATATGTACCAACATTTGAAAATTTTCAAATTTTTGTGCATTTTCTGTTGGTTCCTACACCAGCCCCTATGGGACTTTTGTGGTGTTGATCTGCCACTTTTCATGGCTTTTCTTGTGCCATATTAGACACCCCCCACCCCAAACTAAGAATTCTGCAATGTCCTCATTGTAGGAAGGAAAAGTGTTTTGTCTTTGATATTTGGGTGGCTATGGTGCAAGAAAATGATATATGCCATTGAGTGTGATATGTGTAGAACATGGTCCAAATTGTGTCCCAAGCAACTATTAGGCTAGTTCTAGCATGCTTTACTTCTAAAAATGAGATGTGGACTCATGAAATTATTATGGATATACAATTCAACCCATCATATCAACACATGATCCAATGCAAAATAAAACAAATCTATAAAGAGTAAAAGACTAATCCCAGACTAAAAACTAAAAATAAATAGACATGGAGCAAAAACAAGGTGTGATTTAAACCTGTCCTACTCAGGTTGAGTAGGCTGTTTGTGGCCAACAGGGGCTGCAAGTGATACTGCTATAAGGATGGATGTTGTAGCACCAATGTGTGCACTCTCTTCTGCTGTCAATTTGACCTTTAAATCTGCTATCTCTTTCTTCTGTCTTTTCACCATCTTTCTCAGTTTCTTCACTTCTGCATTTTCTTTTTGTTGATCCCCTTTCTTTCTGTCATCCACCATCGATTGCATCTCCACCTTGAGATCTTCCAGCCTTTCGATGAACTCATTCCTTTGTTGAAGGATTGTGTCCATCAGATTGCTATTTTGGGCAAGGACTTCTTGCATCATTCCTACCATCTCATTTGCCCCAACACCCTTCTCTTTTCTGTCTCTCAGCCTTTGTACTGCCTTCATGTCCATATGGAACCTTTCTCTTTGTTCCTTTACCACTAAATCATCAATATACCTAGGCACCCCCATCTCAGTTAGCAGTTTGGTTAACATCCCAGGGAAGTAGAATTTTCCCCTGGATTTTGATCTGGTAGAGCACTCTCTTATGCTTCTCATGATAATCTTCCCGAAGTTGATGGTTTTTCCTGTCACAAGACAATAGAGTAAAAGCATCCTTTCCACAGTAATAAAGGTATCATGAGAGGTTGGTGAGATGGTGTGCCTCACAAAATTGATCCACACATTGGAGTTAGCTGTGAGGTTTGAGGCTCTGTATGTCCTTAACATTAGATTGGTGTGGCTTTCCCAATTGGTTTTCGGCTTTCCCAAGACTGCAACCACTTCAGCAAGGTCACTAGCAGTGGCCTTATGCACAAGTGCATAGTACTCTGTTTTCTTTGGTGGGTTGAGTTCTAGGAATTAGTTGATTCTTTTGGCAGTGAGGTGGACAGTGGTTCCTCTAACCTGAATCTTTGAGGCTGAAGTCACAGACATCTCACAGTAGAATTCTCTAATGAGGGTGAGATTGTAGGAGGTATACACCTGACATAGATTGCTGAGACCTTGGGTGTCAACTACCTGCCTAATGAAATGGAATTCTCTTAAACTGTGCTCATCTATTCCCTTATCAGGGAAACCAATCTTAGTCTGAAATTTAGGCCACATCTTGGCTGCAGCCTTGGAACTAAACCTATTGTGAGGTGAGGTAGGCCTTGGCAACAGAGTTACAACATGTTCCTCATTTCTCTCCTTTCTTCTCACAGACTGCTCATGCTGCAAAGATGCTGCAGCATAGCAGTTGGTGTCACTGGGTTTGGTTCCAGATGGTTCTCCCTCAGTCATCACTCTTTTGGTCCTCTCACTCTTTCTAGTCCCTTCCCTGTTGGTTTTCCTGGCATAGACCTTTCCCAATCTCTTTCTCTTCTTAGTTGGCTTGACTACCACTGGTTCTTCTTCCTCGGTCCACACAACATCATTATGAGGGAAATCCATAAATGGGTCCTCATGGTTTTCACCTATATCTCTATCCACCTCCATACCCTCAATGATGGTTTCCTCATGTCTTCCTATTCAAATGTCATCAACAGGGCTCTCAACGTTCTTTCCAATAGTAAATCCCTCAAATGGGTCAAGACTCTCAACAGTCACCTCCATTTCTTCAACAGTTGGTCTAGGCATTGGGTTAGTGGTGACCATTTTATCAGTAGAGTTCAATGGCCCAAATGAGCAATCGAACTCAAACTTTCTGAAATGATCAACATTTACCTTTGTTGAAGAGATAGGCACTCCAGACTCATCCTCCGAACATGAGGTGATCAGGCCATCGATCATAGATTTTTGAGCAGGGGAAGATACCTGAGAGTCTGCAATGGTAATGAAGTTGGGATGGAGAATAACCGCAAACGGATTACTTGCTGGAATCTCCCCTGTTGTTGGTGCTCTGTCAGAAATTTCTTCTCTTTCGGTCATTGGAGAACCCTCGATGTCAGAAGCATTAGGGAATAGGGTTTGTGGAGTGAAAATGTGGAGGAATGGACGAGCTTGTGGAGGGCTGGAGTTGTCTTCCAAAACCGCTGAAGGTAGAGGGTTGCTCGAGTTCGGGCTTTGCTCGACAACCCTGGTTCATGGGCTTCGTCTTCTTCCTTCGCTATTAGGGTTTCGAGTCGTGGCTTTCTTTACCTTTGCCATGATACAGGTTGAATCACTGAGAAAAGGGGAAGAAGATGGTGGTTCTTGAGAGGATTTCGGTTTGAGAGAGAAGAAACAGGGAGTGAGATGTGAGAGATAGGAAACGGTTATGTGTCAAGAGAGGGTTTTCTGGAAATTGAAAAGACAAAAGGTGATTTGATGGTGTCCTTATCTGATTTAATTTAGGGGGATGCAAGCTGTAATTTGGGTGTAAATTGGGTAAAGACCTTTGGATTTTTAAGGACAAGTACTAAAAGTCATCTTTTGGAGGTTTCCTTATCATTGGAGCTATAAATTAGACATAAAATCTAAAAGTAGCTAAAAATATGATGTCACCCAGTGTACTTTCCTTAAACAAACCCAAAATTTTTATCTGATATAATCCCCAAACTTCCAGCTAGACATTCCCTTTTTCTTTTTGGAGACTCAGATCTCTGGTGCTGTAGCATTGGAATAGCATCCTCTTGTTTCCTCCTTTTTCCTAAATTAAGGCTATACACTAACAAACAGATTACACAAGACTAATAAAGAAAATTGCTAAACTAATTAAACAAAGATTATTTACACATATTGTGGAACTTTGAGATAGTTCCCATCTTTGATTGAAGCTTTTTAGCATATAGTGACCATCTCCACAGAGCTATGTTGTGGAGATGCTACAGCATCATGGTATAGCTTTACTCTCTGGCCATTCACTTTGAACACACTATTGTTCTCCGGATTGACTAAGTCTACAGCCCCATATGGATACACTTTGTGGATGAGAAATGGGCCTGACCATCTAGACTTAAGTTTGCCTGGAAACAATTTCAGCCTAGAATTGAACAAAAGACATTTCTGGCCTGCTTTAAACTCTCTGTGCCTAATCCTATTGTCATGCCATTTTTTTGTTTTTTCTTTGTATAACTTGGCATTCTCATAGGACAAGTTCCTATGTTCTTCTAGCTCACAGAGTTGCAACTTTCTCTTGTTGCCAGCCTCATCTAAGTTCATGTTCAATTCTTTTATAGCCCAATATGCTTTATGTTCAAGTTCCAAAGGGAGATGACAGGCCTTTCCAAAGACTAGCTTGTATGGAGACATACCCAAATGTGTTTTAAAATCAGTTCTGTATGCCCATAAAGCATCATCTAATTTAAAAGCCCAGTCTTTTCTGTTTGGTTTAACAACTTTTTCAAGAATCCCTTTTATTTCCCTGTTTGAGAGCTCAGCCAAACCATTGGTTTGTGGGTGGTATGCAGTGGCAACCCTGTGTTTCACATGGTATTTTTCAAGAACTTTACTTAACAAATTGTTTATAAAGTGGGTACCCTCATCACTAATTAGTGCCCGGGGGGTACCAAACCTTGTAAAAATCTGTTTTTGTAAAAACTTTACAACAGTTTTAGCATCATTAGAAACACATGCCATTGCCTCTACCCATTTTGAAACATAATCAACAACAGCTAAGATATATTGACAATTGTTTGAAGGAGGAAAAGGTCCCATAAAATCTATTCCCCAAACATCAAACAACTCAACTTCCAAGATCCCATTCAAAGGCATTTCATTTTTCTGAGAAATGGAACCACTTCTCTGGCATTCATTACATCTTTGAACAAAATTATGGGAGTCTTTAAAGAGAGTTGGCCAATAAAATCCTGACTGAAGCACTTTAGCTGCTGTTCTTTGGCCTCCGAAATGTCCTCCATAAGCTGATTGATGGCAATGTTGTAGAATTGCTGCAGCTTCAGATTCTGGGATACACCTTCTCAACAATTGATCTGTACCAAGTTTAAACAGAAAAGGGTCATCCCACAAGTAAAATTTGCAATCATGGAGAAATTTCTTAAGCATGTGATGAGTATAATCAGAAGGTATGATGCCACAGGCCAAATAATTTGCTATATCAGCAAACCATGGAAGTTGTGCCTGCACCATAAGAATCTTTTCATCAGGGAAAGTCTCAGTAATGCTTCCACCTTCCCTACTTTCAACAAGTTTCTCTAACCTGGACAAATGATCAGCCACCTGGTTCTCAGTCCCCTTCCTATCAACAATCTCTAGGTCAAAATCTTGCAACAACAAAACCCGTCTTATCAGCCTAGGTTTAGCATCTTTCTTTGATATCAAATATTTAATGGCAGCATGGTCGGTATGTACAATGACTTTTGCTCCCATCAAATATGATCTAAACTTTTCAAATGCAAACACCACAGCCAATAATTCTTTCTCAGTTGTTGTGTAATTAATTTGAGCTTCATTTAGGGTTTTGCTTGCATAGTGGATGGAATGAAAAATTTTCCCTTTTATTTGACCTAACACAGCACCAACATCCCAGTCACTGGCATCACACATGATTTCAAAAGGTTTGTCCCACTCAGGAGCCACAACTATTGGTGCAGTTACCAGAGCTTTCTTTAAAGTGAGGAATGCATTTCTACATTCATCATTAAAATCAAACTTTTGGTCATGTTGTAATAATAGACATAAAGGTTTTGAAATTTTTGAAAAGTCTTTTATAAACCGTCTATAAAATCCAGCATGGCCAAGAAAGCTCCTGATACCTTTGACAGTTGTTGGTTCGGGTAGTTTTTCAATTACTTCAAGTTTAGCTTTGTCTACCTCAACTCCTCTTTTAGAAATTAAATGACCAAGGACGATCCCTTCTGTTACCATGAAATGACATTTTTCCCAATTAAGGACCAGGTCAGTCTCCTCACACCTTTTAAGACTTTGTTTTAAATTATCCAAACACTGATCAAAAGATGAACCGTAAACAGAAAAATCATCCATAAATATTTCAATGGATTTTTCAAACATATCAGAAAATATGGACATCATGCATCTCTGAAAAGTGGCCGGAGCATTGCAAAGTCCAAAAGGCATCCTTCTGAAAGCAAAGGTGCCATAAGGACAAGTGAAGGTAGTCTTCTCCTAGTCTTCTGGTGCTATGGCTATCTGGTTGTATCCTGAGTATCCATCCAAGAAGCAGTAGTACTCTTTTCCAGCCAACCTGTCCAACATTTGATCAACAAAAGGTAAGGGAAAATGGTCCTTTTGAGTAGCCTTGTTCAGCCTACGGTAGTCCATGCAAATTCTCCATCCGGAGACTATTCTGGTAGGGATGAGTTCATTCTTGTCATTGGAAATGACAGTGATCCCTCCCTTCTTGGGTACACACTGGACTGGACTAACCCAAGAACTACTGGCTATTGGGAAAATAATTCCTGCATCTAACCATTTCAAAATTTCCTTTTTCACCATCTCTTTCATGACAGGGTTCAGTCTTCTTTGTGGCTCTATGGAAGTGAAGTTCTTGTCTTCTAAGATGATCTTATGTTGACAAATAGAGGGACTAATCCCTTTAAGGTCAGCAATAGTCCATCCTATGGCTTTTGTGTGCAACTTCAACATGTCTACTAACTTCTTTTCTTGATGCAATTCTAGGGTGGCAGAAATAATGACTGGCAGTTTGTCTTTTTCTCCTAGAAAGGCATACTTTAAGTGAGATGGGAGTTGTTTCAACTCCAGGTCAGGTGGTGAGATTATTGATGGAGTAAATGACTTTTGTTCATTACTTTCCAACAGCTCAAATGTTGCAGCATCTAAAGGGACAGACTCTTTCTCTAAGGTCTTATCATCATCATCATCATATTCCTTGTCTAAGTCTTCTAAGGTTAAGTCTTCCTCATCCTCCTCTTCTATCCTACAAACTTGTTTGACTCCCTCCTCATGACACAATTCCTCAATGACACTTAGGCTTGAGCAGTCTTCTATATCACTAGGGTATTTCAAAGAATTGAAGACATTGAATGTGACTTTTTGGTCTTGTAGTCTCATGGTCAACTCACCCTTCTGGACATCTATCAAAGTTCTACCCGTAGCTAAGAAAGGTCTTCCCAAAAGTATGGGAATATCCTTGTCAGCCTCAAAGTCTAAAATGATAAAATCAGCCGGAAAAATGAACTTGTCAACCTGGACTAACACATATTCAATCTTACCCTTGGGATATGTAATGGTCTTATCAGCTAGAATGAGTGTGACTGTGGTAGGTCTGGCCTCTCCTATGCCTAAGCTTTTGAAAATGGACAATGGCATAAGGTTGACACTAGCACCTAAATCACACAGTGCCTTCCCAACCTCTTTCCCACCTATGGAACAAGGAATGGTGAAACTCCCTGGATCTTTTTGCTTAGGGGGAATCTTGTTGGTCAAGAGAGCACTGCAACCTTCTGTGAGGGCAACAGTCTCATATTCATTCAATTTCTTTTTCTTGCTCAGTATGTCTTTTAAAAACTTGGCATAACTGGGCCTCTGCTCAATTGCTTCAACAAGAGGTATGTTGATATGCAATGCTTTGAAAACATCCAAAAATTTCTTGAATTGCAATTCCTCCTTCTCATTCATTAACCTTTGGGGGTAAGGAATGTAAGGGGGAACTGGTTTGATAACAGCTTGGTTTGATTGTTTTGAGCAAGATGGATCTAGTATGCTTTTGGTCTTGGTCTCATTAGGTGAAATCACAACTGTGGTCTTTGGATTAGTCAAAGGTGGACTTGAACTTGTGATCTTAGGGTCTTGATTTTCTACTTGAACTTCTGGTATTGGAATTACAGGAATCTCTGGATCAGGAATGGACTTGGATATTTTTTCAGAATATGTTTTGGTTGTTGGTCCTGATTCCTTTTCCATTGACTCAGGTAATTCTTTACCACTCCTAAGTGTGACAGATTTCACATGTTCTTTTCCAGGAGCCTTGGGTAATTCTGTATTACTCGGCAAAGTGCCTGAGGCTCTGTTGTTCTGGTTAAGTGCAATTTGACTGACTTGTGTTTCCAAACTCCGGTGAGTTGCTTGTGTCTGACTCATGAATCCTCTCATCATTGCTTCAAGAGAGAGATTTGAGTCATCATGTAGAGGTGCATGATGTTGATTTTGAAAAGGTGGTTGAGTGTGCTGATTGTTTTGAAAACCTTGATTACGATTATTCTGATGATGATTATTTTGAAAATTTCCCTTGTACTGGTTTTGAGAACTACTTGCTTGATTTTGAAAATTGGAGTTCCCTTGATGCTTTGGTGCTGGTTGATTCAAACATGGACTATTCCAAGAGAAGTTTGGGTGTTGTTTCCAGCTTGCATTGTAAGGGTTGGAGTGGGTAGCAGGTCTGTTTTGCACAAAGTTCACAGATTCAGAATTATGTGGACAGTTTTCATAAGAATGCTCTCCACCACAACACACACATTGCACATAAAGAACTGTTGAAGCGGGTGTAGGGACAGTCGTCTGTGCTCCTTGACCAGAAGTTAGATTTTTAAGCATGTTGGTCATGGAAGCAAGCTGAGTTGTCAATGCAGTATATGCATCCACATCATGCATTCCAGCAGTTTTCCTTTGAGTTTGGGCCCTTGGATCAGCCCAGTGTCCGTTGTTTGTTGAAATCTTTTCAAGAATCTCATACCCGACATTGTAGGTATTGGATGTAAAAGCCCCTCCTGAAGTCGCATCGAGCATTTGTTTTGCATTGGGAACAAGCCCATTGTAAAACGTCTCGAGTTGAATGCAATAGGGAATGCCATGATGAGGGCATTTTCTCAACAATTCTTTAAAT
Organism: Arctium lappa; assembly: GCA_023525745.1. Classification (NCBI taxonomy): domain Eukaryota; kingdom Viridiplantae; phylum Streptophyta; class Magnoliopsida; order Asterales; family Asteraceae; genus Arctium; species Arctium lappa. The sequence continues at coordinate 52,069,905 of CM042063.1, forward strand.
CTTTCCCACGCATCCGGAATAGCTTCATCATCTATTTGTTTAAACATGCAAATCTCATTTATGGATTTAGCATTCCGGGTAGGTGGAAAATATTTTCGCAAAAATTTTTCAGCCATATCACTCCATGATGGTACTGAGCCACTCCATGATGGTACTGAGCCCGGTGCTAATGAATTGAACCAAACTTTTGCTCGATCCCTTAAAGAAAATGGGAATAAAGTGAGCCTTAAGGCATTAGCAGATACTCCCGGGATTAGAAAAATATCGGTGATTTCCATAAAAGATTTTAAATGTGAATGTGGATGTTCCGATGGCATTCCAGCAAATTGACCATTGGCTTGCAACATATGAAACATGATGGGTTTTGGTTCAAAATGTAGAGTTTCCAATTGTGGCCTAATAATTCCAGAATTCAATTGCATAAATTGGGAATTGCATAGTCCATAATTCTTCCATCTTTTGAGTTTGCAAGATCAATGATGTTTTGTGGTTCAACATTACCAACAGATCTGGCATCATCTTCCTCATTATTATGATTTTGGTGATTTTGAAATTGATGAGGTGGAGGATTTCCAAAAATTGGTGCATTATTTGCAAAAATTGGTGGCGGCCTGATTTGATTCATTAAAGGTGGTCTCATTTGATTTTCTAAAGGCGGTGGTTGATTTTCCAAAAGTGGTGGTCTAAGATGCATGTTTTCAAAGCCCGGGGGAGGTCCTTCCATATTGAGAGGATTTATGTTTTGAAAAGTTCTTTGAATTCTCCTTCTTTGACGGAAGGTTCTCTCAATATCTGGATCTAACTCAAGAAGTTCCCCGCGTTGTATTCTTGGCATGCACCACTTTTAAAAATCTTTTGAAACTCCCAAAGGTGGTAGAAAAAACAAATCTTTTAAAACACTTTTAAACACTTTTGACTTGCCAATCCCCGGCAACGGCGCCAAAAACTTGACAGGCCCTTTTGTTTACCTTAGGGTGAGAGAAATAATACCAAAAAGCAAGTATACAAATTGGTACTATGTCGCCTTGCAAGTAATAAAGTGGTAAAATACCAAATATCGTCCCACATAGATTGAACTAAAAAGTGTAATAAAAGTATGATGAAAGATGAGATTTCAGATGACGAATTTGAAGCAATATCTTTGGAAGGTTGGTTAACACAAATTTAAATGAACAGGAATAAACGAGAAGCAAGGGTGTAAGATTTTTGATAGTATATGAATCCAAAATCCAGCAGGTCAATGCTACAGTACTGTCATAGCATGATGCTATTTGAATGCTGTAGCATGCTGCTGACTCTAACTAGTTTCATTATCAATTTTAAGACACGTTCCTCTCGGACTCTCACCATCCCATTGTTCTAGTAGCTATGAACCATCTCATCTCTGAGCAAGATTCCAGATAAGGGAATGATGATATTGGAGTTCTCAAAATATACGGCAAAACAAGTTCTCTTCGTTAAAAGTTACTCTTTCGAAATAACCCCCGTACCTCCCAAGTTGATGTATTCCAAATAGCTTATCTCTAAGTCTACTCCATTTTAACCCTTTGAAAATGTGACCATTTATCAAGAATGAATCATTTTAAAAGACACAAGTAACAACTCTCGTTGCAAGTAACTCTTTCGATATTACCTCTCATGTTACTAAATTGACGTGCTATTCAATGGCCTATTTCTAGGTCCATGACACTATTACACTATCAAAATTATCCATTTGACAAAAAGTTTTGTTATCTTGATAAAACTTGAGTTGGAATAATAAAATTTCGTTAAAGTCACAAAAACCCACTTTCTTTTAGATCCACATGACCACCATTTGTCTCACACCCAAGCTAAGATGATTAGCTACTCATTACAATAAGGAAATAAAAACAACTACTAAGAATTACAAAGATGAACATAATGGAAATTGCTCTTGAAATGTAAATGGCTTGAAAGTATATAAATAGATATATAGATGTGTAACTAAAAATGCTAAGACGAGAATGTAAATTACAAGGAAATGGAAATGACAAGAAAGTAAACTTGAAGATAACTACAATGAACTTTAACTACTAAGATCTAAAACAAAAGAGTAAAGGAAAGGCTAGAGATGCAAGATGAAAAAATGAAATACAACCGAATGAAATGTGCAGGTGGATGCTATTTCAATGATGCAGCATGCATATTCAAACCTGAAGATTATATATAAATGACGAAGAACACTATGAAGATCATAAGAACACAAGCATGAATTCTGGAAATTTAAGAAGGACACTGGACTGGAAGATGACCAGTTCGTGAGCTAGACAGAAAATGAAAGATTACACTAAGCATAACAACATTGAAATCTTAAAAATATGAAGAACAAGATGAAGAACATAAACACTAATACTTGAAATTAAAGAACTAAAGAGCGACTTAAGAACAATCCCAAGCTACCGTCGATCAGATGCAAAAGACTTGAAAGAACATAAACTAAGATGATAAGAGATGATAGAAGTAGATGTCTCCTTAAGAGCAACTAAACCCTCCTTTTATAACCAAAGGGAGTGGCAAAGTTGTAATTTAAGGAGAATCTAATTGTACTTACCTAGTCTAAACCTACTAGAGCTACCAAAGCTTGTCCCAATTTAACCAACATATTACAAACCAGATTAACTAATGTTTAGAGGTTACAATCAGATCAGTTCCATGCCAAAAATCAGATTCAAGTTTCGGTCTTCAAGATTTCTCTTCCAAAAACCATCAGCTCCATGCTGTTTTGATGCTGCAGCATGCCCTGTTTCCAAATAGATTTCCAAAAGATAACCAAATTTAGCCTACAATCTTAGTAAAACAAGTAAATCACACAACTTGAGCTCCAAGACACAACAAATGGAAAATAAGGTAGAAAATGACTCAAAGTGGGATTTGAAAATGAAAAATCCTATCTAAAGATTAAAAGAAATGTGTTTAAGTACTCAAAATTGAGTACTTATCACCTGTCACAGTCGTGGGGTTTGTACCGAGGCCCAAACTTTGGGATTTCCACCATTTCAGCCCCTCAATTTCTAAGGTATCGATACAAGATCTTTAAATTATAACAAGGGTGAATATTAACTAGTCTTACCTTAGAGTTATCAATAGGACAAAATTCGAGGTGTTACACATTATGTGAACCAAACAGAAATATTCCAACTCCCTTAACAGATTTCATTCCAATTTTGTCAACCAAACAGGTGGTCAAATCTGACAACATTTCATTCCAATTTATTTAAAGTCAAATTCCTTTGGCAGTTTTTATACCATCAAAAAACATTCTACGAACCAAACGCCACCTTAGAGTTCGTTCAAAAATCTATTATGGGTGCAACAACCATTTATATATATATATATATATATATATATATATATATATATATAATATTAAATAGTGTTAATTTTTTGTTAACTTTTAACTAAAAATAAATTAAAAACAAAAAAATATATATACATATGTTTTTCACATTCAACAATCTTATTTTAGACATTTTAATATTGGACACAATCCTTAAATCATACTTTAGTCCTAAGTAGAGTAAATTACATTTTTCGTCTCTATGGTTTGTTTAAAATTATGGATTTCGTCCTTATGGTTTTAAAATTCTGATTTTCGTCCCTATGGTTTGCAATTCATTTTCATTTTCGCCCCTAAGGCCAAAACACTACTTGTAAATATAAATGACTAAAATAGAAATGAATTGTAAACCATATAAATGAAAAAAACAATAAAATTTAAATCATAAGAACGAAAAAGGTAATGAGTTATAAACCATAGGGATGAAATTCGTAATTTCAATACCATAAGGATGAAAATTAAAAAAATTTAACAAACCATAGGGACTACAAACATAATTTACTCAAATAAGTATCTATAATGTTATTTTAGTTTCTGTAAATAATTGTCATCTTTTAAAAGTAAATGTCTTTTTACCGATTTTACCTATAATTACGAGATGAAAAAAGTTATGTCTCTATAATTAAAGGTAAAATTAATTTTTTTCTTAATTAAAAAGTGTAACAATTACATTCCTAAAACCGTTTGTCTTTTTCATAATGGACATTTTTTTTGGAAAGGTTTCTGACTTTCATTTTAAAAATAATCTTTAAAGACAAATATTAAATCACTTTTACTTAAAATAATTTTGTTATAATTAATTATTATCAGATAATAATGCAATTTATGCAAAATAGATTTAAAAAAATGTTACTTATTTTCAATTTTTTTTTTTTTTTTTGCAATTACGTAGTATAAAAAAATTATGAATCATATTATAAATAATTTTGCCAATATATAATTACCACGTTATTTTCATCTGATTTTCATCAAATTATATAACAAAATTATTAATAAATAGTTCACATTTTCCAGATTTTATTATATTTTTATGTTTTCGTATGAAATCAGCCATTTATATATATTAAATTATTGTATCATACATTAAAAAAGTAAGACTAAAATTGAATCAGTTGAACAGTTTTATGGTATGTATGCAACATATTGGTTTATTTTATTATTTGTACAACATTTTATTATTTTTATCTCCTTCATAAATAGCTGGCATGTATTTTCAAATTTAAATACTTACTACGTACCCACCATTTATTTATTATTTATATTGTGAATGTGAATACGTAATATGACTTTTAGAAAAATAAAAATAAATATTTAATTTGAGACAATTTAATATTGTGTTATTAATTAAATTCAAGACTCCAAACTTGAAAAGCTCATAAATGTATTAATTTACCATAAATAGGAATATTTAATAATCTTTTAGGATCCAAAAAAGGTATATAGTTTTTTTTAAATAATAAAATAATTAATAACAATTTCATTTGCTTACAAAACGATATATGGCATGTATTTACATTTTTTTAAATTCTTATATTTTTTTAATTATATGTGTTCGAGTCTTACATCAACTAAAAATGAAACAATTATCATTTATATATATTGGAACCTTCTTTCTTTGCTTGATGACTGTTTTGGAGAATAAATCTGGGGTTTCACGTATTTCCAAATGGTAACATATCCAATGACTACCACTATAAGGTAATATGTACTCGTCTAACTCCTCTCCACACCCTGAAAGTTTGGGACAATTTATGCCTGTGTATTCTTCTTTAGAGGGGGGCATGTTAGAATCCCACATTAATTAGAATTGGACAATTTTTCCTCTATATATGTTAGATCTTTTTTTATCTTCTCAAGAGCTCTTTTGGAGAGTAAATATGGGGTTCTACATATTTTCACATGATATAAGCGTAAAAGTCTACCACTCTAAGTGTACGACATTGGCAATCTGTTTTCTTCTAACCCCATTACCCATCTAGCAGATTTCAACACTCTAGGACAATAAGGTAGCGTTTGGTACGCATACATGATTGGACGGGATAGGACAAGACATAACAAGAGGCTAGGACAGGACTGTACGAGACGGTATAGGACAAGACAAATGCATGTCTTGTGTTTGGTATGGCTAGGACCGGATAGGACAAGACTGAACAAATTTCTCTAAAAGTTGTTTGATGATTTTATATATCATATAATAGTTATAAATAACACAAAGAAAGTATATCTTTAAATAATTTAATTAAAAAATATTTTTATTTTTTAAACGATTTTCATACATATAAATACAATGGTAGGAAATTTGAATTAAGAATATGAAATAATTGATGGTAGTTCGAAAAAATCCGATTCATATAAAGAAAATATAATTAATATTTGATTCAATTTGGAAAATTTTAATGAATTGACGGATGCATAGTTGCAGTGACAAGTAAAGATAAATGTGATGGGTGACCCGTGAAGGACGATAGTTGTGAAGAACGTAAAAGATAGTGGATGGTGGTGGTGCAGGTGGTTGTTATGGTTGATGTGGTGGAGGTATAGGTGGTCGACGATGGCAGTGGTGGTGGCGGTGGCGGTGGACAGGGGTAATAGAGGTTATTGTAGTGGAGGAAGAGGCGGAAGTCACCGACGGTGGTTGGCGGTGAGCGTCGGTGGTGGCTGCGGCAATGGATTGTGGTGATCGGGGGAGGTGGCAATAGGCAGTGGTTGTGGATGTGGTGGAGGAAGTTGTAGTAGTGGAGGAAGAGGTGGAAGTGGTCGACGATGGTTGGTGGTGGCTACCGGTGGTCGTTGATGGTGGTGGTGGCGATAGCGATGGTCGATGGTTGTAGAGGTGGTGGAGGAGGTTGTTATGGTGGAGAAATAGGTAGAGGTGGCCGACGGTGGTTTGCGATGGCTACTGGTGGCCGCCGATGGTGGTAGTGGCGGCAATGGATAGTGGTGACCCTTAAGACTAATACCATATTAGGATTATACATCAAATGACGGTAAATTAATGATTTTTAGTTTATGTCTCACTTTTGTCCGATGTTGTTCCACCTATTTTGGTGGAACAAGAAAAATACCATTTTTTTGTCCCATATTGTCTCACCTTGTTCAGTCTTTGTCCATGTCCCATGTCACGCCAAACGTGGGACGGTGAATTTTTGTCCTGTCCCATATCGCGCCAAACATGGGACAATGAGTTTTTGTCCTGTTCCATGACTCCCGTACCATCCAGTTTGCAAACCAAACACACCCTTAAGTGCTCATCTAACCTTCGTTAGAGGGGACGTGTTCTTAGCATGAGTTTCGTGCGGTAAGATTTAAATATTTAAGTATTACTATTTTTATTTTTTTTAAGATTACATTGTATGAATAGATGTAATATAAAATATAAATGAATATGGTCATGGGTGCCACGTTGCCTTTATTCATCAATATGCTAGTTTTATCTAGAGTAGACTATAAATTTGGTCAGTGTGGCTTGTTGAGAATAACATTTTTGGTCGAATTAGTTTGAAATTGCAAAATGATTATCGAAGTTCGTAAAAATGTTCGAATTTGATCGTTTTGTTAACGGTGTTAAAATATCCTGTTAAATGATATAAATTTTCGTCATTTTACCGATTTTTTGTCTCAAATCTAATAAAAAACACATAGATCAAATTGTAGGTTACTTTTATGTCTTTTCATTTCTTCTTTCTTTATGATATTTAAAAGTGAAATTAATTTTTCTAGTCATTTTTTAAAAATCAGATTACCTCCTAGCCAATGTATCCCATTTTTTATAAAAATAGTTTATACCTTCGTAAAAGTGGTTCGTATATACAAACAAATTCTTAGAAATCATAAAAAAAATAATTTTTTGGTGTATGTTCGTAAAACTAGTTCATATATACAAACATAAATTCAAAATTAAAAAAAAAATTCAAAAAAATTACACTTTTAGTGACGCAGCGTAGGTTTGCGGAAGAATCGACAAGCGTCTAAACCCTTTTGATAACGAGATTACAAATTGTAAAACTCGAGAAATTAAGAGAAAACTCTTAAAAACAAAGACTTTTAGTGATTGATAACTTGATTGATTTGATTAACAATGAATCCTAACTATCCTATTTATAGCTAAACTAACTAAGAAATAACTATGGAAATTAAACTATCCTAATTATAAACTAACTAAGAAGCTATTTAAATAACTAATAAAAGGAAACTAAATAATCCTAAATTATTATCTAATATAATTATTAAATTAAATCTAATATGGAAAGCAAAGAATTAGAATGAAAGTAGGATTAATGTATGTCACGTGGATGAGAACTTAATTGGTGCTTTATGTTTGCCTCTTTTTTGATGCCAAATCCCGAGCATCTTTCGTGCTCGTTTTTCTCTTCGGTCCCATTTTCCTTTTTCCCAATTATTATTAAAATTTCTTATTAACGCTTGAATTATCCCTGTATCAGTCACCCTCACTTGAAAAGAACTCGTCCTCGAGTTCACTTGAAAAACGTCTTCCTCCCACTCGTAGAACATTATTTTCTTCGAAATAATTGGATCTACATCCCAGTTTTCAAAATTCAAAAATTTTGGTTGGTCTTCAAATCCACACTGAGGTTGTCGTGATCGTCTCCATACGAGCGATATTTTATCAAATTCAAAAGCGTAAGGGATTAAATTAACTTTACCGGGATTTGTTTCGGTTTGAACCGGAGCTTTGGGTGTGGTAATAATTGAAGTGTCACCTTCGGAATCACCGTTCTTGACTTCTTGTGACAACGCTTTCATTGGCTCGAGAATGTCTTCCACTATCTTGCTTTCGGTGTCTTCGGTGACTGGTCCGAGATCTAGTTCCAACACTTTGGCCTCGATAACAATTTCTTGTTGTGACTCGGTCACGACGGGGATGACTTCCTCTTCAAACTTGTCCGACAAAACTTCATCGTCTTGTTTCGATGGCTCTTCCGGAATGGGTGGTTTTTCCGGAATGGGTGGTTGTTTAACGAGAGTAGAAATTGATGGTATAATATGATCATAGTTGTTGTGGCCCAAAACTATGATTGATTTCTCGTGCGTATCCTTTCTCCAAGAGTTGCTGTTGTCGGGTTCGGGATGGAGTTTCTTAAGGACCTGTTCGTAATTTTCCGGCAAGAATCGTTCCATCATAAGCTGCTTCATTCTCCTCCAAGATCGAACTGGTCTCTTTCGTTGTCGTTGTCTTTGCACGATCAATTTATCCCACCAAATAGCGGCGACACTCTTTAGACGGAAAACAACCAACTTTACCTGTATGTCTTTGGGAACATCCATAATGTCAAAGAATCGATCGACTTCGATTTGCCAATCTAAGAATTCTTCTACACCTCTGGTTCCATTGAAAGACGGGATGTCCACTTTTATTCGGTTATTGTGGTCGTTTCTTTTCAAGTTCACCGGTTCTTCTTCCTTATCTTCTTTGGATTCGGAACTTGAAAAATTAACCCGGTTACGGTGGCCATTACACGACACCATAGTCGGTCCTTCAAACCTGTCTCTTCTCCGACGATTGTCGTTGACGATGTTGGGTTGAAGCCTAATAACAACCGCTGTCAGATTAGCGAGTGTTGTGGATAAGGCCACATCCGACTCAACCAAGTATGCTTTGGTAGCGGGCTGTTGATCTGCCATGGTTAGTGAAAAGACAGGCGAATCCTGCTCTGATACCAACTGACGCAGTGTAGGTTTGCGGAAGGATCGACAAGCGTCTAAACCCTTTTGATAACGAGATTACAAATTGTAAAACTCGAGAAATTAAGAGAAAACTCTTAAAAACAAAGACTTTTAGTGATTGATAACTTGATTGATTTGATTAACAATGAATCCTAACTATCCTATTTATAGCTAAACTAACTAAGAAATAACTATGGAAATTAAACTATCCTAATTATAAACTAACTAGGAAGCTATTTAAATAACTAATAAAAGGAAACTAAATAATCCTAAATTATTATCTAATATAATTATTAAATTAAATCTAATATGGAAAGCAAAGAATTAGAATGAAAGTAGGATTAATGTATGTCACGTGGATGAGAACTTAATTGGTGCTTTATGTTTGCCTCTTTTTTGATGCCAAATCCCGAGCATCTTTCGTGCTCGTTTTTCTCTTCGGTCCCATTTTCCTTTTTCCCAATTATTATTAAAATTTCTTATTAACAATTATTATTAAAAAATTTTAGCCTCCCATCGTAAAATGTGTTTGTAACCCATTACAAAAGGTTTCAAACCACTTTTACGAACCTACCACTTTCAAGTGTAATTTTTTTGAAATGTGTTTGTAAGAGCATCTCCAGCAGCTTCTCCAAAATGGAGAAGTAAGAAGTGAAAATCTTCAAAAAAAAAATCACCTTCATCTCCAACAGATTCTTCATTTTAGAGATTACACAATTAATTATAATATTAAAATATTCAATACAACTCATAAAATATTATTTATCTCTCCTAAACATTTATTTTAAACCAATCTCATTGGTAGAATGAATAAAAAATAATTTATCTCTCATGTGTAATCATTTTTGTAGATATCTCCAAATTTGGAGATTTTCATTTTCTCTCTCATATTTTCTCTATTTTGAAGAAGGTTTTGGAGAAACTGTTGGAATAAAAAAAAAAAACCAAAATCTCTATTTTAGAGAAGTTGTTGGAGATGCTCTAACCCATTACATTTCAAGAACCTACCACTTTGAATTCAGAAAACAAAGGCCACCACTTTCAAGTGTAACTTTTTAATTTTTTTTATGAACCTAAAAAAACTCAAGTTTAACTTTTTAATTTGTACGAGCAATTTTGAGGGGCTAAAACTGTAACTTTTTTGATTTTTTTTGCTAAGTCTGTATATATGAACCACTTTTACGAACCTACACAAAATATTAATTATTATTTTTATTTCTAAGAAAGAGTTCGTATATACAAGCCATTTTCACGAACCCATGGGCTATTTATCTAAATTTTGGGAGACATTGGCAGGAGAGTAACTGATTTTCAAAAAATGACTATAATAATTAATTTCCCTATTTTAAAACTGCACATATATACAAGAAATTTAAAATACAAACCATATAATTGTTACAAACTCTATAAACCGATCTCAACCGTATGTGTATATAATCAACGGTTTGGATTAAGTTAATTCATAAATTTTACTCGTAACTGCATATTTAACAACTTTGATAATCACCTCTAACATTCAAAATTAATGAACAAAATCAAAGGTTAAGATTAGGTCTGTAGAGTTTGTAATCATTATAAAGTTTGTGCTAACAAACTACATATGAAACTTTTTTTGTTCACTTGATGAAATGAAAATGCACATAAAAAGGTTTCACATGGTGAAACAAATACATGCGAAACTATCATATTATGAAGCAAATATATGTGAAGCAATATCTTAAATCCTATTATTTGATTAAAAAATCATGTAAAAATATTTTTTTTAAATTGATTCTCACATGTGTATAACTTTTTTATGGTTCTCATTTGATTTGATTTTATATATGCAGTATTAAAGTATCATAATTGAAAAAAAGTAAAAAGAGTAAGTTATAGTTTTGGTCCCCATGGCTTTTGATTGGGTAAAACTGTAAAAGACAAAAAGAATTGATAAAAGAACGAAGATGTCCATCATTTAATGGGATTTTTAACCGTTATTAAAGAGAGGAACTAAATCGGGACGTTTTTTTTCCAATCACGATGACTATCTTATAATTTTAAAACTGCAAGGACGGAAAGTGTTATGTTCAACAAACCACAAGGACCAAATTTGTAGTTTATTCTATTATTTATTAAAAAAAATGGTGGGTATTGGTATTTGTCAAATGGTAAGCCAACTAACTAAAGGGCTACTTTTTTCCAAAATCACATTAATAAGCTTATTAAACATTTATTTGTTTAATCATTAAGTTGTTTGTTTTTTTTAAAAAACCTCTTAATGACTCTTAAGTCTGAATGGTTCAGACCTTTTTATACACTACCTCTTATTAATTATAACTAAAATAAGATTTCAGACTTTAGGCCTTTTAAAAAATAAACGACGCCTAAGTAATTTTTTTATCGCTCAATTTTCAAATAATACCTAACAACAATTAATACAAATAAGTTATTTGAGTTGTAAACCTGATTTTCGTTATGAGTTGTGGGACAATTAAGAGTATCTCCAATGCAATGTTCTTGTAAGTAAAAAGTGAAGTGTCTTGTAAGAACTACTATTGTGGAGAGTTTTATAAGAACCTAACCCCTTTTGAGTTCTTATTTAAGAACCTTGGTTCTTACCATGAAGTTTGTGTGAAATGACAATTTTCTCATTATTGGTAGTTAAATTAAATCTTTGATATTTATTTATAAATATATAATAATTATTGATGTTAACATGAAGTTCTTATAAAAACTACCATTGTGGACTTTTATATAAATTTTTAAATTGATGAGTTAGAAATTAGGTGACACCAAAAAATGTAAAAAAAAGGTTATTGTAAGAACCTCCATTTGAGATGCTCTAAGAGCACGACGATGTCCTCATTCATCATGAATAACAGTCATGAACTTTTTACAACACTCATGATGAATGTTATATCATTCATGATGAATGTTATATCATTCATGATGTATTCTGTGAATGTCCCGGACACGTGGCGTTCTTGTTGGTATCCTGATTTGTAACAAAAATCAGGTTCTCAATCAAACATGCGCATAAATCATTAATTTTCCTGTCCCAAAATAAATGTCTGGATTACTATTTTCAGTTAGTCCCATAATAAGCGTACACTTTCAAAGTTAAATGTCTATTTTTCCATTATACCCTTAATTATAAGATGAAGTATATTTCTCTATCTATAGTAAAACTATATTTCTGTTAATTAAAAAAATATAATAATTATACACATCTACAACTGTGTGTCTTTTTCATTGTGGATATTTATTTTAGAATGGATAAACTATATATCTGTTTTACTTACACATCAAAAGCATCTTATATCCAATATATTTTCATAAATAAATAAAAACAAAAATCTTTTATTTTCACATGTCCCTCGCGTTCTTCAAAACCCAACAACCAATTCTTTCTTTGCCATTCCTTTGGTAATAAAACATAAAATAATAATTATTTCTATTTTAAATAAGTGTTCATATTTATATTATAGTTTATCAGTTGTTATTTTTGAAAAATAGGTTTTTATTTTTTCATTATTCTCTTAATTATTTGATGAAAAAAAATCTCCTTAATATCAAAAGTAAAAATATTTCTTAACTAAATTTTTTTAATTACATATTCATAAAACTATATATCATTTTTATTACGAACATTTATTTTGAAATAGAGGAAATATATAAAAACTTGTCACATTTTATTACAAAAGCTTCAAATAATAATTTTTAAATTGATATATTTTATAAAAATGATCAAGAATATATTTAAAAAATTACATCAAACTTAAATTTGCTCATTGGAGATGATGGGGGTGGTCAAAGGTGGGCAAGTTGTTTATCCATTTAAGTGTGAAGTTACTATTGCATGATAAATGCCAATGCCACCTAGTGTTAGTTTGGTGCAAAATAGTGTTACATTCAATACCATGTGGAATTGATATAAAATGCAAGACTTTTTATTTGAATTTTTTTAATGTAAAAGTCTACGTCAGTTTATATGTATTTTGATTAATTTTAGAAGAAATGACTGAAATAGCTAATCTATCCAACTTAATTTACTTTATTAGTCATATTTAAAGCAAATTCTTAAAATAGTCGAATGTTATGCAAATGATTTACACATTTGCATAAACTACCTTTTTTAAAATTAAAAGGAAAAAAAAGTGGTTTACGCAAATTGCATAGACCACTAACGTAAAGATAGTTATTTAATTACACCTTTATAGTTATTTATTTAATTTGTAACTATAATAAGGGTATAACTTATAAGGTGCAAGTATTTATGATATTTAATAATATAATTAAATTAAAAAAAATCAATACTAAGTTCATTTTGAACGTATTGACGAAACGATTATAATGATATAAGTTACAAAAAGGAATCATTTTTTTTAATTTATTTTAGTTAATATATGTTAACACGATAAAGGTTTAAAATAAAAAAATATGTATATTTATGTATGTTGGTACAATAGTACTTAATATGATAAATGTGCCACCCACTATTCCATGAAAGTAGTTAGTGCTAATATTTTCTTTATATTAGGATAACTTACACGAAAATATAATGTATTTTGATTTGATTTTTATTTTTGATAACATATGTCTAAAACGTTTATTTGGTACCTCAGAAATACTATGTGACATCTCAAACATTTAATTATCTAGTTTACCTGATAAGTAATAAACTGAGAATACTGAATATGATCAAAATCTTATTGATCATGGCGGTTCTTTTCTAAATCTTAAATAATAATAAAAAAATCCACATCGTTGATTGAAAAGTATACGATTGACTTAAAGTCGTCTCGTAGAGTATACTAGTACTAGCTACCACTAAGGGCATCATCCACAATGGTCAAGTCTTTTACAGACTTGATCTATTTGTCACGTCACTAAAAAGTCATCTTCAAATTACTACTCCAATGATCAAGTCTTCCAAAAACTTTTTTTTTGCATTTTAATTCATTTTTAATATATATACATAAACTATCCTCATCTATTTGAAATGTTTTATAAAACTCCTTCCATTATTTGTCGTTATTTAAAGCACAAATACGTTTTTTAAAACAAATATAATACAGCAATAGGATATGAGTACTTTCCTATGATGTATTTTATTAAGAATAATAATAATTTCATTTTATGTATTTAATAAATGAAGCATTGTTGATTAAAAGTTGAAAGGTAATATATGTAAATACATGATAGTTTAAAGGTAATATATGTAAATACATGATAGTTTAAAAGTAATATATGTAACATTCTTTGAATCTTCAAACGCCAAGTCATTCTTCAAGTCATTGCTTCAATGGATCAAGTGGTTCTCAATCTTTTCATCAAGTATTTATTTTTACCATTGGAGATGCTTTGACAAACTTTCATAAAAAAAATATTCTGTAAAGGGAACCAAAAATTAATTTAAATATCTAATATGATCAAATGACCAAAAAAGAGCATCCCATGTAAGACCAACAATTTATGTGATGATCGATTGTTCAGGGAGTCCCAAAATAAATGTCCACAATGAAAAAGACATACAGTTTTAGGAGTATGTAATTATTATACTTTTTAGTTAACCAAAGTACAATTTTACCCATTAATTATAGAGAGAATTTTTTTTTTCATCACATAATTAAGGGTAGAATGGAAAAGTAGAAATTTACTTTTGAAAGTGAACACTTATTTTGGGACAAACAAAATTAATAATTTAGACATTTATTTTGAGACGGAGAGAGTACTTTATTTTGTCATCCAAGGCTATAAATAGAAATTGGCCTCGAAGATTCAACTAGAAAATGAAGACTTTACGTATGCTATAACACAGTAACACTCATGCATTCCAACTATTCTGTTGTATTATGTAAAAGATTTATCATAATACTATTAAGGTTATGTTTGGCAAACTAGCTGATGATCGATAAACTAGTTAGTGACCTATAAACTAGATGATGAAAAAGTCACGCCTGACATAAACTAACTTATAATATGTAAAATTACCAAAAAAGACATCTAGCAAAAATAATCAATTATAATATTTAATAATATAATTAAAATAAATTTATAGTAATATAATATATTAATTAATACAAATAAAGTAGTAAATAATGTAATATGTTAATTGAAAATTTTGAAATTTATTATTATATATATATTATAAATTTTAAATTTTAAACCAGATTTAAAAAATATATATAAATTAACTTATGATTTAAAAAAAATATTACATATAATACGAAAAAAAATAATCAAATAATAATTGATAACTAAAATGTATTGATCAATATTAAAAAAATTGATATAATTAACAATAATTGTAAATAATTAAAATTTTATATCAACGTATAATTAAAATTTAGGTTATAATTTTCAGATAATATTAATTAATAATAAATTAATAATTAATAATAAATTAATAATTAATATTTGTTTATAATTAATAGTTAATATATAATAATGGAAAATTAATTAAAATGACCGTATTTGAAACCCGTATTACCAAAATGCCCTAAATCTCGATAACTTTGCCGAAATACCCCTTTTGTCCGGGATACAGGGCCGGGATGAGACCCATCCCGGGGTTAGGGTGATTTGGACCAAAAAAGGATCGATCCCGGGGTTATGGCCGGGATGAACAGTGAAATCCCGGGTTTAGGGCTGGGATGGACAGTGAAATCTCGGGGATGAACAGTGAAATCCCAGACAAAAAGGGTATTTTGGCAAACCTAACGAGATTTAGGGCATTTTGGTAATACGAGTTTCAAATACGGTCATTTTAATTAATTTCCCTACCGTATTTCAAACACGTATTACCGAAATGCCCTAAATCTCGATAGTTTTGTCGAAATACCCTTTTTGGCCGGGATATAGGGCCGGGATGAGACCCATCCCGGGGTTATGGAAATTCGCAGGCCTCAACAGTGGTATCCCGGGGTTAGGGCCGGGATTGAAGTGGTATCCCGGGGTTAGAAACAGAAATGGCGTAATTAGTATAATTCTTATTTTTAATTTGAAATTAATAGATTTTTAGTGTGAAAAGATGGTGTTTAAAAGAGAATTGATTTTGTTAAAAGGAATGCATTATTAGTGGACTATTCAAACTTTTGAGCCACTCTCCTTCACCCTTTAGCTTTCTCTCTTCCCCCCCCCCCCCCCCCCAAGAGAAAAACCACTTTTAGAATCTGATTCTGCCACCATTTTCTAACACTGCTTTTATATATATATATTTCACCACACTCCTTCACCCTCACCCCAGGATACCACTCCAATCCCGGCCCAAACCCCGGGATACCACTCCAATCCCGGCCCTAACCCTGGGATACCATTGTTGAGGCCCGCGAATTTCCATAACTTCGGGATGGGTCTCATCCCGACCCTATATCCCGGCCAAAAAGTAGGGTGTGCATCGGTCGGGTCGGGTCGGGTGCCCAAACCTGATCGGATATTCGGGTAGTGGGGGAAGGCCCGACATCCGACCGTTTAAACTTCGGGTTGCTCGAGTTCGGGTATTTCGGATCGGATATTTCGGGTAGTGGCCGTTGCAACCCAAAATTGAAAGTTGAAACCCAATTTGGACCAAACTCAGAAACCAAATACGGCCAAAAAACAGAATCCACTTCTGGACGCTATAACTAGAGGCCATAACTGATTAACTGAAGCCAAATTGCAATAATCTTGTGCAAAAAAAAACTTAATAATCTGATAAGCTTGAGCATAAAGATTAGTGATGGCCAAAAATCGGGCTCGGGCCGGGCCGGGCCAAAACGGGCTTCGGGCCTCTACAGAGAAAGCAAAAACCGGGCCCAAACAGGCTTCGGGCCGGGTCGAGCTTCACCCGAAAAGGCGTGACCCGGTTAGGCTTGGGGTAAACCGGTTTAACCAAAACCGGGCCGGGCCGGGCCCAAACCGGGCCGTGATCGGGCCGATGATTTTTTCGTATTTTTTTTAAAATAATTTATTTATATAATGGATCACTAAAATACACTTTAAAAATACGTTTTATTTATAATAAATCACTAAAATATACTTTAAAAATACATTTTATGTATAATTTTAAGTTACAAACTTACAATACAAGTATTTATAGGGATTTGGGGGGTAAAAAATACAAAAAAATGTCAAAAAACGTATATAAACGGTAACATACAAGTATTTATAACGTTTTTTTTTAAATGTACGAATCGGGCCGGGTCGGGCCAAAAACCGGGCCGTGAATCGGGCTCGGGCCGAGCCGGACCGGGCCGCCAAAAACGCCAAAAACCCAAACCGGTCCATGATTTCGGGCTTCAAACCGGTTTGGCATTGAGTCGGGCTCGGTTAACCGATCGGGCCGGGCCGGGCCGGGCCAAGATGGCCATCACTAATAGAGATAGCTGGAATGCTGGATTTTGCAAAATGGCCAAAGGCCATTGCAAAATCATAAGTCCCAATAAAAGTAGCTTACTGAGTAAACTTATTGTCCAATTCCAAAATCATAAATAATCCATTGTAGAGTTAAAGACTAAAGAGTGTAGAGGCTAGAAACTAACAATAATCAATATAAGAAAACTCCAAAATAAGAAAACTTACAGATTCAATCATTCAATCAAGATTCAACTCCAAAACCCCAAAATAAGAAAACTTACAGATTCAATCCCCGCCGGTGGCTGGAGCGGAGGAGCAATCGCCGGTGGCTGGAGCGGTGGAGCCGTGGAGTAGTCGCCGATGAGTCGATCGAGATGACGATGAGAATCTGAGATGAGTCGATCGAGAATCGAGATGATAGTGAGAACCCTTTGGGAATGAAATTAGGATTTACGATTTAGATTATATGTTATAAAATAAAAATGTTTTTTTTTAAATATAAATTTAAATTTTCGGATATTCGGACGGGTCGGGTTTGGGATTTGGGTACCCAACCCGATCCTACTTTATCTGATAATTAATACGGTTCGGGGGGTTCGTGTTTCGGTTATTTCGGGTCTCTTTTTTTGCCTTTTATTCGGGTCGGGTCGGATAGTTCGGGTAGGGCGGGTTATGTTCACCCCTACCAAAAAGGGTATTTCGGCAAAACTATCAAGATTTAGGGCATTTCGGTAATACGTGTTTGACATACGGTCATTTTAATTAATTTACCTATAATAATGGATATTAATGAGAGTATAATTGGAATAATCACAAAAACTACTCATAAGTTACTCCAAGTAGCTTTTCAAAAAGCTAGCTTATGTCCATCCAAACATGTACCCAGAAAATAAGCTAGCTTATTTTTGCCAAACGATGTCTAAGAGAGTCAGTATGAGGATGGGTTCGAAGGATTTTACATGACATTTTTTAAAATTTGTGAATTGATTAAATATATATATATATATATATATATATATATTGTTTCAATTGAAAACCATATTAGATTGGAAACTTTGGAAACCGTCAATTTCATTGGTTAAATTAATGAAATTGGTTCATAAAATTGTTTAATATGATCAAGTTGTTTCATATAATTCTTTTGTTAATGAAATTGTTTCAAATATTTGTGTTTTTTTATGTAGTTTCATCTATTTTTCTCATTCTGATGAAATTGTTTCATGTATTTTCGTAGTCTGATGAAACTTTTTCATTTTTACATAAAAAACACAAATATATGCAACGATTTCATCAATAAAATAATTATATGAAACAATTTCATCAAATTAAACAATTTCATGAAACAATTTCATTAATTTAACCAATGAAATCGAGGGTTTCTACGGTTTTCAAAATTAAAGTGGTTTCCATTTGATCGCTCCCCTATATATATATATATAGAGAGAGAGAGAGAGAGAGAGAGAGAGGAAAGTTCAAATGAAAACTAATTTTTTATTGTGTACGTGAGGACAAATATTAGTCACTCGATCTCTTTTGATCTAACAACTCATATTAAATAGAGATTTTAATTTTAAAATGCTTAGGGGTAAAAATGGAAGAAAATTTAAACACACATCTACCACATTTGACTTTTTATTTTCTTTTATAATTAATTTTTTTTTACCCAATTAAAGTTTAAAATAAATTATCTTAAAAATTACTAATATTTTAATCAAACAAATTACATAAAAAACGAGAATTTCGTGCTCTTCGATATGACATCCATCTCGATATAGTTTTTTTTTGTCGTTTTAACCGTTTTTACGTAAAATACTATATATGTGTTATATTCATAATGAATATTTATGTACGTTCAAGTTTGTACAACGTCTCGACACCGTAAGTATGTAACTCGACATCACCTTCTTCAACACTTTCTTCAACGTCGTAAGACATCACGTTTCTTCAGCACCATAACCCAACACCCATCAAGACGAATCAAGAACCTATCGAGTAATTCTGTTGTGAATCGGGGAACAAAAGAGAGCGTGTCACGTCTCCACATCTTCACAGGTCATTCATGTGTTATTCATCATGAATAATGTATCATTCAGGATGAATAACACAACATTCAGGGTGAATAATTCACGATTCATGAATTCATGTATTATTCGTCATGAATGTTGTGTAATTCAACCTGAATACTATATTATTCATCATGAATAATGTATCATTCAGGATGAATAATAGAATATTCATGGTGAATAATACACGATTCATGATAAATAATACATGAATCATGGATTCGTGTATTATTCATCCTGAATATTGTATTATTTATCCTGAATACTGTATTATTCATCATGAATAATGAATAAACGTTCACCTTTGTTATTCATACTGAATGTGGACACCCGAGGACGTGCATGCATATTCATAATGAATATAACACATATATAGAATTTCACGTAAAAACGGTTAAAACGAAAAAAAATCATGAATATTGTATTATTCATCATGCATACGGTATTATTCATCATGAATAGTGAATGAACGTTCACCTTTGTTATTCATACTGAATGTGGACACCCGAAGACGTGCATGCATATTCATAATGAATATAACACGTATATAAAATTTCACGTAAAAACGGTTAAAAAAAACTATATCGAGATGGATGTCATATCGAAGAGCACGAAATTCTCGTTTTTTTGATGTAACTTATTTGAATAAAATATTAATAATTTTTAAGATAAATTATTTTAAAGTTTAAGGGGGTAATTTTTTTTAATTAAAAATAAAAATAAAAAGTCAAAGAAGGTAGACGTTGATTCAAAATTACAATTTTGTCCTTAATCACTTCCCAATTAACCTTATTATGTATTAACCATTGATTAATTTTCTAAATTTTGATCAATGGTTAAGATTTGTCCTCATGTGCACAATGAAATATGAGTTTTCATTTGAACTCACCCCTATATATATATATATATATATATATAGAGAGAGAGAGAGAGAGAGAGAGAGAGGAAGGATCATCCGAGAAGTTAAACATTTTGCGAGAAGGCGAGAAGTGTGATATCATATATAATTAAACGGCCTGTTGGCGTGTTTAATCATATGTGATTAAAAGTCTATGTATTGTCAATATAATATGTGTGTAATCATATGTAACACCCCAAATTATGAGAACCTATGTATTCTTTCTCATTTTGGAACCTTCTAATTATATGGATTATTAATTATTATTATAGAGCCTTTCGGATTTAATCTTCGTGGGAGTTGAAATGTCGAAATTTGGGAAAATTGGGTTGCACGCGATAGTGACAGGGTGTCACTCTCGCGAGGGCACAATCGCCGGAGATGGTTTGGTCTCGGTACAATTTGGGCGAAAGTGCCCGGCGATTGTGACAATTGTCACTCTCGCCAAGTCACTCTCACGGGGGAGTCGATGAGCCGCGGTACGTTTTGGGCGATTATGCCCGGCGATAGTGACAAATGTCACTATTGTTATGTCACTCTCGCCGAACCCTTCGGGGTATAAATTAGGCAGGTCGCAATTTCAGTCATTTATATCTGATTCTAGGGTTTGGTGTGCGATCTTCTCTGCCGAAAATCAGTAGGTAAGCCTTCCCTACAACCTCTTTCATCATTTATGGTAATTCTAGGTCATTAATGGTGGTCCTTAACATTTAGGAGGTGTGTTTGGTGAGCTCTCAAGTGGTTCCTCATCTCCTCCATTTCCAAGTACTTAGTTTTCTTGTAAGAAACTACTAAGGTGAGTTCTTACACTTTTATTAAACGTTATACGTGTCAAAAGGTGGATTTTGAATACCTAATATCTCCTCTTTCACATATTTGAATTTTAAGACATTATGCTAAACCTAGCCTTTTGGGGATATTAGTATTTATGATGATTTTTGGGGAAATGGTGATTTATGAACTCTATCAATGTTCTTTAGCTTATTTTACTTGGGTTATACCTTTATGTGGATGACATTGCTATGCAAAACTTATGGATTTGAAAATATAGGTATTGTGGTTAACTGCTAATAAGTTTCATGTTGAACTCACTTCATATTTTGGGGATTTGGAAATAAAGAGAAATTATCTATATTTTGACCAAGTGGTCTCTTGGTAAATAATAGGGGTGGTTTTGGTGGGAAATACCCTTTATATCAATTATTAACCACTAATCATTGTTGGAATTATTTGTTGAGCCTTATGTGCATTATTTGGTTTAATTGATGCATTGGGAGTCATGACCCCGTATTTGGTTATTATTGTTCCGGCGTTGGGACGACTAGTTTTCCACGTCGAGGCACGTTAGGTACCGGGTGCGGTATAAGTCCTTCGTGTTGCACGTTAGGTACCGGGTGCGGTATAAGTCCTTCGTGCTCAAGTATTACGATATTGGATGAGGAGCTCGACATAGGAACCCGACGGGGTTGAACTCGAGTTTCCGTGGGTGTACGTTTAAAGCCACTGAGCCTGACATCCCTTGCGTGTACTTTATGTGTTTATTGGCTTTACTGACCCATCGAATGACTTACTTTTGTGTTCCGTCATTCGGGTTAGTAGGCGGGTCTCCCCCGTTAACCCAAAAGGTATTGGTTATATTTCAAAGAGCATTATTGTTATCATTCTCATTTTTGTTGTTGTATAAAAGGAAACCTTTTACTTATTTTTTATATTAAATCTCTTAAATTGTAAATGTTTGATCTCACTAGGATTTAGCCTAACACTTTTTCTTAAAATGACATGTATAACAGGTCAGGTCTCCGGTGGGGTTCGTCGGGACTGAGCGGATAGCTTTGGGCCAAGAGCGGTCTTTTTGGGAGATGTATAGACCGTCATTTTGAAATAGTGATCATACATTTTGGAAGAATAGCAACACCCGACATTAATCTTTCTTACTTAAGTTAGATTATTAGGTTGTTAGTCTATCCTTCATTTGATTCATTGTAATGATTATAGTACTGTTTCCCCGTCCTATCGGGATGATATTTTGGGATTGATTTTAGCAGGTTTTATATCCAGGTTTTTACCTAATTATAGCAGTCATATCGCAGAAATTTCGAATTTTTATTTCGCTAATTTTTAGGGTGTTATATCATATATGATTAAGCTTGTGTATCATATATGATTAAACAATTCTCGCCTTCTCGCAAAATGTTTAACTTCTCGTTTGAACCTGCCCCTATATATATATATATAAGATCTGAGACCGTGCGGGAATATGAGATATGATGAGAACGTGAGAACAAAACTTTTACCTATCTGCATTTACCTTCATTGACCTATTTCTATCACCATGACTAAGACTTTAACAGACCAATGCATGTAAAAGTGATTGAATGTATGTAAAAGTTTATAAAAATGAGTGAATTTAAAGTGAATATTATTATATTAAGGTTGATGAATGTAGTTGAAAGTTCGTAGTTTTTATCAGCAATCAATTAAACTGTTATAAAAAAAATTGTTCTAAGATTTAAAGTATTCACACCATTCTCATCATATTAAAATCGGGTACCCACAAATACCCACCCCTAGAGATAAAATTTCCATCTCTGGCCGTCCCTGGAGGACGGCGGGTCGGGCGTACGCCCAAGGCCCAACGAGAAATAGGGGCCCATTTTTTTAACTATATAATAGTAGTAAAAAAATTGGTTAACAAAAAAGACAATTTTTTTTATATCTAATAGGACTCAAAGAATTTCGTATTATATAAGGGTCCAAACATGTATTAACTAATTGCACTTGAAATGAAAAAAAAATGTCAAAAGTTAATTGGTCGTTCATTTTACAATATTGATTATAGTTTCTTTAAGGTTTTTTTTAGGGAAATTAATTAAAATGGGCGTATTTCAAATCCGTATTACCCAAATGCCCAAAATCTCGTTCAAATCGCCGAAATACCCCTTTTGTCCAGGAATAGTGGCCGGGAATCCCGGGTTGGGTTGTGTGGCCTAAAACAACCCTAATTTTCTCAAACCCTAAAACAACCCCGGGAATCCTGACCCTAACCCCGGGAATCCCGGCCCTAACCCCGGGATCGAGTCACATTTCGGCCGAACACGTCCACTAACCCCGGGATTCCCGACCACTTATCCCGTACATAATGGGCATTTAGGCAAATTCGACGAGATTTGGGGTATTTGGGTAATACGGTGGTCAAATACGTCTATTTTAATTAATTTCCCTTTTTTTATCTAGTACCAAAGTCTAAAATTACTTACCTAGAAAACCTTGATATATATTCATCATTCATCTCCCACTGACTCTTTTGATTATTCAATCCACATTAATTATATATTTCCTTAAGAATATGGTAAATTTCTTGATATTAACCAGGAGAACTCCTACTTTGTGTAAAAAATTACCAATCATATGAGACGATCCAACTTATATCTATACATTGTTTTTTCAAACATTATTGACTCTTTATTACCTAATAATCTAATATTGAGTGCTTGAATCTTAAGTACTCTCATATTTCAAAAACAATAATAATATCTCAAACTATAACCAACATGAGCTTTTGATTCAAAGATTGATGATTCAAAAAATGATTGTTTTAACCCTAAAAATTTAAAATGGTAATAGAAAAACATTAAGGGGCTGTTTGGCAGTTGCTGAATGGTTTAGTGCAGAATGACTAAGTGGTTTGAATGATTAAGAGGTTTTTATGATATAGTGTAAAATGAAATATGGTTGTTTGCTAATTGTTCATAATGAAATCAGGGCTCTTAATGGTTAAGGAAGAGTTAGGATACAAAATCATTAAGAGGATTTTGGAACCATTAAGAGACAACACTTTTTTTTCAAACAAGATTTACCTCTTAGCGATTCAGAGGTTGCCTCTTAATGAAACCATTAAGAGGTAAACAAGATGAGGTGAGATGGGAACACAATTGATTTATATTGATTTACATAGAGTTGTACTCCGAATAGTCACACGCCAAATAATGTCAATCTATATATTAAATATATATCATAAGGATGTTTTTGACGTTAGAACATATTAATGATATTGTGGAAAAATGATATGATAGATCATATTAATTTATAAATAATTATTTGATTGATTTTGTGTCTAGGAATTATCGGGAAAAAGGTTTATATAAATTATTCGTATTTCTTAAATTCAATGTTATTTTTATGATACAAATCGACATATTAAATAATTTTTTTCCTACTTATCGAGGGTCCTGTTTTACATTTCGCCCAGGACCCAAAAATTGTCAGAATCGGCCTGCTCTAGCCACATTATTCTCACTTTCTTATAGGTTACTTTTCAAAGTTTTTTGTTATATGATTAAATGCCATTACATATTTCTTTTTAAATAATTTATACGTGTTTTTGAAGTTTATGTTTTTATATATCTATACTATATTATAAAACATCTATAAAAAAAGCTCTTAAAAACAATCGTTAAAATTTAATGTATCGATATTTAATGCTAATTAGTTAAAATCTTTTAAAAACAACCATTAAAGCTTTACGTACTACATTTAATGATATTTATTAATTTTTAATCTTTATCTCTAACCACTTTAACTTCTTAAAATCACTCTCACTTCAAATCTCTAAAATCCTTCCCCGCATAACTAAATACAATATAAAAATCAAATTTTAAATATAAAAAATCTAAAATCTAATTAAGAAAATCTAACATAATATTTAATGTTTATTCGATAATAATAAACATTATATTATTAAACCTAAAATAAATTACATTATTATTAAACTATCGAATAAAACTTTTAAAAACAAGCTTTTATGCATTAATTATTGTTTACTGATACATATTACTTAAAATTCAAGATTACAAGTCATGATTAATGAGTACAAATTTCTAAAACTACTAGAAGCGTACTCGCGCAATGCAGCGAGATACATCACGATTTTAATGTTTCATTTTTTTTTGTCGATTTACAGTACGATTTTGGATGGTTTTGAGAAAATGATAATGTTTTCTTTATATATTTGTTTAATTTAGGCTTAATAATATAATGTTTTTTATATAAAAAAATTAAGTGTTTTGTTAGAATTCAATGATTATCTTATATATTTTTAAGACATCTAGAAAAAATAACTAATTACATATTTAATAATATAATTAAAAAAATTATAGTAATATAATATATTAATTAATAGTAATACGTGAAAATGTCTGCATAAAAGGAAAGTATTGTACATACCAAATTGGTGGGTGTTAAAGCATACAGTGGTAATATGTATCTTGTGCTTTGATACTTGTAAATTAAGAGATTTTTAAAATCTTGTATAAAATGATGGTACCTTATGTCTAATAATTTGTATTTAAGAGTTTTTTATCCGTGCTTTATAATATAATAGAAGCGTACTCGCGCAATGCAGCGAGATACATCACGATTTTAATATTTTCTTTTATTTTTTGTTTTTTTGTCGATTTACAGTACGATTTTGGATGGTTTTAAGAAAGTGATAACATTTTTTTTTATAAATTTGTTTAATTTAGGTTTAATAATATAATGTTTTATATATAAAAAAATAAGTATTTTGTTAGAATTAAATGATTATCTTATATATTTTAAATTAAGATGTTTATCCCGTTTTGATTATGTATATCAGTTAGTTAATATTCTATATTTAAAATTTGATTTTTTAGGAAGTTGAAATGATGGGTGATTTTAGGGAGTTAAAATTGTTAGAGATAATGATTAAATAGTAGGAGATTTAGTTTTCTTTCTTTATTTAAGTTTTAAAAGAGTTTTTTATGTCATCTTTATAATATAGTATAAATATAAATATAGATAGAATTAAATGATTATCTTGTATATTTTAAATTTCTTTATATTTAAATTAAGATGTTTATCCCGTTTTGATTATGTTTATCAGTTAGTTAAATTCTATATTTAAAATTTGGTTTTTTGGGAAGTTGAAATGATGAGTGATTTTAGAGTGTTAAAATTGTTAGAGATAATGATTAAAATGTTTTATATATAAAAAATAATATATTTTAAATTCTTTATATTTAAATTAAGATGTTTATCCCGTTTTGATTATGTTTATCAGTTAGTTAATATTCTATATTTAAATTTTGATTTTTTAGGAAGTTGAAATGATGAGTGATTTTAGGGGTTTAAAATTGTTATAGATAATGATTAAATAGCAAAAGATTTAGTTTTCATTCTTTATTTAAAGTAATTAGCATTAAATAGCGGTACATTAAGCTTTAACAGTTGTTTTTAAGAGTTTTTTATGCCATCTTTATAATATAGTATAGATATGTTTACATTCATAACTAACTTATAAACATAATCAAAACAAAATAAGCATCTCAATTTAAATATAAACAATTTAAAATATATAAGATAAACATTGAATTCTAACAAAATGCTTAATTTTTTTATATAAAAAACATTATATTATTAAGCCTAAATTAAACAAAATTATATATAAAAAACATTATTATTCCCTCAAAACCATCCAAAATCGTATTATAAATCAATAAAAAACAAAAGAAAACATTAAAATCATGATATATCTCGATCCATTGCGCGAGTACGTTTATAGTTTATAATAAAATAAAATAAAACTTGTTAAATTAAAGTATATGATGTTTTATTTAATTTATGTTGGATTTGGTTTAATTGTATATAAAAAGAATTAAAAAAATGGTAACGAAATAATCCAACTAGTAATATGACTAGTTAAACTGGTTATAATATATTTTTACCCCATAATTGGATAAAAGGTAAAATATGAATATGAACATTTCCTTAGTTTTTATAATATTATCTTGGTCTTTCAAAAAAATAAAATATGAATATGAACATTTCCTCCAAAAATTTATCAACTTCAACAACCAAATATTTCACCATATAAAATTATCGATGATAAAGAGGTAATTTTCAACCAAATATAACCTTATCGATGACAAGGTTATATACCTAAAATATTTGATAGGAGGTCGTTGGCGTGTAGCTCAGTTGGAAAAGGGTGAGACAACTTTGTATAGATACAAACAGGCCTGAGGTAGCCCGACCAACCCCACCCGAAAAAACACTAAAAAAAACTCAACTCGAGGTAACCCGACACATAGTTTATACAAAATTAGGGATAACAAAAATCCGAAAAACGGACATGCGGTATTTAAAATTGCCAAAGCAAGAGCCTCCCAAGAATGGGGAAAAATACACAAACTTGTTTAAATACAATCGTAATTAAACGGATAATAAATAACAACCAAATAATCTAATTCTATAACCAGAAAAGAGATTACAATCAAGGGTGTCATTTATAGACCCAAAGGTTCTCCTACCAAAAGTACTGCCGATAGCAATATTCCCAAATCTCTCACCCAAGCACTATGCCCGTTTATAACCGGTGCCGCTAAAACCTGAGATACACATCGACACCAAACAAGTGTTAGGCCAAAAAGCCTAGTGAGTTGAACAATAAAATAGCATGGTATAACATATTTGACTCTTATCCGCAGTTAACCAATTAATCACGTAGATGTGGAGTCAACGGGAGCGACCCATATATTTCAACCAATTATAATTCAATACCAACCATGGGTACAATATCACCTTTCTAATAGCAAAAGTCCATCATAAGACTTACATTATCTACATAACCACGTTGTAGATACAATATCACCACAATTATATTCCAAATGAAAAATCACCATGATATACCAACATATATTCCATATTCATGTCAAATACCCATTGTGGGCACACATAATTACAATCCCCAATTAATTACCCAACATCGAGTAAATCATGGAATGATACCCCATATACCCATATTCCACATAATCTCATGAAAATACCATCAAATACATAAACCCGTAAAGATGACCATTTTGAGCAGTTATGTGATAATATCAACAAATAAGCAAATATGATGTGTATCCAGTTTTAACAAAAGTTTAGTAAACTCACCTTGCTAGATTTAGGCTAAATCTAGATTTTACCCACTTAGAACTTGAGGAACTTGATTCTTCAAACCAAATCTTCCAAAACCTAGATTCACAAGGTTCCAACCATAAATACACATAATCAACCACAAAGAATCATTTCCCCAACCTTCTACATGAATACCTATTGGTCCCAAATAGCAGTAAGTAAATAAGAAAAGAGTAAGTAAATAAGAAAAGTATTGTAGAAGGGGAGGGGGGGGTTGAATACAATACACACAAATTTTCACTTAATTTAATTCTTATTGATTTGAAATCAAGAATTACACATAGAAAACTTTGATTGTTGCGGAAGAGAATATATGATATATGTTCAAACAATCTTACACATAGAGAATGAATAACAATTGTAAAACACTTAGAAAACAATAAGATCTTCGTAGAGAGAAAGTTGCCAGACACTTAGAGAACTTGAAGGTAGTAGAGCTGGTTGATCTTGCATGTTGAAGCATCCATCATATTTATAGTGCCTCATGCATTTAATGCATGAGACACCTGTTGAGTAAGAGATGGACACAGGTCTTCTGCATGGTACATGATGTACCTTTTGTCTTGGAGTGACTTTGTCTTGAAGTGTTGACCTGCAGGGATGGTGTGGACCTTTCCTTAAAAGAGTGTAAGAGACAAACTTACTTTTTCTGATCTTGGGATGAGGTCCACGTCAATGCAAGATATCACAAATATACTTTGTCAGAAAAAGTATAATGTGTTTGAAAGAAATCTTCAGGCATCTTCGGCTCCTGAAGATGTGAGAACATCTTCAGCTTATAAGGAGAGATCATCGGCTGCCGAAGACTTGAGAGATCTTCGGCTCCTGAAGATGTGAGAACATCTTAAGCTTCTAAGGAGAGATCATCGGCTGCCGAAGACTTGAGAGATCTTTGGATCCTGAAGATGTGAGAACACCTTCATACTCCTGAAGATATGAGATTGACACCATCCTGGCCGATGGTGTTGATCACTTGTGCATGCTTGGCTTTAGGCTGAGGAGACTATCTTCAATCCGCTTTGAGAGATGTACTTGTCGGTCCTCTAACAAACAATAATGTTTATCAAGTTCTTAGATTAAACAACACAATAACGATTACCAACCTGTATTGATATATAGAAATGGTTACAAGGTTGATCAGATTTATGCTCTTGATTGTGTTCTCTGTTTTCTCTCTATTACACCTTTAAGTGTGTGTTTGTGTGTGTGAATTGTGATCTGATTTATGAGAGAGTTGTTAGAGATAACACAAATCTATCTAGTGTGTCTAACACACTTCCTTAGATAATATCTAGATATTAGATCTAGATATTATTTTCTAATAAAGTAAACTAGAAACTAATAAAACTAACTAAGTTAACTTTATCTAACTTTTACAATACTATAACTTAGATATTTAAATCTAAGTAAACTAAAACAATTACATTGACATTTATTACAAACGACATAGACTTTAATATCGAGAGTCGACGTTCCGGCTTTAGCTTCAGATTGCGATCTTCAGATTGGATGATCTTGAATCCAATGAGACTGTGTCTTAACAATCTCCCCCTTTGGATCAAGATCATTACGAAAATGATTTTAGCAATTCAGTCTTCTTGTTCAGCTCAGAAGATGCAATCTCTTTCTCTAGCTCTGAAATCAGCATGTCTTTTTCTAACAATCTCCTCCTTTTGAAGAGTGGACGTGATTCTTGAAACATGTGATCTTTGCCATTTCTTTTGTAGTCATTCTCCCCCTTTTTGATGATAAGTGCAACGACCTCATCAAAACTATTTGTAAGAAATGTCTATCTTTCGGTTAGAGCCCCTGATTCATCAATTCATATGATATTCATCCAGATCTTTGCAAATCCAAACAAAATAATCGTGTAACACCTGAATCAACTAATGAATCAGTTAACATGCCTGTCAGTAACACTAAGTCACTATGTGTAACAAATACACATTGGAAAGGAGCTGTTTTGATGTTAACTCCCCCAGGGCTTCCATTTAATCATCGAAACACCACAAAGGTAATTTCTATAAACTTTATGACAAAGAAACTAATTCCTTGTGTGTTCGTGCTTGTGATAGAAAGAATTAAACACTGATGATTGCTTATAGGCTCAAAAATTGTGTAAACCACTGAGACAACAGTAAGTTAAACACAGACTCAATGTGCATGATTGAAGTGCGAAGGTGGGGCAGACTTCCTTCTTTTCAATATCCAGATTTTCCAAATGAAAATCAGATAGTAAATGTGCTGCATCCCCTTAGAAAATGTGAAACACTTTCTTGTTGAGAAGAAAATGAGTAGATAGTGAGGTTTGATCAAGAGTTGGCATGGGTTAGTTGCCAATTTCAATAATGATCACCAAAGAATTGTGAATCACTAGAATTGTGGCTACCCGGCTCAGAAAAAGTTGGTGCAGAGTTGTGACATTCTTTTAACTCTGTTCTCACACGCTCTTTCTTTTAAACATTTAGCTAACTCTAATCACACTCATTTCTTTTCGCTTTGCACACTCAATGACTAAGGATTAACTTCTTGGGTAGAAATCACTGGTTAAGATGATTCCATAGAAGTTGTGTTAATTCCTAGCACAATGATTCCTTGTTTTCCTATGATGCACGTGATGCTCAGATTGGTTTAACTATTTCAGTTAAAGCACAATTTAGATCATGAAAACATTTAAAATACACTCCCAAAATATAAAATCTGTTGAAAAATCGGGAAGTGGTTTGAACATTAAAAACAATGTTTTCAATGATTGAAAGTTTTTCTTCTTTCAACCATATATGAGATGAAGATATAGAATTATACCTTTACGTACGATCTTCCATCTCATGAAGCTAAGCTTTAAGTCATAAACATATGAACTTGTAAGCTTCTCTCAAAAATTCTGTAAAAGTCTTATGTAAAGTCAAAGTAAAATTTATTCACTTAAATTGAAAAGACAAAAACCAGTAAAACTTATAAAGTACGAGTTCTGATCAGAAATAATCAGAAGTCATATCCGTACTCCTTTGTCTTGAAGAGCTCCCCCTAAATTCGTGCATTACAAAAAAAAATTGGCATTAAAAGGTACATGCAAAATTTTATGAGCTCCCCCTCGAAGTAATATTGACCACTTGTCAATTTCTTCTCATTCTCCCCCTTGGATCATGAACATTTGATAGAAGTGCAGATATCAATCAGAGTTAAGAATGAAGAAATGATGAAAAAGTATACAATTTTTAGAAAACTTTGTTAGGTAACTACTGATTAAATCTTAAGATTTAGCATACCAAGCTTAGAGACAAGAAAGTTAAACCTCTTTTCGTCTAAGGGTTTGGTGAACAAATCGGCAAGTTGATAATCAATTTTTACAAAGAAAAGTTCAATTCTTCCTTTTTCAACATGATCTTTAATAAAGTGATACCTGACGTCTATGTGCTTAGTCTTGGTGTGTTGAACAGGATTCGCTGATATTGCGATGGCGCTCTTGGAGTCACAGTATATCGGGATCTTGTTGAAGTGGAAACCGTAGTCGCGCAATTGAGTTCTCATCCATAAGACCTGAGAACAGCAGCTAGCAGCAGCTACATATTCTGCTTCGGTCGTGGACGTTGAAACACAAAGTTGCTTCTTCGATGCCCAACTGACTAGTTTGTCACCGAGGAACTGTACATGTCCCGACGTGCTCTTCCTGTCTAACATACAACCTGCATGATCTGCATCTGTGTAGGCTGTTAGTTCAAAACTAGTATCTTTAGGATACCACAGACCAAGATCTGCAGTGCCTTTCAGATACCTAAATATGTGCTTTACAACAGACATATGGATTTCTTTAGGATTGGCCTGATATCTTACACATAAGCATGTTGAAAACATTATATCTGGCCTACTTGACGTAAGATACATTAAAGAACCTATCATCCCTCGATAAGTCCTATATCAACAGCCTTTCCCGAAGGATCAGTGTCAATCTTAGTACCTGGTGCCATTGGGGTACCAATCGGTTTTGAATTTTCCATTTGGAACTTCCGAAGAATATCCCTAATGTATTTTGATTGATTGATAAAAATACCCGATGAAAATTGTTTTACTTGTAAACTGAAAAAGAAATTCATCTCTCCCATCAAATTCATCTGAAATCTAGACACCATAAGGTTTGCAAAATTCTTACAGTACTTAGTATTTGTAGAACCAAAGATAATATCATCTACATAGATTTGAATTAAAATGATATCGCCTTTTTCCTTTTTGATAAACAAAGTGGTATCCACCGTACCTTTTGAAAACCCAGACTTGATTAGAAAAGTGGAAAGGACATCATACCAGGCTCGAGGTGCTTGTTTCAGACCATAGAGTGCTTTGTCGAGAATGTAAACGTGATTCGGCTTCTCTTGATTGACAAAACCTTCTAGCTGAGAGACGTAGACTTCCTCCTTCAGAATTCCATTCAGAAATGCTGTCTTCACGTCCATTTGAAAGACAGTGAAGTTCTTGTGGGTTGCGTAGGCTAGAAACATTCTGATTGCCTCTAATCGCACCACAGGAGCATATGTCTCGTCGTAGTCGATTCCTTCCTCTTGTCTGTATCCTTTGGCTACTAGTCTTGCCTTGTTTCGGATAACGGTACCATCTTCGTCTTTCTTTATCTTGAAAATCCACTTCGTACCTATAATGGTTTTACCTTTAGGCTTTGGTACGAGTCTCCAGACTTGAAGTGTGTCGAACTGATTTAGCTCTTCTTGCATTGAGATCACCCATTCTGGATCAACAAGTGCTTCCGATACGCGTGATGGCTCGAACTTGCTCAAAAAGGAGTCATGCATGCACATGTTCATTGATGCTGACCTAGTTTGCACCGGCTTTGATGGATCGCCAATGATCTGGATTATCGGGTGCTCTTTGGTCCATTTATGTTCATGAGGAAATGGATTATATGAATGTATGTCAATTGTATCATTTATAAATCCACTTGTAGCTTCTTCGGTTTGTTCAGGAGGATTGATGGTTTCGGTTGAAGTGGCAGGTTCAGAAGGCTCAACAGGTACATCTTGATCTGGCTGTAGATTGATCTGTACGGTACATCCTGCTGGTTCAGCTACTTCTGTCTCTTTATCATTTGTCACTTCTTCAACTGTTGGAGTCGGCATTTGAATTGGAATCTCTTGTTGAATCGGGGCGTTGGATTCAATAGAGTCATCTGAACTGGTTGGATGAGTAGTCGTTAAGTTTTCCATCCTGTCAACCACAACAGTTTTCTTTACACTAGATCCAAGAAATTCATCATAAAACAATTCAAATAATAAATCTAAATCAGATAAATGGTTAGTTGAAGTTGAAGTTTCGTCTGATTTATTCTGTTGAGACGCAGGTTATGGACTGAGTTGCCCAGAAGCTAGTACTCCGGTTATAACGGGTTCTGAACGTTGTTGTTCGGAAGCCATTTCTTCATCAAAGGTGACGTTGATGCTTTCAATCACCGTTCTTGACTTCTTCAGATAAACTCGGAATGCAGTTGATGTCGAGGAATATCCAATGAAGATCCCTTCATCCGCCTTAGCGCTGAACTTGTTAAGATTCTCCCTATCGTTTAACACGAAACACTTACACCCAAATATATGGAAATATTTGATTGTCGGTGTTCGGTTGTTGATTAACGCATAAGGAGTCTTCTTGAACCTTCGATGTACCATGGATCGATTATGTGTGTAGCATGCGGTCGAAACAGCTTCTGCCCACAAAAATAGAGGTAAGTCTGATTGACTTAGCATAGTACGAGCACCCTCGACTAGCGTTCGATTTCTTCTTTCGACCACTCCATTTTGTTGAGGCGTACGAGCAGCAGAGTATTGATGTGAAATCCCGACAGATTCGAGATATTCTTCAACTTTGTTGTTCTTGAACTCTGTGCCGTTGTCTGTTCGTAGAAACTTGACCGGTTTCTGCAGATTCACCTGGGTCGTCTTTAGGAATGTAATGAGGACATCTGGTGTCTCATCCTTTGAATGTAGAAACTTGACCCATGTGTATCGCGAGTAATCGTCCACGATCACTAGTATGTACTTCTTTCCGCCTAGACTCTGAGTTCGCATCGGACCACATAGATCCATATGCAATAACTCTAAAGGAGCGCTTGTACTTGGTTCAGGCTTCGGTTTATGAGGTGACCTCTTCATCTTGCCCTTTTTACAAGCTGCACAGAGATGTTCTCTTTCATATTTCAGCTTTGGAAGTCCTTTGACGAGCTTTCCACTGACCAGATTGTTGATGTACCGAAAGTTGAGGTGAGAGAGCCTTCTATGCCATAACCAACTTTGTTGCATCGATGCTTTTGATAGTAGACAAACTTGCTTGTCAGTCTGGACATTTGATAAATTGATTGTGTAGAGGTTTGATTCTCGAGTACCGACCAAGAGTTCTTCGCCTTCTTCATTGCGAATGGAACATCTCTTGGCCTTGAAGTTGACCTCCAAGTCTTTGTCACAGAACTGGCCTATGCTGAACAAGTTGTGTCGTAAGCCTTCTACATAGCTCACCTTCTTGATAGTGACATTGTTTTGTTGTACATACCGTATCCCATGATTGGAGAAAACTGGTCGTTGTCGAATCTTACTGTTCCGCAATATTTGTCTTTAAAATTGGACAGTATCTCTTTTTGCCCTGTCATGTGCTTGGAACATCCACCATGTATGACTAGTCTGCATAAGAGAAATTACAAATTTAGATATTCATACGACAACATTGGAATTTTCACTTTGATTATCGAAGTGCGGGTCTTGAACTGATTTGTTCAAAAGCCTATTTTGACTTTGATGTTCGGGTTTTGAATTGCATTATCCAAAAACCTATTTTTGACATTGAAGAACGAGTCATGATCTATACATAATCAGAAGTCGTTTAGTCTTTAAGCTTTGTATGCCTGCAACACAGATTTAGCATTAGGTACCCACTGGAATTTGGGTCCTGCTGTGTTAGCACAAGTTTTTGGTACCCATTTCAAATTGGGTCCTCTTTTCTTTTGAAATGAATTGGAAGAATTAGTATGAGATGAATGCACATGATAATTTTCAAACCAATCTCCAGAATCTTGACAAGGAATAGAAACATGTTTATCATAAATAGAAGACTTTCTAGCAGATAAAGATAACTGAAATAATTGTTTCATTGTATATTGTTTACGAGAAACAACAAGTTTTGGGTTCAAAACAACAATATCAGCAATTAGGACATCTTTACTAAGCGAAGTTTTTATTACAATTAACACTACTAAACGATAAAACGGTCTTGTCAAGCTTCCGTTTGGGTTGCCATTGAGAATTTGCTTCTGGCCTTTGCTTGCTCAGATCTGAAACATGTAAAGCTGGTGAGTTAGACCTTGGAGCAACAAACGATTGCTTCTTCTTAGAATTACCAGTAGTGTTCGGTTTCTGTGAATGCTGAGATATATTCTTACCTTTAGCACTCTTAGCTTTCACAGAGACTGATTTATCAACGAAAACTTTCGCTGATTTTGCACTGTTCACAGGCATACTGGTTTGTCTCAAAAATTTCTTAACAAAAGATGAATGGTTAGGAAGTTTTGCATTAAAGTCAAATTGTTCAAAACAACCATCTAAACCACCATTAGAGTTCAGAAAATCAAGCTCTTTATTAGCTAGACCAGACTTGTCCTCAGAGTTTGAAGCTTTAGAAATAACATAATTTGAAAACACACTTGAAAAAACTTTTTGCTCAATATTCATCAAAAGTCTTTCATCTGATAAGGAATTTTCGAGTTCAGAAATTTTACTTTCTAACACGAGAGGAGGGACATATAGTTTACCTTTAATAGGCTTCGCCTCCATTTCCTTTTCAGAATAACTTGGAAAGAAATCACTTGAAAGAGTTTTCTTCTTTTGATATATTGGATTTCCATCATAACTATTATTCAGTTTCGCATAACAAAATGGAAGATGAACTTTAGTTGATTTCAACCGTTTTTCCGTTTCATTGGCTTCATCCTTTTCCGATAGTTTAGTCCAAAAAGTTTTAAACTCAGGGATTCTGCGATCTAATAGCATATTAAGATGATCATAAAGTCCTGGCACTTCAGACATCCCTTTTTGTAGACAGTGAGGATTCTTATAACCGATTCCCCAATTGCCTTTGTTTTCTAACGGTTTGTTAAGATGAATGGTTTGTTCACTCTGACCTAATGAGTACAACTTCTTTTCCAAAGCATCTATTTTTGCAATTAAAGTTTTGTTTTCTTCAACACATGAAGAATGCAATTTTGTAAGCTCATATTTAGCAATCTCACATTTTAGCAGTTTAGACTTGAGATCTGAATTCTCTTTAAGAATTATTGTTTTTTCCTTAGCGTTGGTCTCATTATCTTTATGTAAAACCTCAACCAATACTTTCTTCTCAGCAATTTCATTGCGAAGTTTCTGTATCAATTGGTTTTTGTCAGTTCTAACACCATTTTCTCGCTCAAGATTAGATTCTAACTCTTTTTGTTTTAAACTCATGGCATGCATTTTATTCATAAACTCTAAATTTGATAGATTACATACCTCTTCTTCTTCATCATCTGAATCAGCATCAGCATCTGATTCTATCTGGCCCATTAAACACATGTTGACGGCTTCATCTTTTTCTTCATCCTCTTCTTCTTCATCTGAGTGATCAAGCCAGTATTCATCCTCAGCCATCAGTGCCTTGCCAGCCTTCTGTTGCTTTGCAAGAAACATCTTGTTCTTGTAGTAGTCGGAGTTTCTGACCTTTGATCTGCGGCAGTCCTTGGCAAAGTGACCGATTTTGCCACAGTTGTA
Organism: Arctium lappa; assembly: GCA_023525745.1. Taxonomy (NCBI): domain Eukaryota; kingdom Viridiplantae; phylum Streptophyta; class Magnoliopsida; order Asterales; family Asteraceae; genus Arctium; species Arctium lappa. Next base: position 52,106,994 of record CM042063.1, read on the forward strand.
GCACGTTGGTGGTTCTGGCTGACTGGATCCTTCAGCTTTAAACTTTCTCTCTTTCGGTTTCCTCTCCTCTAATCTCTTTCCTTCATACTGATACCTTCTCTCTTCAGGTTTCCTCTTTTCTGTTCTCTTTCCCTCAAATCTCTTCCCTTCATACCTACCGCCTTCAACCCTTTCTTTGTGGATGTAGTTGTTCGGACCAGAAGAGTATCTCTGACTGTTTGAACTTGGCTTTGTGTAGAACCTTTTCTGAAAAGCACTTGTCAGCATCATCATTGCTTGCTTCAGCTGATCATTCTCATCTGTGTCAGAGTTTGCATTAGCTTCATCTTCTTCTGATTCGTACACAATCGTCTTGTTCTTCTTCTTCCTGACTACAAGAGCGACTGTGTCATCAACTGTCTTTCCTCTCTGCCTCTTCTCATCTAGAATTTCATCCACCTCTTCTTCATTCTGTCGGAGGGTTTCATACACCTCGTGAAGTGGAATCTCATTCAAGTCTTTAATCTGCTTCATTTGCCTAGCAAATCTTTTCCATTCCGGTTGAAGAATGCTCAGGAATTTGACGTTCAGCTCAATTTGAGATTTGTGAACTCTGTTCTTGCTAAGTTCGTTCAGCAAAGTCACAAACCTGTCATAGGTTTCTTCTAAAGTTTCTCCCACCCTGCCTCTAAATTCTTCATAATTATTTAGGCAGTTGGAGATTTTCAGCTGATTTCCAACCTTTGAGCCCAACATCATCTTTTCAAGCCGATCCCACATTTCTTTACCGGAGGCCTTGTAGCTGTCAATCTTTATGTATATTTCATTTGGGATTCCTTGTAAGATGTATGACTTAGCTAATCTGTCGCCTTTGGCTCTTCTGAGGTTATCATCTTGTAGTTCATGATACTTAAGTTCAACCTGAGTCGGCACATTATCAACTACACGAGTCGTCATTGGTGGTCTCATAACCCCTTCTTCTATAGATGTCCTGATGAAATCACCCAGCTCATGTCTGTCAATGAAGTTCAGAAACCGATCCTTCTACTGTTCGTATTCTCCTTTGAAGAGAACTGGTGGCTTGGTGTCAGTTCCTATTGCAAGGGCTTCTCTGGATGTCATCCTGTATTGATTAGAAAACTTGAATATGATCGTTAACCCAGATAAAATTTGATCACACAAGAAATTTTTTCCCCCTAGGCAAACTTAGGTATGGGGGCAGTGCCCCTAGAGAAAACATTTATGACAATTAAAGACCCTATTTCAGTTTCGAAAAATTCTCAGAAAAAATATTCTAAGTATGGAATAGAAGCTTTGCGTTTGAGAAGGTTTGCGTTTCAAATGAGGAGCACAAATGGAAGTTTGTGGGTCTAGTGAGGAGCGCAAACTGAGGTTTGCGGGTCTAGTGGGAAGCGCAAACTGAGGTTTGCGAGTCTAGTGGGAAGCGCAAAGTTGAGCTTTGCGTTTCTTGAAGAGGTACACGTGAACTGAGGTTTGCGTTTGTCTTGAGATGCGTAAAGTTGAGCTTTGCGTTTCTTTTGGAACCGAGAAGTGGACTTTGCGTATGCTTGAGGACCCGAGAAGTAAGGTTTGTGATTGATGTTGGAACCGCAAAGTAAGGTTTGCGTTTCCTTTGAGAAGCGCAAAGTAGGACTTTGCGTTTGATGTGGGAGGCGCAAAGTTGGACTTTGCGTATGTTCTTCCTCTGCTTTGCGCTTTATTCGACCTGTACTTCGAAAATTTGTCTAAAATCTGTTTTTGTTTCAATTAGCAATACCAAACACTACCCTTATGTCTAGAAACACTTCTAGAACTGAATGTAAGCACTCGATCGCAATAAAACACACTTTTTAAATAAAGATTTGATAGCACAATACCTTTTTGTTCTCGACTGTTTCTTCACTAAAATCACAAAATGGAACTCGATAAATGTTTTAAAGTGAAATCAAACAACAACAACTCTATCTAGCATGCTAATCGATCACAACCTGATCGATTTTAACACCTATAACACTTAAACACTCGAAAATGATTTTTCTTGAATAACACAGAGTCGTTTTTCCAGAAAACTTGATTTTTGATCTTAATCAGGCTCTGATACCAATTGTCGGTCCTCTAACAAACAATAATGTTTATCAAGTTCTTAGATTAAACAACACAATAACGATTACCAACCTGTATTGATATATAGAAATGGTTACAAGGTTGATCAGATTTATGCTCTTGATTGTGTTCTCTGTTTTCTCTCTATTACACCTTTAAGTGTGTGTTTGTGTGTGTGAATTGTGATCTGATTTATGAGGGAGTTGTTAGAGATAACACAAATCTATCTAGTGTGTCTAACACACTTCCTTAGATAATATCTAGATATTAGATCTAGATATTATTTTCTAATAAAGTAAACTAGAAACTAATAAAACTAAGTTAACTTTATCTAACTTTTACAATACTATAACTTAGATATTTAAATCTAAGTAAACTAAAACAATTACATTGACATTTATTACAAACGACATAGACTTTAATATCGAGAGTCGACGTTCCGGCTTTAACTTCAGATTGCGATCTTCAGATTGGATGATCTTGAATCCAATGAGACTGTGTCTTAACAGTACTCCTTCTTTGTTTTCTTCGGTTGATCTTCGACTTCACCGAACATTTGTATAGAGACCAAGCTGCTAAAAGAACCTCAAACATATTCTAAGTAGGATGATATAAGATGCAAGATTAGGAGGTCATCTTCAAATCTTCAGATGACCCAACAATATCCCCCTATTTGAGGATGACATCCATACTAAAGAATAAAACAAAGAGTATACTGAATAAATTCATTTTGACCCATTTTTACTCTTTTTGGGTTCTTTTCACATAGACCATTTTTTTTTGTATATCTGACATTTACATAGTGAAAGAAAAAGTATAGCTATACAAACGAATAAATGAATACAATGAATAAAGAATGAGAAAGCAAAAATATACAAAGATACAGAAGGCAGTAACCAGAATTGTTTGAACTTGAGTGGTTGGATGCTCCCCCTCAATTCATACTCCCCCTCAACTAATGTCAGGTGGCTTTGATCACATAGTCCATTGCAAAATTAGTTTCAGTAGAGTTTAAGCTTGAGTGGTAAGATGCTCCCCCTCAACTCATACTACCTCTTAACTAAGAAGTCAGAAGATTTCCGGGATCCTCCGAACCTGCTTCTGGAAGGGCAGATTCATCCTTGGATCGTGCAGAAGCATCAGGACTGAGAATCCTGGGTGATAGGCTGTGAGGTGGAGAAGAGACACCTTGGATAGGGAAGGAGTCCAAGTCATCCTTATCAACCAAGGAAAAGGTTGATGAGGGAATAATAGGGGTCCCCGATTTTACAATTGTATCCTTTTGTGAGGATACAAAGGAGGTGGCTTTGGGTTTAGCAGAGTCCCCGGGCCCGGATGGGAAAATTTCAACACCTGCCGATTGTGGAGAATCGGTGGGTGGAGTTTGTGGCTTGGCCCTTGAAACCTTCCTCAGCCTCTTGAGAGGAGAGGGAGGGGAAGAAGGTGAGTGCCTCCGCTTTGGAGAGGGATATGTGACCGGGGAAACAACCGAAGGTTCTTTCACTCGTATGGTCATCTTAGCTAGTGCGGAGGTGCCGAAAGCCTTTGAATATTCTTTCTTGCTAGTTGGCTTCACTTGGGAATAGGGAAGATGGGGCCACTACAGATGAGGGAGCCTTGGACACCGGAGTGTCGCGAGCATCACCCCATTGTAGATCGGGAGAGGTTATGAAAGAAAACATACCTGGGTTAAGAGCTCGATTGGTGGATAGAGAGCTCTTGTTGAGAGAGATCTTCTTGAGTTTCTAAGTGTTGGTAAAAGAGTCATCACCAAATCAATTTGTGACACAACAATTTTTCTCCCCCTATTTGATGATGACACCAACACAGATAAAAAAATTGTACTGACACTCAGAAAAAAATTACAAGACGTGAAGAACTCATAAATTCAGTGGTCCATTTTTTTTTTGAACGAGAAATAAAAAAAATTGGAAGAGAGGTGGGAGACGGGAAGAAGGGGAGGGGGGAAGGTGAAGGGGGAAGGATGGGGAGGGATACATGGTAGTAAAAAAATCTTGGGAAGGGGAAGAGTGAGAGAGAAAAAAATGGGTGAGAGGATGTAAGGGGTGGTTGGGGTCGGTGTGGAGGAGGGAGGGGGAAGGGGGTTAGGGAGGCACAAGAGGTAAGAGAGGGGGGTGGCTTCGGTAGTGAGAGAGAGAGAAAGAGAGATTTTGGTGGAGGGTAAGAAGAGCCGAAGGATGTTCGGCTAGGGGTTCGGCTGGGGGTTCGGTTGGATGCCGAAGAGGAGAAGTGAGGGTGGTGGTGTGGGGTTCGGCTAGAGGGTGTTTGGGTTGGGAGTTATAAGGGGGTGTGGCTTCGGTAGCGAGGTGGGTTATGGTGAGTAGAGGAAACCGAAAAGGAGGAATAAGGGGGGGTTTTCGGCTTGGGTGGAGGAGAGCCGAAAAAAAATGGGGATATAAGGGGGTTTGGGATTTTCGGCTAGGAAGGGAGAGGCCGAGAGAGATAGGTAGCCGAAGAAGGGGTGTTCGGTTGAGGGGTTTGAGAGAGAAAGAGAGAGATATATAAGGGGGAGGGGGGTTGTCGGTTATCGAAGACAAGGGGTTGGGGGGATGGGGGGATCGGGTGGAGAGATAAGGGGGTGAGGTGGTCGCCAAAGTGGGGTGGGTGGAGGCCGAAAGGTGGAGTGATAAGGGGATGGGGATGGTTTCTGGCTTAATCACATTCTTAACATTAAATCTCGGTCGCCTCCCAACCTTATGTTGTTCATACTACCTCAAGAGTAACTTACGACCTTATTTGGTCATTTCCACCAAGAATACTCCAAAGCAAGCATTTCCCTTAGTTACTAAATAAGACGCATCAAGGTCTCTTCTATAATCTATTTGTACTTAAAATCTACCTCGACATTCTCACCAAATGTCTCCAATAAACATTACCACTAAACTCCAACCATGCACTCAAGCATCGATTTCCAAAACAGCGAAAGTCCTGGCAATTATCAAAATACCAATGATTGATTTGTTAATTATCAACATCTAATTTCCTTAAGTCTACCATTGGTCCTACAGACACACCAGATCTAACGGAAATACATTGAAGCACACTAACCATCATTGTCCTCAAAATCACGTGCCAACACCTAACCTCGAGACGACCATTCTGCAACGTGAGTATACTACCAAATATTTCATTCTCGACTAACAATGTCGATTCAAAGTTGACACCTACTCTTGGAAGTAGTCACCCAAATCCAACATCCTTACCAATCAACCATTACATCATCATTATTCACGAATATCCAACAATATAGTACACCACCGTCACAGAGCATATCGTCGTGCAAAATTCCCACAATTCCAAAACCAACCATACCCAAACAACCGAACACGATTTTAATCTGTAGGTTTAACGAAGCATAAAGATCGTTACTTAACTAACTGAGAGAAAGCACATGCCTAATGCCTCAAACTCCGAGGACTCTTTTAATCCTTAATATCGACTTCTAACACGAGGGGACTTACACCTATGGCCCAATGAGTTCAAGGTTTTTCACACTATTATGCCAATTTGAAATTTATAAGACTCTCCAATACATAAGTTTTATAATAATTAAACGTGTGTGAAAATACACTATCGTGCATTCGATAGGTTTCAAAACTTGATCACCAATGCCACACATATAAAACCATTTTCAAAACTCATTTGATCAGTACTTATGTTAATAAAACGGTAAAGAAAGATGCGTAACAAAATTCTCAAACGGACTACCAAGGTCCTAGTATGCATCAATTTATGCCATGCATATGAAAAATAACTTTCCGTCCTATAACATGTGCAATAAAAACTTGTAAAACCCAAGAAAACATGCTCACAATATCGAACTCTTAAAGTTTTCTCTCTTTTAATCACAATGCGACATGAAATAAGATTTCAATATAAAACTGTTGGGTCATCTGAAGATTTGAAGATGACCTCCTGATCTTCCATCTTGTAGCATCCTACTTAGAATATGTTTGAGGTTCTTTTAGCAACTTGGTTTCTATACAAATGTTCAGTGAAGTCGAAGATTAGCCGAAGAAGACAAAGAAGGAGTACATCTCTCAAAGCAGATTGAAGAGCCTAAAGCCAAGTTTGCCTAAGTGACTAACACCATCGGCCAGGATGGTGTCAATCTCATATCTTCAGGAGTATGAAGGTGTTCTCACATCTTCAGGAGCCAAAGATCTCTCAATTCTTCGGCAGCCGATGATCTCTCCTTAGAAGCTGAATATGTTCTCACATCTTCAGGAGCCGAAGATCTCTCAAGTCTTCGGCAGCCGATGATCTCTCATTAGAAGCTGAAGATGTTCTCACATCTTCAGGAGCCGAACATGTTCTCACATCTTCAGGAGCCGAAGATGCCTGAAGATTTCTTTCAAACACATTATACTTTTCTGACAAAGTATATTTGTGATATCTTGCATTGACGTGGACCTCATCCCAAGATCAGAAAAAGTAAGTTTGTCTCTTACACTCTTTTAAGAAAAGGTCCACACCATCCCTGCAGGTCAACACTTCAAGACAAAGTCACTCCAAGACAAAAGGTACATCATGTACCATGCTGAAGGCCTGTGTCCATCCCTTGCTCAACAGGTGTCTCATGCATTAAATGCATGAGGCACTATAAATATGAAGGATGGTTCAACATGCAAGATAACCAGCTCTACTACCTTCAAGTTCTCTAAATGCCTGGCAACTTTCTCTCTACGAAGATCTTATTGTTTTCTAAATGTTTTACAATTGTTCTTCATTCTCTATGTGTAAGATTGTTTGAACAGATCTCATTTGTTCTCTTCCGCAGCAATCAAAAGTTTCTATGTGTAATTCTTGATTTCAAATCAATAAGAATTAAATTAAGTGAAAAACTGTGAGTATTGTATTCAACCCCCCCCCTTCTACAATACTTTTCTTATTTACTTACTGCTATTTGGGACCAACAAGTGGTATCAGAGCGGTTTAGTTTAACTCAATAAACTAGATCCGCAATGGCAGCCTCTTCTTCTTCTTCTTCTTCTTCTTCTTCTTTAAACAATACTTCTTCTCAAAACACCACTGATGTTTCATACGACAATGGCTCTATAGCCAAACCACCAAAGTTTAACCCCATTAACTTCTTCTTGTGGAAAAGTCGTATGATACTCTTTCTAGAAGGAGTTGACAGCAAATATCCAACTATCTTACATGAAGGTCCTTTTATTCCTAGAGTTTGGGACCGTTACAATGCAGATAAGACAAAAGTTGATGAGGACTCTTCTAAGGAAGAAAGAACTCCAGCTACTGGGAGACACATTGTAAAGGACTGTTAGACCACAGTCTCATTGGATTCAAGATCATCCAAACTGAAGATCGCAATCTGAAGCTAAAGCCGGAACGTCGACTCTCGATAATAAAGTATATGTCGTGTGTAATAAATGTCAATGTAATTTAATGTAATTATTTGTTTATTATTGTAAAAGTTAACTTAATATCTATTTCTTAGATATTAGGTAACTTAGGTAACTATATTAGCTTAGTTTGTTTCTAAGTTAGTTTCTAGTTTAGTTAGAAATAATATCTAGATATTATTCTAGATATTATGTTAGGTAGACTAGATTAGATATTTGTGTATCTCTAGTATCAATCTCTCTCTCAATCAGATCACAACTAATCACACACAAACAAACACACACTTAAAGGTGTATTTGAGAGAAAAACATAGAGAACACATCAAGAGCTTAATCGATCAACCTTGTAACTCGTTTGTTATAATCAATACAGGTTGGTAATCATATTGTGTTGTTGTTTCTATAAACTTGATAAGTATTGTTGGACCGACAATTGGTATAAGAGCCTGATTAAGATCAAATCAAGTTTTAAAAGCAAACGTCTATGTGTTCTGTGTGAAAATCATTTTCGAGATTTAAACTGTTTTAGGTGTTAGAATCGATCAGATTGTGATCGATTTACATGCTAGATCGAGTTATATGTGTTTAATTTCACTTTAAAGCTTATATCGAGTTCCAATTTGTGGTTTTTGTGAGAAAAGAGTTGAGAAGAGTAAGTCACTGTGCGATAAAATTAATTTCTAAAAAGAGTGTTTTAGTGAGATCGAGTACTCATAATCTGTTCTAAAAGTGTTTCTAGACACATTGGTAGGGTTTGGTATTGCTAAATCGTTTCAATACAGATTTTAGACGAATTTTCGAAGTACAGGTCGAATAACCCGCAAACCAGAGGAAGAATAACATGCAAAGTCCCACTTTGCGCGTCCCACTACAAACGCAAAGCAGACTTTGCGGCTCCCACTACAAACGCAAAGCAGACTTTGCGGCTCCCACTACAAACGCAAAACTTACTTTGCGGTTCCAACATCAATCGCAAAGTCTACTTCTTGGCTCCCAAAGCACCTGCAAACCTCAACTTTGTGCTTCCATCTAGACCCGCAAACCTCAGTTTGCGCTTCCCACTAGACCTGCAAACCTCCATTTGCGCGTCCCATTAGAAACGCAAACCTCAACTTTGCGTTCCTAACTTGAAACGCAAACCTTCTCAATTGCAAAGTCTGCCTAGGGGGACAAAATTTCTTGTGTGATCAAATTTTATCTGGGTTAACGATCATATTTGTCATGTTTTTCTCATATATTCAATACAGGATGACATCCAAAGAAGCTCTCGCAATAGGAACCGACACCAAGCCACCAGTTCTCTTTCGAGGGGAATACGAACAGTGGAAGGATAGGTTTCTAAACTTCATTGAAAGACAAGATTTGGGTAATTTCATTATACAATCCCTAGAAGAAGGCCTAATGGAAACACAGTATAGGGAGCCAGCAGCAGAAACTCAAGAAGAAAGAGTTGCACTTTCTTATACAGATCTAACAGGTGATGCTAAGCTAAGAGCAAAAGGCGACAGGTTAGCCAAGTCATACATTCTACAAGGGATTACAAATGAAATCTATGTAAAGATTGACAGCTACAAAGCCTCAGCCAAACAAATGTGGGATCAACTAGAGAAAATGATGTTGGGTTCAAAGATTGGGAACCAACTGAAAATCTCTAACTGCCTGCACAGTTTTGAAGAATTCAAAGGCAGAACTGGAGAAACTCTAGAAGGAACATATGATAGGTTTGTGACATTGCTAAATGAATTGAGCAAGAACAAGGTCAACAAATCTAAAATCGAGCTGAATATCAAATTCCTGAGTATTCTACAACCAGAATGGAAAAGTTTTGCCAGGCAGATGAGGCAGATAAAAGACCTGAATGAGATTCCACTTCACGAGGTGTATGAAACCCTCCGACAAAATGAAGATGAGGTGGATGAAATTCTAGCAGAAAAGAGAAAAGGAAAGACAGTTGAAGACACAGTCGCTCTTGTTGTGAAGAAGAAGAAGAACAAGACGATTGTGTATGAATCAGAAGAAGCCGAAACTGATGTTGTCTCTGACTCGGATGAAAATGAACAAATGCAGCAAGCAATGCAGTTTTTAACAAATGCATTTCAGAAAAAGTTCTACAGAAATCCAACGTCAAACAGTCAGAGGTACTCTTCTGGACCCAACAACTATGCTCACAAGGAAAGAATTGAGGGAAGCAGATATGAAGGAAAAAGATTTGAAGGGAAGAGATTTGAAGGGAAGAGACAAGAGGAGAAGAAATCTGATGAGAGAAGATATCAGACAGAAGGAAACAGATTGGAAGAGAAGAAACCGGAAGAAAGGAAGTACAAAGCTGAAGGATCAAGTCAGCCAGGACCACCCATGTGCTACAACTGTGGCAAAACCGGTCACTTTGCCAAGAATTGCCGAATATCAAAGGTTAGAAACTCCGACTTCTACAAGAACAAGATGCTTCTTGCAAAGCAACAGGAGGCAGGCAAGGCGCTGATGGCTGAAGATGAATACTGGCTGGATCACTCAGATGAAGAAGAAGATGAAGAAGAAAAGGATGAAGTCGTCAATATGTGCTTGATGGGCAAAATCGAATCAGATACTTAAGCTGATTCAGAAAATGAAGAAGAGGAGGTATGTGATTTATCGTATAAAGCTTTAATGAATAAAATGCATGCTATGGTTTTAAAACAAGAAGAGTTAGAATCTAATCTTAAGCGAGAAAATGGTGTTATTATTAATAAAAACCAATTGATACAGAAACTTAGCGATGAAATTGCTGAGAAGAAAGTATTAGTTGAGGTTTTACATACAAACGCTGACACCAACGCAAAAGAACAGACTATAATTCTAAAAGAGAATAGTGAGCTCAAGTCTAAATTGACAAAAAGTGAGATTGATTTTTATAAGCTTACTGATATGCATTCTTTATGTATTAAAGAAAACAAGACTTTAATTGCTAAATTAGATGATTTGGAAAAGAAGCTATACTCATTAGGTCAAAGTGAGCAAACCATTCATCTTAACAAACCGAAAAAGAACAAAGAAAATTGGGGAATCGGTTATGTGAAACCTCAACGTCTTCAAAAGGGTATAAGAGAAGTGCCTGCACTTTATGACTATACCTCTATGCTTGTTTCTCACCGAATCGCCTCATTTAAAGTTTTTAATACTAAACTATCAGAAGAGGATGAAGCCAATAAATTTGAAAAACGGATGAAGTCAACTAAAGTTCACGCTCCATTTTATTATGCGAAGTTGAATAATAGTTATGAATTTCCAAATGATGAGAATAAATCTCTTTCAACTGACTACTTTCAAAGTTATTCTGAAAAAGAGATGGAAGCGAAGCCTGTTATAGGTAAAATTTATGTCCCTTCTCTCGTGTTAGAAAGTAAAATTTCTGAACTCGAGACCTCTTTATCAGATGAAAGACTTATGATTGAGATTCAACAAAAGGTTTTTTCAACTGTTGTGAAAAATGTTGTTTTTACAAAGGCTTTTACTTCTAATGACATGTTTGGTTCATCAAACGAAGAGTTTAATTTTCTTAATTCTGACGGTGGTTTAGATGGTTGTTTTGAACAAATTGATTTTAATGCGAAACTTCCTAACCATGCATCTTTTGTTAAGAAAACTTCAAGAAAAACCAGTTTGCATGTGTTCAGTGCAAAATCAACGAAAGCTTTCGTTGATAAATCAGTCTCTGTGAACGCTAAGAGTGCTAAAGGTAAGAAAATATCTCAGCATTCACAGAAACCAACCACTACTGGTAATTCTAAGAAGAAGCATTCAGTTGTTGCTCAAAGGTCTAACTCACCAGTTTTACATGTTTCAGATATGAGCAAGTCAAGACCTGGAGCCCATTCTCAATGGCAACCAAAACGGAAGCTTGACAAGGCCGTTTTATCGTCTAGTAATGTTAATTGTAATAAGACTTCGCTTACTAAAGATGTTGTGATTGCTGAAATTGCTGTTTTGAATCCAAAACTTGTTGTTTCTCGTAAACAATATACAATGAAGCAATTATTTCAGTTATCTTTATCTGCTGGAAAGTCCTCTATCTATAATAAACATGTTTCTATTACTTGTCAAGATTCTGGAGATTGGTTTGGAAATTACCATGTGCATTCATCTCATACCAACTCTCATGCTTTTCAAAAGAACAAAGGATCCAATTTGAAATGGATACCAAAATCTTGTGCTAACACAGCAGGACCCAAATTCCAATGGGTACCTAAGGCGAAATCTGTGTTGCAGGCACACAAAGCTTAAAGAGAAAGCGACTTCTGATTATGTACAGATCAGGACTCGTTCTTCAAAGTCAAAATAGGTTTTTGGATAATGCAGTTCAAAACCCGAACATCAAAGTCAAAATAGGCTTTTGAACAAATCAGTTCAAGACCCGCACTTCGATAATCAAAGTGAATATTCCAAAGTTTTCGTATAAATATCTAAATTTCCAATTTCTCTTATGCAGACTTGTCATACATGGTTCTTGGACAACGGATGTTCCAAGCACATGACAGGGCAAAAAGAGATAATGTCCAACTTTAAAGACAAATTTTGTGGAACAGTAAGATTCGGAAACGACCAGTTTTCTCCAATAATGGGATACGGTGATGTACAACATGACAAAGTCACTATCAAGAAGGTGAGCTATGTAGAAGGCTTAGGACACAACTTGTTCAGTATAGGCCAGTTCTGTGACAAAGACTTGGAGGTCAACTTCAAAGCTAAGAGTTGTTCCGTTCGCAATGAAGAAGGCGAAGAACTCTTGGTCGGTACACGAGAATCAGACCTCTACACAATCAACTTATCAGATGTCCAGACTGACAAACAAGTTTGTCTACTATCGAAAGCTTCGATGCAACAAAGTTGGTTATGGCATCGACGTCTTTCTCACCTCAACTTTTGGTACATCAACAACCTGGTCAGTGGAAAGCTCGTCAAAGGACTTCCAGAGCTGAGATATGAAAGAGAACATCTTTGTGCAGCTTGTGAGAAGGGCAAGATGAAGAGAGCACCTCATAAACCGAAGCCAGAACCAAGTACCAATGCTCCTTTAGAGTTATTGCATATGGATCTATGCGGTCCAATGCGCACTCAAGTTTAGGTGGCAAGAAGTACATACTCGTGATCGTGGACGACTATTCGCGATACACATGGGTCAAGTTTCTTCATTCAAAGGATGAGACACCTGATGTTCTCATTACATTCCTGAAAACGACCCAGGTGAATCTGCAGAAACCGGTCAAGATTCTAAGAACAGACAACGGCACAGAGTTCAAGAACAACAAAGTTGAAGAATATCTCGAATCTGTCGGGATTTCACATCAATATTCTGCTGCTCGAACGCCTCAACAAAATGGAGTAGTTGAAAGAAGAAATCGAACGCTAGTCGAGGCTGCTCGTACTATGCTAAGTCATTCCAACTTACCTCTATTTTTGTGGGCAGAAGCTGTTTCGACCGCATACTACACACAGAATCGTTCCATGATACATCGGAGATTCAAGAAGACTCCTTACGGTTTGATCAACAACAGAACACCGACAATCAAATACTTCCATATATTTGGATGTAAGTGTTTCGTACTAAACGATAGGGAGAATCTCAACAAGTTCAGCGCTAAGGCAGATGAAGGAATCTTCATTGGATATTCCTCAACAGCGACCGCATATCGTGTCTATCTAAAGAAGACAAAGACGGTGATTGAAAGCGTCAACGTCACCTTTGATGAAGAAATGGCTTCCGAACAACAACGTTCAGAACCCGTTATAACAGGAGTACTAGCTTCTGGGCAACTCAGTCCAGAACCTGCGTCTCAACAGAACAAATCAGATGAAGCTTCAACATCAACTAACCATTTATCTGATTTAGATTTATTATTTGAATTGTTTTATGACGAATTTCTTGGAACTAACATAAAGAAATCTGTTTTGGTTGACAGGATAGAAGAGCCAACGCCTACTCATCCAACCAGTTCAGACATTCCAAATGAATCAAGCACCCCGATTCATCAAGACGTCACAATTCAAATACCAACTCCTACAGTTCAAGAAGTGCCAAATCATGCAGAGTAAGAAGAAGCTGAACCAGCAGGATGTACCGTACAGATCCAACAACAGCCGGACCAAGTTGTACTTGTTGAGTCTTCTGAACCAACAACTTCAACTGAAGCAACTATCATAACTCCTCCCAATCAAACTGAAGAAGGTGCAAGTGGATTTATAGATGACACAACTGACATTCATTCCTATAATCCACTGCCTCATGAACGTAAATGGACCAAAGAGCACCCTGCAAGTCAGATCATAGGTGATCTATCCAAGTCGGTGCAAACTAGGTCAGCGTCAATCAACTGGTGCATGCACGACTCCTTTCTAAGCAAGATTGAGCCAACTCGAGTATTAGAGGCTCTTGCGGATCCAGATTGGGTAGTCTCAATGCAAGAAGAATTGAACCAGTTCGACGCACTGCAAGTCTGGAGACTCGTACCAAAGCCTAAAGGTAAAATAATCATCGGTACGAAGTGGATCTTCAAGATTAAAAAGGACGAAGCTGGTACCGTCATCAGAAACAAGGCGAGACTAGTAGCCAAAGGATACAGACAAGAAGAAGGATTAGACTATGACGAGACATACGCTCCTGTGGCGCGTTTAGAGGCAATTAGAATGTTCTTAGCCTACGCTGCCCACAAGAACTTCACGGTCTTTCAAATGGACGTGAAGACAACATTCCTGAATGGAATTCTGAAGGAGGAAGTCTACATCTCTAAGCCAGAAGGTTTTGTCAATCAAGAGAAGCCGAATCACGTATACATTCTCGACAAAGCACTCTACGGTCTGAAACAAGCACCTCGAGCCTGGTATGATGTCCTTTCTAATTTTCTAGTCAAGTCTGGGTTTTCAAAAGGTACGGTGGATACCACCTTGTTCATAAAGAAAGAAAAAGCCGATATCGTTTTAATACAAATCTATGTCGACGATATTATTTTTGGTTCAACTAATACTAAGTACTGTAAGAATTTTGCAAACCTTATGGTGTCTAGATTTCAAATGAACTTGATGGGAGAGATGAACTTCTTTCTTGGGCTTCAAGTAAAACAATTTTCTACGGGTATCTTTATCAATCAATCTAAGTACATTAGGGAAATTCTCCGGAAATTTCAAATGGAAAATACAAAACCGATTGGTACCCCAATGGCACCAGGAACTAAGATTGGCACCGATCCTTCGGGAAAGGCTGTTGATATTAGGACCTACAGAGGAATGATAGGTTCTTTAATGTATCTTACTAGTAGTAGACCAGACATAATGTTTTCAACATGTCTTTGTGCCCGATATCAGGCTAATCCAAAAGAAATCCATTTGACTGCTGTCAAACGTATATTCAGGTATCTGAAGGGCACTGCAGATCTTGGTCTGTGGTATCCTAAAGATACTAGTTTTGAACTAACAGCCTACACAGATGCAGATCATCCAGGTTGTATGTTAGACAGGAAGAGCACGTCAGGACATGTGCAGTTCCTCGGTGACAAATTAGTAAGTTGGGGATCAAAGAATCAACTTTGTGTTTCAACTTCTACGGCCGAAGCAGAATATGTAGCTGTTGCTAGCTGCTGTTCTCAGGTCTTATGGATGCGAACTCAATTGCACGACTACGGTTTCCACTTCAATAAGATCCCGATATACTGTGATTCCAAGAGCGCCATCGCAATAACGGCGAATCCTGTTCAACACACGAAGACAAAGCATATAGACGTCAGGTATCATTTTATCAAGGATAATGTAGAGAAAGGAACAATTGAACTTTTCTTTGTAAAGACTGAGTATCAACTTGCTGATTTGTTCACCAAACCTTTAGACGAAAAGAGGTTTACCTTTCTAGTCTCGAAGCTTGGTATGCTAAATCTCAAAGTTTAATCAGTAGTTACCTAACAAAGTTTTCTAAAAATTGTATACTTATTCATCATTTCTTCATTCTTAACTCTAATTGATATCTGCCATTCTATCTTATGTTCATGATCCAAGGGGGAGAATGAGAAGAAATTGACATCTGGTCAATATTACTTCGAGGAGGAGCTCATAAAATGTTGCATGTACCTTTTAATGCCAATTTTTTTTGTTATGCAAGATTTTAGGGGGAGCTCTTCAAATCAAAAAGGGATTTCGGACATGACTTCTGATTACTTCTGATCAGAACTCGTACTTTAAAAGTTTTACTGCTTTTTGTCTTTTCAATATAAGTGAATAATTATTACTTTGACTTGACATTAGACTTTTGCAGAATTTTTGAGAGAAGCTTACAAGTTCATATTTCTATGACTTTACGCTTTGCTTCATGAGATGTAAGATTGCTCGTTAAGGTATAGACCTTTATCTTCATCTCACATATGGTTGAAAGAAGGACAACTTTCAATCATAAGAAAACATTGTTTTTAATGTTCAAAACACTTCCCGATTTTTCAACACATTTTATATTTTGAGAGTGTATTTTAAACGTTTTCATGATCTAAATTGTGCTTTAACTGAAATAGCTAAATCAATCTGAGCATCACGTGCATCTAGGAAAACAAAGAATCATTGTGCTAGGAATTAACACAACTTCAATGGAATCACATTAACCAGTGATTTCTACCCATGAAGTTAAATCCTTAGTGTTTGAGTGTGCAAGCGAAAAGAAATGAGTGTGATTAGAGAAAGAAAAAAGTTTAAAAGAAAGAGCGTGTGAGAACAGAGTTAAAAGAATATCACAACTCTGCACCAACTTTTTCTGAGCCGGGTAGCCACAATTCTAGTGATTCACAATTCTTTGGTGATCATTATTGAAACAGGCAACTAACCCATGCCAACTCTTGATCAAACCTCACCATCTACTCATTTTCTTCTCAACAAGAAAGTGTTTCACATTTTCAAAAGGGGATGCAGCACATTTGCTATCTGATTTTCATTTGGAAAATCTAGATATTGAAAAGAAGGAAGTTTGCCCCACCTTCGCACTTCAATCATGCACATTGAGTCTGTGTTTAACTTACTGTTGTCTCAGTGGCTTACACAATTTTGAGCCAATAAGCAATCATCCGTGCTTAATTCTTTAAACACAAGCACGAACACACAAGGAATTAGTTTCTTTGTCATAACGTTTATAGAAATTACCTTTGTGGTGTTTCGATGATTAAATGGAAGCCCTGGGGGAGTCAACATCAAAACATCTCCTTTCCAATGTGTATTCGTTACACTCAGTGACTTAGTGTTACTGACAGGCATGATAACTGATTCATTAGTTGATTTCAGGTGTTACATATCTAATTTGTCTGGATTTGCAAAGATCTGGATGAATCTCTTATGAATTGACGAATCAGGGGCTCTAACCGCAAGATTGACATTTCTTACAACAAATTTTGATGAAGTCGTTGCACTTAACATCAAAAAGGGGGAGAATGACTACACAAGAAATGGCAAAAATCACATGTTTCAAGAATCACGTCAAAGACTGAATTCTTCTAAAGAAAGTAGATTGAAGACATGCTGAATTTAGAGAAAGAGATTGCATCTTCTGAGCTGAACAAGAAGACTGAATTGGATAAATCTTTTTATTAAAGGATCTTGATTCAAAGGGGGAGATTGTTAGACCACAGTCTCATTGGATTCAAGATCATCCAAACTGAAGATCGCAATCTGAAGCTAAAGCCGGAACGTCGACTCTCGATAATAAAGTCTATGTCGTGTGTAATAAATGTCAATGTAATTTAATGTAATTATTTGTTTATTATTGTAAAAGTTAACTTAATATCTATTTCTTAGATATTAGGTAACTTAGGTAACTATATTAGCTTAGTTTGTTTCTAAGTTAGTTTCTAGTTTAGTTAGAAATAATATCTAGATATTATTCTAGATATTATGTTAGGTAGACTAGATTAGATATTTGTGTATCTCTAGTATCGATCTCTCTCTCAATCAGATCACAACTAATCACACACAAACAAACACACACTTAAAGGTGTATTTGAGAGAAAAACATAGAGAACACATCAAGAGCTTAATCGATCAACCTTGTAACTCGTTTGTTATAATCAATACAGGTTGGTAATCATATTGTGTTGTTGTTTCTATAATCTTGATAAGTATTGTTGGACCGACAAGGACCCCAGTAAATACAATGATGAAGACAGGGTGCTTTTTACACACCTACAGACGTGTGCTAATTAAACCTCAAAGCAAGTATACAATGAGATCTAATGTCGTCTTTCAAGTAATAAAATGGTAAGAACCAAGTATCGTATTCCACAGGGATAGGTATCTTAGGTTGCAAGATTTCGAGATGAAAAACTAACTTCAGATGACGATGTTGAAGACATATTTTTGAATGGTTGGTTAACACAGATCTGATTAAACAAGATTAAATGAGAAGCAAGGGTGTAAGACTTGTGGTGGTATGTGAATCCAAATTCCAGCAGGTCAATGCTACAACACTGTCATAGCATGATGCTATTGAAATGCTGCAGCATGCTTCTGACTATAACTAGTTTTATTATCGATTTTAAGGCACGTTCCTCTCGGACTCTCACCATCCCATTATTCCAGTAGCCATAAACAATCTCATCTCTGAGCAAAGTTCAAGATAATGGAATGATAGGAATGGAGTTCTCAAAATATACGGCGAAACAAATTCTCTTCGTTAAAAGTTACTCTTTCGAAATAACCCCCGTACCTCCCAAGTTGATGTATTCCAAATAGCTTATCTCTAAGTCTACTCCATTTTAACCCTTTGAAAAAGTGACCATTTATCAAGAATGAATCATTTTAAAAGACACAAGTAACAACTCTCGTTGCAAGTAACTCTTTCGATATTACCTCCCATGTCATTCAAATTGACGTGCTATTTAATGGCCTATCTCTAGGTCCATCACACTTTAACACTATCAAAGTGATCAATTTGTCAAGGAGTTGTGTTATCTTGATAAAACTTGAGTTGGAACAATAAAACTTGGTTAAAGTCACAAAAACCCACTTTCTTTTAGATCCACATAACCACCCTTTGCCTCACACCCAGGCTAGATGATTAGCTACTCATTACAATAAAAAAAATAAAAACTACTACTAAGAATTACAAAGATGAACATAATGTAAAGTGCTTTTGAAAGATAAATGACTTGAAAGTATATAAATATATATATGTGTAACTAAAAATGTAAAGACGAGAACGTAAATTACAAGGAAATGGAAATGACAAGAAAGTAAACTTGAATATAACTACAATAAACTTTAACTACTAAAATCTAGAACAAAAGAGTAAAGGAAAGGCTAGAGATGCAAGATGAAGAAAGAAAATACAACCTAATGAAAAGTGCAGGTGGATGCTGTTTCAGTGCTGCAAGCATTCATATTTAAGAACAAAGATTATATGAAGATGATGAAGAACACGATGAACATGCATGATTTCTGGAAATTAAAAGAACAAGGGACTGGAATGGGACCAGTTCATGAATCAAACAGAAAGTAAAGGATTTAGACTAAGCATAACAAGATGGAAAGCTTGAAAGAAAATAAGAAGAACAAGATGAAGAACTTAAAGATTAACACTTAAAATTAAAGAACTAAAGAGTGGTTTTCGATCATCCCCAAGCTCCTACAAATCAGATGCAAAAGACATTAAGAAACATAAACTAAGATGATGATAAGAGATGTCCCCTTATGAGCAACAAAGCCTTCCTTTTATAGACAAGAGGAGTGGCAAAGTTGTAAATTAAGGAGAATCTAATTGTACTTACCTAGTCTAATGCCAACTAAGGCTACCAAAGCTTGTTCCAACTTAACTAAACTATTACAAACCAGAGTAACTAATTGTCCAAGGGTTACAAAAGATCAATTCTAAGCCAAAAGTTAGATTCAAGTTTCAGTCTTCAAGATTTCCCTTCCAAAAACCATCAGCTCCATGTTGTTCTGATGCTGCAGCATGCCCTGTTTCCAAATAGATTTCCAAAAGATAACCAAATTTAGCCTACAATCTTAATAAAACAAGTACATCACACAACTTGAGCTCCAAGACACAACAAATGGAAAATAAGGTAGAAAATGACTCAAAGTGGGATTTGAAAGTGAAAAATTCTATCTAAAAAGGCTAAAAGAAAAGGGCTTAAGTACTCAAAATTAAGTACTTATCAATACTCTTTCTAGAAGGAGTTGACAGCAGATATCCAACTATCTTACATGAAGGTCCTTTTATTCCTAGAGTTTGGGACCGTTACAATGCAGATAAGGCAAAAGCTGATGAGGACTCTTCTAAGGAAGAAGGAACTCCAACTACTGGGAGATACATTATAAAGGACCCCAGTAAATACAATGATGAAGACAGACGTCTTATAGCTCTTGATACTAAAGTTAGAGCCATCATTGCCCTCTCTCTGCCTGATGAGGTCTACCATTCTCTTGTTAACCTTTCTACTGCAAAAGAAATGTGGTCCATTCTGTGTGTTCTTTATGAAGGTACGTCTGAGGTGAAAAAGAGCAAAAAGATTGCTCTTGTAAGAAAGTATGAACTCTTTTCTCATGAGAAGGGTGAGTCTCTCTCAGACTACTACAATCGCTTTAATAGTCTTCTCAACGATCTAAAACTTGTGGGTCGCATATATGATAATGAGGAAGTCTTGTGCAAATTTATGGATTGTCTTCCTGAGTTTTGGGAAAATATCTGTACTTGTATCAAGTCTACCAAGGATCTTGATTCCATGCCTCTCACTGCCTTGTACAACACCCTCTTCAACTAACTAAACTGCTTAGGAAGTCAATCACAAAAGACATCAAAGGCTCTTCTCTAGCTCTTGTCGGTGAATCTTCCAAAAGTACTGTGTGTGTCCCTAGTATCACCTATCCCTCAGATTCTGATAATAATAGTCAAGAGGATCCTAATGATCCTTAAGAGGCCTATCTTAGTGAGGCTGATGACGAAGGTGAGGAAATTTCCAGTAACTCTCGCTTCTCTTCGAGAAAATCCAAGTTTTCAAGAAAATCCACTTCTACTTTTTCTAAAACCACTCCCTCTGACAAATCAAATGAGGAATGTTACAGGCGTGGGAGGAAGGGACACTTTGCTTGTGAGTACAGAAGCAGGTCTTCTGATAAATCCAGACTACCCTTCTCTAACCGTACCTCCTCTAGGTTTGTCAGAACCAAGTCTAGTTCTAATCAACCTTCTTTCCAAAAGACAAATATGTCTGTCTCTTTAAAGTCTGACCGGGCTGAGAAATACAAGGCAAAATATAAGAGAGAGAAGGAGAGAAATGAAACTTTGCTCAAAAAGGGAAAAGGTCAAATGACTGAAACCTATGATTGGGCAGATGAACCCACTTCTGAAAGTGACAAAGAAATGGTCAACCTTTGTTTCATGGCTAGAACAGATGATGTTGATAAACAGTGAAGCTCAATCCTTCTCTATGGCCCTTGTGTCTGCTGAGTGCTCTACCTCATCTACCCAGGTACATCTCTCTCTCTCTCTTCTCATCTCTCTCTTTCGGCCTCTTAAACCCACCAAAGAACAAACCTCCCTTATACCTCCCTTCCCTCACCTTCGGCCCTCAACCTCCCTCACTATCTTCGACCCCTCTCTCTCACTCTTCAAAAGCCTACCGAGTCCACCATCTTCGGAGAAACTGCATCTACTCATGTGAAGTTTGATGATCTTAAGTCATCATCTCTTCATGAGATGATGATTGGTGGATATCATCATGTGTTGGTGAAGATTCTCATAATCCTTCATCTAACTCAAATTGATATGTTCCTTTCTTCTCAAGGCACATCTCATCATAATGGTGAACTACCTATCTTCTCATCATATCACCTCTCCTTCCTCCATCATCCATATTTGATATCTCATTCTCGTCTCAACCTCAAACTTCACCACAAATCATCCCACTTTCTCAACCATGCATTCCTTTTTTACCTATTCATGTCGATCTTCCATCTATCTCTCTCAAAGATGTTCCATCCAACTCTCATCTACAACATTCCTTTCTTCCTCATCTACTACCTGGAAAAAAAACTACTGATTTACTGTTCATCGGTAGCCGATTTGTAAAAAAAAAACTTCGGCGGTACTGTTCATCGGCTACCGAACATTTAAAACAAAAAAAAATCGGTCACTGTTTATCGGACGAACATTTAAAAAAAATTCGGTTACTGTTCTTCGGTAGTCGATTTGTAAAAAATAAAAAATAATAAAAAACTTCGGCGGTACTGTTCATCGGCTACCGAACATTTAAAAATAAAATTCGGTCACTGTTCATCAGCCGAATATTTCAAAAAAAAAAAACTTCGGTGGTATTGTTCATCGGCTACCGAACATTTCAAAACAAAAATCGGTTACTGTTCATCGGCCGAACATTTAAAAAAAAAACTTCGGTGGTACTGTTCATCGGCTGCCGAAGTTTACTGTTCATGTCTTAAAAAAAATCGTCTACCGAAGTTTACTGTTCATGTCTAAAAAAAAATTAATTTTTTTTCGGTTACCGAATTACTGTTCATGTTTTAAAAAAAATATTGTTTTTTTTGCTCTCTCTCAACATTCACCGAAGATCCCCCCCCCTCTCTCTCTCTACCTTTTGGTTCTCTCTCTCCCCTCTCACCCACCGAAGTTCCCCATCATTCCCTCATCTTCCCTTCTCTCCCCTTCACCATCCCTCTCTCTCGGCCTCGCCCTCTCTCCCTTCGGCCCTCTCCCCTAGCCGAACCCTCCCCTCTCCCCTCCCTTCTTTTTTTTTCTCCTAGCCGATCAACCCTCCACCCCCTAGCCTACCTCTCTTTCGGCTCTCTCTCTTCGGCTCTCTCTCTCCCTAGCGAACCCTCCCCTCTCCCCTCCCTCCTCCTACCCTCGGCTACCGACCCCCTCTCCCCTCCCTCCTTTTTTCTACTCGCCGATCACATCTCCCCACCCCTCTCCCCACCGACCCCTTTCCCTCTCTACTCTCATCTCTCCTTCGGCCTCCCCCTTACCCCCTTCGGTTCTCTCTCCCTTTCTACCCTTCGGCCACCGAGCCACCCACCCCCATACCCCTTCTTCGATCACCGAAGCCCCAACAAAACCCCCTTATATCTCCCCTTTTCAGCCTACACCACGCCGAACACCCCCTTCCTTCCCTCTTCCTTTGCTTTCGGCACCCCCACCTTTTTCTTCGGTACCCGAACCAACCACCCCCATTCCCCCCTTCTATTTTTTCGGCAATCCCCCCTCCCCCTCCCCTCCTTTCGGCCGCACTTCCCCCCTCCCCACACCCTTCTTAGCCGATCCCCTCCCCTTAACCCCCCTTCCTTTGACTTTTTCCTACATCTCATATCTCTCTTCCTTTTTCTTTTCCCTTTGCCCATTCTTTTATTTTTTCTTTCCCAAGACTACCTCCACTCCCCATCCCATCTCTTCTTTTTCCTACACCTAATACCCTCTCCCACCTTTTTTTTTCTTCTCGGCCGAACATACCCTCCCCCCACCCCATACCTTCGGCCGAACCCCTCCCCCCTTTTTCTGTTTTGTCCTTTTCCTAACCCCCTAACCTACTCCTTTTCTTCCTTTCTTTCTCCATTTATTTTCTTTCCCATGATTTCCCTTCTATCCCATCTTACCCCATTTCCCTTTTTCCTTTTACAACCATACTAAGCCTTTTCTAACATACTCCTTTCCTTTTTCCCATCCCTACCATCTCTCACCATGATTGCCTCCCATTTTCAACCCCCCTTCTCTCTTTCTTTTCTTTTAATTTCCTGCTACAAAAAAAGGGCCACTGAATTTATGAGTTTCTTCGTGTCTTGTAATTTTTCTAAGTGTCAGTACCATTTTTTTTCTCTATGTGTTGAGGTCATCATCAAATAGGGGGAGAAAAATTGTTTGGTCTCTAATTGATTTGGTGATGACTCTTCGACCAACACTTAGAAAGTCATGAAGACCCTTTGAACAATGTCTCTCTCTACACCGATCACCCTCTACTGCCAGGTATGTTCTCCTTCATAAACTCTCCCGATCTACAATGGGGTGATACTAAGGACACTCCGGTGTCCAAAGGTCCCTCAACTGTAATGGACCCTTCTTCCCCCTCCTTAGTGACGTCGGCTAGCAATAAATCCTCAACCGCTACTGGCACCGCCGCACTTGCCCAAATGGCCATACCACCGAAAGAACCTTCAGCGGTTACCCAAGTCACACCCCATACCTCAGCGGCGGCACTCTACCTATTCCCCTCCCTCTCCTCTCAAGAGGCTGAGGAAGGTTTCAAGGGCCAAGCCACCTACTCCATCCACCGGTTCTTCAAAATCGGCGGGTGTTGAAATTTTCCCATCCGGGCCCGGGGACTCTGCTAAACTCAAAGCCATCTCCTTTGTATCCTCACAAAAGGATACAATTGTAACATCGGGGACCCTTATTATTCCCTCATCAACATTTTCCTTGGTTGATAAGGATGACTTGGACTCCTTCCCTATCCAAGGTGCCTTTTCTCCACCTCACAGCCTATCACCCAGGATTCTTAGTCCTGATGCTTCTGCACGATCCAAGGATGAATCTGCCCTTCCAGGAGCAGGTTCGAAGGATCCCGAAAATCTTCTGACTTCTTAGTTAAGAGGGAGTATGAGTTGAAGGGGAGCAACTTACCACTCAAACTTAAACTCTGTTGAAACTATTGCAATGGACTGTGTGATCAAATCCACCTGACATTAGTTGAGGGGGAGTATGAATTGAGGGGGAGCAACCAACCACTCAAGTTCAAACAATCCCGACTACTGTCTTCTATATCTTTGTATATTTTTTCTCATTATTTATTCATTGTATTCATTTATTTGTATGTATAGCTATACTCTTTCATTCTCTTGTAAATGTTAGATATACCAAAAAAAAAATCAAAAAGAATGGTCTATGTGAAAAGAACCCAAAAAGAGTAAATTTGGTCAAAATGAATTATTCAGTATACTCTTTGTTTTACTCTTAAGTATGGATGTCATCTTCAAATAGGGGGAGATTGTTGGGTCATTTGAAGATTTGAAGATGACCTCCTGATCTTCCATCTTGTAGCATCCTACTTAGAATATGTTTGAGGTTCTTTTAGCAACTTGGTTTCTATACAAATGTTC
Organism: Arctium lappa; assembly: GCA_023525745.1. NCBI lineage: Eukaryota > Viridiplantae > Streptophyta > Magnoliopsida > Asterales > Asteraceae > Arctium > Arctium lappa. The sequence goes on from CM042063.1 coordinate 52,131,557, forward strand.
GGTGAAGTCGAAGATTAGCCGAAGAATACAAAGAAGGAGTACATCTCTCAAAGCGGATTGAAGAGCCTAAAGCCAAGTTTGCCTAAGTGATTAACACCATCGGCCAGGATGGTGTCAATCTCATATCTTCAGGAGTATGAAGGTGTTCTCACATCTTCAGGAGCCAAAGATCTCTCAATTCTTCGGCAGCCGATGATCTCTCCTTAGAAGCTGAAGATGTTCTCACATCTTCAGGAGCCGAAGATCTCTCAAGTCATCGGCAGCCGATGATCTCTCATTAGAAGCTGAAGATGTTCTCACATCTTCAGGAGCCGAACATGTTCTCACATCTTTAGGAGCCGAAGATGCCTGAAGATTTCTTTCAAACACATTATACTTTTCTAACAAAGTATATTTGTGATATCTTGCATTGACGTGGACCTCATCCCAAGATCAGAAAAAGTAAGTTTGTCTCTTACACTCTTTTAAGGAAAGGTCCACACCATCCCTGCAGGTCAACACTTCAAGACAAAGTCACTCCAAGACAAAAGGTACATCATGTACCATGCTGAAGGCATGTGTCCATCCCTTGCTCAACAGGTGTCTCATGCATTAAATGCACGAGGTACTATAAATATGAAGGATGATTGAACATGCAAGATAACCAGCTCTACTACCTTCAAGTTCTCTAAATGCCTGGCAACTTTCTCTCTACGAAGATCTTATTGTTTTCTAAGTGTTTTACAATTGTTCTTCATTCTCTATGTGTAAGATTGTTTGAACAGATCTCATCTGTTCTCTTCCGCAACAATCAAAAGTTTCTATGTGTAATTCTTGATTTCAAATCAATAAGAATTAAATTAAGTGAAAAACTGTGAGTATTGTATTCAACCCCTCCTTCTACAATATTTTTTTTTATTTACTTACTGCTATTTGGGACCAACAAAAACGTTCTTTCATAAACTTAGATTTAACCCAAAACTTGTTCAAAATGAGAATATAGAGAGAACTCCCAATCTTTATAAAACGCGGGTAAAAGGTTATATCTCGAAATACCCAACACGGTGGAACATGATACACAACTCATAAAACATAGATAAAATCTATATAAATAAAAATTTGCCGTGAACACGGACATTCGACCCAAACTCACACGACCGTAAAAGTGGACGAACACCAATACCGAAACATGTAAATGACGCATTCCATTCAAACCTTAATATACGTGGAGAAAACCCAATATTAAAGCCATCATTAGCCGTCGACCACATAAAAACCAAAGTTGGTAAAATACGACATTAACATTTACAATACTACGGGTCTACGACGGAGAGACCCGTATACAATGAGAATAGAGAAACACGTAAGTAGGTCGCCCATACAACTTCCTCACGTGTCATCTAAACGTTTCCATCTTGGGTGGAGAGAACACGTGAATGGGGCCACCCGTGATGTTATTGGATTTCACCACACATACCGGTCCTAGTTCCCATGCCATACCAGACATCACAATCCTCAGACCTATTATTGCCCCTTGCCATACTCCGTCGAGTTCCACTCCAGGGTCTTACGAACATGGGTGCCTATCCAATCTAAACGAGTTTCAACTCAGTTGCTCGAGCCACCTTTTTGCCTACTCGCTAGCATACCCAAGTGGTCACCACAGTAACCAAAAACTTAGGCTTTCCAAAATAGACAGACTTACGTGCCTATGGATCAATTACGACATTGTCTAACATTACATGACTCCAATTGAATGACCAAAACACCCAAAGCATGTAACTCACCAATGACACGAATTAAGCGTCATCATACTCAAAACCCACGACGGTTATAAATCCAGACAAAAGTCCACATGACTCATTTAGTCAAAACCGAGCCAAAGGCCCAACACTTTACATAAATACCCAAATAAAAACCGATATAAATATTGGAACCCGTTTGACCGTCTAATATGCAAACACGACCAAAAGGTAATTAACCCAGAATCTCATCGCTGGTTGAGACAAACCATTTTTCAAATGAACTCATACTCTTATGTTTTCAAAATGCCTCATAACACAATAATATGCATTTCTGAAAAGGTTCATAAAGGTAAATACACAAAATGACCCTTACGTCAATTGAACTCCAATTATATATGTAAAATCATCAAAGAAACATCTCAACATCATTTATTTACCAAAATACCCAAAGATCCCAAAATGGGTGTCTCAACATGTTTATAAAACTAAACGTTTCAAAATAACCAAAACTTCTCATTGGTTGAAACAGAATGTTTTCCAAATGACTCATAGTTCAATGATATGCAATTTCTAACGGTTTATAAAATCGTATGCACCAAATGGGCAATTATACAAAATTACTTCCATTTATATATTACATCGTAAAAGAAATATATATCAAAATGAATTATTTATCAAAATACCCAAAAATCACAAAGATGTGTGTTACATAAGTTTATAAAGTTAAATATATCCAAATAACTCAAAACTTATCAGTAGTTAACAATTTAATGTAAAACACCAACACTTTAAAATAAGTAACTTATAGATAATAGCCCATTTTTTTATATAATAAAGACCGACTCATATACATATGAATCCACTGCATTACAGTCTAAACAGTACCTGGCTCCAATTGAATGACCAGCGCACTCAGAACATGTAATTCTCAATTGATGCGCATTAACCGCCATCATACTTGGTATTTCACAATTGGGCTATTAAACCGGACCGAAGTCCTAAAGACTCATTTATTTTCAAATGTGTCTTTCCAAGTTTAACTGCTGATAAGAATGGAAATCATAAAATGGGACTATATACATGCTTTCAAATACTTCACATAAATATGCAAGAAATGCTTCATAAAACATTCCATTTCATGAATGATGCATAAAAACCGACAACCATTCAAAAGTATATTTCTCTGACCAAAGATCGTTTTATGAAATAAAACCTTAAAACACATTGATTTGTGACCCTTTATCAAAATGCCCAAAAATCCCAAATGTGGTGTTATACAAAGTTTATAAGGGTAAATACTTCAAATAATCAAAGATTACCAACTAACCCAACATTTGATAAATTCATATAAAACACATAAACACCTTAAAATGGATAATTTGGCATGTACACCGTTTTCACAAATCAACTTGAACTCACGCTCCTCGATTTATATAGTTACACTATCGTCAACCAGATGCTCAACATCTTAAGGCAAAGCCCCGGACTTCATAGGTTCACCTTGCAATTTCTCCTTGAATACATCGATTCAAAAAGTCTATGGTTCTAATCCAACCAATCAATCCGACTCGAAACTGTCCACTTAATGCAATCATCATACTTACCGTTACTCCAAGTAACGAATAATAAAATCATCACTTTTTCTAATAGTTACCCATTCAGAAACTTCCTTATTACTCCAACGGTCAACATACCAATGCATTCATACAAGCACGAGGATGAATAAGGAGGAGATTAACAGAATTGAACACGAAGGAAACGTACTACTACGTCTACCAAATACCATAACATTAGTAAACCAAGCATAAGAGAACGTACTACTACATTACCAATTGTCACAGTAACGACACTTCAAGCACCATCACGTATAAATATCCTCATAATAACACTAGCTAGGTGAGATTATGAACATATAATACATAAAGGTTCTCGTTACCATCGCCACAACGCTTGATAACCATAGTTTCCGTCGACTCTAAGACTAACCCATCTGTAACACCCTAAAAATCAGAGTAAATTAAAACTTCATAAATAACGCAATAAGACAACTACATTGGTATAAACCTCTCGAAAAGGTGTGTCAGTCCTTAAGACTTTACAAAAACCTGTACGGATTTAGAATTCATCAACAGACTAATCTAAACATAACTATCTATATTACATCAGTTGACATCCATTAATCATCAAAAGAATGGGACTTAACAATGCCCAACTATCAACACTTTAATCCTCTCAAAAAGCCCCGAGACCCAACTCGTCTCTCAAAACCCGGTGCATCCCACCGCTAAGGGAAACCTGTTATACATATCATTTGAGAAAAAGTGTCAGACTTTAAAGCCTGGTGAGAACATACAGTTTATAAAGCTCGAAAGATATAAACATCAGTATCATAAAGAAATCTTTTCATAAAGGTTTAGTTCGTAAAGATAACATTTCGCCACAACCGGGTCTCTTCGGTCCAAAACTCTTAAACGGTGATAAAAGGACCATTTTACCAAGGATAGTGGTGTAACACAAAGTAGACCACAAATCCGAGTTATGAGCTAAACACTTGGAGTCCTCAGCAATGAACCCAGAGTCCGTGCTACGAGGTGAGATCGCGCTCCCAAGGGAAACCAATGTATACTCCTTCACTAGGATCACTATGAACCATGGCTAGTATCCGGCCTCACATAACCGTACCAAGTTGCCCTCTAGGAACATATGCATCCATAGTTACAAAATGGGGAATATTACCTCCCAATAAAACAGTCTACTCCAAAACCTAGGGATCCACTAGTAATGGTAAGGACTCGTCACAACAACATATGTGACCAACCATAAATAAACATATGGTATAAGTACATTTTATAAACAAAATGCTACTCCCAGTTCAACTTCTGGTAAGAATGAAATTCATTAAAATAAGTTCATAAATCTTCTTTTCAACTGACCACATAATGTGTAAGTAAAACATCATTTTACTTCAATAAGGCGGAACCCGTCATTTTAGTCAAATCTGACCGGGAACCCCGAGAATCACCAAAAACTTCATTTATAACAAAATGTAGAGAACATAAAATCATACCGTAGAAATACTTTAGATTTCGCAAATAAGAGTTTTGACATGTATAAAGTTTGTAAAATGATAGTAGGAACTCACCGATAGGTTTTTGGAATAAAACCTAGAAAACCAGATAACGATCACGACGAAGAGGTGAAGCTTAAAACACCGACCCCTTGATAGAAACACCGAAAACTAGCAACCAAACGAGACTTCGAAGATCGAAAGATAAAGAGAGAGAGAATTAGAGAGAGAAAGATATTTAGATTTGTGATAAGGAAGTCTTGGGAAACTGAACCTCTTAAAGCGGTCAAAGCAACTTCGCGGGTTATGCCGCGACTTCAACTCGCGGCATAACTCGCCCGTGTCCCAAAAACCCTAATCATCCAGTGGGTTTTGCGGGTTGTGTCGCGACCTCTAGTCGCGGTATAACTCGCGTAGTTCTCAAAATCCATATCCAACAGAGGGTTATGCGGGTTGTGCCGCGACCTCTAGTCGCGGTGTAACTCGCGTAATTCACTGTTTCTCCCCAACTTCACAAAATCCAAAACGACAACAACCAAACACCGAGCTAACGACAAAAGCTTAACATAAGAGTAGCAAGGTTACACAACGAAAATCCGGGGTGTTACACCATCTTAGAAATTCTACCCATCTCACAAATCATTGTCTAACGTACTCAGTCTAAGTCTAGACATCTTATATTCATGGCTAGTTCACTTAAACTAGAGCTCTGATACCAACTTGTAACACCCTAAAAATAGGGATAACAAAAATCCGAAAACGGACATGCGGTATTTAAAATTGCCAAAGCAAGAGCCTCCCAAGAATGGGGGAAAATACACAAACCTGTTTAAATACAATCGTAATTAAACGGATAATAAATAACAACCAAATAATCTAATTCTATAACCAGAAAAGAGATTACAATCAAGGGTGTCATTTATAGACCCAAAGGTTCTCCTACCAAAAGTACTGCCGATAGCAATATTCCCAAATCTCTCACCCAAGCACTATGCCCGCTTATAACCGGTGCCGCTAAAACCTGAGATACACATCGACACCAAACAAGTGTTAGGCCAAAAAGCCTAGTGAGTTGAACAATAAAATAGCATGGTATAACATATTTGACTCTTATCCGCAGTTAACCAATTAATCACGTAGATGTGGAGTCAACGGGAGCGACCCATATCTCCAATCCGGTTCACCCTAAGAGGCAATGCACCTTGAAGCCGAACACCGTGGCAACCCAAAGGCCCGACACGCATCGAGGATTACCACTCAGGAACTTCCCCGACGGTGGAGGTCTAGGTATATATGGAGACTACCGCTCAAGGGAATTGCCCATATGTCACCCACCTACATTCCTATAGTGAATCACAGACTTGGTTCGTCCACATTATGCAAATAGGAGGCCCTTAGGTATATTTCAACCAATTATAATCCAATACCAACCATGGGTACAATATCACCTTTCTAATAGCAAAAGTCCATCATAAGACTTACATTATCTACATAACCACGTTGTAGATACAATATCACCACAATTATATTCCAAATGAAAAATTACCATGATATACCAACATATATTCCATATTCATGTCAAATACCCATTGTGGGCACACATAATTACAATCCCCAATTAATTACCCAACATCGAGTAAATCATGGAATGATACCCCATATACCCATATTCCACATAATCTCATGAAAATACCATCAAATACATAAACCCGTAAAGATGACCATTTTGAGCAGTTATGTGATAATATCAACAAATAAGCAAATATGATGTGTATCCAGTTTTAACAAAAGTTTAGTAAACTCACTTAGAACTTGAGGAACTTGATTTAGGCTAAATCTAGATTTTACCCACTTAGAACTTGAGGAACTTGATTCTTCAAACCAAATCTTCCAAAACCTAGATTCACAAGGTTCCAACCATAAATATATATAATCAACCACAAAGAATCATTTCCCCAACCTTCTACATGAATACCTCTATTGATACTGAAATCCTAACTTCCATAAATGAAGAGAATAGGAGATTACCTTAATCCAAGCTTGAATTTACCAACCAAAACACTTCTACTTCACCAAAATGATTACAAACCTTCAATCTATGAAAGGGAGAACAAAGGGTGGATGAAACCCTAGAAAACTTTGGGGAAGAAGATGAATAGGGAGAGATGAGAAGCTTACCACCACCAAATACTCTAGTATACTTCAATGGACTTCCAATATCTTTACATATCCTTGAAAATCTCTCAACAACGAAACCGTAGCAACTTGGATCACCCAAATTGGAGCTACGATGAGAAAGATATGAAGAAATGAAGTTTGAGGCTGAAAATCGCGACTTTAACACCTTGAAACCTCCAGGCGATTGTGCCAGGCTATAGTGACAATGTCATAATCGATGGGAACAATTGCTGAGATTGTACCAAGAGTTTTTGGGCTCCGGCGACCATGACAGGCGATTGTGACTGTAGCCTAGCACGTACCGAAACTGTTTTGGCCATAACTTCTTCGTTATAGCTCCGTTTTCGCTCCGGAAAGAACCGTTGGACTCGTAATTGAATCCTTCATCTCTTAAGACTATAAAATCAAGGATTCAAGACCAAAATAAAATATATTATTTTCCCTTAATATATCAGTTTCGGTATAAACTTGAAACGATACCTTTCGAAAATCGGGGTGTTACATCTATACCTTCTCCTTGCCCTTGTTAGAACCCTCTGCTGGGTACTTTCCTGAAAAGGTTTTAGTTTGGAAACAGCTAGGGTTAGACCAAAAGGTCTAGTGAGTTCCCTCTAATAACCGCTTCATGCGAAGCAATATATATATATAATATTTGTAACAATATAAACCATTTCAGTTTTAACAAAACATCATACTCACAAATTACGATTCTGGTACACACTACAGTCATGCGAAGATGACAACGTGTCTGGCTCACACTGCCTCATTTTTGGGACACACCCCCAATGGCATATACGGGACCCCCCCCCCTCGGTATGAGCACAGGCGGGACACACACCCCGACTTAGGCCGAAACTCGCTAATACTATGTATGCATACATTTCAACATATCATAAATGGTAAAACATGTCACGCGTTTTAATAACTCTCACAAGCATAAATATTGTGTAAACAACAAGAAAGATTAGCTAGATCAAACAGTTCTTTTTGTGACAGAATGACTTCCAGTGAAGCTCCTACAATCAGTATGGATGAGAATCCACCAGTACTTTTCAGAGGACATTACGAACAATGGAAAATCAGTTTTTGGATTTTATTGACCGACATGAATTAGGGGATAATATCAGAATATCTCTTAGAGAAGGAAACATGAAAATTCCAACATGAACTTATACTACTTATGATGGTTTGGAAATAAAGAGCCAAGAGATTCCAGTATTTCCTGACAGTTACATAGATGAGCAGAAAAAGAGGGATAACGCTGACAGATTAGCCAAATCTTTTATTTTCAAAGGAGATTTCAAAAGAGATTTTTATCAAATTAGAACGCAAAAAGGCTACAGGAAAACTGTTATGGGAACATATTGAGAATATTATGATTGGACCAAAGATGTCATCAAGAGTTAAGTTTTTGGAAATTGAGAATTCTGAGCTAAAAGGAAAGATTTATGATTTGGAAGTTCAAATCCAGAAGCAAGATTCTGTTGAGAACAATGAGAAGAAAGTTAAGGATTTGGAGAATACAAATGTTGATCTTTATAAGAAGATTTCTGATCTGGAAGATGCTAATGCTAAACTTCAGAAGAATATATCTGATTTGAAGCAAAAGCTTGCCAAAGACAAATCTGGTTTTGAAAAAGAAAGATCAAAGTTTGCACAGAAGTTTTCAGAGTTTTCCAAGAAGAGTTGTGGAGAAAAGAAGACAATTGAGCTTAAATGTATAAAGCTTTCTCAGCAAGTTTCTGATTTCGAGAAAGTAATAATATTGGAAAAAGAAAAGCTTGCCAAGGAAAAGAAGGCCATTGAACAAAAGAATATTGGATTCTTCAAAGAAATATTCGGCCAAAGAAAGGATGCTGAGAAGGGATTTGAAGAAGAAAGAAGCATGTTTGAGGTTGAGATTAGAAAGCTGACTGTCAAGTTATCTGAACTATCTGAGAATGCACTGAAAGAGAAGAAAATGAAGTCTGATTTTGAGACGAAGATTGACCTTCTTGTCAAAGAAAGAGACAACTTTGCCTCAAAGATTAAAGAGCTTGAAAAGATTGTTTCAAAGGTGGTGGTGACTGAGCACACGACTTCAGAGTCACAAATCCACACACCTAGAGATGATTCAGTTGATTCAGAATGCTCATTCAAGACAGTTGCAAGCTCATATCATAAGACCGTGTCTTCAAATAGGTCAGTTAATCTTCTAATCAGATTCGTAGTACTAACCTTTTCTATGATCAAAATATAGATGGTTCAGGTACATATAGAAGAAGGAGATACAATGAAGAAGAACTGGTCTGGAAGAATAAACCAGTTGAAGATGAGAGGAAAGATGAGCTGAAAGGAAAGAAGTCATGTGTACATACACATAAAGCCAAAAAGAACAATGCGCGTAAAGGTAAACCTGATCATATCTACACGAGAGATCAATTAATCAGGTTATCAGGTAATAAAAATTAGTGTTCTTATTGTCGTATACATGATCATGTTCACAAAACTAATGATCATTACTGGTATGGTTCTTACTCAGTTACTCACATAAGAACTGCAACTAACATTCATAGACCCAAATACCAGTGGGTACCAAAGCCGAAAACTGATTCTGTGTTGCAGGCACCTACAGTCAAGGAGGAGTAAGAGAACCAAGGCTTCTAAGTAAATCAGCTTAGAACCCGTACTTCAACGAAGTCTGACTTCTAAACATAACAGTTTAGGACTCATACTTCAGTGATCAAAAGACCTTACTCCTGTGCTGATAAAAATTTGTACTCCAATACTCGAATGAGGAAATCAACCATCAAGGGGGAGTAGATACTTTTATGAAATATTTTGCATCCGATAGATATGAGGAACTACATTTCAAAATAGAATTGTAGATCTCTATCATGTGCTTTTTCACTAACATATTTTATATGCATAATTTCAGGGGGAGTAAAGGTGATGATTTCTGATTATTTCATATCAGAACTCGTACTTTAATCGTTTTACTGCTTTATGTCTTTTATTTTTCAATAAATTTGTGAATAAAGTTGCTTTGACATGACTTTGAGACTTGTGTAGTTTGAGAGAAGCTATCAAGATCATATCTTTATGACTTAAGCCTGACTTCATGAGATTTAAGACTACACGAAAACGGTATAATTTCTATATCTTAATCTCATATATGGTTGAAAGAAGGACAACTTTCAATCATAGAAAACATATTCTTAAATGTTCAAACCACTTCCCGATTCTTAAACAAATTTCATGAATTGGAAGTGTGATTTAAATGTTTTCAAAATTCACTTGTGCTTACATGATTACAAACCGTGTGTTTCCAAAGATAAATACTTGTGTATTGTCTTTTCTATATACTTTCAAGTATTCACACACACCGGTTTGACTTATTGTTCAAAATGTTCTTACCATGTCTCAAATTTGAAACATATTTTTTGATGGTAAGACACCACGCTTATACTTCAAAGAATTTTGAGCGTAATTTCATTTTGAAACGTTCATTTCAAGACTTGCCTATATCTTGGTTCGTATAGACAATATCCATTATTCTTGCCATAAGCTTTGATTGTTATATCATTTCATTCTGAACATTTTTCATACAATGTCAGATTTTTCAAACAAGTCTCTTGCATTCATGTTTATTCTTTCAATATACTTGTTTGAAATATCTTCAATGTTTAAAATGCTCAAATCTTCATGATTACATCTATGAGCATACACATATCTGACCCATGTTTTCCATGTCTTAATTTGTTCAAGTTAAACTGTCTTGAGCAACATATGTTATCTAGGACAATACGGATTTCTTTGTGCTAGGACTTAAATGAACTTCTATGGATTCAAAATTACCAGTGTTTCCTACCCAAGAAGTTAATCTTTAGTGTTTGAGTGTGAGGAGTCAAAAAGAAATGAGTATGGATTGTGCGTTGAGGTAAAATGGAAAAGAGTTTGGTTAGATGTGAGCTTGATGATTAAAAGAAAGAGGGTGTGAGAACAGAGTAAAAGAATATCAAACTCTGCACCAACTACTTTCTGAGTCGGGCAGCCACATTACTAATGTTTCACAATTCTTGGTGAACGTTATTGAAACAGGCAACTAACTCATGCCAACTCTTGCTATAAACCCCACCAGCCACTCATTTTCTTCTTAACAAGAAAATGTTTCATATTTTTCTGGGGACGCAACACATTATCTATCTGATTTTCATTTGGAAAATATGGATATTGAAAAAGAAGGAAGTCTGCCCCACCTTCGCACTTCAATCATGCACATTGAGTCTGTGTTTATCTACTGTTGTCTCAGTGGTTTACACAATTTTGAGCCTTTATAAGCACTTGATGACTTAATTCTTTCTACACTTGCACTAACACACAAGGAATTTGTTTTCTTGTCATAACATTCATATAAATTCCTTTGTGGTGTTTCGATTATTGGATGGAAGCCCTGAGGGAGTGAACATATCAAAAAGCTCCTTTCATATGGGTATCCGTTACACACAGTAACTTCGTGTTACTGACAGGCATATTAACTGATTCATTTGTTGATTCAGGTGTTACACGAATATTTTGTCTGGATTTGAAAAGATCTAGATAAATACATGGTTACGGATCAATGAATCAGTGGATCTTGGACATATCAGAATGGTCAAAGACATTTATTGGAGAAAGTTTTGATAATATCGATGCTCAAATAATCAAAAAAGGGGAGATGATATCAAGAAATGTTAAAGTTGGGAGAAAAATGTTCAAGAATTGATTGTTAAAGAAAGTTTGCTGAAAGAGTTCAGAAATATTCAGAATTGTTGAGGATAATTTGCTGAAGCGATCAGAGTTTTGTCTGATAGAAGTTTGGTTACAACCTTTGGGAGAGAATGTTAATAATTCTTGAAGATCAGATTTTTTTGGAAGTTTGCTGAAAGTTTTTGAAGATACAGAGTTTATCAAAGAAAGAGGAGAATGTCAGAATTTTCATATGAATAGGGGAGAATGTGGATTGTTTGAGAAAATCATTTTTGTATCAAAGGGGAGATTACAAGAAATGATAAAGGTCGATCAAAGGGAGATTTTATTCAAATTGAGCTTAAAGAGAGAAGATCGCATTGCTAAATCTTTTTAGTAATGATCTTGATCCAAAGGGGAAGAATGTTATAGCACAGATTTGTTGGATTCAAGATCATAAAGATTGAAGATGAAAGTTCAAGAGGTCAAAGCTGGAAAGTCAACTCTCAGTGAAAGTCAAAGTCATTTTGTTAATAAAGTCAAAGTCAATGTTTTGTGTTTTTGTTTCTTTGTAATTGGTAGAGGTAATAAATACCTTGTGGTCTTTGTAATCGGTAAGATTGTAAGAAGTCATTATGAGTAATTCAGATTGTAGTGAAGAGAGCAGATTAGAGGAGAGATGACTAGAAGTTTTGTATACGCATTCTGAGAGAGAGTTTTAGAGAGAGAAAAATAGTTTTAGAGAGAGAAAGTTGTTAACACATTTGTAAACATTTGATTTGTGGAATTGAATCAAACAGGTAGTGAATTCATCTTGTTTGTGTTGATTTGATTGTGATAAGAACTTGAATCAGGGACACACAATTTAGTTAGAAAAACTCACATGGATCTCCCTAGACGTCCCTCTTACTTTTGACTTTAACTTAACAACAGAACCTAGAAATAAGGTAAACAGTTCGATGAGGACCGAACCCAAAATACACACCAAGCCTCCCCGCCTCCCGGGTCCCTTCTCGGCTGCCGACTCCTGGATTACTACCGGGGTCACTCGACTCCCGGGTCCCCCCCGACCCTACCTCCCATCTCCCGGGACTCCATCCTACCTGGGCACCAGAATCCCGGGCCATGATCGGGTTCCCACCTGCCGGTCACCCCCGGGAACACAACTCTCGAACGCCCCCGACTCCCAGGTCTATAGGTGTGCAGCACCCGACCGACCCGAGATACCCGACCCGACCGAACCGAACTCTCGCAAAAAACCCGAAACCCGTATATCCGAAACCTCTTATCCGAAATCTTTTACGGGTAAAGTGGGTCGGGTTGGGTACCCAAAACCCAAACCCGCCCCGCCCGAATATCCGAAATATTTAAAAAAAATCAGTTTTTTGTAAATACTAAATACCTAATATACTAAATCAAAATATCAAATCCATCATTTACTCTTTCAAACTTCGACTCCTCAGTCCTCTCCGCCTCTCATCTCGAGTTCTCGACCCTAAATCAATCGCCATCGGCGACTCTGGCGACTCTCGACCTTCTGGCTTCGACTCCGACGACTATCGACTACCTTCTGCCTTCGACGACCGACTCCCACTCCACTGGCAACCAGACAACCTTCGACTTCGAGGCTTCGACTCATCGACTGTAGTTGTCTGTAAGTTTAACTCTTCTTGTTCTTGACTCTTCTGCAGTAGTCTAACATCGATTTTTGGTATTATAGATTGTTTGTTACTTTGTTTAACAGTAACTCGATTTGTAATTTGGTATTATAAAGTATAAACATCAATTCTTATTTTGGGGTTTTTTTGGAATGAAATTTATACTTCATTAGTTCATTTATGGATTGGTAATTTGGTATATAGATTTTTCATTTGGTAATTTCCTCAGTAAGGCTAGGAGGAAATGGAGATTGGAGAAGATGGATTAATACCCATATCCGAGCCACCCGACCCGCTGGACCCGAACTCGAACCACCCCGAACCCGAGCCACCCGAAATGTATTCGGTCGGGTTTCGAGGGGTCTCTTCCCACCCGATTATCCGATCGGGTTTTGGTCCAGGTCACCCGACCCGCCTCGCCCGATGCTCCCCCTGCCAGGTCTGCGCCTGGGTTCCCACACCGGACTCCCCGGTTTTTCAATGCACCGGGACCCCGACTCCTGGGGATCCATTCCAGGGTCTAGCCTCCCCGAGTCTTCCCGGCTCGGGTCCCTGACTCCCGGGTAATCCCTTCCCGGGTGCTTCAACTGTCTATGTTTCAGATGGAGGAACTTTTTTGGGCGATGATGGGGGGTTTTGGGACGAATGACGGGGAAGCCCTTCATCAATCCAAACCTCCGATACGTCTTATTTCGAGATGAGCTAGGGATTGAATCCCTTCCAACCTCAACCCAAGAACTCCTCATAATCGATCCAAAACAAAGATTTGGGAGAGGATGATCATTTAACAACTACTAAACTTTCTAGCAACAAATCTTTACCAAAATTTAAAGGATAGAGAGGATAATGGTTACCTTCAAGAACACAAAGGCAAGAACTTCAAAGCACACCTTCTTCCTCAAAATCTCCCAATTGATTTCTCTTTCCCCAAAGCTCTCTGATATACAGTCGCCTCACTTCTACAAATGAAATGGAGAGTTTGGGTTTTAGGGCTAAAGCCCCTCTTTATCAAAATTACAACCAAGTCCCCTCACTATGGGGTTTTGAACAAACCTTCACCTAAATCTATATATTACTTAAAGAACACAGTTATTACAATACCTCCTCCTCAAAAAAAAATTGTCCCGAAATTCCATCGACAAACAAATTCGGGTACTTGGACCTCATGTAACATCCATAATTTTCGGTAAGTAAAGGTCACCCTGGCGTTTTGTAACTTGTAAATGGTGGGATTCTCGTTGGGAAAGCATCATTTAAAGTCCCTAGGTGTATCGAGGGCCTTGGCGTTGAAAGAGTCGAGTTTTGGGGCTTGGAACAGGCCCAACGACTATGCCAAGCGACTGTGACAGTGTCACTGTCGCCTGGAAATGTCGCAGGTAGAGGAGTGCTTACTGGACAGACCATGTGACTATGCCCTGCGACTTTGACACTGTCATTGTCGCATGGGCAATGTCGCCTACGGGTTGAGAGGCTGATTTAAAGTCCGATTTTTCACCCATTATTCTCATTCCTCATTTCTAATCTCTTCCCTTTCTCTTCCAAATCGTTTCCCCAACACCCAATACAAACCCTAACTCATTTTGAGGCTATTTCCATGGATTCTAAGGTGCCCCATCATCATCAAGCTTGTAACTCCAACCTCAAGTGCTAGATTAAGTGTTCTTCATCATTCCTTCAGATTTCTAAGTTTTAGGGTACTTGCTCAAAACCTAATTGGTGAGTTCACCTTTCCCCTTTTCTAAAACGTTATATAAGTTATTGATTCTCCAATGATAATTTCCTAACATTTATGTTTCTCAAATTTTCAATTTGGACGGTTTTGGAGAAATTATGTCAAAATTAGGGTTTTGGCCAAAAATGGAGATTTTGATATAAAATGTTTGGGGAACTATTCTAAATGTTTGGAGATGGATATTTATGGTTGGAAACTTATGGATTTAGGTTTTTGGAAGAGTTGGCTTGTGGATTCAAGTCTCTTCAAGGAAGCTTAAAGTGGGGCAAAATCTAGATTTAGCCTAAATCTAGCAAAGTGAGTTCAAATTGATTTGTGAAAACGATGTACATACCAAAATGTTCATTTTAAAGTGTTTATGTGTTTTACATGAACTTGTTAACTGTTGATTATCTGATAAGTTTTGGTTATTTGGAAGTGTTTGACTTCATAAACTTGTAAAACACCCATCTTTGGAATTTTTAGGGATTTTGATGAATGTATCATAATGAAAATGATTTGATAACCATTTTCATAAATGGAGGGTATTTGGTAAAAAAAAATACATTTTGTGGTTATTGGTAATAGGTGTATTTCGGGTTATGAAATGGTTTGAAAATACCAACGTGTGAGTCATTGGGGTTTGGTCATTCCCAACCTTGTTAATGTTTCGGACATTGTAAACCTATATGGTTATAAACTTGTTTAGAAAATGATTTGTTCAAATCTTAATGATATTGGATTGTATTCATACATTTTCGGAGCATGTGGCTGCATAGTAATGGTCGATTGCATTGTATTGCATTTTGTGGATTTTAACATATGGTCATTTGTTGGTTAGACTTAAGGCTCAGTTTTTGTAATCATCGAGTCTTGGGGACATTTGTTCGGTTTAATAGCTTAAAGTGGAGCTTTGGGTGAGTACTGCATTTATTGCGCTTTATTTTGGAGAATACATGTTTGAGTGCATGTGTCATTCATTTGGAGTTATGTATCTTAGACTGTAATGCAATGGATCCATAGGCATGTAAGTCAATCGTATTTTATGGTGAGGACTCTTGGTGTAACACCCTTAAAATTCGAAAATAACAGACAATTTAAAACTTCCAAAAACTCTAAAATACATAGCTTTGAAATATCAAATATCTAAAGTTACAAGGAAGAATCACTACAACATCGTATCAGAGTTCTAACGGGACTATATAGTCCCACAAACGGGGACAAAATTAGTCGGGTGTTACTAAAACCACCAAAGCTGTTATCTTCACCAAACCGGATGACGTCACTAAAGTCATCCTACCGGAACTTCTACCAAGATCCACTCGCCACTCAGATCCATCTAAAACCTGTTATACATGTCGAAAATAAAAAGTGTTAGGCTTAACGCCTAGTGAGTTAAAACATTTTTCATCATACAAATAATAAAATATTTAAAACGAACATTTTACTCTGAATAAGGTCATTCTAGAAATACTGATTATAAAGAGGCTTTATTTGCAAATCAAGTTACTTCTAATTTCCAAACACCCATTTTAAATAATTATTCGACGTCCAAATTTCCCCAAAACGCTCCCACACGGTATTTCACCAAAAGACTCTTTGTGTAAATAAAATAGTACGTTTCAACACCGAAGGTATGGGTAAGGGAATACCCAAAAATAACAACTTTCGGTGATGGGGGAGACCCGATTCCATCGAATGTGGCAGGCACACAAAGTTAAGCCACTTATCAACGTTCTCGAGTTTCACATAGACCATGGATCCCCGTATCCGGCTCCTCTGAGCTACCACCGCAAGATACCCAAATGATCCTAGCGTCTACTCGACCTCTAGATGAGTCTCACCACAAAGTCACAAGTCCCCATATCTGGCTCACCATAGGCACCACCGCAAGACTTAGCTCCGTATACGACTCTCCAAGAGCACCACCGCAAGCTTACATAACAACATGACTTGGGGACCACTCACTAGACTCAATCATGGACATCAAAACTCCATGATGGACATAACGACTCGTATGCCTATGGATCCATCGCATTATAGTCTAAACATTACATGACTCCCTATGAATGAACTAACACATCCAAAATATGTAATAACCGACATTTGTATAGTATTTGCATTTCCATAAAACACTCCATAAGGAGCCATTTAAACCGGACAACGTCCCTAAAACTCGTGAGTGTACAATTCAAGCCGTAAGGCGTCATAAAACATTTGATACTCAAATGGAGCCAATATGGCTACGTAAGCTGATGTACAACTTTATCAAACCTTCCCAAATTAGAAAGGTATTCGTTCCAACAACTCATACTTTTAAAATCAAAGGACTCAAAGTTTTTCACATAAACCTGTAGGTTGAGTAAAGCCCCAAAATGACCATATTTCCATGATCGTTCTTAAAACTCCCCAACTCACACTATAATTCCATTTAAAATAATATGTACTCTAAATCTTCCCATATTAGGGACCCAAACAACACAATACCCAACTTCTTTAAATATTCAAGAAACATATATTGTATATCAAAATCCCCTTTTTGGTGACTCAAACACCTTATAAAATATTGTGACCCATTTTCAAGGATTTATAACTCAAATATATGTAATGTACAAATGTTCACAAAACTTACCAAAATGAAGTAAACTCATGGATATACTTTTAAAACCTAAAATATGTGCATTTTGACATGTATATAGTTTTTTCCAAAGCAACTAGAATTCACATTGCTAGATTTAGACTAAATCTAAGTTTTACCTACAAACTTGAGTTCTTTTGAAGAGGAGATCTTGGATCCTTTCACTAGCTCCAAACTTTCTTGACCACAAACCCTTGGGTCCACCCAAAATATTCAATCCACTTCTTTCTCTACTTGAAAAGCTCCAAGAGACGAGACTCTAGGTTCAAGAATCACACAAATCGGGTTTGGGAGGAAGAAGTTATGAGAAAATGAAGTTTGGTTCCAAAAATCGAGTTTAAAACTCTCAGACCAGTTCCCGCGGCCTTGCCCGCGACTTGCAAGTCGCGGGGCAAGTCGCCCGCTTCCCACAACTCAACTTCAGTGAGCTACGCGGTCTGGGCCGCGGCCCAGGGTCGCGCACCAACCCGCGACCCTCCAAAAGCCTGGTTTTTCTCGCGTTTTTCTTGCCTGGTTCGATTCCCGAAGGTTCCATTGCAAAACTTACCTGATTTCCCGATAATTTTACGTCCCAAGAGTCAAACGACTCCCGTATTACCATTGAGGATAAATTCTGAAATTACGGGTGTTACACTTAGGATTCTCACTTTGGGAAATTATGTCGTGTTGACATTAATGTCGTCCCGGTTGTTTTGCGAAGATGAACCTTTATGGGTTGTACTTCGGGACCATGGGTTTTGGGATTGGATGTCTAATTCTTGTGCACGGGGGTTAGACATCGGGAGTTATCAAGTAAGGAGTCGATGCTCCTATCTTGAATGCTAGGGAGTAAGCATTAGGGCTCGAATGAGTACCCTGAGGATGAAACTCCGCTAGAGACCGAACAAACAATAAGATCGTGTATCCTTGAGGTGTAGCTCGGCAGAGCAGACAATGGGGGATACGGTGTTTGAGACTTGAAATAAAGTTCGACTGGAGGTGTAGCTCGGCGGAGCAGGCAATATAGTCACGATCTGAGGTGTAGTTCGACAACATGGTTATGTGGCTTAACTTTGTGTTCCGCCATGTACAATGGAATCGGGTCTCCCCCGTCACCGGAAGGTGTTATCTGGGTATTAAATGGTATCATTTTATTATCCATGTTTTCGGTGATGTTTTGCATATGCGGATTTGTGTACTCAAGATTTATGGGTTGTGTATTATGCCCACCCACGTTTGGGGTGTTTCGAGAAGTAAAGTTTTATTTCGTATTATTATAAATTGGGAGTTTGCTTACTATTCACGTTTTGGGTGAGTTTTGGATTAAAGTGGTTTTACGAAAGAAGGTTCATGTTGGGTTCCTTGTTTTAAAGGTGTGCTATTGGAAAATGATGTCGTTTGTTATTTAAAGTAAATATGTTTGAAAGTCTATGATTTAAACTGCATTCTTTCCCTTTAACAAATATATTTATTTCATGTTGTAAAATCTTGAACTCACTAGGCGTTAGCCTAACCTTTTTATTTGTCGGCATGTGCATCGGGTTCCGGATGGGGAAAATGGTTCTAGTGTCTTTGTGAAGTGTTGAGTGCTAGGAGTATGTGCAAGGGTGAGTAGCTTGATGAAATCTTCCACTTTAGCCTTTGAGAAAAGCAACTGTTATTGGGTTTTAGTAACACCCGACTTTAATTAGCCTCTATACCAGATTCAACCTATTAATTGTTGAAGTTTAACCTAGGTTTCTATTCTTGGTGACTCTAGTGTAGTTTTGAAGAATAGATTATATCCTTAACTGGTGTATTTTTGAAAGTTTTAAATTAGTTGCTCTTTCCATTTTCGAGGGTGTTACACCTCATGTCCATCTCCAACTCCCAAGTTGCCTCTTCCCCTTTATGAAATTGTCAGTGCACCTTCACAAGACGAATCTCCTTGGATCTCAGCTTCTTCACTTTGTAGTCCAGGATGACCATCTGCTCCTCTACGTAACTTAACTTCTCATCCACGCGAATATCATCCAACGGCACTACTACATCAGATTCCACCAAACATTTCTTCAAGTTTGACACATGAAAAGTGGGATGGATCCCTCGTAGGTTCTCTGGCAGATCCAACTTGTATGCTACTTCTCCAATACGATCAACGATAGTAAATAGTCCAACGAACCTTGGCATCAATTTCCCTTTCTTCCTGAAAACGGATTACTCCCTTCCAAGGCGAGACCTTTAGCATCACCTTGTCCCCCACTTGGAATTCGATTAGTTTCCTTCGCTTATTCGCGTACATTCTCTGACGGTCTTGAGTCGTCTTCAATATCTCTCTTATCTGATTTACCTTATCGGCAGTCACTTGCACAATTTCCGGACCTGCCAATTGCCTTTCTCCCACTTTGTTCCAACACAAAGGTGTTCTACATTTGCGCCCGTATAAGACTTTGAACGGTGCTGCTTGGATGCTAGCATGATAACAACCGATTTAGTTAGTCGATCCACTATCACCCAGATGGCGTCATGCCCCTTAGATGATCACGAAAGTCCCGTAACGAAATCCATCGTGATTTCATCTCACTTCCACACCGGTATTTCTAACAATTGCAGCTCTCCGAATATATTCAACCAACCCACCCAACCATGTGCAGCCCTAGCAGAAAATATATCTATACTATATAATGAAAATTCTAAAACGGTTATTGTACAAACTATTGTACAATTACATTTACCATCCTTAATCTTTTGTACAATAACATTTACTACTCTTATAATGTTACATTTACCACCCTTACAATTACTTATTTAATTTATTTTATATCCCTTACTTTTTCATTTTACATTTTACACCGTTATCATATTAACACAAATAATCGTATATGAACAAAAATGCAATGAAAAAATACGTTCATTTTTTACAAATTATACCATTATAATCGTCTCGTCAATACCTTCAAAACGAGCCCAATATTGAATATTTTTTAATTTTACTATACTATTAAATATCAGAATATATACGAATTATTTATACTAATAAAACGGTTATTGTACAATCTTTTGTACAATAACATTTACCACCCTTACAATGTTACATTTACCATCCTTACAATTACTTATTTAATTTACTTTATATCCTTACTTTTTCATTTTTCATTTTACACCATTATCATATTAACACAAATAAACGTATATGAACAAAAAAGCGAGGAAAAATATGTTCATTTTTCTATAAATTATACCATTATAATCGTCTCGTTTGACCTTCAAAACGAGCCAAATATTGAATATTTTTTAATTTAATTGTACTATTAAATATCATGAATATCTACAAATTAATTTGTTTTCTATCCATACGTTTTATTTATTTTTCTACCATTAGCACATTAAAAATACATAATCGTAAAATACGTTTCATTTTTATTATAAATTATATCATTATAATTTTTTTCGTCAATAATTGTAATATAAATTAATTATTAAATATCTTTATAGGTTTAGGGTTTTATAAATTGTGATTTTTAGCTTATGATTGATTGTTGATGACATCTATAAGAAAGTAGCATTAATAGTTCGTTTTTTACTTACATTCCGCTGCATTGTGCGTGTATATGTCTAGCTATATAATGAAAATTTTAAAACGGTTATACGGTTATTGTACAATCTTTTGGACAATAACATTTACCACCCTTAATATTTTGTACAATAACATTTACTACCCTTACAATGTTACATTTACCATCCTTACAATTACTTATTTAATTTATTTTATATCCCTTACTTTTTCATTTTCATTTTACACCGTTATCATATTAACACAAATAATCGTATATGAACAAAAATGCAATGAAAAAATACGTTCCTTTTTTTATAAATTATACCATTATAATCGTCTCGTCAATACCTTCAAAACGAGCCCCAATATTGAATATTATTTAATTTAACCGTACTATTAAATATAAGAATTTATACTATATAATGAAAAAACTAAAACGGTTATTGTACAAACTTTTGTACAATTACATTTACCACCCTTACAATGTTACATTTATCACCCTTATAATTACTTATTTAATTTACTTTATATCCCTTATTTTTTTCATTTTTCATTTTACACCATTATCATATTAACACAAATAATTATATATTAAAAAAAATGCAATGAAAAAATACGTTCATTTTTCTATAAATTATATCATTATAAGCGTCTCCTCAATATCTTCAAAACGAGTCCAATATTGAATATTTTTTAATTTAACCGTACTATTAAATATCATGAATATCTACGAAATAATTTGTTTTTCTGTCCATACGTTTTTTTTCCACCGTTAGCACGTTAAAAATACATAATCGTAAAATACGTTTCATTCTTATTATAAATAATATCATTATAATTTTTTTCGTCAATAATTGTAATATAAACTAATTATTGAATATCTTTATGGGTTTAGGTTTCATAAGTTGTGATTCTTAGGTCATGGTTGATTATTGATGAAATGTATATAAAGAAATAGCATTAATTGTTCGTTCTTTACTTACATTCCGCTGCATCGCGCGGGTATATGCCTAGCTATATAATGAAAATTCTAAAACGGTTATACGGTTATTGTACAATAACATTTACCACCCTTAATATTTTGTACAATAACATTACTACCCTTACAATGTTACATTTACCACCCTTACAATTACTTATTTAATTTACTTCATATCTCTTACTTTTTCATTTTCATTTTACACCGTTATCATATTAACACAAATAATCGTATATGAACAAAAATGCAATGAAAAAATACGTTCCTTTTTTTATAAATTATACCATTATAATCGTCTCGTCAATACCTTCAAAACGAGCCCAATATTGAATATTTTTTAATTTAACCGTACTATTAAATATAAGAATTTATACTATATAATGAAAAAACTAAAACGGTTATTGTACAAACTTTTGTACAATTACATTTACCACCCTTACAATGTTACATTTATCACCCTTATAATTACTTATTTAATTTACTTTATATCCCTTATTTTTTTCATTTTTCATTTTACACCATTATCATATTAACACAAATAATTATATATTAACAAAAATGCAATGAAAAAATACGTTCATTTTTCTACAAATTATATCATTATAAGCGTCTCCTCAATATTTTCAAAACGAGCCTAATATTGAATATTTTTTAATTTAACCGTACTATTAAATATCATGAATATCTACGAAATAATTTGTTTTTTTGTCCATACGTTTTATTTTTTTTTTCCACCGTTAGCACGTTAAAAATACATAATCGTAAAATACGTTTCATTCTTATTATAAATAATATCATTATAATTTTTTTCGTCAATAATTGTAATATAAACTAATTATTGAATATCTTTATGGGTTTAGGTTTCATAAGTTGTGATTCTTAGGTCATGGTTGATTATTGATGAAATGTATATAAAGAAATAGCATTAATTGTTCGTTATTTACTTACATTCCGCTGCATAGCGCGGGTATATGCCTAGTTTTAAAAGATTCAAAAGAGATACGGTGTGTTTGTTCTTTTGGATCCAGTCATCCAGCACAAAGCGGTACAATGGCATAAACGTGAATAACTTCAACTCCAGTGTCTGTTTTGTTTCACCACCACCTCCCTCGGTCCCATCGACGGCAAAACTACATAAATCATCACCCGCTCGCAGAACTCAAATCTCTTTCAATCGACAGCTGTTCCGACGACCGCCGCCGGCGAGATACACAAATATGTTATCAAGAGTTGTTCCGACTGCCGCGGCGGCGACGGCGACGGCAACGACGACGACCTACAATGGCGTCAACTCTCGAGCCGTAACTCATTCCCGATCCATCGAATTCGTCTCAATTCGAAGAAGAAACACCGGTTTGTTATGCGATTCACCGTCGCGTAGGGTTGCGCCGGTAATGGTGGTAAAGACCGACGAGCAACCGACGAGCGTTGGTGTCGGATTGAAGGAGGCAGAGGCGGAGAAGAGCTTGGCGGATCGGCTTCGGATGGGGAGCTTGACGGAAGATGGATTATCGTATAAGGAGAGGTTCATCATAAGGTGTTATGAAGTTGGGATTAATAAAACTGCAACTGTTGAAACAATTGCCAATTTGTTGCAGGTTAGGTTTCAATCTATTGGCTACTTTTTGGTGTTGAAAAACTGTTGTATTTTGGGTATAATTGGTGAATTGCACAATGCATGTGTATCCTTGCCATCGAAATCTTTTCAATCAAATGCTTCTGAACAGCTCCTGATTGAAGAGATGAGTTATGTAGTTTACCGTGTCATTCGTAAATGAGATTCAAGTTAAATCCATGACCTTCTTACGAGTATAAGAAGTTAGTTTCATGTTGGGATTGCTTATTTAAATGAATTATATGCTTATTTTATTTTGTACTAGCATCATGTCCGTGCAATGCACTGGGTGAGTAAGGTGTAAAATTTTATCGTAAATGAAAAATTAAAAGCCCTCGAGAATGAAGGAAAAACAAACATATGAAGGAAACAATTAACAAATACACACTCAAGCAAGTCAAACAAAAACGAAAAAGAAGACAAAACCTGATACAGTTGTTTGAAAAAAAGGCGCTACTCGGTAGATCTTTTCGATTTCATCCTCATCTTCTCCATTCAAAATTCATGTTTAAATAAGGATATAAATAGGAGGAAGAGGGTGTGTTTAGAGATAGAGATACATGAAAATGATGATAACAATGGTTTTGAATTTTGATTTGAACGGGTTGGAGGGATTAAGGGATAGGAAGGAAGTTGAACTGGTTTAGGGATAAGGTTGAACATGTTTAAGGATATGCATTGATAGTGTGCTTTAGTAAGTGGTACCATAGGCAATAGCAAGTTGTAAACTTGAAATTTAAGTAAATTAGTATAGATATTGGATGGTTTTTAGAGAGTTTTTAAAGAGTTTTGAATCAATGCTTTATAATATAGTATAGATATTGGATGGTTTTTAGAGAGTGATAATGTTTTTTTTTAATTTGTTTAATTTAGGCTTAATAATATAATATTTTTTATATAAAAAAAATAAGTAGTTTGTTAAAATTCATTAATTATCTTATATATTTTAAATTTTTTATATTTAAATTGAGATGTTTATCCTGTTTTGATTATGTTTATCACAATTCAAATTTCATAATTTTAGGGTTTGGGGATTAGAGATAAGGATTTTGGGGGATAAGAATGAAATTTATTAATTACGGTTAAAAGCATTTAAAAATAGTACATATTTTTTCATTAGTTGTTTTTACGAGATTTTAAGTAGATTAGAATTAAATAATAGTACATAATGCTTAATGAGTTGTTTTTAAGAAATTTTTATGTCTCTTTTATAATATAGTATAGATATTTTGTATAAGTTATTTCTAGTATTTGGATCATGAAAAAAGAAATGTTTATGACTTTTTGTCACTGCAGATAAGTTGTTTTTAGTAAGTTTGTCTTATCAACTTATTTAAAACAATTTATGACTTTTTGGTTATTTTACATGTATAAACAATCTCAAACACCGAAAATAACTTCTTATTAGCTTATTACGTTTTGATATCACAATAAGCTAATCCAAACACTTTTTATAAAACTTCTTTTCGTCACCACATAAGTTGATAAGCACTTTTAAAAAAAAGGCATAAGTTGTTTTAAATAAGCAATCCCAAACACCCCGTTCGAATCTCATTTAAGGTTATATACCTAAACAACTCGTGTGCATGTACAGTTTTTACTTGTTACAGAGGATATCAATTATGTAGATGCAAACTTAGGTCGGTTTGGTTTGACGGAATGTTTTTGAGGGATTTGGATTTCATAGGAGGATTTGGAATCGGGAGAATTTGGAGTGTTTTGTTTTTAGGATTTGGAAGCGAATTGAATTCCTTTCTTTATAAATAATCTATAAAAGCAAAGTATAAAAAAAGTATAAAACTAATTAAATTACCTTTTTATAAATGATTATTATAAAACAAATGTTTTTAATATATTTTAAAACATCATTACAAACAAACTATATGAAACCTGTGAAATGCCAACAACCTCCATGGGATTTCTAAATTCCATGTTCATTGAAACCTAAGATTTCAATTCTGAACTTTCCTTTAAACCAAACACTTGATTGGAATGGAATCCAATTCCAAATTCCACAAATCCTGCAAACCAAACTGGCCATGAGGTCTCGTTTGGTTTGCAGGATTGGATAGGATTTGGAGGGATTTGGAATTCAACTTCATTTCGATTCCATGTTTGCTTTAAAGGATTGCTTGGATTTGAAATCCTGAGATTTCATTGAAATCCCACAAACATGGGATCCAAAAATCCCATGGGGTAGTTAGTATTTGACGGGTTTTCATAGGATTTGTTTGTAATAATCAATTACTAAAAAGGTAATTTAATTATTTTTATAATTTTTTAATTTGTTCTTTAAATTATTTATAAAGAATGGGATTCGAATCCTTTTCAAATCCTATACACCAAAGATTCCAAATCCTTCCATGAAATCTAAATCCCCCAAAAACATTTCGTCAAAACAAAGGGGCCCTTAGGTGGTTTGTTGGATTGATTATTCTGCAGTGTGAAGCATATTGAATGTTATATTAACAACCTTGGAAAGTTTATAACATATTGTAGGAGGTTGGAGGTAATCATGCTCAAAGTGTTGGATTTTCAACAGACGGATTTGCCACCACGACCACTATGAGAAAATTGCATCTCATATGGGTGACTTCGCGAATGCACATTGAAATTTACAGATACCCTGCTTGGTAATACCTCGGGTGTTTCAGCCAAAAACTTAAAATATTTGTGTCATAGATTATTGCATTTGAAACATTCTTTTATATTCTCTATGGTGCCGTGTGTGATAGGAGTGATGTGGTTGAAATCGAGACTTGGTGTCAAAGTGAAGGAAGGATTGGGACGAGACGTGATTGGATTATAAAAGACCATGCGAGTGGTGAGGTCATTGGAAGAGCTACAAGGTGCGTTTTAATTTTATTATCTTCTTACTCTATGTTATTCTCTGTTGGATCCCACATAGGCTAGATACGGACCATCACAACTTGTATCAAGGTTCTAAAAGGCGTGCCATGGTGGACGCGGTATCTCTGCCGTTACGATAAGGCTCTATAGCATTTATGTAAGGCATGACTCACGCCATGGCGCCTTGAGGCGTGCCATGGCACACCACCACGTGCGTTTATTTATAAGGCCCAAGTTTTTTCAATATTTAAAAAAGTTCTTTTAATTTTTTTTTTCTGTGTTCACTTTTAACTTTAGGTTTTACACTTTTGCAATTTTACCTAATCGCATCACTTACAGTTTCATTGATTCACACATGTCATGGACTCGCAACTAAAACGAAGTTGTAAAACCTAAGGTTCTATTTTGAATATCCGATCATATACTCTTTATATAATACTAATATATATGATTTTTCTTCTTCTAATATGGTTGTAAAAAAATTTAATGTCATTATGTCATTGAATAATAAATAAAAACATATATGTATATATAATTAGGGGACGTTTCATTTACAAACCATCTAATTCTAACAAACTATACAAACCATAGTCAATGCTTATATTAGGAAACAATAGAGTCATTTATGGATAATTACCATGATCCATTAATTATGATTGAGATATATAAGTATACATGGAAGATGACAAAGTTCATTCATTATGATCATGGCTATAAATTAAGAAACCAAATGAAATCAGATATTTATGAGACTAGATGGACGGCTAAGATTGGTTTGTTAATGAAACGTCCTCTATATAATTATATATATGACATACAAATTTGCCACCTTATGTCACGCCTTGAAAAACACCGCTTCCTTGTCTTGGCGTGTACGCCTCGCCTCCACACCACGCCACACCTCAAGCCATTTGCAACCTTGACTTGTATATATGTTGGAACATTCCACCTATTTTTTAGAAAAATATTCAAAAGGGTTCCACATATGCCAACATTTTCATAGCAATATGTTTAAACATATGTTGAGAATGAAGAGAGGCAGGGAAGTGGAGAAAGAATTCATTCTTTTCCCATTGAACGAAATGGTTTCAGCTGTTACTTAACCGTAGTTAGATTGAATTTGTTGCAACTGGACCTCAACTTTAGAACCCTTTTAATAGTAAAGCTTGTACAAAGGAGGAAGAACTTGAACTTAAAAATGAATGCTTTTGCACACAAAAATATCACTGCATAACTATCCATTATCTGCGGTTTTACTACCATTATTATGGAATCAAAATCCGTGTCTTTGAATACAAGGGTAGAATTTGGTACTCCGACAAGATTGGAATGGACAAGTTGTCTATCTGATTTTTGGTACGACTAGGACCGGACAGGACATGATTTGACAAGTTGCCCCTAAAAGTTGTTTGATAATTTTTATCTATCATATAATAGTTATAAATGACACAAATCAAGTAAATATTCAAATGATAGTAGATTTAGTACTTTTTTAGTTTGTCCCATCCTTGTGATTTTTGTTCCACTTGCTTTTGTGGAACAAAAAAAAAAGGCTTTCTTGTCCCACCATGTCCGAGTCCTTGTCCCTGTTCCATGTTGCGCCAAACATGGAATAGTGAGTTTATGTCCTTGTCCCATGTCGTGCCAAACGTGGGACAGTGAGTTATGTCCTGTCATGTATGCATCCATGTTCCCGGAACCTTTACCTAGTCATATTTTAGAGCAAAGTTATTCATTGGACCTATTGAGACTTTGGATTAGATAAGTGACCTGACTTGGGATGGTTAATAAGGGACCATTTTGCATGAATTGTGCGCTTATATACGTTGTTCGGAATCACGATTTACAGTGATGCTGCTCGGGGCTTTGCCTAATCAGCAGTCAGCTTCTTGTTGTCTGTCTTATTAGAGCATCTCCAACAGCTTATTCAAAATGGAGAAAATGAAGATTTTGGGCAAGTTTTTTGCTCCAACAGATTCTTCAAAAACCTTTCTCCAAAATGGAGAACGTTAGAGAGAATGAGAGAGCATGTCCAAATTTGAAAAACTCCCCAAAAATGATTACCACGAGAGAGAAGTATTTTTATTATATTCTTCCAATAAAAACTTAAAAATTAAATATTTAGGAGAGAGAAATAATATTTTATTAAATCTATGGATTATTTTAATAATATAATCGATCTTGAAATCTCCAAAACGGAGAAGCTGTTGGAGTTGAAGGTAATTTTTTTTGGAGATGTTGAATTTTGTTTCTCTTTTTATGTTGAGAATTTGTTGGAGATGCTCTTATGTCTATTTGCAGCTACTCCACTGGAGAATTTAGGTCCCAGATTTGTTACATTGGGTTCTTTTTGTCTGTTTATTGTGGACTTCAAAATGATCAAGATGGCACTAGAATCGCAAATTGATCGTTTCCTGTTAAACTGCAGCAAATGGGTGATGATGAACGAGGATACTAGAAGACTCCAGAAAGTCAACGATGATGTAAGAGACGAATATCTAGTTTTTTGTCCCAAGACACCGAGGTAGGTTCGTGTTTGCTAAATGTTTCATTCTCTGTGGTATTACTGTGTTGGGTAAACTCGTAACATAAGATTATCTTCTTGATTTGAAAATCTTAAGTCATAACCCGACCATACTATCTAATTAACTAAATGCACACACGCTAACCTTTTATACATTTTAGATCGGGACCCTTGTGGCGAAAGGAAATAACATGAGCATGTATATTAGGAATTTATTAAGATTGAACCTAACCAAACTAAATGGACCCAATATATCCCACTTGAACGTAGGGTTTAGGAGGGGCGAGATGTACGCTGACCTGACCTCTACCTCCAAAGAGTAGAGCGGTTGCTTCCATGAAAACCCCCAGTTAACACATTGGTGAATGAAGCACGAGAAAAATAAGTAAGAAAAAGTAACTAATAGGTACATTGGACACATACCTAGTTTGTCATCCTAGTTCTCCGTCTCTAAGTACTCCTATCAGAAGTCATGTCCTCGGAAATATCTAAGGCCGTCATGTCCAACCTCAATTGCTCATCCCACGTCCTCCTCACCCCTCTACCGTCACTCTTTCTTCTTTCCTCACCGGTGCCGTCATCGGTTCCTACGAATGTGCCTAAACCAACGCAATCTCCCCTCTCTCCATTTATCTGTTATTGGGGCAACTCCCAACTCTGCCTTGAAAACCTCATTCGGGATTTTGTCGAACATGGTCCGGCAACAAATCCACTTAAGCATCCTCATTTCCACAAGTTCCAACTTCCTCTCAACGACCTTTCCTCATTCCCCAACATTCCGACCCGTACAACATAGCTGGTCAGATGGCTAACCTATTGAACATCCCACATCAACATATTAAAGGATTATTGCTATCTTGCTGAAATCTTTAAGGTGATAGGTTAATTTTCCATTGTTCCTTGGCTTTAATCTCTGTTTCGTTGATTGTTTTATGGCTTCCAGATTAGCATTTCCCGAAGAGAACAGTAGCAGCCTGAAGAAAATAGCGAAACTTGAAGACCCCGCTGAATATTCCACGACAGGACTTGTGGTAAGACCAAATTTTATTCAAGATATAAGCTCTATTTTCTTGTTAGAGCATCTCCAAAAGATCCTCCAAAAATTGGAGAAAATTGAGATTTTGGATAGATTTTTGCTTCAACAGATTCTCTAAAACTTTCTCCAAAATGGAGAAAGTAGGAGACAGAGTGAAATTCTACAAAACTGGAAAACTTCCCAAAAATGATTACCATGAGAAAGAAATATTCTTTTTTATTGTATTCCTAGTTTCCCACCAATAAGAAACCTTGATTTTAAATGTTTTGTAGAGTGAATATATTTATAAATTATTTTAATAATATAATTAATGTTTTAATCTCTTAAATTAGAGAATCTGTTGGAGTTGAATGTAATTTATTTTTTGGGGGTTATTCAATTTTGATTCCCCATTTTGGAGAATCTGTTGGAGATCCTCTTATAACTATTAGGAATTTAATGATCATCTTATACATACAGCCAAGAAGAGCCGATCTCGATATGAACAAGCATGTTAACAATGTTACCTACATTGGGTGGGTTCTCGAGGTTAGTAAAAAGTTCTTATGATTCACATATGAAGGATGTTTATCGTATCTGTCTTTCTCTCTGTCACATTTTTCACAAGCCAAGGGTCTTCACGGAAACAACCACTGAACTCTTTAGGGGCAGAGGTCAGGTCTGTGTACATCTACCCTCGCGAGACCCCACCTACATATAGGATATAATGGGTTTGTTTGGTTCGATTTTGTTTGGTTTATATAAAGATGGGTCCCACGAAAACCTCTCTCTACTTGGGTAGAGGTAAAATCTGCATTTTCTTTGAAGTATACAATATTTTTTATACAACAAATGAAACTCACACGCACGCATGACCTTTGGTGATGGAACCCTTGACCTCTAGAAAGGTTGGGTTACCGGAGCCTACCATGTATGAATTTATGGGGCTCGTTTGGTCTAATATGAAAGATGGGTCTCGAGATTAGTAAATTTCGTTTCTCGTGCTTCTTTCATATGTCCGTGTATACGTAACACACGTTTGATTTCAAATATCTCAAAAAAAGAAAATGTTGCAATTTTATTTCGACATCCTTGTGTTGCCCCTTTGGAAATTAGAACAAAATCATGTGTCCTCGAGGGTTGAAATATTCATCTACTCCCTCCGTCCCTCCGTCCCAAAATAAATGACCACAATTAAAAAAGACAAATTTAGAAATGTGTAATTATTAATACTTTTTAATTAACTAAATGACAGTTTTAACCTTGTCAACAGAGGGAGTAATGAATTTATCCATCTCATAATTAAGGGTAAAAAAGGAAAGTAGACACTTAGGGGTCGTTTACCCGATTACTTACCCGGTAAGCACTTACCGGTAAATTCGACACTATCACTTACCTTACCCGTTAAGATTTTAGTCCATGAAAAACGGCATCGTACGCAATAAATCATCCGGTAAGCGCTAACCGGGTAAGAGTCGTAACCATCACTTACCGGGTAAGACTCTTGGACCTTGCCATAGTTCTTACCGGGTAAGATTCATGGTCCTTGCCATGTCCATCGATAAGGTAACGTGACTTGGTAAGCACTAGGTAAACGGCTCCTTACTTTTGAAAGTAGATACCTTCAAAAGGGGTAACCGTGGGTTGACCCGATGCATCCCGACTAATCCTCGGGTGACCACGAAGCTTGGATGTGAACCATGGGAAGATGAGATTTCCACTACATCCCCCTAAGCCTTAACCAGTGCACCAAAACCCAAGTGGTTAGTGGATACTTATTTTGGGACAAACTAAAAACAGAAATGTTTACACTTATTTTGGGACGGAGTCAGTAATTTACTATTACTAAAAACGTTGCAAAATTTCTCTCTTTGACAGAGCATCCCACAAGAAGTTATCGACACTCATGAACTACAAACGATTACCTTAGACTACAGGCGCGAATGCCAGCATGACGACATAGTCGATTCCCTCACAAGTTCCGAGTTACTCGATCCTGCCATCTTAAAACTCGAAGGAACCAACGGATCCTCTGCTCCCAAAAAAGATGCAGCAGATTTGACCCGGTTTTTGCATTTACTAAGATCATCGGGCAATGGTCTTGAACTAAACA
The DNA here is from genome assembly GCA_023525745.1 of Arctium lappa. Classification (NCBI taxonomy): domain Eukaryota; kingdom Viridiplantae; phylum Streptophyta; class Magnoliopsida; order Asterales; family Asteraceae; genus Arctium; species Arctium lappa. The sequence goes on from CM042063.1 coordinate 52,163,850, forward strand.
GGGGTCGCACCGAGTGGAGAAAGAAACCCGCAAAATAATGAGCAACGTCCTTCGGTTTGCTTACGTTACCCTTTTTTGTCTTCCCGCTTTGTGCATGTTTTCAATCCGTTTAATAATTCGCCTTTTAGGATTTCGTCGTTTTTACTTAGCGTATTTGTGTACCTTCTTAGATGGATTAGATTCCGGATTTTCGAACCCGTCGAGTGATCTCTTTATCCTCCTATGTTTTGCATGTAGAATGGTATGAATAATTTATCTATGAAGTAATGTTTTTGGTAGAAAAATAAACGTGTTTTCCGGTATTCGCTAATACAAACGTTTAGTTAATCATCAGTGGCGAACCTATGAAGGCCCAACGGGGTTCCTTGTGCCCGCTCGACCGATTTTCGCAAGTAGAATTTTTTATGGGGTATGAAAGGTGAATGCGCTAAACTTTGTGGGTGCTTCGAGATATTAGAACATAAAAGGGACATCAACTCAAATTCCGAAAAAAGTACTTCAAAATCAACGAAAAAACTGAAAAAGTTTCTCGAGAACAACAAAATAAAAAAATAAAAAAAACTTAATAAGTCGCTCGGAATTGTGGAATTTGGCTAAAAAATAGACCTAGCAAACGTGTCGTATCGGGTTCAAAGTTAAACGGGTTGAAAGTATCTAACCCTAACCCGGCCTGTTTAATAAACGGGTCAGAAAATCCCAACTCTAACCCGACCCGCCTAACCTGCCATGACCCGCCTAACCTGTTTAACATTTATAAAATTAAAATTAAAAATCGAAAATCGAAAATTCACAAAAAAATACAAATACAAAATTCAAATGAAAGCATTAGAAATCCAAAATTTATAGTTCAAAATTATAATCAAATCTAAAACACTAAAAATCCAAAACATTAAAAGGAAAACTTATATATATACATACATATATATATACATACATATATATATATACATACATATATATATATATATATATACATATAATAAATAAGTAACCGAAGGGACACGTGTTGTCTTCTGGTGAGTCCATTTTTTTTCATTTTCCCGCCTAAACATTAATATGGACGCATTTTACACTATAAGTTCATTTAACAAATTCACATTCATTCATTATTTAATCTTTTCTTAATTCAATTTTTTTAAGAGGGGTGCAAATAGTACCGCAATGTTTTTCGATCCAATCATTTAAGTGTCATTATTTATTATATATTATTATTATTATTAGAGGGTCCCTTATTAGAGGTATCTTTATATATATATATATATATATATATATGTAAAATCAGCAGAAATGGCCAAATCTAGGAGAGGGATTGGCCTCTTAGCCATCCCTCTCCCTGACTTGCAAAAATGTCCAAAAGGGCGCAAATGGAGCCCAAGGGCGCAAATTGCGCCCTTGGGACTCCGTTTGCGTCCTTTGGGACTCCATTTGCGTCTCTTTGGACATTTTTGCAAATCAGGGAGAGGGATGGCAAAGAGGTCAATCCCTCTCCGTGATTTGGCCATTTATGCCAAGCTCTCCATATATATATATATATATATATATATTTTTTATTTTATTTTTTTTGATTTTATAAATTTGTAACTTTTGATTTTTTTTTATTTTATAAATTTGTAACTTTTTTTTTATTATAACTTTGTAAAATGTATTTTTCTTTTTGTAACAATTACATTTTATTATAACTTTGTAAAATATATTTTTCTTTTAGGGACCAATTCCGTAACAAACGCCAAACGTTAGGGACCAAATCTGTAATTTACTCTCTATATATATGATATGTTAGATTGACATATTTTTCATCTCTCTCTATCTCTCTCTATCTCTATCTCTCTCTCTCTCTCTCTCTCTATAGATTTGCTCTCTAGTTATATGACCAAATCTGTAATTTACTAAATCTATAATTTATTCTTTAGATTTGCTCTCAATCCATTGAAGTAATCGACGAATCAATTAGATATTCGGAATCTACGTTTCGAATCCTTCCTAGAGGTATAAATTTCTTCCTAGATGTATAAACTTCTTCTTAAATCATATAATTGATATATATGTTCACAATTGCAAAAATATAAATCGAGAACCTTACAATTACTATGCACTATAATAAAAGATAAAACTGTATTATCATATTATTAAATTTATTTATTTGATAAACGTAACATATATATCCATCATAATAAAAGACCCGATGTACCTAAATCGCAATATTTGATAAACGTAACCTATATGTTTTATTGACGTACAATTACTATTCATATCACTATTCACATCACATTTTCTACTGATATGGTAAGTTTATGTTTCATTTTATCTTGTTAAATTATCTGGTAAAGTTAATAGTTTGTAACAAAAAAAAGTCAATTTCAGGTGTTTAATTCCCGTAAATATCTAATTGATTGGGTACGCAATATGGGATATTCACTTGGTTTCGTTATTGTTATTAAAAGAAGCAATAGTGATAAAGTAGAATTTCAATGTGATTGTGGTGGTACATACAGGAGTAACAAAACCTCTAGTAAACATACTGGCACAAAAAAAAAACAAATTGTCCATTTAACTTGGTAGGGAATCATTTGGGTAATGATTGTTGGACTTTAGCTATGATATGTGATGCACATAATCATGATATTGCATTACATTTGGAGGGACATGCATATGCAAGACGATTGTCTGAAAATGAAGCTCGATTGGTGGAAGATTTGTCAACAAACAATGTGAAACCTAGAGATATTTTATCAACAATAAAACATCAATATCCAGATAACGTGTCTACAAAGAAAACTATATACAATCAATGCCAGAAAATTCGACTTCAGAAGGCGGCAGGTAGAACTCCAATGCAAGTTGTGATGTCATTTTTACAGGAAGAATGCTACGTTTTTTATGATCGTGCAAACAACTCGACTAATCAGTTGGAAGATTTATTCTTTGCACATCCAAGATCACTGGAGATATGGCGTGCATTTCCACACGTGTTGTTGATGGATGCCACCTATAAAACAAACATGTTTGAGATGCCTCTTCTTGAAATTGTTGGTGTAACTTCAACTAATAAGACATTCTGTGTAGCATTTGTCTTTATGCACAGGGAAAAGGAATCCAATTATACTTGGGCATTGAATTGTCTAAAGTCATTGACGGATGGATGTCTTTATCCACGTGTGATCGTCACAGACAGAGATTTGGCACTGGTGAAAGCATGCAGTATTGTATTTCCTGATGCTAAAAGATTACTTTGTAGATGGCACATCTTCCAAAGTATTATGAAAATTTGTAGACCAGTAATAACATCAAATCATGACTGGGGTTCATTTTACAATGCATGGGTGACATTGGTTGACTCGGTAACAGATGAAACATACATGTTTCATTTATCACAACTTGAAGCAGTATTACGAAGCTATCCAGGTACGCCTTAATATATTATACAATTACTATTCATATCACTATTCATGTCACTATGCACGTCACTATTCATGTCACTATTCATGTCACAATATATTATTATAAGTAAATGTACGAAGCTATCCAGGTACGCCTTAATATATTATTATAAGTAAATGTTACAATTAAGTTTAACAATTACTAAAAAAGTTAAATTGTTCTAATTTTCAGGTGTTCTTGCTTATCTGAATGACACATGGTTGAAACCATATAAAGAAATGTTTGTATCTGTTTGGACTGACAGATTTCTCCACTTTGGAAATCAGACAAGTAATAGAGTGGAGAGTCAACATTCCAAGTTGAAAACTTACTTGGATTCAGCGCAATCAAGTCTACCGACATTTATGAGCAAAATCAATCAACTCATTCAGTCATAAGATACAGAAATTAAAGCAAGTATCCAAGCGAGCAAAAGTGTCACGAAACATCGTCATCGCATACCACACTTCCAACATTTGTGTGGTTTTGTTTCACATTATGCATTAAACATAATATTCCAAGAGTATGAGCGAGCTCAATCTGTTGGCTTATTTTCTGAAAATTGTAGTTGTCTACTACGTACAAGTTATGGGCTGCCATGTGCGCACGAACAAATGCAATACTTGAACGAAGGTCATCCTATCCCAATTGATTCAATTGATGTATTTTGGACGACGCTTGATTTATCACCGTGCAAATCTTTACAAGATGGTGACGTAGGTTGTGAAGTTGAAGTCTAAATGTTTACTGAGGAATTTAACAAGCAATCGAGATCCGGTAAGTTCAGTTTACTGAGGAAGCTAAAAGAGATAGCCAGTGGATCAAAAACATCGGTTCGTGAACCTGTTGTTAACAAGACTACTCGTGGACGACCCTCGTTGAAGGATAAGCTTTTCAGAAAAACTCATGTTGATCCCTCATTTCCGACTCATGTTGACCCGTCTTTTACAAGTGAAAGACCCCTTAGACGTAGCAGTTCGAACGCGTCTAGATTTGTTGACAAGGAAAAAATGAGCTACCAAGAACCAGCGAGACACAGTTCTTTCATGTTCAAAAATAATAATGCACATCCATACATCATTCAATTTCCAGCATTGTTTCACCCTTACATCAAGCAGGTACATGATGTGATAGGTGATGGAAATTGCGGATTCCGAGCAATAGCTGTCTCGATGGGTCTTCATGAAGATGCATGACCCACAATTCGGTATAACTTGATGGAAGAGTTAGAGCAATACAAGACAGAGTACATCAACGCTTTTGGAGGTGAACACTGGGATATTACTTACAACACTCTAAACTTCTTTCGATCAGATCAAGGTGCACCATTTGAACACTGGATGACAATGCCTGAAATAGGTGTCTTGATTGCTTCAAAATATAATGTGATATTACATGTTATAAGTATGACCGACAGTGGGACGTACTTGCCACTTATGTCTACTCCTCCATTGTGGTATGAACATGTTGTTTTTACAATCGGGTACGTTAATGGTAACCATTATGTCAAATTAGATATGGAAGAAGGATATCTGTTTCCGGAAATTGTATCACTTTTTTTCCATCACAGTTATCGGTGTGCTGCTGGATAGGCTACCCCGTATTCAGAGCGGATAAAGAAGTAAATGAAGCTTTTACGTGTTAATTGTACTACGGATAATGTTATTTTAGAATAATCGAATGTAATATAGATTATTTTATGTTCTATTTATATGTTAAATTGCAATATTTATGTTTTATTTTTATAATTATTAAATCGCAATATTTATGTTTTATTTTTATAATTATATAATTAAAAAAATTAGTAATATTTTTATTTATAAATATTTATTTATTTTCAAATCAAAACAAAAATATATAATAAAAATTAAAGACAACTAAAAGACAAAAAACAAAAAAAACAAATGATTTTTAGCAATCATTTGGTGCATTTAGCGATACCAAATGTGTATTTAGTCTCCCCTTTTTTTTATACCTTACATTTACTACCCTTATAATTAGATAGGTAGTTACTTTAATCCCTTACTTTTTTTATTTTTCATTTTAGACTATTATCATATAAACATAAATAATGTATATGAACTAAATTGCATTGAATTTTTTTTTATTTTTTTATAAATTATATCATTGTAATCGTTTTGTCAATACCTTCGAAATGAGTCCAATATTAAATATTTTTGGATTTAATTATATAATTAAATATCATAAATATATATGAATTAATGTGTCGTGATTAGTATGAGATTTGATACAAATAATCACTAAATTGTCTTAATTTTCTTTTGGATATTTCATATCAATTTTTACTTCAAGAGTTTTTTTTTTATAAAAACCTCATCCTCTTTAAATTTTTATACAAGAATTTTGATTTTTATCATGAATTTTTATGAAATAACATTTTTTATTTTTTATTTTATTTTCATGACATTATGATATTTTAATTTTAAAAATATTAATTATAGATGATAAAAATATAATTAGCAAAAGAACAAAAAATGTTGTATATAAAGAAGTATATGGTAATTTATGATACGTGATTCTTATTTTATTAATATTTTAACTATGCATTTTTTCATAATTTCATTTATGTTCTATTATAAATTCTTAATATTTATTCATATTTTATTAATTTTTTTGTAAAACAAGGACATTTTGTAACCAGCTGCAAAAAAAAATCTGAGAGAAAAAAAGGTTGGAAAAATAGCATCGTACTTTCGATGATCATTCATATCTGTAAGATAAGTTTTTTGACATGATTTAATTTTTTAAAATTACCCCGTGTAATACACGGCGGCGAATCTAGTATATATATATATATATATATATATATATATATATATATATATATATATATATATATATATATACGGGTTATTCGGGTCATTTTCGAGTTGAAATTTTTGACCCTGACCTTACCCGTTTAATTTTTGTGTCGTGTCGTGTCAACCCGTTTACTTAAACGGGTTGAAATGTATTACCCAAACCCGTTTATTTCGTGTCGGGTTAGCGTGTCATGTCAGTTTTTGCCAGGTCTACTAAAAATCAGGGCTTTGATCGATTTTAAAGGTGGAGCTGTCCAACAAAATTAGGTTCTATGCGAATTCATACTTAGATTATCATCTCCAATAAATTTTTTATAATTTCTATAAAATGGAGAAAGAAAAGTTAAAATATCGAAAAGAAATTACATTCGTTTCTCCTTTTAGGTAGATTTCAACATGAATTATATTATTAATGGATTTAATATCCCAATAAACTTTCAAATATAGTTTTATATGAAATGATAAAAATTCAACTTCATCGGTGTAAACAATTTATAAAAAAATATCATTTTTCTCTCTTCATCATTTAATTTCAGAGAGTTCGATTCTTATCCTCTCTCTCATGCTTTCTCCAATCTAGAGGAAACTCATTTAGGGATGAGATCGGGACCGTACCGGTACCGAACCGGTTGGTACCGAAAAAATTTGGGACTAAAAACCGGTACCGAATACCGAACCGTATGTATTGGTTCGGTACCAGTACGGTTTCGGTTTTGGGACGGAAAAATCGGTACTAGTACCACTTAGGACCAAAAATTAAAAAATGTGTCAAATATATATCAAAACCAATCGCAAACCAAAATATATTCATAATGATTCAAATGTGTATTAAAATCAATCCCGTATCCCGTCGGTTTTTTGATGTGAATGTAGGTACTTATAGAGAAAGTTTGAGTTGTTTATAAGATGATTTAATTTTATTAGGAAAAGATAAGTTTTATAATATTAGGAAAAGATATGCATAATCAAAGAAGCTTAAAAGACTAACTTTTAAGATTTCCGGTTCGGTTTTGGTATTTTTGGGAAATTCCCGGTACCGAATACCGAAATCCCAAATACCGATTTTTCATAATAGTTGGAACCGAATACCCAGACCGAATATATGGTATCGATACGGTACCGGTTAGGTTTGGGAAAACATTCCAGTTTGCTCATCCCTAAACTCATTGGTGGAAATAATTAAGTAAACCATTTTTCTCTCTTCAGCATTTAATTTGGTCGTTTTTATCCTCTCTCCTACTTTCCCCATTTTTGAAAAAGATCTCGAGAATATTTTCGAGTAATTTTTTTTTAAAAGTCCAATATATCCATTTTTTATATTTTAGAGAATCTGTTGGAGTAGGTACTTTATACATCTAGGGGTTCTACATCTATCATGACCAATTGATATAGAAGCATGTAGTATATGTAAGCATATATCAAACCAAACAAACCCAATATATCTCATCTGTAAATAAACTATGAAGGGTAAGATGTACACAGATTTTTCCTCTGTCTCAAGAAATTAAAATTATCTTTAAACTGTATAAACTTTCAATACATCAAAGGCTATATTAGAAGCTTAACATTAACCTGTATTTATTATTGTCTTACAAACAATATAAGCATCAGCCCAAGTAGAGGAGTAAACCTAATTGGAGCCTAAAACCAACAAACTTCTTTTGGAACATCAAGATAAATTCAAGAAATCTTTTCTAACTTCTTATTTTTCTCAGTTTTTTCCCTCAGACTTCACTTTATCCCCGTGCCCAACTCCCGGATACCCACCGGTACCGCCTGGGTACCCACCGACACCGCCGGGATGCCCACCATACCCACCGCCACCGCCGGGATGCCCACCATACCCACCGGTACCGCCTGGGTACCCACCGATACCACCGGGATGCCCACCATACCCACCAGCACCGCCTGGGTACCCACCGATACCACCGGGATGCCCACCATACCCACCAGCACCGCCTGGGTACCCACCATACCCACCAACACCGCCTGGGTACCCACCGATACCGCCTGGGTACCCACCAAAACCGCCCAACCAACCCAGTGGAGACCCGAGGCCGAAAGGGAACCCAAGGCCGAATGGGAACCCGCCGAGGCCAAAAGGGAACCCTGGGAAGAGCCCATGCAACAAAAGCTCAGGTTTCCCATCAATTCCCCTTTTTGACCCATCTTTAGCACCACCCATATTCTGGAAACCAGCTCCAGAATCTGGGTGGTAGCTTGGGTCAAAAGGGTTATTACCTTTAATACCCTTTGATTCCGATAAAGCTGCATTAGGTTTCCCTAATTTTCTTGTTTCGGCCCGAATTAAGGTTGAAATACTCAAGAAAGCTATAAGAAAGATTGCAAGCAAAAGCAATGGTTGATGAACTCTCCCCATTGGTAAATTAATTATAAAAAAAATAACTGGAAAAACTGTTTTTTTTATACTTTGGGTGAAAAATTAGGGTCTGAGGGCTTTCACAATTTATAGGGCAAATTGGTGGTTGAATTCATCTTCTTGTTTAATAGAAACCAATTTAACAAGCATTTATTGCATTAGAATTTTACTTTGATTAGAACTCGTTAACGATAACGAGACTAAGTCTTTACGGCACGAAAAGCACCCCATTTATTGCATTGGGAAAAAACGTAATGAATTTGACACATCGAAACATACCATTTTTGTATCTTGCAGAGGATCGTATTTATTGAAATTATGTAGAATTAGTTGTAGCCAAATAATCAGATTTAAAGAAGCAAATAAAACGTTTGAAAGTAATGGTCCAAGAAACTATGTGCCACCAAACACAGAAGCACAAGTTTTTAACGAAAACAAAAACTCTACTTTTAGGGGTAGATATTAGGTATGTGTCTAACGGATACAAATCTATGTCCCAAAATTCTCACGTCATATTACTGTCCACCAATCACATGAATACACATGATCAGAGAGAGAATCAAACATAAATTAAAAAAAAATCTGATGTATCTTAATTTTGGTGGTGGGACATGAATGAGACGTGAAATTTTGGAACAGGTGGCTTTAATCTGTATACATCATACCCCAAGACCTTACACCCGGATGGGTTGTATTGGATCTGTTTGATTTGGTTTATATATGTATTTTTATGAATTGTAAAAGGGAGATATTGCAATAAATGATTTTTTTTTCATGTTCAATTTGGTCACGGGCTTTAGAAATTGTTATTAAAACTACTTTGATTTTAAAATTTTGATTATTTTAGACAATTTTAATTAAAAAAAGATGGTATAATAAATTATATAGTGATTAAAATTGGATTGTTTTATGAATTGTTTTCAAATGTTGAAAGTAGGGGTGTTCAAAAAACCGTCGGACAGCTTAAACTGGTCGAACCAAGTTAAATTGGACCGTTTTTGGCGGTTTGAGAGGTCTAGTGTTCTGATCCGGTCTGAAAAATAGTCAAACCGCTCGGTGTGGTCTGGCCTACAGTTTAAACATTTTTTTTGAGCGGTTTGGATCGAACCGACCGCCAAAGTTATTTGTAGTTTTTGTGTTATATGCTTACCTATTATGTCCCAATTTAAAAAAAAAATCATCCAAGATTTTAAGTTCTTAGTTTTCACTTTCAAATATGTGGGCAAAATGGTGGAGGTATTATTCCTCAAGGAGTGACTGTGTTGGTGTGGGGGTTTGATCCCGCGCTGCCCCAGGGGTTGGAGTTTAACTTGTACTAACATAACCACTAAGGCTGTCGTTCAAAAAAAAAATACGTGGGCAAAATTCTAAAATCCGCCAAAAATCAAAATCTAAAATTTCAAATCGACTTTCGACTTGCTAAATTTTTGTCCAAAATTCCAACTATTGTTGGTGGACTTGTTTAACTTTTTTTCAACTTGCTCAATGTTTTTTATGAAGATAATTTTTTTCTTCTATAATTCGGTATTTTTTTAATAATGTATCATCGGTGAAAATTTTAAATTGGAGATAGGTTTTATGTTTCTTTTAGTTTAAAGCCCATAATAGGTCCAAACCGTCTAAACCAGTCAGACCAGACCGCTTTTTTGTGGTCCGGTTTGCTCACTTGCTGTCAAACTAGACCTGACAAACGTATCGTGTCGTGTCGGGTTCAAAGTTAAACGGGTTGAAAGTGTCTAACCCTAACCCGGCTCGTTTAATAAATGGGTCAGAAAATCTCAACCCTAACCCGACCCGCCTAACCCGTTTAACATTTATAAAACTAAAAATTAAAATTCAAAAATTCACAAATTCACAAAAAAAGTACAAATTCAAATGAAAACATTAGAAATCCAAATTTTATAGTTCAAACTTAAAAGTTCTAACCAAATGTAAAACATTAAAAATATAAAGCATTAAAAAGAAAACTTATTATATATATATATATATATATATATATATATAGGGAGAGGTTCATTTGAGAAATGGTAAATATATGAGAAATAGAAAAGTAATCTTAGTCATTCATCTGGTCAACATTTGCGGCTTTGACCGCGAAGCACCAGATAATTGCTTGTGTGGTCTATAGAAGGTAGAGAGGTAATTTTGTAAAATACACGGGATGAGTTCATATATGAATCACAAAGATTAATATATGAATCTGTTAATTAGTTCAACTGATTCATATATGAATCTTTGTGATTCATACAGATTCATATATGAATCTTTGTGATTCACAAAGGTTCATATATGAATCACAAAGGTTCATATATGAATCTGTTAGTTAGTTCAACTTATTCATATATGAATCACAAAGGTTCATATATGAATCAGTTAAAAGAGTTCAGTTGTGAATTGCACTGGTTCATATATGAACATATAGTTCATATGTGAATTATACATGTTCATATATGAACACAGCCCTTGTGTTTTGTAAAATTTACGAAATTGTTCTTCTATTTTTGGGATAGCCGCAACTTTTGACCAGTCAAAGCCGCAACTTTTGACCGGTTAAAGCCGCAATATTTGACTAGTCAAATCTGATCTTGACCATATGAATGACTAGGATTACTTCTCTATTTCTCATATATTTACCATTTCTCAAATGAACCAAACACTATATATATATATATATATATATATATATATATATATATAAACGGGTTATTCGGGTCATTTTCGAGTTGAAAATTTTGACTCTGACCTTACCCGTTTAATTTTCGTGTCGTGTCGTGTCAACCCATTTACTTAAACGGGTTGAAATGTATTACCCAAACCCGTTTATTTCGTGTCGGGTTAGCGTGTCGTGTCATTTTTTACCAGGTCTATGTCAAACCGCTCGGTTTGAAAATTTTTATAAACCGCAATTACGGTTTGATTTGTGGTTTGGGGGTTAAACCGTCCAAACCGGACCACGAATACCCCTAGTTGAAAGGATGTGTAATAATTTTAAAAAATCGAATAGTTTTGAGAACAATTTGAAGTGAAGGGAAAAAGTTGGTATTTATTGTTGGTTTTATAGTCAACTTTTATATTATCTTAACAATTATTTTATAATTTGGAATTGTTATTATAATTGTAAAATAATTAAAATAAATTTGAAAAATAAATAAAATATGTTACAAAATCTTAAATTACAAATCCAAAAATCATAAATTACATAATTATTTATTTTTAAGATATCAAATTACAGAACAAAAATCGTAAATCTTAAAGTCTCAAAATAAGTGTTCACATTTCTAAATTCTACCCTTTCAAGAAATAGATAACTAAATTTTAGTTTTACCCTTAATTAATACACAAATATCCAAGAGTAGATAAAAATATACGCAATTATCAAGGATAAAGTTATTATTGATTAATTAAAAAGTGTAATACTTCCTCCGTCCTAAAATAAGTGTCTACAATTGACTTGACACATAGTTTTAGACATGCATAATTATTACACATGTTTGTTACCAAATGACATCTTTACCCTTATTTATTTTTCCTCTCTCTTCACAACTTTATATATTTGCACGTTAATTAAGGGTAAATGTAAGAATTTAGTTATCTACTTTTTGAAAGTAGACACTTATTTTAAGACAAACATAAATAGAAATGTAGACACTTATTTTGGGACGGATGGAGTAATTATTAATGTCTAAAAGTGTGTCATTTTTATTGTGGACATTTGAGACAGAGTAAATTATCCAAAAAAATCGTTAATTTACTTTTAAGATACTAAATTACAGATCCAAAAATCATAAATTTTCATGCTACAAACCAAAGATTTCGTTGACGTGTCAAGATTATTATATAATCACGTATAAATGTAGTTATTTGGACTTCAGTTGATTAACAATCAAAAATCAAGTAAAGACAATATATAATAAATACATTTCCAAAATCAAAAAATAATAATTATGCATCCGTAACGACAAAGTTGTTAGTAATAAAAGGAAAAAATACGGTCAAAAACATGAAATAATGATAAATAAATTTAAAAAAAAAAACTAGTTAGTTGGCCAATCGAAGGCCGCCACATGGCAATGCAAAAAAAAGATTCTGACCAACCCCAGTAACCAGTCCCCTAACCGGTTCAATGCCAAATTTGCATAACCGGTAAGAACTGATCGGTCCAACCGGTCCCTTCATAACCGGTCGGGTCCCGGTTTTGAGTCGGTCGGAATAGATGTGAATAATAAACTTCGAGCAAGGCCTAGTGCCCGAAAACGAATTTGGAAACGAACTTTATATAGTAAGGCAGCAAATTCATTACACAGTTCTAATCCTATGAATCCTCTTCTTCTCACACGCGATCACTTCATCAAAATACAATCGAGAACAAAAATTAACCCACGAAAAGTTACATTTAGACTCGTACCAGTTCAAAACACACGAGCCTGCTCACGCTTTAGATTCCAATGCCAGAAGGATCTTCTTTCGTGGACCCTACACAATTAAACTCCGTCATCGAGCAGCTTGCTACAGTTATCAAAGAACCATTGGCTAGGCGATACCCGGGTTACCAATAAAACCCAGCCTTCGTGGAGGTTAAGGGTTCAAACCTCAGCAAAGGCGAGGAATATGTGTGTATGAGTATTTGCCATAAATAAATATTCTATACTTCAAATATATATATATATATATATATATAGGGTGCGTTTCTTTTGCAACCCAAACAATTTGTACAAACTATGCAAATATGATTACACTCATGATACACAACATTTTCGAGAAGGCGAGAAGTCTCAATATCATATATGATTACACGCATGATACACAAGTTTAATCACATATGATTAAACATATATTGCATTGATAACACATAGACGTTTAATGATATAAGATAAAAACACACCCACGAAAGTGTAATCATATGTGATATTGAGACTTCTCGCCTTCTCACAAAATGTTTAACTTCTCGTTTGATCCTTTTCTCTCTCTCTCTCTCTCTCTCTCTATATATATATATATATATATACACAGTTGACAGTCCAACACCTCAGACCATCATATGAATTCAACTCAATATTTATTACTTCCTCCGTCCCAGAATAAGTGTTCATACTTATAATATTAAATTGTCCCAAAATAAATGTCGGCTTTCATAAATAGATAGTCATAATTTACTAAGTATCCAATTCTACCCTTGATTACATTTAAGAGTTGATGACATTTAGAAATTCATTAGTGGAATGAAATGATTATACATTTCTAGAACTGTGTTCTTTTATTAAGGGTAATAATGTTATTCAGTTAATAAAAAGTGGTAATAATTAGATTTTCAAAAAATATATGCAATTTTTATTACGACATTTATTTTGAGCTCTGGAAGAATTTGCACCTACTGATGCCAGTAGGCTGCAGGTACCAAATTTCTGGCTGGTAAAAAACTGCCACCTCTATTCATATTTCCTTCAGTATCATGAGAGCAAAAAGTTCATCAAGATTCGAGTAACGACAAAAAATGATAACAAGCTTAGACATAGCAATTCCGTTGGTCATGGCACCCCGATGAACATAGGTCGATAGAACGAGCAAAGAATTTCATAGAACGGTAGAAGGAATCTAATAAGGTGGATAAGGAGATCAAGAGACTCAAGGGGAAGACGCAGAGGTTCTAGAAGGATATAGAACTGATTTCACCTATTCAGACAATGCCATGCAGAATTTGGCAACAAATTTCTCAACTTTAGCCTTTTATTCTTATTCACTGTACTGAATAATTCTGTAATGCCTATTTTGTACCTCTTGACTCATCCTCAAATCCACAAGAGAATCCACGGTAGAGACTCTTCAGCTGGTTCTTATAACAACCTCTACTGTGCCCACAGCATGGGCGTACCCACACTAGTGGATACGGTGGCACGGGCCACCACTTCATTCCTCCGTCATAGTGTAAAGAAAAATTAGGGACGTGAAAGGTGCCACCGTATATATTTTGAAACTACAATGAGAACACAAGTTTTCCTAGATAGAGTTGGTTAGCAAGGCTTTTCTCCTAATTCCAGCCATCCAGGTGCAGGTTCGAATCCCGTTTGTGTCATTTACTTAGTTTTTCGCTTTTAATTTTAGATTTATTATGTACTTGCTCAAACAATCTCTAATGACAATTTTGTGAAAAATATCCATATCGTCGTTTCTTATAGTAAAATTGTGCCACCACTTGAGAAAATTCCTAGGTCCACCTCTGGCCCATAGGTTCTTGTAAGAACCTAAATGTTTGAACAAGAACTCAGGTTCTTGTTCTTGTATTGTTTTTTTGTTTTTTACTAGTTTATTATATTTTATCTTAACAAGTGTATAAAAATATTTATAATACACTATTAAAATTGATATAAAAAGTGCAAATTAATAATTACAAAATACATTTATTAACTTTGTTTCTTATAGTTTTTTATGCAAGTTCCTTTATTTTGTTTTAGTATGTGTAACTTTTAAATAAGTAAATATATATAATTTATCCATAAATAAAAGAAGTATACATATAAATAAAGTATATATATATATATTATATTTACATAATTATCTACAAATAAAGTTATAATTATTTATAAACAAAAGATAGGAAGATGAGGTTTTTATAACCTCTATTGTAGAGCTTTATTTTGTTGAGGTGGTGCAGATGTGGAAGCAAAAAGTAGAAAGTGAGGTTCTTGTAAGTTGTAAGAACCTCCAATGTGGATGCTCTACGTCTGAGCCTACACGTTTAGCATTATTTCTATGTGCGAAAAGAAGCCTTTTATTCAAATCAATGACATTGCAAAAGCTGTAATTCCCATTCTATCTCATTTTCGAGCTTCCATGTAATAACTCCTTCCATCCTATCATCTAAAAGACTAAAACCTTTGTCAAAAGGTTGATATATGGTAATATCTCAGTACAGGGGATGATGCTAAAGATATGTATTTGTTTAGACTTCAAAAATGCCAATTTCTCCACTAACCATAACTGCTGCACTCGGTTCTATCTTCAATTATCCCAGAATGCAGAAATAACTAAAGCTTATTTAGTTTCCTATCGCAACAAAAGAATGTCATGCTTTTTTCTTGTTCAAGACATACATTCAGAATCAGTTCTCTCCTGTATACTAGTAATTATGAACAAACTAAATTTCTAAAAATGCTGAGAATTCAATTAATTTCCAATGTTTTATACTTATGTTGCAACTTTGAGTGCTTTTATTTGTTCATATACTATTAGTGATCTTCCTTTTTTTCCTTTTAAGTTGTGTTTGGTATGCGGACGGGACTGGATAGTACATGATGGGCAAAATTGAAATAGGCGGGTGAAAAAATTGTGGAAGGTTTTAGGGTTTTAATTTGACATGGGTAGTTTAGTAATTTACAATTCTCCTCCTATCTCCCTAATTCTTGTTCCACCTATTTTGATAGGACAAAAAAATTTGCACTCGGTCCTGTCCTGTAGCAGTCTAATTTCGCACCAAACAAGACAAGTTTTGGTTCTGTCATGTCTCGTCTTGTCCCGCGTACCAAACACACTCTTAATAGCATGCCATCATCAGCCAATACTTATTACAATATGCAGAATAAACGAAGTACCTAGAGGTATCAGGTATGCTGCACAGAAACTATAAATGAGTCGAATAGAATTTGGACTTACCATTGGTATTCCTATAGCCTTTAGATCTTCATCAGTCATGTGTAGAAGGGCAGTCATATCAACCTGCAAGACAGAATATGTCTAAAAGTTGGATACAAGTTCTAAAACTGATGGTATAGAAGAAAAGATTATTCTAGAATTTCATACTTCCTCTGCTTGAAATGTAATTGAATACTTTTCAAGACCCAGTGCCTGCAAGAAGGTGTCTACTGTTTCAGCCTGCAAGAAAACCGCAGTGTTAAGAAAAAGACCATCACTGTGGTGAAAAATTATAAATAAAAACCAAAAAGAGCTAGATAATAACACAGATAGGTCATCCAGGATCAAGACTTATTTCAGTTGGAATAAAGCTGTGTACAAATCCATTACTTAAAAGTACTAGAGAAACAAAATCAGTGATTAAAAATGATAGCACAAAATATTGAAATATTTGAGAAAAATAAAAGTTTCGCTTATCTATCACCAAAAAGGTTCATGCTTTAAGAAAACTACAGTCTTCTTAATATAAACACAAGAGTTAAATATTTTCATGAAATAAAAAATAGCCAGCAACATACCTTTTTCTTCTTAGATGCAATGTTAGCAACTTTTTTAGTCTCTGCTACAGGGGCTTCTGCAACAACACTTCTCCTAGTAGATTTACTGCTCTCTGGTACCAATTTTGGCTTTGCCTGAGCAGTTACTGCAGGCTGTGAATAGGTTATACCAGATAGCTTTTCACGCAGATCTCTTACACCTCCAGACGATGGTCCCCTTCCACCTTGAGTTGCCTGCTGATTACTCTTCTTCTGGAGCTTCAAGCGGAGGTCAAGGGCACCAACTCTGCGATCTGAGAAAGTCATAGAACACATCAAGTAAACGCACGAGGGAGGTTAGCATACCATTGTGTTGAATACATAAATATCTCTGGTGTAATAATCAGATTCATACTTGATATTTGCGGATCAGCCTGTTCGTAAAGATCATGCTCCCATTTGTCATCATTTTGTCTCTGCCTGCAGCAAGAAAGTCACTGGTTCAAGTAAAATAAGCTTTTGCCCCATAATCTCCCTTCTGACCTGATCGGGAAATGTGGGTATCATATGCCTAAATTTACAGAAACATATAGTAGTGTTCACCAGGACAAAGTTGTACCCTTTCTCTATCAAGCCATAAAAGATGAAAGTTCTATACAAAAATAACAAGTGATGATAGAAAATAAGTCGCATTGCTTACACGGTTTCACCCTTATCTAAGGTCCTTGGCTCCTATAGATCTGCTTTCCTTCTACTAGTGTTTCCCACAGTGTTAGCACTAACCAAAGCTAGGCAGTTGAGTGGGTTATGCAGAAGCATAGGCAGTTCATTTAAATAATAAGCTATAATTATTTTTAAATTATGTAACTACATGAGAATCAAAATTTCCATACTATATTACTTCAATACAATTATTTTTTTTCTAATGACCATTTTAGGTGTTTATTTATACAATTATTTACGAAATATATGAAAGGTTACCTCCAAGACGAGAAAAGTGTGAAGTGAACACAGGTTCTGAAAAGTCGATGAATCCCAAGTTATGTTTTTGAAATGCTTAATTCAAGGTGGGGTATACAAATCTCCTAGGTGGTGGTTAAGCAGCCCTAACTAATTGAAGTTACGGCCTACGGGCCAACACTTAATGCCTGGTCGCCAACTTGAAGTAGGGACTGGGTGGGTTTAAGGCAAAAATGAGATGGAAACAGCATACTAGAACTCAATGTTACTAATCAGCCTTGCTGATATCCTTCTGTCTAATAAAAAAGTGGCTACTAAAAGAAAAAAGAAAAAAGAAAAAAATAAGATGTAGGCTAGCAACATACTAGGAATGTCTAATTTTATCAAAGGATCATCACTAAGTCATGCAGTTAAAAAACCATCAAGATTTTTACGATGTGCAGGTTCCACAAATCTACTTCATATAGCTTCCACCACAAACATAGCTCAACCATCATGGATCCACCAACAATGACCAAAACTAAACCTCTTGGTATCGTATCTTTAACCCTCTATTATTTGCAAAAAACATTCTTCTAATATTATTTTCAATTTATTTCCCAAATAGAAACATGCATCCAAGTGTTAACCTTCCAAGCATCGACCCTGATGATCAGACAATAGCATATCATGTCTTAATTTGTTCTCAAATCTGATTCAGATCTCAGTCAAAATTCATTGCCCTGATAACTTCTACTTCAGAAGCTAAATATGAATAAATCTTTTTTCTGGTGTTGCAACAAATCAACATGCTCGTAATCCTTCGACCATTTATGAAGAAAAAAATGGAAACCACAGATTACAAGTCTCTCTACTAAACCAATGCCATCCTTTTCCATTGTTACTGTTCCTGAAAGCAATCATGCCAACTCTATCCAGGTTCTTGTGCTTCCTACAACAAACCTATACTCAACTACAACTTTAAACTACAATAAAACCACAATATCTTCCAATGAGACTCAATTTTCAAATCAACAATCAATCGAACGAGAGATAATCAAGCAAAAACACAATAACACATATAGCACATCAGAATAAATCGCGTGTGTTCAAAAAACGAGCGAGAAATCGAGAGAATTGCGAGAGCAAAACGAACCTCTTGCCAGTAATTTGTCTACGGCTGCGTGAATTATCTAGGGTTCCGCCGTTGAGACGGTCTTTGATAGAACTCTTTGACGCAGTCTCCACACGATCAGCATACATTCTCAACACGATTCAGGGAATGATCGTATCTAGAAAGAACAAATTGTGATAAAACCCTAACCCTAAAGCCCCCTTGCTGACAGTAAATTGGAAAGAAAACCGAAATGATGTCGAAAATTGGGGGAAGAGGGAGGAGAGAGGGGGGGATCGGAAACACAATCGAATATAGAAAAAAGAAACCACAACTTTTTAATTTTTATGACATTCGGTTTTTTTACCAATCGGGTTGCCCATCCGTTGACCCGATCCGACCCGAATACAACAATTGTATTCGGGTCGATGTAGTGTGACCGGAACGGTTTGAAAAAACTCAAACCTACAGAAACTCGGTTTCCTAAGGGTGTGTTTGGTACGCAGACAGGACAGGACATGACAAGATGAAACAGGACATGACATAACAGAACAGTACAGTTGTCCAGCGTTTGACAAGACATGACAGAACAGGACTATACTGGTTAAATAACGAATTTACCCCTGATGAAAAATAATAGATTACATCACATAAAACTAATTTACATCACTAATATGTAGTGCAATCGATTATCAGAAGCATAAAATTAATTTATCACGATTGGATTTTGGATATGGAAATCAAAACCCAAAATTTAAGTTTTGGATTTTAGGTTGGTCGGGTTTCGGATTGATGTCGGTCAGGGTCGGGTATTATATAATGCAAAAGTTGTATATAAATTCAATCGTTTTTTAGGATGAATAAAATCGATTGAAAAATTTATGAAATTAATAGCAAGTTTAATATTTAGAAAATATTTCAACATACTATAATTTGCGATTTTCAAAAAATAATTAGATAAATAAATAAATATATATATATATATATATAATATTTAAAATATAGATTTATGTTATTTCGGATTTTCGGACGGGTTTGGTGGCCAACGATCAAACCCAATCCGAACCCAGATATCATCCCAACTGTCGGGTTTCGGATTATCGGATTCCGGGGTATTCGGGTTTTGCAAAAACACCTTATTTTCGGTTCGGATGCGGATTCAGATTTCAGACTATTCGGGTTTTACACACCCCTATCTTGGTGGCGTGGATGATGAGAAAACATGTTTTATGTTTTTGTTTTTAACAAAGGGTATATTAGTCAAAATATTGTTGTCCTGCTTAGTTCCAGGGGGTGGAGTGGGACAAGTGTGTCTCATGCTTGTTCTACTTAGTTCTAGTGTGTCCCACATATGGTCACGCCAAACATGGGACAAGCTTGTTCTGTTATGTTCCACTTTGTTCTGCATACCAAACACATCCTAAGGGTTTAGTCAATAGTCATTTGAGCTTAATCCTTTTGCAAAACTTCAGAACAATCCAATTTTCATCTCGTCTAGTTAATAGTCAATATAGTCTCGTGGTACTCAATACCAAGTTCCTTTGGTTCGATACTCGTACTTCTGTACGTATTACTTGATACGACACCGTACACTTGCGGTTCGTGTGGGAAGGGTGTAAACCCGACCTATCAAGTTTTTGGCGTCGTTGCAAGGGACGATGCACAGCGCCACGGTCGTGATCGGTTTGTTTTGGAAAACACTAAGACAATTTTCTTTTCTTTATTTGTGTGAACTGTGTCAATTCCTGTCGGATAACTGTAATAATTTTGCATAACTAACTATCACTTTTGGTTGGGTCCTACTTCGTTGAGAACGTCACATCGGGACGATGTGAATTTTTGGTTTGGGGTGGTGTCGGTGTTGCCATGCGTTCTAATTTTATGTTGATATTTTTCGGTCCGGCCTAAGTGATGAAAGTTGATATGCACTTAAGGGTTAGATTCTGATCATTTGAGACATGTATAGGTAGACGATGGCATAACAAATAGTACAACCTAGGAGATGGCACGCTGTAGGGACATTAGTATAGACCACCTGGTAGAATTTTGAGCCTAATAATCGTACAATTTTGTTTGCGAGGGAATTATTCACTTTTATCGTATACACCTTTCAGATTCCTTGTCGTGATTATAGTTGGGTCTCACTATAATTTTGCATTGGGTAACAAAGACAGTCATAAGGATATTAAGTGTCAACATCTGTTTATCTGAATTACATACCTTAAGAGATGACTCCAGGCATTGTGTGTTAATTGAATATGTAATGTTCCTTATCTTGCTTACCTTTTTATTGTGTGCACCTAAACCTTTTTGCAGTCATACAGTGATCAATATCAGTTGTAACCCATTTATCTAACCCCAACCTAACTATCAGCCTACCCGCATATGAACATGTGTCAAGAATGAACAACTGGTAGGAACAATGGAAAGGGTTAGAAAAAGCAAAAGTTATACTGAAAGGCAGTTCAATACAGGCTTTTGGAAAAAAAATAAAAATAAAAATAAAATAAAATAAATAAAATAAAATAATAAAAAAGAGAGAGAGAAAAAGGGAAAGAAAGAAAGAGAGAGAGAGAAGGACATCAAAGGGAACACCAAGGTAAAGGAACATGGTGCGAATCACAGTGAAAAGAAGGAAACTGGTCGGGAAGAAGGGATTGAAACTAGTTGTTCATTCAATGACATGTTGAGGATTTTTGATATGTTGACCTTCGTTTCCTAACCATAAGCCTAACCCCATTACAACTCTTGCAAAGACCTGGTTGATCTTTTGGAAAGTATAGGAGGATAGACAGTGTAGTACTAATAATGTAACACTCTAAAATTCAGAGTAAATTAAAACCTGGAAGTATGGCAACGAGACATCCGCAATGATATACACTTTCCATAAAGGGGATCAGTCCTTAAGACTATACAAACTCATAAGGATATAGAATTTATCAACAATACTAATCTAAACATAACCGTCTAGACTACAACACTTGACAATCCAAAATTCACTAAAAGATGGGACTTAAACAATGCCCAACACCAAAACACTAGACATCTCAAAATATGCCTCAAGTCCACGCTCGACTCTCAAAGACCCTGTGCAACCCACCGCTAAGGGAAACCTGTTATACACATCATTTGAGAAAAAATGTTAGGCTTAAAGCCTAGTGAGAACATACAGTTTATTCAAAATCAGAGATATAAACATCAGTATCATAAGGAAATATTTTCATAAAGGTTTAATTTATAAAAGATAACATTTCGCCACAACCGGGCCTTTTCGGTCCAAAACTCATCATACGTTGACAAAAGAACAATTTTACCAAGGATAGTGGTGTAACACAAAGTAGACCACAAATCCGAGTTATGAGCTAAACACTTGGAGTCCTCAGCAATGAACCCAGAGTCCGTGCTACGAGGTGAGATCGCGCTCCCAAGGGAAACCAATGTCTACTCCTTCACTAGGATCACTATGAACCATGACTAGTATTCGGCCTCACATAACCGTACCAAGTTGCCCCCGAGGAACATGTGATCCATAGCTACAATTTGGGGAATATAACCTCCCAACAAAACAGTCTACTCCAAAACTTAGGGATTCACTAGTAATGGTAAAGACTCGTCACAACAACCTATGTGACCAACCATAAATCAATATATGGTATAAGTACATTTTATAACCAAAATGCTATTCCCAGTTCAACTTCTGGTAAGAATGAAAAATCATTAAAATGAGTTTTTAAACATTCTTTTTACATATCCACATAATGTGCAAGTAAAACATCATTTTACTTCAATAAGGCGGAACCCGTCATTTTGGTCAAAACTGATCGGGAACCCCGAGAATCACCAAAAACTTCATTTATATCAAAATGTAGAGAACATAAAATCATACCGTAGAAATACTTCAGATTTCGAAAAATAAGAGTTTTGACATGTATAAAGTTTGTAAAATGGTAGTAGGAACTCACCAAACAGGTTTATACGAAAACCCGAAAACCAGATATCGACCACGACGAAGAGGTGAAGCTTTATACACCGAAACCCCGAGCAATGCACTTAATACTAGCGATTAACGAACCCTTGAATATCCAAATAAACTTTAGAGAGAGAGAGACTTGAAGAGAGAGAGAGAGAGAAACGATTTAGAGAGAGAGAGTGAGATTCAGAAATGAGAGATATTTTAGGTGGAAACCCTTAAGTTGGCCAGGAGAGCTTCGCGGGTTATGTCGCGACTTCCACTCGCGGCATTACTCGCCCGTGTCCCTAAAAACCAATACATCCAGAGGGTTTCGCGGGTTATGTGACCTTAACCCGCGGCATAACTCGCGTAGTTCACTGTGGTTAGTCCAAAACCACCAAAGGCCAAACTCAAACTTGGTAACAAACGCGGTGCTAACGACAAAAGCTTAACACTAGAATACCAAGGTTACATAACGAAATTCGGGGTGTTACAATCCTCCCAACCTTAGAATGATTTCGTCCTCGAAATCTACTCTTCTTAATGGAACACTGTCCGCAGAGAAGATCATCACAACCCAAATGCCAGAATCATTAACGAGATCCTAATACTGACATCCACATGAGCTACCCTTCTTTGGGCACAAATCGCTCCTAATCGAACGAACACTCAACACTTCCAAAGTAACCTTTACTCCCAAGGTTACGGTTGCCTCCCAACCTTAGGTGACAATTACAACCTCCAGGAAATTAGCGACCTTAACTTCCCATCTACCAGTTCTTTCGAACTGCACGGTTCCGAACTCAAAGCCAACGGTCGACGCTAATCTTCCCACAACTCTCAGATTTCACTGATCCATTCCTAACAGTGATAAAGATATTCTTACAAGGCGCACTAATGCGTCTTTCCGGTAAACGGTTAACACAGATTCTGTTATCACTTAACTCCGATCTGACCCCAAATCTGGAAATAGCTCTTATTCAAATTCTTAATACTTCCATAAATACTTCGTCTACAACCACATTTATAAAGATTAACCTCTAAACATAACACCAATTTATACATTCGGACTTATAAAGGACGGGCACTACAGAAACTCATGCGTAGCCACTAACTCCAACCTGTGGAAGACTTCACCAACCACTTACTATAGCTCAAGGCTAAGGCCCGACTCCTCAAAGCACTGCTAGAACCGAACTCCCAGCAGGAAATGATGCACATGAAGATAGATAAATAAATAAAAGTTCAAGCTTAACGCCTAGAGAGCTCAAGAGTTTTACATAAGCAAAAGCATTTAATTTGATGAACTTCTCTTTAAAACAGAACCTTTCAAATAATGAGTTTTAAAACATGGAACAACCCCTTTTCAAAATTATGCAATTTCAAAGATGGATCTTTCATTTCAACGATGCTTTATAAATTGACACGACTTGTACTAACTCGAAGTATGAAACATTAGTAACACCATCCATATCGTACGCCCGAAAACATGGACACTAGGCCCAAATACTCACACGACCAAAAACGAAAGAAAACTAAATACCAATATGCAGGAATAACACAATTCATTCAAACCTTAATATACGTGGGGAGAACCCAATATTAAAGTCATCATTTACCGTCGATTCCACATAACCACAGTTGATAAAAATATGACATTAGTGTTTACAATACCCCGGGTCTACGACGGAGAGACCCATACACAATGGGAATAGAAGGACACGCAAGTAGGCCGCCCATACAACTTCCTCGCATGACCTCTAAACGTTCCCATCTTGGGTGGCGAGAACAAATGAATGGGGCCACCCGTGATGTTATTGGATTTCACCACGTAACCCGATCTTAGTTCCCATATCGTACCAGACATCACAACTTCAAACCGTTTACTGCCACTAGTC
The DNA here is from genome assembly GCA_023525745.1 of Arctium lappa. NCBI lineage: Eukaryota > Viridiplantae > Streptophyta > Magnoliopsida > Asterales > Asteraceae > Arctium > Arctium lappa. Next base: position 52,188,534 of record CM042063.1, read on the forward strand.
ATACTCCGTCGAGTTCCACTCCAGGGTCTTACGAACATGGGTGCCAATCCAATCTAAACGAGTTTCAACTCAGCGGCTCGTGCTACCTATTGTCTACTCGCTAGCAAACCCGAGCGGTCACTAAGTGTAACCCAAAACCTCAGGCTTTACAAAACAGACAGACTGTCTAACATTACATGACTCCTACTGAAAAAACAAAGCTCCCAAAACATGTGACTCCTAATGGCATAGAATAATCGCCATCATACACCAAAATTCTACAACTGTTTTTAAACCGTACAAATGCCCTCAAGACTCCATTTAGTCAAAATTGAGCCAACGACCCAACGGTTTACGTAAACACCCAAATGGAAGCCGAAATAAATATTGAAACACGTTTGACCAACTATTATGCAAACACGACCAAAAGTATGATTAACTCAATTCTCATCGTTGGTTGAAACAAACCGTTTTCCAAATGAACTCATACCCTTATGTTTTCAAAATGTCTCATAACACAATAATATGCATTTTCTGAAAAGGTTTATAAGATCAAATACACCAAATGACACTTACGTCAATTGAGCTCCAATTATATATGTAAAATCATCAAAGAAACACTTCAACATGATTTATTTATCAAAATAACTAAAGATCCCAAAATGGGTGTCTCACATGTTCATAAAACTAAACATTCCAAAATAACCAAAACTTATCAGCAGTTAACAATTTAATGTAAAACACAAACAAACTCCATCATACTAAAATCCTTCATTGCAGTTATAAATCCGGACAAATGTCCACACGACTCATTCAGTCAAAACCCGAGCCAAAGGCCCGACACTTTACGTAAATTTCCAACGAAAGCCTCGTATACCCTAAAACACATTTAACCGACATTTAACGGTTTTCCCCAAATAATGCAATGTCTTTAAATAATGCTTATGAAAACACACACCACTAGGACATGATTTCTCAAAACTCAACACGTATTGAGACAAAAGATTTTCCAAAAGTTTATGAATGCAATTATACTAAGATGCACAAAATCATCAAAGATGCATAAATCATAATGTAGATTTTACGTGTACAAAATCACCCAGAATATGTAAATCACACTATTTACTTGTTGAAATATTCAAGCTCGACATGAGCAATTTATGCTTGTTAAAACAATCCAAATTACCGAATACGAAACTTATCAAAATACTCACACCTTGAGAAGTACCAAGTAACATACGCAATAGTTTATACCATAAACGTGAAAATAGGTTCTTGCACTTCAACGTGTGCAACAATTGTTTGTACAACCCCAAAGGAAAATCACAATTTTATCTTTAAAATTCCTCATCTATAACCAAGAGGCGTTGCAGCAAAAGAATTTTCAACTCGCCCCATATGCAACAATTCATTCCTCAAAGGGCGGTAAAATAACGGGGATGCAAATAGGATTTCAAATCAAGTTTAAAGCTTCACGTTGTAAAGATAAACACAAACGACCAGAATAGAAATTACGACGACAAAATACCGCTAACTCGCTAAATACTTTTGCGGATTTTTTTTTTACAGTAAGAGTTATGATGGAAATACGATCAGAGCGAAAGTCCTGTTTTAAAATAACATAAATCGTTTATGCAATCATTCACACCAACGTCATACTTAAATCCAATGCACATAGTACACGATGATTGACATTTGTTAACAAAACTCCGAACTTAACGCACACAATGATGCACATGCACAAGTTCCTGAAATTATTTACACGACACAAAAGTCGTAAGATGAGACACCATAATCCAACTGGATTTTTATGAAACTCATTAATGCTAAAATCAAGTGGTGTCCAAATTTCCATTTTTCAACACAGGGTAAAACGACCATTTTGACAAGATTTTTGATGAGACACGACGCCCAAAGAACTCATAACTTGCACGCAATGATATTAAACTCACGCATCACAAAATATACACATGCGACGAAAGAATTCGTAAAACAAAACTCCAAGAACTCAACAAAACTCACACAACTAAAATTCTCAAGAAACTCTGACTCAAAAGCATGGGAATAACTTTTCCTTTAAAACCATTGACATACGTGGAAGAGATCAAATGTCAAGGTCAAAATTCCACAGCTACTTGCCCATTAACTCAAAAAGCGTTAAAACACATATATTACGACATTCATAAATAGCATTTAAACACAAGACGTGAATAAAGAGAGTTTTGATAACAATTTGAAATCAGGTGCAACGAACCATTTTAAGCATGCCTATGCTCATAGTTTAAAATATGTTGATTGCTAAATGTTTTGCCAAAATGTTATAAGGTAATTTACTTTATGGTTGGCGATCAAGAAAAGCAATTTATGCAACCTTATTTTAGAAATAACTTTAATGCATGAATTCGGTCGGCACTCGCATCTTAATACTACGCTTCCCAACATCCCGACGTACTATAATCAACCGGATGCCTCAGACATCTTAGGGCAACCATCCCATTAATTAACTTACAAAACTCCTCGAAATAGAATCGATCTAACAAGATATAGTTCTAATTCCACCAACGAAACTGGCTCAAGATGATTAGCTTAATGCGTTCTACGCACTTACTATCATCCCAAAGAGACATTGCTATAAACAACAATCATTCCTTAGCTTACTCGCTTAGAAACTCCCGCACTACTCTAACGGTCAACATACCAAGGCAGAGCAGGTAAACACAAGCACGAGAAAGGGTAAGGAAGAGTTTAACTGAAACACGCACGAAAGAAACGTACCGCTACGTCTACCAATTGTCATAACATTAGCAAACCAATTACACTCACAAAAAATACCCTCATAATCACATTAGCTAAGTGAAATTATGAACATATAACACATAAGGGTTCTTGTTACCATCATCACAACGCTTGATTAACATAACCTCCGCCGATTCTAAGACTAACCCATCTTAGAAGTTCTACCCAATCTCACAATCAATGCCTATCAAACTCAGTCTAAGTCTAGACATCTTACATTCATGCCTAGTTCGCTTAAACTAGAGCTCTGATACCAACTTGTAACACTCTAAAATTCAGAGTAAATTAAAACCTGGAAGTATGGCAACGAGACATCCGCAATGATATACACTTTCCATAAAGGGGGTCAGTCCTTAAGACTATACAAACTCATACGGATATAGAATTTATCAACAATACTAATCTAGACATAACCGTCTAGACTACAACACTTGACAATCCAAAATTCACTAAAAGATGAGACTTAAACAATGCCCGACACCAAAATACTAGACATCTCAAAATATGCCTCAAGTCCACGCTCGACTCTCAAAGACCCTGTGCAACCCACCGCTAAGGGAAACCTGTTATACACATCATTTGAGAAAAAATGTTAGGCTTAAAGCCTAGTGAGAACATACAGTTTATTCAAAATCAGAGATATAAACATCAGTATCATAAGGAAATATTTTCATAAAGGTTTAATTTATAAAAGATAACATTTCGCCACAACCGGGCCTTTTCGGTCCAAAACTCATCATACGTTGACAAAAGAACAATTTTACCAAGGATAGTGGTGTAACACAAAGTAGACCACAAATCCGAGTTATGAGCTAAACACTTGGAGTCCTCAGCAATGAACCCAGAGTCCGTGCTACGAGGTGAGATCGCGCTCCCAAGGGAAACCAATGTCTACTCCTTCACTAGGATCACTATGAACCATGACTAGTATCCGGCCTCATATAACCGTACCAAGTTGCCCCCGAGGAACATGTGATTCATAGCTACAATTTGGGGAATATAACCTCCCAACAAAACAGTCTACTCTAAAACCTAGGGATCCACTAGTAATGGTAAGGACTCGTCACAACAACCTATGTGACCAACCATAAATCAATATATGGTATAAGTACATTTTATAACCAAAATGTTATTCCCAGTTCAACTTCTGGTAAGAATGAAAAATCATTAAAATGAGTTTTTAAACATTCTTTTTACATATCCACATAATGTGCAAGTAAAACATCATTTTACTTCAATAAGGCGGAACCCGTCATTTTGGTCAAAACTGATCGGGAACCCCGAGAATCACCAAAAACTTCATTTATATCAAAATGTAGAGAACATAAAATCATACCGTAGAAATACTTCAGATTTCGAAAATAAGAGTTTTGACATGTATAAAGTTTGTAAAATGGTAGTAGGAACTCACCAAACAGGTTTATACGAAAACCCGAAAACCAGATATCGACCACGACGAAGAGGTGAAGCTTTATACACCGAACCCCCGAGCAATGCACTTAATACTAGCGATTAACGAACCCTTGAATATCCAAATAAACTTTAGAGAGAGAGAGAGACTTGAAGAGAGAGAGAGAGAGAGAGCGAGCGAGAGAGAGAAACGATTTAGAGAGAGAGAATGAGATTCAGAAATGAGAGATATTTTAGGTGGAAACCCTTAAGTCGGCCAGGAGAGCTTCGCGGGTTATGCTGCGACTTCCACTCGCGGCATAACTCGCCCGTGTCCCTAAAAACCAATACATCCAGAGGGTTTCGCGGGTTATGTCGCGACCTCAACCCGCGGCATAACTCGCGTAGTTCACTGTGGTTTGTCCAAAACCACCAAAGGCCAAACTCAAACTTGGTAACAAACGCGGTGCTAACGACAAAAGCTTAACACTAGAATACCAAGGTTACATAACGAAATTCGGGGTGTTACAAATAGTCCTAGTCGTGTTACTTGATTCTTTTTTAGATCATTTATTTGTACATTTGTGCGCCTTTCTTGTGTAATTGTTCATGCTAATAATTAGTGAATTCTTGTACATCAACTCCAAAGTCATGAACAAGGTGTAAGACAGCCTAAGGCTCGAGTGTTACGAGAGAATCTGGTAAGGTAGGGTCGAAGCGAAATCCTCCTAGCGTGTGTCGGACTTAGGTTGAATTAAATGTGATGTAATCTTCTACATGTCGGTCCCAGATGATGGCTAAACATCTTATGGTGCACGATTAAGTTTTTGAATTTAGTCGGACCCTCCTTTTGAACGCAATCCAAAATTATGGGATGCTGCCATCACCGTCAATTGTTTGGTTATGCAAAGTTGTTTTGTTTAGTTTATCGCTATTTTGCTTGGGACAAGCAACGCTCGGTTTGGGGTTGCTGATAATGTCATTTTTTGACATTATTTATACACTAGATTGGGTAGAAGTTGCACGACTTCGAGTGAAATAGTGGTAGTTCTAATGGACTTTTGAGGATATTACAGGAAAAAGGCAATTTTAGCAGAAGAAAAGTAATTCAATGAAGAAAGGAGTATAAAGGGCCAATTTTGACAATTCAATTTAGTTGCTGGTGGAGAATAGAAGAAGTCAGGTGAAAACAGTGGGTTTCGCGAGTTACATCGCGACTTACCCATTCCGCGTGAGTTGTGGGACACGTGCGACTTATGTCGCGACCCTAACTCGCGGCATAAGTTGCGAAATCTCCTAGATATGTCTTATCGCCTGTTTCAATCAGATTTAGGTATCATGCAATTAGACTTGAGACGGCGGCGGCTGGAGGCGATTTTTGGGAGCAGATTCAAGACGATAAAGCAACAAAAAGGTGGGAGAGACTTGGTGGAACGGATCCTCGATCTTGTTACAATCTTTTACTTCAAGATTCAAGGATCTCAGGGAGTGTTCATATTTGTCAAAGCATTTAATTTCCGAACGATGTTTAGATCTATTTTGCTTTCACTTCCAGTTTTCATTTTTGTTAACCCCAACATGAGTTAAACTTCTCATGTTGGGGTTGGATAATTATTTGATGATGTTGATTTAAACTTGTGATTTGGTTTGTACTTTGATGATTAATTTCTCAATGAAGCATATGATGAGTTTTTATTGTAATTCATTTTAGTCTGATCAACTATTTGGATTTTTCTTGGTTACCTTACTCTTCGAGAGAAGTGTGGAAAGAGTGACGACTAGATGTGTTTATCATATGCCTATGGTGCAAATTGGATAGAGATATACCAATTTCACCATAGACCTATTAATTTTCTTCTTATGAGTATATTAACTTGAAATTTGAGTTCGAAAGAAGAAGTTTCATTGTTAATTTATAGTATTGTTATAGCTTGAGAAAGTGTAGCAATCACCTTAAAAATTAATAATTGAATCTATGAATCATCTAATTCAAACCATTACTTGTTTTTAGAAAACAACTCTTATATGAATCCAATCCCCAACTTTCTTATCAGCAGTTAACTGTTTCAGTTTCTAAAAGCTTCCTTTTAGTCGTTTGATCTTAATCCTTTTGCAAAACTTCAAAACAATCCAATCTTCATCTCGTCTAGTTAATAGTCAATATAGTCTCGTGGTACTCAATACCAAGTTCCTTTGGTTCGATACTCGTACTTCCGTACATATTACTTGATACGGCACCGTATACTTACGGTTCGTGTGGGAAGGGTGTAAACCCGACCTATCAAGGGTGTGTTTGGTGTCAATAACATAGGAGTAAACATAACAAAAGTAGTACAATTATGGGTGCTCACGGGTTGAGTTGGCCAGGTTGAAGACACGTGTCCCACCTAAGGATGTTCTACCCATATGGACAGTGATCCTACAAGCACAACCAGCCTAAGTCTAGGTATATTAGAGTCAACACCTAGTTCACTTAAACTAGAGCTCTGATACCAACTTGTAACACCCAAAAAATGGGACAAACAAAAATTTTCGGAAAATGGATATATGGTAATCACTTTAATGCCAAAGCATGAGCTCACCAAAAAGGGGAACAATAAATGCCTGTTTAATTACAAGTTTGTAATAATAAGCAATGATAGATGACAAACTCTTAATCTAAAATATAACTAGATATAAGATTACAATCAGTTGTCATCTACTTCCAAAAATGATCGTCTTCTAAAATGGCATCCCAAAAATGCTCCCAAGCTCACATCTAAAGGTCGACTAAACCTTCCTGGCGGTCGCACCGCTCGAACCTGAGATACACATCAAACCAAACAAGTGTTAGGCCAAACGGGCCTAGTGAGTTGTACAAGAACATGTCATAACATTTATAAACATGGTATGAACATTTATATCATTTTAGTCACTAAAGGCCATAAGGGAATCAATGGGGGAGACCCATCACACCAATGAGTTTTACCTCAAATCAATGTACCTTGATGTTCACTCGTATGAGCAACATCCCGAAGGCTCGACACACTTGAAGACTACCTCCCAGACATTACTCCAAATGGCGGAGGTCTAGGCGCATACCGTCATGGTGGCACCTAAGACTACATCCTCATAGCACATACTCATGGTTCATCCTATATACGTACGATATCCATCTCTATACATAATTCATATCAACAAGATACATGTATAAGACCTCAATAGTTCCAAGCATATTTTAGGTACAAAACTATAAAATGTACAAGCCCAAAGATAATACCCATGGCTCACCAAAACAACAATAACCAAGTTTAAATAACATCAATAACAACATCATTAAGGTCCTCAAGAAGCGCCATAACTAAATTCCCAACAATCTCAAAAGTAGCAGCTAGGTCAAACTTATCAGGTGATCAGATTTCTACATATAGATGAAATATTAAACAAGTAAACACACAAGATATGTATCTCATTTGAAAATAGTAAGTAGAAAGTCGCAAACTAAGTTTTATAGAAAACCCTATAAACTTAGGAGATTTCTAGCTTGGATGGAGAGATGGTAGAACTTGAATACAAGATGCAAAACTTCAATAAATACTTCCAAGATGTAGTAGTTGACCTCACCAAGGAACCCCAAAGTGAAATTAATGAGAACGAGATGTTTGGTGAAGAAAAAACGTCCCCACACCAATAAATACGTCTAGGGTTTTGAGAGAAATCAGTATAATGAATTAGATCCCGCTGGAAGGCTGTTTTATACCCTCAGTATGCGTCGGCGATAGTGCCCTACAACATTCCCCTTGGCACTGTCGTAGGGGCACTATCGCGCCCCAACACCCCCTCTCGGTACAAGGTTAGCGATAGTGACTGGCGACAATACCCATGTCACTATCGCGAGGGCAAAGTCGCCAAATCTCTCCCACCCACAGTAGTGGTCCAGCGACTGTGCCCAATGGCACTCTCGCGCCACTCTCTCCAGACCCAAAATCCCAAGTCTGAATTCGATAATGCACTCATGGTTAAACTTCCAAGAAGACATAACACGACCATATTCTAAAATACTTTATCACGTAATAAAGATTTCTACATTCACAATTTAAATACGATATTTGAAATACACGATGAAAAACTTACCTTAAATTTTCGGGTGTTATATTTGAGCACCCCTAGGTACAATGACTAATTTACCATTGAGGAGTTGTTTATGTTTTTATATATTTTGGCTAGTTTATGTAATTTATTAAATATTATAATAAGATAAATATTTTTGTGACAAAATATATATGTTATAAGTTTTCATTAAAAGGGTTAAAATAATACCAAAATGTGAAGTTTATGTAATTTTCATTTTTTATACCATTTATGTATTATGTTTTTGTTATTAATAATGAATAAATTATATAAATTAACCAACATACATAAAATATATAAAAATAATATATTGATGATAGTTAAGTGAAAGTTTAAAGAAGATAACAATGTGACAAATAAAATTTAAAGAATGAATAAGATGTAAAGGAAATGTGTTTGATGTTTTATAATAAAATTAGGTTTTGGTATAATGGTAAAATTTAAGTTTTTTCTACTTTGCTCCATGAGGTGGGGGTGGAACACGCATGTTTCACTTTGTTTCACATAAGAGTAATGTCAAATGGGGAACAATGATCCTTGTTGTGTTATATCTCGTCATGTCCTGTCCAGGGTACCAAACGCACACCTTAAGGTGTGTTCGGTATGCAGGATAGGGGTGCTCAAAAAACAACCAACCCAATCAACGCAACCCAAAAAACCTGAAAAAAATCAACCCGAGGTAACCCGACATATAATCGATACAAAATTAGGACAACCCGAATCTAGTGGGTTGATATTGTGTTAGGCTCAAAGTAACCTGACCAACCCAATAACCCGATCAACCCGAAAAACGTTTTAACGACTTTTCTAAAATTATTTGTATTTCTCTTTAATATATAAAAACTATCAAAAACAACACGACAATAATGATAAATGGAACTCATAAGAGGACATTATTTGAATATTATATGTAATACCTAAATATTTGATGAACTCGTATTGTATGTAATACCTAAATATTATTTGTCGCACTTTGAAAACTTTGCGTAGAGCTTTTCTCGCCTTAGCACTTCCAACACTTCCCGGAGATGATGTTCATGCTCCGTCTCACCCTTGGAGTATACTAAGATATCGTCGATGAACATTATTACCGACTTGTCAAAGAATGACTGGCACACTCGGTTCATCAAATCCATAAATATTGTCGGCGCGTTGGTTAGGCCGAACGACATTACTAGGAACTCGTAATGACCGTAACGTGTCCTAAATGTCATCTTTAGAATGTCTCCTTTCGCCACATTCACTTGGTGATAACCCGACCGAAGATCAATCTTGGAGAAACAACTCGCGCCTTGTAGTTGATCAAACAAATCATCAATTCTCGGAAGTGGATACTTGTTATTCACTGTTACTGTAATACCCTAAAAATTGGGGTAATTTAAAACTTTAAAATTTTGGCAATATGACGGCTGTAAAATTGATTAAACCTGTTGTACAAGACCAGCCAAGGTATCCCAAGGTATCAACCCTCAAAGAGGATATAGTATAATGTGTACAAACTCATTAAATGAAGAATAAATTTACGACAACCTAAATAATCTAGATTTCCCTATCAAATTACAGTCGGGTGTCGCTATCCTCCCAAAAATGGTGATTATTTATCAAGTATACCGGTCTTTAGATCTCCCAAAATGATCGCTCTCGATCGCACGATCGACCACTCACTCCCGTAGATTCCCGCCACTAGAGTTTCCTGTCATACATGACAACCAAAGAAACAAGTGTTAGGCTAAAGCCTAGTGAGAACGCATAAATACAGTTTAATTTACAAAATGTAGCCTCAGTACAATAACACCGTATTTACACGACGGTCCATTAATTTGCTTCACCTGTCATTAAAGGGAAAACACAATATAATATCGTCAACGCGTTTATAATTTCTCTCAAGTCATTTAACTTGATTAGCATCAACCCAAACGAGATCTTTAGCTATTTGAGCACTCAACCCAAACCGGGTCTTTAGCATATACACGACATCAACTCTAACCGAGTCTTTAGTCTATTTATAACTTCAACCCAAACCGGGTCTTTAGTCCATACATGACTTCAACTCAAACCGAGTCTTTAGTCTATTTACGACCTCAACCCAAACCGGGTCTTTAGTCTATTCACGAACTCAACCCAAACCGGGTATTTAGTCTATAGATAAATGGAAACTCAAGTCGAGACTTAAAATCAACATCAAATCCCAAATACAACCAAACATACAACTTATTACCCTTACATAGCTCTTGCTACATGTCATGACCAAATAGTGTGTTTAATACTCTCCATTTACAACTTTACCCACAAATGGGGTTTTAGGTTAGCTCCACATGAACAAGTAAACAAATAACCAAAATGCACATAAATACTAGTACATTATTAGACATGTATGAGAATGGAAGAGTCAAGAAAACACTCACCTTGGTGATTTCTCACAAGAAATCAAACCCTAAAGTGGTAGATGAGAAGTTGGAGACTTGAGGAGTGGGTATAAGCTAGAATCCTTCCAAGACCACACCTAAGGGAGCATTTACTCCACCATTAATACCCCTATAAGATCATTAAATGTTGTGGTTGAAGTTGGGGTAGAAACCTTACCAAAATCGTTGGAGAGAAACCTTCTATCAGCTCCCAAAATTAACCCTAAATGAAGAAATCTCGTAAATGAAGCATTTATACCCAGCTGGATGCCGATGATTGTGCCCCGACGATAGTGACATTTGTCACTATCGTTGTCAAGGTCGCGGGAATCTCCGCACCTACGGTACAAGCGGGGCGATTGTGCCCTCGCGATTGTGACTATGTCACTATCGCGGGCATAGTCGCGAAACTCCACCCACCTGCGGTACAAGCGGGGCGATTGTGCCCTCGCGATTGTGACCATGTCACTATCGCGGGCATAGTCGTCGAAAAGGTACCGAATGCCCAGATTTTTTACCAGTTTTGATACATTTAACCCGCGATGACCAAAACTGACCGAAACATCAATTACACTTAAATCCCAATACATGGTACTTCATAACATGATAACATCAAACACCAAGTTCTAAAATTTCGGGGTGTTACAGTTACCTTGTTCAACTCTCTATAGTCGATGCACATCCTTATGGCGTCGTCTTTCTTCTTGGCGAACAAGACCGGAGCTCCCCAAAGCGACGAGCTCGGTCGTATGAAACCCATTTTAATAAGGTCTTTAAGTTGTGTCATCATTTCTTGCATCTCGGTAGGGGCCAACCGGTAGGGAGCTCGGGCAATCGGAGTCGCCCCCGGAATGAGATCAATTTTGAACTCCACTAGGCGGTCGGGTGGCAAGCCTGCTAAGTCTTCCTGAAATACATCAGAAAATTCTCGCACCACTTTAACATCTTCTAGTTTCTTCTTCTCAAGCTTGGTGTCGATTGCATAGGCTAAGAAGGATGAGCATCCCTTTGCCAAACACTTTCGCGCCTTAATCATAGAGATAATCGCCACCTCGCCTTTCCTTCTCTCGCCATAGATTATAGTCGACTTTCCATCCTTAACGGGTAGTCGAGTCATCTTCTTATAACAAACGATCTCCGCTTGGTTTCCCGACAACCAATCCATCCCCACTACTACATCAAATCCGCCGATTTGCATAGGCATCAAATCTATGGGGAATTTCTTCCCTTCGAATTCAAAAGTGCAACCTCTCACGATATCCCGAATTACTACTTGACTACCATCTGCTATTTCTACCACTAAGGCATTCTCTAGACTACTCTTATGCATGGCAAGCTTTGGACAAAATACATTTGATATGAAAGAGTAGCTAGCACCCGAGTCAAATAACACATGTGCAAGTACGGAGTTTAGAAGAAACGTACCCGACACCACATCGGTAGATGCCTTGGCTTCCTCTACGGTCATTTGGAAAGCTCTTCCGGATGCTCTTGGAGGCTCCACTTTCTTCCCACCGATCCCTCCGACCTTCAACTTTGGGCATTCCGCCCTGACGTGCCCTTGCTCTTTGCACTCAAAACATATTTGCCCCTTGACGGGACAATCCTTAAACGTATGCCCGGGTTTCCCGCACTTGTAGCAATTTCCGGGGATGAAGTTACATGGGCCGAAGTGTTTGCTCCGGCATTTGGAGCACCACTTGGCATCATGTCTAGGGTCGAAGCCATAGTGATTGTTGTTGGCATTTATGGGCTTATTTGAGGGCATTGAACCACCCTCCTATCTCCTCTTCTCGACTTGACGGCTACCTTCCTCTTTGCCGAGATTGTAAGCGTCTTCCATAAGTTGTGCCTCTTCAATCGCATCCCGAAGAGTGGAGGCTTTTGACACCTGCACCATTGACATCATGTCTGATGTAAGACTTGATCTTTTTCTTTTCCGTCGGGACCAAATGTCCCACTAGCCCAGCTTGTCCATGAACAGAGGGTTGTATTCCTTCACAAACAAGTTACCCTTCTTCAAATTTCTGAATTCTTCCACTATTCGTTCCATCGACCTCTCGTTGCAATACTCCTCTAATAATTTCTCCTTGAATGTTGCCCAAGTCAGTTTTGCCAAGACAGTCGCCTCGATGGAGAACTTTCCAAAAATGATTACCATGAGAAAGAAATGGTTTTTTATTATATTCCATCAATAAGAAATCTTGAAATGAAATGTGTAGGAGAAAGAAAAAAATATTTTATTAGATATTTACATTATTTTAATAATATAAGTAATGATGTCATTTCCAAAATGAAGAATCTGTTGGAGATGAATGCAATTTTTGTTAGAGATTTTGAATTTTGGTCCTCTATTTTAGAGAAATTTTGGGAAAACTGTTGGAGATGCTTTAAGTACAAAAATCAAATATTTAATTTTTTTTAAATCCGTTAGTAAATAGTCCACAAGTTGTGTAAATATTTAAATTAATTTATAGACTTGCCTTTTGTATTTACGGACTATGTTTAAAAACTTTGGGGGCGTTTGGTTCGCAGAATGTGATGGAATCTGGTGGAATTGGAATGTTGAATTCCTTTGACCAAATTCCATTCCCTTGTTTGGTTCAAGCTTTTCAATGGAATTGAATTTCCAATTCCATTAAATTCCATACATAAAGGATTTTGACATTCCATCATATAAACCAAATATTTCAATGGAATGGAATATATTCTTTTTATAATTCCAAACTTACCCTTCATCCCAAAGCAAACCCTATTCTTTTTATTACAGACATCCTTGCATCCATCTGCTCTCTCTCGACTTCTCCATCTGATCGACATCATCGAAGAATAATCATCTTCTCCATCGATCTCCATTTTCCTGTCAAAGAACAATTGTCTTCTCCATCAGATTGACATCAACAGGTTAGCTCTCTCTCGTCTTCTCCATCGATCTCCATTTTCCTGTCGATTTACCAAAATCAGTCGATTTTCCAAAATTGATTTTCCAAAATCTGTCGATTTTCCAAAGTAAATACAATGAGTAGGGTTTTAATAGTTGTTTGTGTTATAGAATACAGAAAACGAAGACGTTACACAGAACCTCATCACTGTGTTGGGGTTTTATCAGTGAAGTGCAACATACAACCTGTGTAAAGAAAAGTGTCGTAGAGATGGGTTTTGGCATCTGGAGCGAATAAAATGAATAAGTGAAATTTGTGAGTACCAGTGGGTTGTCTTGGAGACCCAATTTGATAATTTGTGCGTGAATTTGGTTGAGATTAAGGAGGGTTGTGCATGTTTGGAGGAGAGATAAGCATTGTTGTTATATATGTTGCTCGTTTGTTAACAAATATATTCCATTTACCAAAATTCCACTAATAATGGTTGAAATCATGTTCACCAATATAAGAAGTGAGGGTATTATGGTCATTTACAAAAATTCCATTTCAATTCCGAAACTACAATATGTGAACCAAACAGATAGATTCCAATTCCTTTAACAGATTTCATTCCAATTCTGTCAACCAAACAGACGGTCAAACCTGACAACATTCCATTACAATTCCTTCAAAGTCAAATTCCTTTGACAAATTCCATTCCATCCAAAAACATTAACAACTTTTTCAAAAACCTGGAAAGAGAAATTACTGTGACGGGTAAAAGATTATTTCTATCTTTTTAAATTATTCTTAGAGTAAACTACTATTTTCATTCCTATGGTTTGTTGTTTATAACTATTTTTGTCCTTAATTTTTAAAATATGTTTTTTTTTGGTCTTTGTGGTTTACAACTCATTTCACTTTTAGTCCCTAAGAATATTAGTTTTAGGGGTGTTCGCGGTCCGGTTTTGGTAGTTTAACCCCTCAGACCACAAACTAAACCGCAAGTGACGGTTTATTGATTTTTCAAACCGAGCGATTTGATATCAAGTGTCCAGACCAGTCAGGTCGGACTGCGGTTTGGTCAACCGGTGTTGGAAAAATGTTAGTAAAAAAATATGTTTTTACTAACTTTGGACACATTTAAATACATGTATATGTATTATATATATCTAACTCTCCGTGGGTTTGTGTTCTCCTATATGAGAGCTTTGAATTGATATATTATGTGTTCAAAACGGAATATGTGTGAATGAGACATCGATACTCAAAGTTGAGTTTGGATGAAATTGGCAAAAATCAAGTTGGTGTGGGAATGTGTCCCACATAGGAAGGAGGAACAAATCTTTTATGGTTTATAACCATGAAGGTTGGAGGGGCTTACAAGCTCTTGTTTGGTTTTACTCCAACACCTATCCGCGTGCAGGGGGGTGCCGATTGAGACTTTCGTAGATTAAAATCGACGAACTTATGCGTGGACACGAATGCAACTCCGAAATCTTGTGCTCGCGCAGTGTGGTTTTTGCGAAATTTTTTGTTTTGATCCAGTGGCTTGCGCGAGTCGTGGCGTGGATAGACCCGCACGACCACTAGCGCCAAGCACTGGAGTATTTCGATACAGTGTCCCGTGCGGAATTCTGGTTTCAGTTTCTTCCGTAACTCCCAAATCAATTATATTGATTATCGAAATTAATATTTTAATTACTATTTAATTAAAACATTAAGTGTGCCAGTTTGGATTCTCAATATAAAATGGAGTGGTTGGTTGAAGTCGAGACACACATCGGAAACTGATATATCTCTAAAAACTTCTGCATACAAGATTCCGATGATTTTTCAGGCAAGTGGTCATCTCTGGCAGTTTAACTGCTTTGGCTGTTGTACCCTGGGAACAGACGACGAATCTGTTTAAGGGAATCGTGTTACACACGAGCCTCGACTTTGTTTCATTCATCGGTTTAGTCGTTTTGTCTGCTGATTCGCCAAGTTTCTTTAGTATTCGTATTATTATTACTAATCATTTGTTGATTTTGTAGTGTATTTCATTCGTTGTAATTTTATATGTATTTAAAATACATATAGTGAATTACCAACAACCGGGCTTTAAAGTTAATGCAAGTGACGAATATATGTAATTTTAGTGGGCTTTAAAGTTTAAACATAAAAACATATAAACTTCGAATTTTAAAGGCTTATTAGCTTGAGTTCATTTGAAATAAATAACAAAGTCCACAACAAAATAACAAAATCCACAAAAGTTAACAAAATATCTTAAGATAAAACAATAATTTTTGTTTTTAACGGTAAGTTAACACACGCACACGTTCTCAAGGTATCCGGGCTCCCACTTAAGGGTGCCACCCGACTAATCCTCGTTGACCACGACCCAACCCAATTAAGGGTACCACTAAGTGGCAGACCCATGATCTGGATGTCACAGGATGCTCACCACGGGGTTCGAACCCGGGTAGTCAGGGATACCATCCACTGACCCCCAGGATGTTACCAAACAACTGGGCTACAACATGAAGGACAATAAAAAAGTAATTTGCAAAGTGCAAATAAAATCAACGACTTCACTTCTTCATTTTTCCGTTATTTGTATTTCACAATCCATAAAGATTTCAATCTTTTAAAATACCTTAGGCCCTTTTGTATATATCTGGACATTTGGGCTTTATATCATCTATTATTTATAATAAATGTATGGGTAAATTGCATGAAAAAGTAACGTACTTTAATCTTATTCCTGTTTTAGGTAACGTACTTTTAAAACTTCTATTTTGGTACATGAGATGTGAAATCTCAAACTTTTAAGTACCTAGTTACATATAAATGTTTACTAGGATTAAGTTTTTTTTACATGACATTATTTATTTATTTTTCTAACGCCAACTAATAATATAAACTCCATGTCATCAATTTTTAAAATGTAAAATTTATATTTTTTAATTAAGAAGAATATATATATATATATATATATATATATATTAATTCTTAAACTTATCACAGTTTTCTTAAAAACCAAGCAAATCAAATTAACGTATTTTTTTTAAAACAATAAAATTTGTAATTCTTTTTATTTATTAAAGAAATGACCATAAAATTTGTAAAATTATTTAGGTGATTGTAATTCTTATAATTCTTTATTAAAAAAAATATCGTAAAACAAAAATATTACAAGAATTACAATCATTTAAATAGTTTTATAAATTTTATGGTCATTTTTTTAATAAAGAAAAAGAATTACAAATTTTATTGATTTTAAAAAAAATTACGTTAATTTGATTTTCCTAATTTTTAAGAAAATTGTGATAAGTTTTTAGAATTAAAAAAATATATATGAAATTTTCTTCTTAATTAAAAAAATATAAATTTTACATTTTAAAAAATGATGACATGAAATTTATATTCTTAGTTGGCGTTAAAAAAATAAATAAATAACGCCATGTAAAAAAAACCTAATCATAGTAAGCATTTATATGTAACTAGGTACTTAAAAGTTTAAGATTTCACATCTCAGATACCAAAATAGAAGTTTTGAAAGTACGTTACCTAAAACAGGAATCAGACTAAAGTACGTTACTTTTTCATACAATTTTCCCTAAATGTATATATAAAAAAATAAAAAATATATATTTGACGGTCGTTTTGGTCTTAACCGCCCAAAAAACCCTTCAGACTGCAGACCGGACCGATCGATTTGTCAATTTTCCAAACTAGACCGCTCAAACCGTCAAAAACGGTTCGGTTTAATTTGGTTCGACCTGTTTGAGCGGTCCAACAATTTTTTTGTAAGAAAATTTTTAAAGTCAGGGACAAAAACCGTAGTTTTGTTCTTATTTAGGTCGGATTATTTGTAAGACACTTCCAGAAGTCCTGAGAACTTCCCAAAACAGAGCGAAAAAAATGTCAGAGAGCAAGCGAAAGGTAAAGCTGTTTTGCCCGTCGTTATCAATGGTGGCGCAGCTGGTGGCGGACGACAACCACCGGATCGACCTCGGCTCTATTGCACGGACCTTCGGCCTGGAACCGGCGACGTTGAAGTTAAACGGTCACTTCATAAGTAGAGGAGTCGATCTTATTGCTTCATCCGTCACCTGGAAATCTCTAATCTCGTTTTTCTCCTCACGAGGACTTTCTACCGGAATTACTGGTTCCGGCGCCCTAGTTGTCGACGGCAAGCTGTCCAAATCCGGCTCTAAAAGTAAGCAAATCTCTCTCTCTCTCGCTATATATATATATATACACGTAGTCGTAGGTTGAAATGAGAAGTGATAAATGTGTGGGAAGTAGAATTGTTATAACATTTGCGACTTTGAATGTGAAGCACCATCGGATAGGAATATACAGGGTAGTCTCGTAACTTTTATAAATAGGTGTCAAACGGTTCATATGCTTAGTTAACAAACATCAAGTTTAAATTAAAGTCTAGCCAGCATGATTCATATACAAACTATCTGTGATGTATGAACCCTTGTGATTACATATGAATGAACAATTTAATTGATTCACATATAAATCCGTGTGATTAGTTATATGAACCCGTGTGATTAGTTACATGAACAATTTAACTAATTACACGGGTTCACATGCGAATCTGTTAAATAGTTCATATGTGAATCACAAGGGTTTAGATGGTTCATATGTGAAACATACGGGCACATATACAAACCTGTTTGCCGCCTATCTATAAAAGTTACGAAACTATCCTTCTATTTTTCACATAGCGGCAAATCTTTGACCAATCTTGACCAGGACTAAGACCACTTCTTACACACTTAGCACTTCTCATTTGAACCTTTCCTTATATGTGTGTCAGTGTGTGTAATCATATAATGTGTTTTGTGTGTGTATACTGTATAGGTCAGTTGATTAAGTTTATCCTGTTGAAAGAGCTTTAATAAATAGGTCACTTGATTAAGTTTGACTATTGAGATCAAACTCATAGGATTTGTATTAGAAGTGAACATGAATTTTGTTGCATTCTATCACCATAATTTGTAGCATTGATCATTCACCTAGTTGTAATTATCAATTATTTGTTGAAAGTGTAAGCAAATAAGCAATTCGAGTAGGATACTTGGTTTGTAAAGTCAAAATACATACCGAGATGTCTCGACGCTAATTGGCGAGAATATTGGTTCTAACTATTTAGGTTGTGTCGTACTGATTAAGGTTAAGGGATGGAGTGGAAATCTCATATGGGTTCGAATCCGGCATTGCCAAAGCCCAACTACTCGTGGTTGTCTGGTGGATTAGTCGGTGGTCTTAAGCTGGTCCGGACATCACGGTTAAAATAAAGGGAATCGGATCAAATGGAATTATGGAAACAAAAAATATGTTGGAGAAGGATTTTTGGGATGAAAACTTATAACAACATAAATGTCAAATTTAAGAGCTCTGTCATTTTAATATTTATAGTTTATTTGATTCCAATTTTAATTATATTTCGCATATTTCCGATTTGAGAAGGGAGGATTTTTTTACTTCTAAAAATAAAATTTAACCATCATTTTTCTTTTTGTCCACCAAAATAGGTAGAACCAAAATCAGAGAGATGGAACAAGATTGGTAAATTATTGGGTATATTTATTTAGGTATAAACCTTAAATGAGATTTTAATTAAATCCATGATAAGATGAACCCATTTTTTCTTTAATAGGCCTGGAGATCATGGATTTGAATTAAATCTCATTTAAGATTATATACCTAAATGACCCCGTTAATATACCTAATGTTAAATTAAAACTCTATAACCTTCCATAATTCTTTCATCTGTATACCTTAATCTTGCCCGTCCAGTCCTATCCAATCCCATCCCGTTTGCGTACCAAACGTACCCTCTGAATGCAACTTTCAAGTGATTATTAGGATGTTGTATAATGTATCAGATTCGAATTAGAAGCCTCATGATGCATGTTTACTGAGGTGCCGTTTGTTTTTTAAGAGGTCTAAAGTCTGAAGTCTTATTTTAGTTATAATTAATAAGAGGTGGTGTGTAAAAAGATCTGAACGATTCAGACTTAAGAGCCATTAAGAGGTTTTTTTAAAAAAACAAACAACCCCTGAGTTTATATTGTGACTCTCAAGGATCACATGATTCGGTAAACGGGATTCCCAGCACGAGCGATTGCGGATACGACAACGTCAATAGGAAACCACCGCTTGAGGAGTCGAACTCGATCAAAAAAACAAAGTTCAAAGATCCGGGTAACGTCTCCAATTCATCCCTTTGCCTTTTTTTTTTGTTTAAATCATAAGAGGAGTTAAACTAAGACTAAATCGTTATTCTTTATAGATGTCGATAAAGGAAACGGTAAACACTTTATAAGTAATGCTTTGAAAAGAAAACAAGAAGATGTGAGTTCTTCTCTAAAGAGATTGAAAGTGGATGCATCAGGTATGCTGCTGGGTGCTGAAGTAAGTTCCTAGAGAGTTAAATGACCTTCTGTCAGTTTTTTTTTTCTTTTAAATCCATGACCTTCTGTCAGGTTTTCTTTAAATTCATGACCTTTTGTCAGGTTCTTTTTAAATCCATGACCTTCTGTCAGTTTTTTTTTCTAAATCCGTGACCTTCTGTCAGGTTTTCTTTAAAAATCCATGACCTTCTGTCAGGTTTTCTTTAAATGCATGACCTTCTGTGTCAGGTTTTCTTAAAGTCCATGACCTTCTGTGTCAGGTTTTCTTAAAGTCCATGACCTTCTGTCAGGTTTTCTTTAAATCCATGACCTTCTGTCAGGTTTTTTTTTTCTTAAATCCATGACCTTCTGTCGGATTTTTTTTTTCTTAAATCCATGACCTTCTGTCGGGTTTTTTTTTTCTTAAATCCATGGCCTTCTGTTAGGTTTTCTTTAAATCCATGACCTTCTGTCTGTCAGTTTTTTTTTTAAATCCATGACCTTCTGTAGGTTTTCTTTAAATCGATAACCTTTTATCAGTTTTTTTATATTTTAAATCCATTACTTTCTGTCAGGATTTATTAAATCCATGACCTTCTGACATGTTTAAGACTAGCGTTGTTTAATAGAAGAGTGCCACTTCTATACACAAGAATGTTTTTGAAGCTTGTCATAAGGTCATTGATTTAAAAAACATTTTGTCAGGAGGTCATTTATTAGCTATATAAACCAATTCCTCGTAGATTGGTGTTTACGAAACCTTGGATTTTGTATATCTTTACGAGGCCTATTTTGATTGTAACTTTCAGGTTCACAATACACCCGTTATGGAACTCTTTCCAAGACACGACTTCCGTGCAGTTTTCTGAGCGTAAATATGGAGCGGACGAGAGAGGACGAAATGGTTCTCCCGGCTTCTTGCAAGAAAATCAGATGATATCATGACTTCAATTGTAAGTAAGTAGATTTTGTGTGTGTATATATATATATACACACACACACTAGATTTGAGCCTATAATTTTCTTTCTGCATGGACAATTTTTGAAAAACCCATAGTGTACTATGTGCTGTTCTTGTTGTGCTATGTATACTGAAATCTTGCTCTTTGCTTTTGTGTAATGTCCATGGCGTTTGTTTTTTTAAGAGGTCTGTAGTCTTATTTTACTTCTGATTAATAAGAGGTGGTGTTGAAGTCTGAAATCTGAATCAATAAGGCTGTTTTTGTAACGTCTGGAGGCGTCTTGAGATAAAGGAGAGCATATGAAATGAGGTGGTGATAAGAGGTTTTAAGAAGTTAGGTCACCACTTCTTATTTCAGATGTATTTAAGAGTTACGAGGTTCTTAAAACTGGAAAAAAAAACAAACAATCTGAACGTAAAAAGGTCTGACCAATTCAGACTTGAGAGTCATTAAGAGGTTTTAAGAAAAAAAAAAACACCCCCTAAGAGTCTCTCTTAGCTTACTAGGTAATATCATGAATTGGCAAGGGGGGTTTGGTAAACAACAACGTCTCTAACTAGGTAAACGCCTGTTACTCCTATTACTTGTTACTCCTATTACTGGGTAAAAGGTGTTAGGGTTTATTTGTTAACAGCTTAATGAGCTTAATGGGACTCATAGCTTATTCGGTCAGCTATATATGATTGTTTGGTAGTGACTTAATAATATAGAAAGTGACTTATTCAGTAAGCTTCTATGAGGGAGCTTTATGCAGAAAGCCAAGTTTTTCCCAAATTTGACCCTCCCAATTAAAAAACACGCTCATTTCATCTATGAAAAAACCTCCACAAACAAAAACTTTTTCAATCTATACAGACTGATTAATCTACATAGACAACTTTATCTATATAGGATTTAATGGAATACCAACCAAACAGCCCCTTACTCCTGTTACTGGGTAAGAGGTGGTAAGCAAGTAATAAACGACCCTAAGCATGATCGGCCATAGGCAATAATCACAAATGGAAAGTAAAACTATAGGTCAAGATAGCAAAGATCCACTAGTTTCGGGAAAGCAACTTAGCGTTGCGGCAATGGGAGCCAGTCAGTCTTATTTGTGGTTGTGAGGTTTACGTATGCTGTTAAAATTCAAACAAATTATAACCCAAATCCTTGGATAAATTGGATGGTTCGTGTTCATTGTGTTTCAAATTGATTTAGACTTCGATCGGAAACATGGGATCTAACATTGATCAATGATTTGGAGATATTTCAAGGCCCCCGTCCCGTAATCAATAAAAATGGAAAAAAAAAACTCGGGCTTTCTCTTATCTCTTAAGCCAAATTTTAACTGGGCCTTGAAAAAAAATTGGTTTGATTGGATTTTAAGCTCGGATTGGGCGAAGGCTCGGGCTTAATGGGACCAAGTTTTTTCAGGTCGGGCTTTGAGTTTGAGGTTTTTTTTTACATTACATCAACTCCAGAGTTTCTTTCATACTCATATCCTACTTTAGTTGCTAAGAGCATCTTCAACAGCTATGCTATAATTTTTCTAAAATAGAGTATAAAAAGTTGAAATCTCTAAAAAAAATTACAACTAACTCCAACAGCTATTCTATTTTAGCAATTTTATCATCAATTATATTAATAAAATATTATTTATCTCTCCTAAACATACAACTTCAATAGCTCCTATTGGTGGAAAATAATTAAATATTTCTCTCTCTTCAATATGAGATTTTAGAGATTTCTCCAAATTTGAAGATTTTTACCTTCTCTCTCATCTTTTCTCTATTTTAGCATATGATATAGTTGTTGGAGCAAAAAATTGCTACAATTACATTTTTTTTTCTATTTTAGCATAGTTGTTGGAGATGCTCTAAGTTACATTCTTCCTGTACTCATATTTCTAGTGCACCTTTTTTTAAGGGTATTCAAGGCTATGTCTTGACTAATCCCTTGACAAATTATGACTGTAAGACATCAGTCCTGATTAAACCTCAGTTGCCACAATTGTTGTGTACGTATGGATTCGAACCCTAGACAGATGAGATATTTTACCACATCCACCCAGGGTCTTAACCAGTACGTCACAACCCCTTGTGGTTTTTTCTAGTGCAACTTATTGCACAAACAACAAAAATTTACATCTCACTACAACTATTTGCATCACGTTTACATAGATTTATCTTTGATCATTTTTTCAGTTGTGCCAAATTATATCATAAATGCATTTTCATTTAGTTTCATATTCTATGGAATATGTCTAAAAAAAAACATTCAAAAGTTTTTAATTTGAAGATGTCTATTTATTGTTACAGAAATGTTTTTTTTTGAAAAAAAATATTTTTAATTACATGATAATTATTAAAATTGATATTTTTAAAATTTTTAAGTAAAAATCAAATAAAATCACGGTTCTAAATCGAACATAATTTTCAGTTAATAATTATGTAATACAATGTAAAAAAAACGTATTTTCATAAGTGGTTAACCTGTATATATTTATAATCTTTGGTTGTTACGATGAGTTTGATATACACCTGTCTTCTTTTTTTTTAACTGTGGGTTTCCGGGTCAGTTTACTCGCACAGACTAATCCTCCGGACGACCACAAATGGTCTGGAGTTATCGCAGGTGAACCTCCATGGTCACAAACACAAAGGCTTTGGCAGCGTCTGGAATTGAACATGGGGTAGATGAGATTTTCCACTACACCCGTAATAATTTTGTTATTATGTTATTTAGAACTCAAATGAGATGTTCCATGACCATATCACTATTATTGAAAATACTATAAATTTGCAAATTAGTTGATCAATATGCAACTTGGACCGCATTAAGAATTTCAATAGCAAGTTATTATAGTAACTCTTTCGCCATAAAAATATGATTAATATCAACTCTATAATTTGTCAAAAATGCATTATTTCATCTTAAGATATTATAGTAACTCTTTACCCATAAAAATATGATTAGTTTCTGCATCATCTCCTTTTATCAATATATAATCACATTTGTTTTTTAAATTTAACATCTTACTGACGTGCCAAAACGAACACAACATTTCAATATTCAAGAATACTCAATTCTTATTATACCACGTCATCTAATCCACCTTTCTTATACACACATCTTTATTCCAATATTTCAACTTCTCATCAATGTAGGATAACAAAAACTCAACAACGATTCATCATTTTAGAATACTCAATTTTTATGGTGTCACCTCAAGACCTATTTGTTTTTCTTTTAAACAAGAAAGTAGTCAATTTGCGAGAAGGCGAAAAAAAATATGAGTCACATAATCTATTAATTAAAACATACCATAAATAAAAAATAAAATTATTTTTAGAAATTAAGATAATTATCATTTAGAAATTAGGATAATTATCATTTTAAATTGGATAAATCCTTAAAAATTTAATTATATCTTTTAAATTTATTTATATTTAATTTTAATAAATTCATATTTTTTTTATCAATTTTTATATTCTTTCTCTAGATACATTTTTGATAAAAAAATCATAATTTCCGTAAAATATCACAGGACATCCATAATAAATTCATTATATTTTCACCATTTTCTCTATTTTTTGAATCACATGTGATTAACTTCATCTAACATATGATCTATTATGTATCACATATAATCCATTATGTGAATTTTTGTACATATCATATATGATAATATAAGTATAAATGTAAGTGATGCATAATCACATGTGATAACATTTACATCACCAAAAGATCAATAAATATAAATATATGTAATCATATATGATTAACTAAAATATCTACAATTATCATGCATAATCACATGTGATAACATTTGCATCACCAAAAGATCAATAAATATAAATATACGTAATCATATATGATTAAGGTGTTGTTCGGTTCGTTTTCTGTTAAGACCTGAATGGATATAACTGTCTGTGTTGATAAAGTTGTCTGTATGTTAACAGATAAATTGTTGTTCGGTTGTTGTGCTGAATAAACAGTCTGAATGTCAGAAATGACCATTTTATCCCCAACGTGCTAGATACCCAACTTGCTTAATCATGAATATAACAACTTGTTATATACACATATTGATGTATGAAAACCAGAAACATAAAAACCAATCCACAAAATCCACAGATCAATACACAAAGAACTAATTTATGGAACCATAAAAAATATACACAGATCGATCCACATAAAATCGATCCACAAAATCCACAGATTGATACATAGAAAACTAATGTATGGAAACCAGAAAAAATTACAATTACACAGATCGATCCACTGAAAATCGATCCAAAAAATATGCCCAGATCGTTCCACAAAATATGCCCAGAAAATCGATCCACGACAAAATCGACGGTGCTTCAACAGTTCTTCGACCGGAAAGGAAAACCCATGAACAAATCGATGGAGGTAGAGAGAAGAATCCAGGAACGATTTGGTCGATGGTGCTTCAAACGATGGGTGACGGCGATTAGGTCTAGAGGGTGGAGATGCAGGTTTTAAGAGAAAGAAGAGGGTGTATTTTTTTTCTTCCAGACGTGGGTCATGATAAAAGGAGGGGTATAGATGAAAAATGGGTGGCTGAATGGGACCATTGTTATTTCCTGGCTGACCGAATAAGCCATCAACTTAGCCATTAAGTCACAACCGAACACCATTATATGGCTTACCGAATAAGCCATACAGGTTATTCAGCCCATTAAGCCATAACCGAACAGCCCCTAACTAAAATATCTACAATTATCATTCATAATCACATGTGATAACATTTACATCGCCAAAATATCAATAAATATAAATATGTGTAATCATATATGATTAACTAAAATATCCATAATTATCACATGTGATAATATGATATGTGATATGCACAAAAATTCATATAGTGGATCATATGTGATAAATAATAGATCATATGTTAAACGAATTTAATCCCATGTTATTCAAAACGTAAACGTATATCCAAAAAATAAACAAAAAGAGAAAAAAGTAATGAACTAATTGTAGATATCACATGTGATATTAAGGAATTTGTGAATTTTATTTATCAAAGTGTATCTTGAAAAAAAAGATAAAAAATTAAAAATAAATAAATCTAAAATATATTATGAAAATTTTAAGGATTTATCCAAATTAAAATAGTAAATATCCTAATTTTTAAAATTATTTTTCATTTCTTATTTATGATATTTTTTTAATTAATGGATTATGTGACCCATATTTCTTTCGCCTTCTCGTAAATTAGTTTACATCTCGCATGATTATTCCTCTCTCTCTCTCTATATATATATATATATACAAGGAGGTTCAGGGGAAAATTTCAAAAAAAAAATAAATAAATAAGAAACACCCTGGTAGCCCTTCATCTAAACGGTATGCACTTGTGCATACAAGTAAAATTTAGTTATTGTTATTTTTTGGTTTTTATGCATGTGTGCATGTTACAGATTACTTGTATGCAAATGTGCATACCGTCCAGATGAATGACTACCGGGTGTTCCTCAGTTTTTCGTTTTTTTTTAGGTTTTTCCCCTGAACCTGGATTTTCCAATAAAAACAAGATTAATACGAACTAGATCGGTTGTCCACATGCTAGATATTAATATCTAGGAAAAGCAGAAATGGAGATGTCCATACGTTAGTTAAGCGATAACAGTTATTTGTTGTACTAGCTACGGGTGTTGTCTCTCCAGTTTAGTTGTTGAAGGAGCTAAATTCCTATTATTACGTTTTTAATCATTCATAATAGCGTTGTTTTTTTGTAATAAAAAACAAAATAAAAATAAAAAAGGGTCAAACCTAAAAAACTTTCAATTATTAGTAGTCTATTGTGAAGTATACGATTCCCATAAAAAACTTATTGGGCGTCTGATTCGTGGAGTCGGAAAAAATTGGCTTTGAAAGAATTGGATGATGGAATTTGACCACACGCTTTAGGGATGAGATCGGGACCGAACCGGTTGGTACCGAATTTTTTTTGGGACTAAAAGGTA
Organism: Arctium lappa; assembly: GCA_023525745.1. Classification (NCBI taxonomy): domain Eukaryota; kingdom Viridiplantae; phylum Streptophyta; class Magnoliopsida; order Asterales; family Asteraceae; genus Arctium; species Arctium lappa. Next base: position 52,215,418 of record CM042063.1, read on the forward strand.
GAACCGAAAATCGAACCATATGTACCGGTTCGGTTTCAGTTTCAGGACTAGAAAACCGATACTTAGACCACTTAAGACCGAAAATGTATCAAATGTGTATCAAAACCAATCGCAAACTAAAATACCTTCATAATGTTTCAAATATGTGTCAATATCAATCCAAGACAATCAAAAGTTCAACAATCTTCGGTATTCTTTTATGTTTTTTCTTTTCCATTATGTTCGTTTAGGAGATGATATTCTTGATTATGATAAGATAAAGTTAGTTTATTTAGGAGATGATATGCATACTTAGTGAATTTAAAAAATCATTCTCTTAATATTCCGGTTCGGTTTCGCGATTTTTCGAGAAAATCCCGGTACTGAATCCCGATTTTGTCGAATACTTGGAACCGAAAACCGGACCGATTACATGGTACCAGTTCGGGTTCGGTACAGTACCGATTCGGTTCGGGAAAATGGTCCTCAAGACTCATCCCTAACACGTTTGGTTGGTATGAATTTAATTCGTTCACTTAAGCTAATAAATGATGAATTCCTTAAATTGTAAAATTCAATGGAATTCAACATTATAATTATGTGAATCAAACATAGGATTTGGAATTTGGTCAGAATGATTTTATTCCAATTTCTTCAAAATCCATAAACCAAAGACCCCCTTAGGGTTTGTTTCTTAGCAACTTAACGAAGTTCAAAATTTGTTCAGTCAGTTATACATGATATTTGACAGTGCCTTATTCAGTAAACTTCAAGGGCGAACTCTACATAAAAAGTCAAGTTTTTTTTTTCCAAAAATGTTATTCACCATTACATGTTCATTCCATTTATGTAAAAGCCCTCTCAAACAAAACATTATCAATCTATACAGACAGATAAATTCACTATCCATACAACACTTAATAGAAAATCAACCAAACATTCATTAGATCGACATTTTATCTCTAATAAAAAATATAAATTATTATTATGTTTTAATGGTATAAACAAATAGGGTGTGACCGTTATAGATGACATACATTTTTAGTCTTATTATATTCTAATATTCAAATGCCACTTGTACTTGTTCAAAGTAGACGTTTTATATGTTGACAATAATAACAATAAAGAATGAAAATGTAAGGCCTCTTTGGTTAGAGGTATTGGGGAGTAATTAATGGGAATAAAACTAAAAGAGAGTGTTTGGTTTAACACAATATAATGGGCCCATTCCATTAAGAGCCCAAAATTTCATTCCGTATCAAATTGGTGGAATGAAAAAATCATTCCCGCTTTTCTATCGCTTGCCTCATACTCCTGCGTGAACACCTTCGACTTTCAGGCACAAAACACAGTGAATCGACTACATCTCTCTGACAGGCGACATCTCTCTTCAACTTTCAGGCCAAAACACAGTGATTCCTTCGACTTTCAGGTAGGTTTCTGATTCCATCCTCTCTTCCAAACAACAAGATGATCATGTTTTATGATTCCTCATCATGTATACAACTAGGTTAAATGCTGCTACAACCACTCTATTTTTTTCTCTTTTTTTTTTCGTTCACAATGTGTACCAATTTTGAATGTAAAAAACCCTAGAATGGATAAAAATGTGTTCTCATTGAATCTACAAGTTCTCACGGTTCTCAAAATTTGTATGGTTCTCACATGAACCGCCCCTAACATTATAATCAGATAAGAATGAAAATTACCGAGAATTCATTCCAAACTAATTGCCGATTCATGTACTCAAAACTAACAGCACGGTTCATATGAGGTCTCACATAAACAAGTCTTGCTTGTATAGCTCTCTCGAAAAAAATGGTAAAATGGTGCAGTTTTAATCGAATAAATAATAGAGTCAAAACTTGAACTTGAATCAGCTTTAAATTCCCGATAGAGCATCGATAGGAAGACCATACGAGTACGAAGCTTGGAGTATAATAACATACCTTCCAGTGTAAAGAAAAACAAGCAGATTGGTGAAAGATGCGGCTTTATAAAATCCTTCAATACGTTGTACTATAAGCCATGCTCGACGAGCTAGTGATCTCTGCCCAGAAAACAAGTGCGTTAGGAGTCATTTATGCCTTTTCTTTTTTCACTTGTAGTTTTGCAACTCTAATTGATCGATTGCTGCTTGTTGGTTGCCTTTGGGCATACATGTTAGATCTGTTGGATCTGTGTTTGATCTCAATTTGATAACTCTTTGAACTGATCTAAATATCAAACGCCCCCTTAATAACAAGTCTTTTATGTTTTTTTAACAAGCAGTCCTGTACAGATTTGTTTATGTTTATGTCTTATGAATCGATTTGATGATCTTGATATGGATTTGGAGTCTACTTTCTTTTCCAATTTCATATATGTATATATATATATATATATATATATTTCTTTTGTAGATATAAATGGCTCATTCCCCGATTAACAAAAGGCATTGCAAAGTACGAAAACTTTTGTTATGTCAACAAACAACAAATAGCATGTTGCTCTTCATACCCGCCAACTACTATGTTGTTATTTGTTCCTACATTCGTTAAGCCTCTTTTTGGTATTGTATTTTGAGGTTGGATGAAAACTTTTTGGTATTGTCTTTTGAAGTTGGATGAGACATCCAATAGTATTGTATTTTGAAGTTGGATGAAACACGAATTGTATTGTATTTTTGAAGTTTGATGGAACATCGAAATGTAAAGTATTTTTGAAGTTGGATGAAACATCGAATAGTATTGTATTTTTCATTTTGAATGAAACATATTTTGTATTGTATTTTTTAAAGTTATGTTTAAATGATAAAGTGATTGGGTAATGTTATAAAAATGGTAACAAAACAAATTTTCAGTTATTATATATGATAAACAACCAAACAACATCTATGATAATGATAATGATTCCCATTAACCAAACAACATCAATGCAATACTCATTCCCATTTTCACATAAACTCAATATGTTAGTAATATATATATATATATATATATATATATATATATATATATATATTATTAGTAGTTATCATATGCATTGTTTCATAATGTACAAAAATACTAATCAATGATTCTCAACGTTTTTGTTCAGGGACGGACTTAGTATGTGTAATACGGTGGCACATGCCACCGTATTATTTGTCCGACGAAGGGTAAAAACTTTTAGGTTCGTGAAATGTGCAACCGTATCGTTTTGGAAGGTGTTACCGTATTATTTTGAAAACTTCAAAAAGGTGCAATCGTACATCATAATCAACCAAAAAACCAAAATAAACTTCAAAAAGGTGCAACCGTACATCATAATCAACCAAAAAAACAAAATAAACTATCGAAATCAACCAAAAACCAAAAAAATCCTCGAAATCGATAAAAAAAACTTAAAAATCACTCGAAATCAAGCAAACAACTTTAACAATCCCTCGAAATTATGGAATTATACTAAAAACACATCGGGCAATATTAAACGTCGGTAAAAAGATGATAATACGTTGATAAAAACCATGTTTTTTGTAATTATTTTTTGTCTCTATTATATGGTGTCACCGAATGAAAAAAATTCTGAGTCCGTCCCTATTTGTGGTTATATATTTTCATATATATTCTTTAGTTTTTATAAGTGTGTAATCTTCAAATTTTCGAGAGGTTAGATTCTACCAATATTTATTTTTTGGTTAACTATGGGTGTCTGGGCTAATTTGCATGCACCTCGACTACTCTCAAGAACTCTGGAGAACAGTCAGGAAAATCCTCAGTTGTCTTGTAGAACTCGAACCAGTGACCTGTGACTCTATGAGTAAAATCCCAAACGTCAAATCTTATTGTCAGTTGAAATAACCCCACAAGGTTTACCGATAATCATTTGGTAAATATGTTTTTTTTTCCCCTTAAATATGTTTTGGATTTATTTTATTTTTTGAAAAATGTTTTGGGTATTAAAAGTGGGCCGGAATAATTAAATGAAGCTAAAAGCCCATAATATACTAATTAATACGGCCCACTATGTCTACCTACCATATTCAAATTGCATGACACGTGTCACTCAGTTGTTGACATGTCACCCGACAGCCAATCAGGAGCGTGGGGGCAGTTGTGTTGTGTACCAGTTCAAAGGGATCTTTAACCACGCGCCTAACTGCATACGTGTAACTAACTTATCTACTTATTTTTGTTTTTAAATAAATTATTTTTAATAAATACGAATCACCCCCCTCACGTCTTGATCAATTGCATCTAAGCCCCTTTAGTTTTTCTAAAATGACATATTATCCGCGATAAATTTAAGAACAAATTACGGATTTGGTCCATAAGGTTTGTAATTTTCCATGGAACTGGTCCTTTATCTTTATTCATTACAAAACTAGAATCGCCCCCGTGTATTACACGGGGTAATTTAAAAAAATTAAATCATGTTAAAAAACTTATCTTACAAATATGAATTATCATAATGTCAAGAAAATAAAATTATAAATGTTATTTTATAAAACTTCATGATAAAAATCAAAATTCTAGTATAAAAATTTAAAGAGAATGGGTTTTTATAAAAAAAACTCTTGAACTAAAATTTTATATGAAATAGTCAAAAGAAAATTTAGTGATTATTTGTATCAAATCTCATACACATTAATTCGTATGTATTTATAATATTTAATAATATAATTAAATCTAAAAATATTTAATATTGGACTCATTCCGAAGGTATTGACGAAGCGATTACAATGATATAATTTGTAAAAAATAAAAATATTTTTTATTGCATATTAGTTCATATACATTATTTGTGTTTATATGATAAAAGTCTAAAATGAAAAATTAAAAAAATAATGGATTAAAAGTAACTACATACTTAATTATAAGAATATTAAATATAAGTTATAAATTAAAAAAATTGAATTAAGAAAAGATTTAAGAAGAAATGAATGTGGGTGTGTTAAATGAACTTGTAATGTAAAATGCGTTCAGATACATGTTTAAGCGGGAAAATGAAAAAATGGGTTCACAAGAAGGCGACACGTGTCCTTCTACTTACTTATTTATTATATGTATAGATAAGCCTACATCTATGCAATCTAGATTGGATTTGATCCCTCACACTAACAACCATCCAACTTGTCTGTTAATTATGAGGGTAAATTCGTCTTTTTAACATTTTTCTTTAATTTACCCTAGACGATTACCAATCACCTGGATTCATTGCAAGTGAACATGGTCATAAGGGTTTTGGCAGTACCTGTATTCGAGGGAATATGGGATTTCCACTACATCCACATGACCATAATTGGTTGCATATATTATTAGAAATATAGATTATTTGTGCAACCCTGATGGTTACGATGTTAGCAAATGTTGCAACTAATTAAAATTTTGTCTAACCAATTGACTTAAAGTGTTAATCTCGGTGTAGTAAAACTTTAAATTTACCCCCATCAAATTTGGTTGAGCCCACGAGCCTCTTATCCATTCTCATTTATTCACGGTGGGGTAGCAAATCAAAATATACCATATTTCTTAGAGAGTCGTCACTTATAGTTGTGCCAATGTTTCAAATGAAAATGTACTCACATTGGGTTTAGGGATAATCAACCGAAATTTTTGATTTTGTAAGGATCAATCAAATAATAAAAAGATCATATATAATCCATTTGCCATAAAGCTAAGACATAACTCAGTTAGGACCGAACAGATGATTGCAACCAGATGAAAACCGAATAGAGCATTGTCAGCGCTATACTATGATAAAAGTATGGCCACTTTAAGATATGGCGTAGATTTTTCTGTTGATATCAATGGCCCACCAATAAAATGCATGGTCGATGAAACCTGAAAACATATAAATCGATCAAAACCAATTGGACAGTTTGTCCTCGATATTAATTTATCATCAACCTACCACCCCAACTAAGTATTAATGCAAGAGATATATGTTATCCATGCATGTTTTTTTAATATAAGAACTGCAGTATTTAACTTAATGCATACCATGGCATCTTTTTGGCTCACTCAACGACTTAAGTTAGAGGGTGCAGGATTGAACATGAGACTTGTCTTGTATTTGGGGAAAGTCACTCTGCTCAACTGCCGACTAAGTTACACGTCAGAAACAAAATATATCTATTTATATGTCATCATGATTATAAATAAAATTTAAGGTATAATAACACATAACTATGCAATTTTTATTTACATTGGTTTCTTATATAATATAGGGTTGCTAACAAGTTGAGTCAAGTAACACGTTGTTTGTACTCGGCTCGAGAAAATAATATTAGGATCGAGTTTGAATAATTTTTTCGAAACAATGTTCGAGTTCGATGCTTGTTTAACAATCTCAAGTTACATACTATGGCTTAAATTCAAGCTTTTTAAACTCGTCTATGATATCGAAATTGATCCATTACCTCGTTTAAACTCGATGAACAAGTTCGCCTCGAAAAAATATATGTTCATATGACTCGAATCAAAAAATCTAATCGCAAATTCGAATAGGTCAAGTAGGAAACTGGTGTTATGGAGTCCGCACAACGACAAAATTGAGTTAGTAAGACGCCAAAATTTAAGTGTCTTATTAGACTACTTTATATGACTTAAGATTAGAGGATCAAACTTTTGTGTGCTATTTCTAAAACAGTTGTAATAAGCTTACAAGACATTTTTTGGCGTTTTAAAAGTTTTTTTGGACGCTTTTTGAAACAAAGTGTGCTATTAGCGCTTTCATAGGACATTATTTGAAAAAACATGTCTATAAAACATATATTTTTATAGGACACTTGTTTTATATGTTTTTTTTTCCCCAAATAATGTCATATAAAAAGGATAATAAGACACTTTGTTTCAAAACGTCCTAAAAAGGTCTTCTAAGACGTCTAAAAGCGTCATATAAATTTATAACAACACTTTTAGATATGACACAAGTGTCTGGTCCTATAAATTTAGGTCTTATAAAGTAGTCTATTACGACATTCAGACATTTTTAGGGTCCTATAAACCCAATTTTGTAGTCGTGTCGGTTTATAAAATTAACTTTTATTTTGTGTTTGAGATTTGTAAATGCTCATATCCTGTAAACATATATGTTTAAAAAATTCAAGATAAATATATTATTTATTTAGAAATGATGAAGCCACAAATTAGTTTGGTATTGTAATAAGAAATGCATTCAATGTATACCTAAAATTAGTTTGTTTTCATACCTATTTTGATAATATTTATAAACTATTGGTCTAGAAAAATACAATATCTTTTATTTGTTTATTTTTTAACTGTCATGTTGTTTCTTATAAATGTTTAAAATTTTTATTTTTTTTCATTCTAACATTACTTGAAATTATTAACATTGATTGCGGTTCAAAAGTTTTTTTTATTATTATATAGGATTGGTTTTCTGTGAGAAGTTGGGGTTAATGTGAGAAGCATGAGGAGTAGTTATCAACCGCTTGATGAAAAATGAATGCACATTGGATGAGATGTACCGAGATAAAATGCACCGAGATGCACCAAATTTCTTCTTCTAAGCCGCAATTTACGGGAGGACATTGATTAAACGTGATCAACGATTTAGATCCATTTCTCACACGATCGTTCGCCTTATTATCTATACTATATAATGAAAAGTCTAATACGGTTATTGTACAAACTATTGTACAATTACATTTACCACTCTTAATCTTTTATACAATAACATTTACTACCCTTATAATGTTACATTTATCACCCTTACAACTACTTATTTAATTTATTTTGTATCCCTTACTTTTTCATTTTACATTTTACACCGTTATCATATTAACACAAATAATCGTATATGAACAAAAATGCAATGAAAAAATACGTTCATTTTTTTACAAATTATACTATTATAATCGTCTCGTCAATACCTTCAAAACGAGCCCAATATTGAATATTTTTTAATTTAACCATACTATTAAATATCAGAATATATACGAATTATCTATACTACTAAAACTGTTTTTGTACAATTACATTTACGACTCTTACATTGTTACATTTATCACCCTTATAATTACTTATTTAATTTACTTTATATCCCTTATTTTTTTCATTTTACACATATTAACACAAATAATTATATATTAACAAAAATGCAATGAAAAAATACGTTCATTTTTCTACAAATTATATCATTATAAGCGTCTCCTCAATATCTTCAAAACGAGCCAAATATTGAATATTTTTTAATTTAACCGTACTATTAAATATCATGAATATCTACGAAATAATTTGTTTTTCTGTCCATACGTTTTATTTTTTTTCCACCGTTAGCACGTTAAAAATACATAATCGTAAAATACGTTTCATTCTTATTATAAATAATATCATTATAATTTTTTTCGTCAATAATTGTAATATAAACTAATTATTGAATATCTTTATGGCTTTAGGTTTCATAAGTTGTGATTTTTAGGTCATGGTTGATTATTGATGAAATGTATATAAGGAAATAGTATTAATTGTTCGTTCTTTACTTACATTCCGCTGCATCGCACGGGTATATGCCTAGTGTATATATATATATATATATATATCATAAATAACCAAATTATGTATACAATCAAAAGTTGCATTTTTTTAATTGAACGATTGTAGACTCAATTACAATATAGGCTTTCGTCAACATAAGGGCGAATCAATGTACGCGCACTTGGCCCAACAATCTAAGAGCGTTGACTGAACATGAATGACACATTATTTTTAGTATAAAATAAACGTGTGATATAGGCATTCTTGTGTGTGTGTGTTTCTTTCTTAATTTTGACATTGTTTTCGTATAAACCCAACCTTACATAGGGTCAGGTTCAGAGTAAAACTTAAAAAAACGGAAAACTGAGGAACATGCTGGTAGCCTTCCATCTGGACGGTATGCACTTGTACATATACAAGTAATTAATTAGTTTTTTTTATGCACATGTGCATGTTATGCACTTGTGTATATGCACATGTGCATATTATAAATTACTTGTATGCACAAGTGCATATCGTCCAGATGAATGACTACCAGAATTTTCTTCAGTTTTTCATTTTTTTTGAGGTTTTCCCTTAAACCTCCCTCACCTTACATAAATGTTTATGTATGTATATATGGGTGGATGATAAAGGTCTTTTCATGCATCATTTGCAATTTTGCATCAACCATTGCTAAAAATCTAGAGGGGGCTATATGCCTATTACCAATTTTAGAAGGTGCAAAAATGGAAATAACTTTTAAATTATCAAATTAATTATTAAAACACAACTTTATAACTTCTAAATAGTGGGTCAAACTTGATAAAGAAAAAACAAAATATGGATTTTCATAACCTTTTTAACTCACAAGCTTAATTATAAAAATGTGTTTTGGATGTATTTTTTTTAAATGATTATTTTGATATTTAATTATTCAAATCAATAAATAATTAGAACCAAATAATTGAATTATGTATAGTCAAGTAATTTCACATTTAATTTTGAAAATAGTGCATATTTTGGAATTTTAATGGTCATTGGGTATTTTTTTTTCTAACTCATAAAATTATGATAACCTTGAGAACTAGTGCATCATGTATTATTTTTGTATGAGACCGTTTACCAAACGCTTACTTGAGTAAGCGGTTATCAAGTCACATTCCCTTACCGGATGAATATGACAATAACCAACAATTTTACCTGGTAAGAGTTAAGACAATTAATGAAAGTCTTATCCTATAAGAGATGGCGAAGACCCTTACCGTGTTTAGCGCTCATTGGCGAACTCACTATGTAATTAGAGGGGGGGAGCGCACCCATTAAAAGATTAAAAAAAATGGAATTTTCTTAGGTTAAAACTTAAAAATAAATGGTTTTAAGTTTCTATTATAGTTTCCCCCAATAACTTTTCGTCTTGGACCCATCAATCAAAAAAACTATCTTGAAATCAATCAAAAGAACTTTCGAACCAAAAAACCCGAAAAAATCTCTCAAGATCGACAAAAAAAAAACTTAGGGTTCGTTTAGTTTGCATAAATTGAATGGATTTGGGGGATTTGGATTTCAAATCCATTTCAATCTTATGTTTGATTTGCAGGATTGTCCGGATTTGAAATCCCTCAAACATAAGATTTTGAAATCCCAAGGAGATGACTAGGATTTCAAGGGATTTCGTATGATTCGTATATAATAATGTTTGAAAGTATGTTAAAACATATTTGTTTTCTAATAATCAATTAAATAAAAGGTAATCTAATTATTTATATATTATTTATAACTTTTTTAATGATTTTTTTTATAAATAATGGAATTCAAATTCATTTTAAATCCTACAAACCAAACACACAAAAAAAGATTCCAAATCCTCCCCAATCCAAATCCCTGTAAATCCATATTCCTACATGAAATCCAATCCATTATATTTCTACAAATCAAACGGACCATTAGAAATCCATTGAAGTCAATCAAGAAAACTTTAAAAATCTCTCGAAATGGTGTAATTAGACAAAAAACATATCGGACGACTTTATGAGCTTTTAATCTACCTTAAAGGTGCCCCCACTAGAGAAAATTCTTGGATCTACCATTGTTAGTGCTTACCTGGAAACTTGTCGCATACGATACCGTTTTGGTGGACTAAAATTTTATATGGTAAGTAAATGACAGTGTTGAATTTTACCGGCAAACGCTTACCCGAGTAAGCGCTTACGAAGTCACATTACCTTACCGGATGAATATGGTAAGAACCAACAATCTTACTCGGTAAGAGTTAAGGCAAAGACCAAGCGTCTTACCCAATGTTCTAAAAAACTCGCCACACAGCCGTCATGGCGCGCCATGGCACCAAGGCTTGTGTCTCACGCCACGTTAAGCCCGTGGCACGCCATGGCCTAATGCACAATTTCGTAATGCAATATTTGATTTTTCTTTATGTTTTTAATGTTTTATTTGCAATTTTTTTAATATATACCATAATTTAGTTTGTTTATTACTATTGACTCATTGAGTAACACTACAAAACATATGTTTTTATATGTAATGATATATATGAATTAGAAAAATGACGTCATAAGTCACGCCTTGAAAACGTCATGGCTTCGCCGTGACTCCTAAGGCTTGAGGCTTGGCCTCGCCGCCACGTCACGACTCACGCCATTTAGAACCTTGGTCTTACCCCGTAAGTGATGGCGAAGACTCATACTGCGATTAGCACTTACATGAAAAATTGTTGCATACGATACCATTTTTGTGGGCTAAGATCTTACCCGGTAATTAACTGACAGTGTTGAATTTTACCAGTAATCACTTATTTGGATAAGACTTTGGTAAACGACCCATAACAATTAAAACTTAATGTAATAGAAACAAGTTCCGACAATATATTTTGTAACACATTTATTAAAAGTAATTGTTTGATTTTTATCATTAAGTTTTCACAACCACTTTCAAACGTTCATCAAAACATCTGTAGGTTGTAAACTGAAACGTTATAAAAAATAGAATGTATCGGGAAATTTCTACAACCCATTATTATTAGATAAAATTTCAATAAAAACAGCTAGTCTTTATATCTGAAATAAAGTTTTCATATTTTTATTTTAGTTTGTCACTATGCATTTTTCAATTATATTTTTAATTACAAAGGTAAAACTCCCTCATGCATGTAGATCAGTTAACAAAGAGACATAACGACTTTGTTCAAATACACAACAAGTTCAAGTTCGAATCGTACAAGAGACGAGCATGAATCCCTCCACTAACATCAACTGCTAAGTCATCTCTGAAATACCGCCACAAATGTGGTCCGTAGGAGTCAAGTTCCATGTGGGACCGGTCAAGATTATCAATATTCAACATTTTGCTCAAATTACAAGGGTAAAACCATAATTTAATTAATTAACAACACAATAAATCAATAATTATACATTTCTAAAACTATGTGTTTTTTTATTTATTTATTATAAATTTACCGAAATACCCATTCCTCTCCCCTAAATTAGTCTCCTAGTTATCTCTCTTCCAGTTTTACGAAAATATCACTACCTTTACAAGTGACAACTTTGCAATTTGCGGAGGGGTGAAAAAGTAAAAAAGAAAAGTTTCTGAAAATGATCCGCAAGTGCATATGTCAAATCTGTAATTTTTTTAAACATGTCCGCAAGTTGCGGACCAATTAAAAAATTATAGATCTGGTCCATGTACTTGCGGACCATGTTCAGAAACTTTTTCTTTTTTACTTTTTCACCTCTCCACAAATTACAGAGTTGTCACTTGCGAAGGTAGTGACATTATGGTAAATTTTTGAGAAAAATGATCAGGAGACCAATTATAAAAAGAAAAATAGCTATTTAGATCAATTTAAGAATTTTTTTTCATAAAACAAAGAGTAAACTCTAATTTTGGTCTCTGAGGTTTGTTGATTTCTTTGAAAGAAGGACATGTGGTTTCATAATTCAAGTTTTGGTTCTCATAGTTTGGATTTTGTTTTGAAAGTGGGACCTGACCAATAACTTTGTTAAAAAGTTCCGTTAGAGCCAGGGGCATTTTCGTCCAACCATAGGTCCCTCTTTCAGAGTAAAATCCAAACCATGAGGACCAAAACTTGAATCATGAAATCACAGGTACCTCTTTCAAAGAAATCAACAAACCTTAGGGACCAAAATTGGAGTTTACTCTAAAACAAAAGGCAAAAAAGGGGGTCCCTCCATCCCTCAGCCTGGTCTTCTCCCAGTCCCATGGTTACCCATTCATCAGATGAGCCGTATGCTAATATATAGCCCCCAAATCCAAACCCCACCTACGCTACAAAACACACACACTAGAAGAAAAAAAAGTGTGTGTGTGTGAGAGAGATAGAGAGAGAGAATCGGCGGTTTGCACATTTCTCCACACTCTCACTTCTGTTCGGCTTCTTCGCATTCCCAGTTCTATGTAAGTTCTCTATCAATCCATCTCAACGGCTAGTTTCGATCGTAAAATCTACACTGGAGAAGTGTATTTTAGTGATTTGTTTTGTGTTTGATTTGCTTCGGTTGCCTGCAGATTTGATTTGATTGTTTAGTTGGATGGAACACAACAAGAGTGACAAGTACGTGCTAATCTCCTTTTTGTTGTTATATTTGATGAATTTTTGTTTGTTAAAAGGTAAATGTAGGTGGATTGATGTAATATCGTGTTGTTTTGATGGTTTTTGACTTGCGGGTTGCTTGATTTTGTGAATTTGGGGGATTTTTACGTGGTCGTGATTAAATCGAATCCGGTCAGATTAGTTTCGGAGTGTTGATTAGATTCAGTTTTGCTGGATTTTAGCGTTTTTTTAAGTTTTTTTTTTCCGATTTGTTGAGAAATTGAGATGATATCCAGGTGAGGAGAACGTTCGTAGAGATAGATCGTGTTTAAAAATAAATAAAAATACAATTAAAGTCGGCATTAATGGTGATATTTTGGTCAACTTTTAATCGGTTGGAGTAATTTGAATCATTTAATTTTATGATTCATTGAGTTTTCTACATGATTTGCTTGATAGCAAAGTGATTTAAATGTGTTTAGTGATAGATAAATCATTTCAGGCTTGTTTTAATGATGATTTTCCAGCTTTAAATTCAGATTTATGTGGATGCATTATCTCTTTGTATATTATATCAATTAAATATATAAATCAAGAAATTAATTGCTATTTTATGTCTTTGATCAAATACCTTTTTTTTTTATCAAGAGTTTGTGATATTAATCCCTGTAATTGTGTTTAATCTTAATTTTGTTTTGCTTAACACGAATTCCAGGTGTTTGATGTTTTGTTTATATTCATCTGAATGTGTGTGGGGGACTGGGGGTGTGTTTGAAGTGTTGGCAATGAGGACTTTGTAATTTAATGTTGTTTACTGAAATTTCTTTTATATGAATTGTAGTGATGAAATGTGGGACTGGAAAGGCGAAGATTACGGTTTGCAACTCGGTAAGACTTGTAATTTGTTATATATACTTTCAATTTGCATAAATATACGCATTATTTGCCGATCAGATTGTTTGTGGGCACGTAATTAATGTTGATTTGGTTAAAATGGATTGTAAGCAGATGCATCTAATAGCCTATGGAACAACGTAAGCGAGAATGATGATGATCTTTCTTATGTGTTCAACGAAACAACCCCGGTGAAGTCTTGTGGGGATTTGGCTTATCAAGTTACTGATAATGGTAATTAAGTAATTGCATTTAAGGGGATGCATTTCCGTTTTAGCCGTAGTTATGATTTTTTTGGAGTATATAATAATTTATATTCGGCAAAACACACTCCTCACCATTGGTGAGACTTGGTAACCCGGATACCGCTGTTCCAATGACCCTTTGGTGTAATTATGATTCTTGTTATCTGACACAAGTGCTTAAACAGAAAACATAAACAAAGGAATGGAGGTGTGTAGGGAGGCATCTTCCCAAGCAAAGAGACGCCGAATGCTGCATTTCGAGGATGAAGTTTTAGATGTAGATGTTCTTCCGCTTTGTGATGAGGATTTCTCATCCACTTTTTTGAAGTCTAAGGTTGGTATCAAGCTGCCAATCGCAAATCTGTCATTTGTAGTTCTTTTTCTGTTATTTTGTGCTAATTTTTCTTCAGAAAGTTATGTGCTTAACCACACTTGTTCTGTTCTTATGGTTAGGAGAGTGAAGACTCGTTGGATGGGGCCTTTACTGATATGGCACAATGGGTGTCTGGATTTGCTGGTTTGCCTCTTGAAAACTTGTGTGCATCATTTAAGAACGTTTATTCGGTTTAAAGTGACTGATGGATTGTGTTTTCAGATGATATGTCTGCATCTGCATCTGGTTATGATGGGTTGGATCAATCTTCAGATGGCTGGCTGGCCGATTGCCTTGTAAATGACTCGGGGATGCATTTCATCCCTGATGATATGTATGTTTCTTTTGATTTTATGATAATTTGGTGTTTTTATCTACAAAAGCGATGGGCTCAATTAATTGTTTTGAAAATAGGAATTTATCTGGGACCTCCAGTAGCCAGATCAATCTTACAGGTACATGTGCGATCTAACGCTTAAAATTCTTTAATTTTTGATTTTAATATTTTCCATTTTTTCCTAAATATTTTCTGTTTGGTTTATTTTAGATTCGAATAATTTACAACCTGAGAATGGAGGTAATATGGTTCAAGAACACCACACTCCTACTCGTCAAAATGTTATTTTCAAAGGTTTGTCTTTCATTCTGTAGATTACCAGTTTTGCTTTTCTTGCTCAATTACTAAATAAGTTCTGTTTAGTAAACCCGAATAGAAATCATAGAGAGGCGAACCCCTAGGGATTATTTATGATATCTAAGTGACCACCCTGCCCAAACCTTCTGGCTATAGCTTTGACCCTGATCTCTTGATCAAGGAGTGGGATCTACTTGTTGAGGGTCTGTAACAACACTTTGTTCTTGCTAATTGAAGCACAAATCCAGAAAACAGAACAGAAGGAAATCTATAGACTATAGTTAATTAAAAAAACAAAGTACATTGGTGGGTGCATTTGGTATACGAGACAGGACGGAACATGACATTACAAAACTTGTCCCACGTTTGGTGCGACATTAGATCGGGACAAGGCAGGTTCTGAGTGGGACAAAGAGGCACTTTTTTGGTGGAACAAAAAATAGGGAGATGAGACAAAATTGGTAAATTACTAAACTACCCATGTCAAACTTCCCACAATTCTTAACCACCCGGGGTAGTGGTTGAGGCCCTGGGGATGTGGTGGAATATCCCATCTGCCCAGGGTTCAATTCCAGGCGTTGTGGCCACTAAGTTTATCAGGGCTGATTTCTTGCAGTTACAATTTGCCAGGATTAGTCTAGACATAGTCTAGGACACCCTTCAAAAAAAAAACTTCCCACAATTCTCACTGCGTACAACACTCTCACCCCTCCAGTCTTGTACGTGTACCAAACGCACCCTTACAGACACTCCAACCATGGTGGTAGTAGATGTATAGTGAGAATCGGAAAAAAGTGGCCCTAACTCTAATTCTAACATAAAAACACTTGAAATACAACAATGGAAAACAAAGAAAGTTGGACTATTTGCACGCCAAATGAACATAAAACCGCACTAATTTAGTCATGGATTTTTGTAATATGTAGGGAAAAAGTCTTTCATTAAGACACCCACAAGAATGACTTCTTCGGTTGTTCTTCCATTTGCCTTTGTAAAACCATGTGGTGTCCAAGGAGCAGTTACTCTTAAAGACATAAACCAGAAGATCCTCACTCCACCACCCTCAAAATCCAAGAAAACTTATGAAGATCCCACAATTTCATACCCGACATCTGCTTTCTCCGGAAAGCCCATCGTTGGTAAAACCAAAATCCGCACAGAAGGCGGCAAAGGCAGCATTACGATCATGAGAACAAAAGGATGATCAGATAAGTGCTTCTTTTCTTTTCCTGTGTAATCGCTTCAGTTTTTCATGGCGCTATGGTTTTATGTCACCAAGCCCGCGGCCTATAGAAGTTAAATTAAATAGAAAGATAGTTATCTTCATATATGCAAGTGTTCATGTCTCCGTTAGGTGGTAGATTCCTGTTCTATCCCTGAGTCGACCGGAATCTATTGGGATCTTTTTGTCTAAAAGATCCTTCTACCATCCTTTGTCTTTCGAAGAACTTTTGACTATGCTAATTTGCTCAATTAATCTATTTTCATCTTTAGATTACGCATTTCTTCTTGTTGTTTGGTTCTTTTTTTTCCTCATTCATCTCATGGTTTCCCTCCCTACCCTCGCTAAACAATGAAATCGAGGATCCTTGTCCATCAGGGTCACTCTTTCTTTGCTAAGAAATTCAAATTAAATTAATTATTGATTGTTTTTCCCGCACACTATGCACAAGCCAGGTGCCGATACTAATAATGGATGTGAAAGTAGTTAATTGCGTAATTCGTATAAATAAGAGCGTGTGAGGGACCCAGGATAGGGGTATTAAGTTCTGTAAACATTTTCGGCACGAGTTTTGTGGAGAGCGTTTGGCCTCTCGAAATCCAGAAAACACATTTTGTTGTCATTCGATTTCAACCATATTGAAGTCATCCGTGTGTCAACTTTACTCCCATTTGCGGAAGTACCCCAGGGTCTTCCAAGAAACAACTGCTATACTATTTTGGGTAGAGGTGAGGTCTGCCTACGTTTCACTGCCCCCTACCCTAAACCCTACCCCACATCTGGGTGGAATATAATGGGCTGGTTTGATTTGGTTTATGTCCGCCCCCCACCCCCCAAATGGTCAAAAGCGTTGATACGGGCTAGGGCATTCATACAAGCCTATTTGAGCATATACTAATGTTGTCCACTTTAAGACCAAACCAAACGAACACAGTATATCCTACTCGAGATTGTAAAATGTGTGCAGATAAGACCTCTATCCCAAAGAGTAAGGGGTTGTTTGTTTACCTCTTAATGGTTCCATTAAGAGGCAACTTCTGAATCGTTAAGAGGTGAATCTTGTTTGGCAAAAAAAAAACCTGTCTCTTAATGGTCTTAAAAGCCTCTTAATGATTTTGTACCCTGAACCTCCCTTAACCATTAAGCACCCTAATTTCATTATGAACAATTACAAAATAACCCTATTTCACTTAATCATTCTGCACCAAACCATTCAGCAACTACCAAACAACCCCTAAAACTATGAAAAATGTAAAGAATTTGTTGTGCACTTTAAAAGAGGCATGCTATTGATTCTCTAAAGAATGGGATAAAGTTAGAAGTAGTATTCAAATGAGTTTAAATAATAGTCTTTTTTAGGGTGTATTGAGATGGGAATTGGTGTTGTATTCTTTTGATTTCCTAAAGAATGGGATAAAGTTAGAAGTATTCTTGCTTTGGTTTGGTTTGGTTGTTGACTGGTGGTCAGCTTTAGTTTAGGGTTAAAAAGCAAGTGAGAGAATTTTAATCCCATGCCTCTTTGGCCTTTTATGTGCCATGTGAAATTGAGGTTCAATTTATTAAAGTTAGGACTGACAACAAGTATATTTTGATATATGGGCATTTGATAAAAAGCCTATAAGTGAACCCCTCACTGGAAAGAAAAAGGTTTCTTTGGATTTTGGATTATTTTGTGTTCGTTGCTCGAAACAGGGGTCGGTCGTAACTTGTGATAAATGATTTTTATTGTTGAAATGATAAGATTTATGGGTCATTTACTAGGACAAGATTTATGATATTTAGGTAACATTCCCGATCATCAAAATAAATTGTTGGTAAACGTCTTCTGTTTGATAAGTGCTTACCCGGTAAACAGTTGGTTAACGACCCCATAATAGGAATGATGGGAGCTTTTAAGTTATGAAAAAATGGATAAATGTATCAACTCATTATTCGTTTCTTAAAATTTAATAATTTTGGCTTCATAAAGTTAGAATCAAAATTAATTTTGTAAACTACAAAATTGATTATTTGAAACATCCCCTAATATTCTCTTGTAATGTAACTTGTGTCTCATATCTAAGGGAATTTTGGTTTGACTGGAATGATTTTTTTGAGAAATTTGGATTTTATTGAAATATTTGGAATTATAAAGATTTGGAATCTTTGATGTGTTTGGTTTATAACATTTGTTATAGAATTGAATTTTATTCTTTATAACTCATTCTATAAATTTGGTCCATTGAAAAAGATTGGGCTTTACTTTTTCTTTCTTAAAGACTTGGAATGTTTGATGTATTTAGTTAGTTTATAACATTTGTTACGGAATTGAATTTCATTCTTTATAACCGA
Source organism: Arctium lappa (assembly GCA_023525745.1). NCBI lineage: Eukaryota > Viridiplantae > Streptophyta > Magnoliopsida > Asterales > Asteraceae > Arctium > Arctium lappa. The sequence continues at coordinate 52,234,107 of CM042063.1, forward strand.
TTCTATAAATTTGGCCCATTGAAAAAGATTGGGCTTTGTTTTTTCAAAAAACGGAATACATATGATGCAAGGACAGAGTGGAGGACTATTACATATTTACATATTGATTCGCACTTTATATTATATACTAGAAGCGTACTCGCACAATGCAATGAGATACATCACGATTTTAATGTTTCATTTTATTTTTTTGTCGATTTACAGTACGATTTTGGATGGTTTTGAGAAAGTGATAATGTTTTTTTATAAATTTGTTTAATTTAGGCTTAATAGTATAATGTTTTTTATATAAAAAAATTAAGTATTTTGCTAGAATTCAATGATTATTTTATATATTTTAATGACATCTAGAAAAAATAACCAATTACATATTTAATAATATAATTAAAACAAATTTATAGTAATATAATATATCTATACTATATTATAAAGCATGGATAAAAAACTCTTAAATACAAATTATTAGGCACAAGGTACCATCATTTTATGCAAGATTTTAAAAATCTCTTAATTTACAAGTATCAAAGCACAAGATACATATTACTACTGTAGGATTCTAACACTTACCAATTTGGTATGTGCAGGACCTTCCTTTTATGCAAACTTTTTCATTTATCACTATTAATAATTGAATTCTAACAAAATACTTAATTTTATATAAAAAGAATTATATTATTAAGCCTAAATTAAACAAATTTATAAAAAAAAACATTATCACTTTCTCAAAATCATCCAAAATCGTACTGTAAATCGACAAAAAAATAAAATGAAACATTAAAATCATGATTTATCTCGCTGCATTGCGCGAGTACGCTTCTAGAGTTCTAGTTAATTAATAGTGATACATGGAAAGGTCTGCATAAAATAAAGGTCCTGCACATACCAAATTGGTGGGTGTTAGAAGTCTCCAGTAGTAATATGTATTTTGTGCTTTGATACTTGTAAATTAAGAGATTTTTAAAATCTTGCACAAAATGATGGTACCTTGTGCCTAATAATTTGTAGTTAAGAGTTTTTTATCTATGATTTATAATATATATATTCTTATTGCCATATTTATAAGCATTATTTCGTAAATATAAGTTAGCTTATTTTTTGAATAAATGTTTAAATGGACATAAACTAGTTTATTAAAGCCTTAGTTGAGTAGTTTTTATGAGCTTTTTGACACCTTTTTTTCAATTATAACTTTGATTAATATTAATAGTTGGAGTAGTTAATATTTATTAATTATTAATAAATATTGAAATTACTAATATTAATTATTAATAAATATTAATTGAAATTTATTAATTAATTTTAAGAGTAAATTACATATTTGGTCCCTAACGTTTGACGTTTGTTACGGAATTGGTCCCTAAACTTCAAAAATGGCAAATAAACCCTCCACGTATGCATTTTGTGTTGGATTTGGTCCCTCGAGCTAACGGCCGTCTATTTCCTCCGTTAAGCTTGAGGGTATTATGGTCATTTTACCTATTTGATTTATTTTTCCATTTTTTTATTACTTTTCTTGAATCTTCATCTTCAACCTCCAAGAACAAACCCAAGTCAAACTTGTTAAAAATCCAAAATCTTAAATCAAACTCGTTCAAAAACCTAAATCAAACCCAAATTTAAAACCATTTCCATTTGCAATCAATTCCATTCAAGACACAAATCATAAATAAAAAACCTAGATTAAAAAATCAAACCCAAAGAAGAGAGAGAGATCTCAGAAAGAGATAGAAATTGAGAGAAGAGAGAAGAGAGAAGAGAGAGAGAGAGATCAAGATACAGAGAGAGAGAGAAGACGCAGACCATAGGCTCGCCGGAGAAGACGACCTCGTCGGAGAGGGGTTTAACAGTTTTCGTCCCTGTCTCTCTCTCTCTCTCTCTCTCTATCTATCTATCTCTCTCTCTCTCTCGATCTTTCTCAAATCTCTCTCTCGATCTTTCTCAAATCTGTATCTCTCTTTTCTCTCTCTCTAACCTTTTTTTAAGTGGGTTTAATTTTGGGTATTGAATATGGGTTTAATTTAGGTTTTTGATTTTTAAATGTAAGTGTGATTTAGGTTTCTAAATCTTGGGTTTGATTTAGGATTTGGTTTTTAGATATGAGTTTGATTTAAGTTTTTGGTTTTTGAGTTTGATTTGGGTTTTAAAATCTTGGTGTTCTTGAGGTGGAAGATGGAACATTTATCATGTTCTTGGAGGTTGAAGATGAAAATTCAAGAAAAGCAATAAAAAAATGGAAAAATAAATAAAATAGGTAAAATGACCATAATACCATCATGCTTAACGGAGGAAATAGACGTCCGTTAGCTCTAGGGACCAAATCCAACACAAAATGCATACGTGTAGGGTTTATTTGCCATTTTTTTAAGTTTAGGGACCAATTCCGTAACAAACGCCAAACGTTAGGGACCAAATCTGTAATTTACTCTAATTTTAATTATACATTGATACTAATTATTTAGAATTATTATTCATCATATCGATTATTTTTTAAAATTTATTATTCAATATATTTAGTTATCAAAAAAAAAAATAACAATGATTTTAATAAAACTATTTAATTTAACTATTAATTATATTTTTTTTTTGAAAAAATAAAATTAATTATATTTTTTTTGAAAAATAAAATTAATTAGGATATGTAAGGTTGAGTAATTTTATTGTTTATTCATATTACTAGGTTCGACCCCATGTATTACACGGGGTAATTTAAAAAATTAAATCATGTCAGAAAACTTATCTTACAGATATGAATGATCATTGAAAGTACGATGCTACTTTTACAAGCTTCTTTCCCCTTAAGAGTTTTTTTTTGCAGTTGGTTACAAAATGTCCTTGTTTTAGGCAGTTTTTACAAATGATGTTTTACAAAAAAATAATAAAAATATGAATAAATATTAAGAATTTATAAAACAAAATTTATAATAGAACGTAAATGAAATTATGGAAAAATACATAGTTAAAATTGATATGAAATTGCAAAAAGAAAATCACAACAATTTAGTGATTATTTGTATCAAATCTCATACTAATTTTAACAAATCTTATACTAATCACGATACATTAATTCGTATATATTTATGATATTTAATAATTTAATTAAATCAAAAAGTATTTAATATTGGACTTATTTCGAAGGTATTGACGAAACGATTACAATGGTATAATTTGTAAAAAAAAAATAAAAATGTTTTTTAATGCATTTGAGTTCATATATATTATTTATGTTAATATAATAAGAGTCTAAAATGAAAAATAAAAAAGTAAGAGATTAAAAGTAAACTACATACCTAATTATATAAGGGTAGTAAATATAAGGTATAAATTAAAAAAATTAAATTAAGGAAACATTTAAGAAGGAATGAATGTGAATGTGCTAAATGAACTTATAATGTAAAATGCGTCCAGATACATGTTTAAGCGGGGAAATGAAAAAATGGACTCACCAGAAGGCGACACGTGTTCTTCTAGTTACTTATTTATTATATGTATAGATATGTAATGGTTTTAGGAGTGTGGTGTTCTTGAACCAATTTTAGAAATCTACATCAATTTTAGAAAATTAAAATTTAAAGTTTTGTCTGATTGAATTCTCATTGAAGGTATTTTCGGTTCTAACGAAACAATACTTTGGTCGCTGTTAGAGTTGTTCTTTGTGCGGTGCAGTTTAGAGCCAAAAACGCAAACCAATGTGTACATGTGGTTTTAGTTTTTTTTTCTTAAGCACAAACCAAAATGTATGCAAAATATCACACGATGTTTATGCATATATTTTTTACCTAAATGTGATGCATACGAAGTAGAAAGTGTCACACAACATAATTAAGTCCATATGCACAACAAAGTTTAATCAAACCTTTAAAACAAATCTAAAACAAACAATCAACCTTCATCTTTTATTAAACTTTCAAGTTTCAACAATCTAATAAGCTTACTTAGAGTAGCAGTTTACCTATTGGGTTAGAGTGGTAAGACTACTTATTACCATGATTTATTGATGTATAAATAAGGGGTAATGCTAATGACACCCTTATTATTGTCAAAATCAGGTCAATTCATGCATTAGGAAAGTAAAAAGCAGGTTTTGATGTTGATGTGTGTGAGGAGAAAATCATTTATAAGGGTGTTATTAACAAAGTAAAAGGTGTCATTAGTCTCCCCCTAAATAAGGTGTAGAAATACGTTTTTTATATAAACTAATTAATAAAAAATTTATATACACTCCAATTTAAATTGTGGTTTTGTAATTCAATACCGCATAGTAGGGTTTGATATATAAACTGTAACCCGTGGTGCTAAAGTTCTAAATTGCACGATTTGATGCAGTTCGAACTGGTTATAGAGTTTGTATGTGCGGTAAAATGAACACTCTATTAAAAAGTCTAAAAGAAACAATATGTGGATGGCTTTGAGTGTTTTAGTTCACTTACACTGTTTTTTAGTTCACTTAGGGGTTGTTTGTTTAAAAAAAAAAACTCTTAATGACTCTTAAGTCTGAATTGTTCAGACCTTTTTACACACCACCTCTTATTAATCATAACTAAAATAAGACTTCAGACTTTAGATCTCTTAAAAAAACAAACGACACCTTACACTGTTACACAATTACACTTTGTTTTCAGGTACATGTTTTATCTCTTTCAACCTGGCTTTCATGTTTGTTAAAAGTACATATCATAGGTGTTGGGTCATCTGAAGATTTGAAGATGACCTCCTGATCTTCCATCTTATATCATCTTACTTAGAATATGTTTGAGGTTTTTTTAGCAGCTTGGTTTCTATACAAATGTTCGGTGAAGTCGAAGATCAGCCGAAGAAGACAAAGAAGGAGAATATCTCTCAAAGCGGATTGAAGATAGACTCCTCAGCCCAAAGCCAAGTATGCCTACTTGATCAACACCATTGGCCAGGATGGTGCCGATCTCAGTCTTCAGGAACCGAAGACCTCTCAGTCTTCAGGAGCCGAAGACCTCTTCGGCCGAAGACTTCTTCGGAAGCCGAAGATTTCTCAATCTTCGGAAGCCGAAGACTTCTCAATCTTCAGGAGCCGAAGACTTCTTAATCTTCAAGGCCTGAAGATTTCTCTCTTCACATTGTACTTTTCTGACAAAGTATATTTGTGATATCTTGCATTGACGTGGACCTCATATGAAGATCAGATAAAGTAAGCTTTGTCTCCTACACCATTTTAAGGAAAGGTCTACACCATCCTGCAGGTCAACACTTCAAGCCAAAACACCTCAAGACAAAAGGTACATCCTGTACCTTGCTGAAGACCTGTGTCCATCATTTGCTCAACAGGTGTCCCATGCATTTAATGCATGATGCACTATAAATATGGAGGATGGTTCAACATGCAAGATACCCAGCATAACCAGTTCTACTACCTTCAAGTTCTCTAAGTGCCTGGCAACTTTCTCTCTACGAAGATCTTACTGTCTTCTAAGTGTTTTACAGTTGTTCTTCATTCTCTATGTGTAAGATTGTTTGAACATATCTCATATGTTCTCTTCCGCAACAATCAAAGTTTTCTATGTGTAATTCTTGATTTCAAATCAATAAGAATTAAATTAAGTGAAAAACTGTGTGTATTGTATTCAACCCCCCCTTCTACAATACTTTTCTTATTTATTTACTGCTATTTGGGACCAACAAGTGGTATCAGAGCGGTTCAGTTTAACTCAATAAACTAGATCCGCAATGGCAGCCTCTTCTTCTTCTTCTTTAAACAATGCTTCTTCTCAACACACCACTGCTGTTTCATACGACAATGGCTCTTATAGCCAAACCACCAAAGTTTAACCCCAATAACTTCTTCTTGTGGAAAAGTCGTATGATACTCTTCTTAGAAGGAGTTGACAGCAGATATCCAACTATTTTGCATGAAGGTCCTTTTATTCCTAGAGTTTGGGATCGATATAATGCAGACAAGGGAAAAGCTGATGAGGACTATTCTGAGGAAGAAAGAACTCCAGCTACTGGGAGATACATTGTAAAGGACCCAGTAAATACAATGATGAAGACAGACGTCTTATAGCTCTTGATACTAAAGTCAGAGCCATCATTGCCCTTGCTCTGCCTGATGAGGTCTATCACTCTCTTGTTAACCTCACCACTGTTAAGAAATGTGGTCTACTCTGTGTGTTCTCTATGAAGGTACGTCTGAGGTGAAAAAGAGCAAAAAGATTGTTCTTGTAAGAAAGTATGAACTCTTCTCTCATGAGAAGGGCGAGTCTCTCTCAGACTACTACAATCGCTTTAACAGTCTTCTCAATGATCTTAAACTTGTGGGTCGCATATATGATAATGAGGAAGTCTTGTGCAAGTTCATGGACTGTCTTCCTGAGTTTTGGGAAAACATCTGTACTTGTATCAAGTCTACCAAGGATCTTGACTCTATGCCTCTCACTGCCTTGTATGGCACCCTCTTCAACTATGAGCAGACGAAAATGCTCAGGAAGTCCATCACCAAAGACATCAAAAGCTCTTCTCTAGCTCTTGTCGGTGAATCTTCCAAAAGTATTGTGTGTGTCCCTAGGATCACCTATCCCTCAGATTCTGATAATAATAGTCAAGAGGATCCTAATGATCCTTCAGAAGCCTACCTTAGTGAGGCTGATGATGAAGGTGAGGAAATTTCCAGTAACTCTCGATTCTCTTCTGGAAAATCCAAGTTTTCAAGAAAACCATTTTCTACTTTTTCTAAAATCTCTCCCTCTGACAAATCAAATGAGGAATGTTACAGGTGTGGGAGGAAATGACACTTTGCTTCTGAATGCAGGAGCAGGTCCTTTGATAAATCTAGACTGCCCTCCTCTAACCGTACATCCTCTAGGTTTTTCAGAACCAAGTCTGATTCTTACCAACCTTCTTTCCAAAAGACAAATATGTCTGTCTCCTCAAAGTCTGACCGGGCTGAGAAATACAAAGCAAAATATAAGAGAGAGAAGGAGAGAAATGAAATCTTGCTCAAAAAGGGAAAAAGTCAAATGACTGAAACCCATGATTGGGCAGATGAACCCACTTCTGAAAGTGACAAATAAATGGCCAACCTTTGCTTCATGGCTAGAATAGATGATGTTGATAAACAGTGAAACTCAATCCTTCTCTATGGCCCTTGTGTCTGCTGAGTGCTCTACCTCATCTACCCAGGTACATCTCTCTCTCTCTCTCTCTCTTCTCATCTCTCTCTTTCGGCCTCTTAAACCCACCAAAGAACAAACCTCCCTTATACCTCCCTTCTCTTTCTTCGACCCTTCCCTCACCTTCGGCCCTCAACCTCTCCCACTATCTTCGACCCCTCTCTCTCACTCTTCAAAAGCCTACCGAGTCCACCATATTCGGAGAAACTGTATCTACTCATGTGAAGTTTGATGATCTTAAGTCATCATCTCTTCATGAGATGATGATTGGTGGATATCATCATGTGTTGGTGAAGATTCTCAAAATCCTTCATCTAGCTCAAAACCATATGTTCCTTTCTTCTCAGACACAACCCATCAAAATGGTGACCTACCCATCTTCTCATCTCCAATATCTGATCTTTAGATAGTCATCTCTGAAGATCAAGATCCCTCATATCCTACTCTTCCCCATTTCTCATCACATCACTTCTCCTTCCTCCATCATTCCCATATTCCTCCCAACCTTAAAATTCTCCACAAATCATCTCACTTTCTCAACCACACTTTCCTTCTTCACCTATTCATGTCGATCATCCATCTCTCTCTCTCAAAGATGTTCCATCCAACTCTCACCTACAACATTCCTTTCTTCCTCATCTTCCACAAAAAAAAAAATCGCCCGAGTTACTGTTCATCGGTAGCCGATTTATTAAAAAAAAAAAAAAAACTACCGATTTACTGTTCATCGGTAGCCGATTTGTATTAAAAAAAAGTTAATTTTTTTGGCTACCGATCTTAAAAAAAATCATTTTTAAACTTACTTTTGTAAGCCATATTTGAAAAAAAAAATTGTTTTCCAAAAACCTTCGGTAGCCGATGACAATTTCAAAAAAAAAAAAAAAAAACTTCGGTGGTACTGTTCATCCACCGAACATTAAAAAAAAAAAAAAAATCGACGGTATTGTTCAACCACCGAACTTTAAAATCTTTTTTTGGTTCTCACATGATTTAACCCTATGATGATATGATTTTTGATCATCATAATAACCAATTTAATATGCACACATCCAAATACTATTAGATTTTGAAAAACTAAATAAACAGGTACCGCAACATAACTGATTTTTAAAAATAAATGTAAAATCACCTAATTCTTTCTATATTTGATCAAATAATTTCCATGATCAATTGATCATCATACATCATTTCAAAAATACACACTTAAACATAGGGGTAACAATTTTGTACCAAACCAACCCAACCAACATTTGTATCAGTTGTACCAATTAAATCGGTACCAATTTAAATTGGCCGGCTGTATCGTACCAAGTGTTTGAACTTGGTTGGTACACGGTATTAAATTTGTGTACCACGGTAGTACCGTGGTACCGACTTTTTTAATAATGTAATTAATTATTAATTTTATTAATCAATGCTATTATTAATTTTGAGTTTAAAATTGAAAAATCCTTTAATTTTTTTAGTTTTCACATTACCGCCTAAATGTCCAAAAAAGTGAAAAACCTAATTAGAAAGTAGAAACCCAAACTCCAAAATCCAAATCGGCAAATACGAAATACCAATTTGATCGCAGGTTACTCTTCTATTTCTTCTTCTTCATCGCAGGTTTCTTGATTTCTTCATCACAAAACCTTCATCGCAGGTGATTTAAGATTTCTTCATCGCAGATTCATTGAATATTAAACAATGTTACATTTAACTTTTTTGTTTGATCATTTGCGTATTTTGAATTAGTTTTTCTTGTTTCGTACATGTAACACGAAGTTGGTACAATACCGGTACCAACATGTACCAACCGAAAAAAAATCGGTACCAATTAAGTTGGTACCAATTACAATTGGTTGGTACATGGTATAAGATTTTGCATACCGATTATAATTGGTTGGTACACGGTATTGACAAAAAAATAAAAAATCGGTACCGTACCGATTCCACCCCTACTTAAACATCGTGTTATGGGTTGTTTGGTTGGTTTCTATTAAGTTATGGATGAATATATTTGTCTGTGTAGATTAAGTTGTTTGTTTAGATTGAAAGTGTTTTGACTTGAGAGAGTTTTTCATAGATAGAAGGAACGTGTTTTTTAATTGGAATTGACATATTTGGAAAAATTTTGGCTTTGTGCATAAAGGTCCCCTAGAAGCTTACTGAATAAGGGGTTGTTTGGTTGGTTTTATATTAAGTCTTTTATGAATAAAATTGTCTGTATAGATTGAGAAAGTCTTTGTTTTGAAGAGCCTTTTACATATACGAAAGGAGCGTGTTTTTTATTTGGGAGGGACAAATTTGGAAGGGAAAAAAAACTTGGTTTTCTGCATAGAGCTCCCCCCTATAAGCTTACTGAATAAGCCAACTTCTATATACCGAATAAGCCAACTTCTATATCATTAAGCTACTACCAAAACAATCATGTATAGCTGACCGAATAAGCTTTGAGTCCCATTAAGCTGTAAGTAGATAAACCCTAAGGGGATGTTCGGTTATGGCTTAATGGGCTGTATAGCTCATATAGCTTATTCGCTCGGTCATAGTTGATTGTTCTGTTATGGCTTAATCTGAAAATGAATGACTTATACGCTCAACCCATAAAATAAAGTCATATACACTCAACCCACTCTTTTCCCTAACCACCCTTGTAAAAAAGCGCATCCTTTTCCACGAGCAGTGAAGAAACTTTTTCATCTTCTTTCTTCCTTTCCCTTCTTCTTAACACTGTCCCCCCAACTGAAAAACTAGGGTTTGTGAAGATGCGTGAAAAGGGTCGATTTATCCTCAGATGCGTGAAGATGCAGATGGGTCGACTTGTCCTCAGATGCGTGAAGATGTAGATGGGTTGATTATGAAGATGCATGAAAAGGGTTTGTGGCGTTTCTGTTTGGGTTTCCTTCTTTCCTGCTTGGTTCCTTCGTTGGTTTCCTTCTTTAATCTTTCCTGTTTGGGATTTGGGATTTCTGATGTGGGATTTCTCCATCTGTTTCTTCATCGTTCTATTTGGGTTTGGGATTTCAGATTTATGTGACGGTTGTTGATAGCTTCATGGATGTTCATCAGTTCATGGATTCTGAAGTGGGTTATTTGATTTGGGGTTTGGGATTTCAGATTTTTGAAGTGGGTTATTCGATTTGGGATTTCTGATTTCTGAAGTGGTGCTCATCAGTTCATGGATTATTTCGTATTTTGATATGAGATCTCTGATTTTTGCAAATGGGTGGAATGTTCAATGTAAAATAAAGGGTAAAATAGTCATTTTTTGCTATTCAGACTATTATTCAACATAACAATTGAACAATAACTTATCAAATAGTATACAGACAAATTTATCGATACAGACAACTATATCCATACAGGACTTAATGGAAAACGAACCGAGCCGCCCCTAAGTCACTTTCTATATCATGTTTAGCTAACCAAATTAGCTACAAGGGACCGTTCACTTTTTCTATATCATGTTTAGCTAACCGAATAAGCTATAAGGGACCGTTAATCCAAACGCTTACCAGTAGAAGTCAACTCTATAATTTACTTTACTAGGTAAGATTGTAGTCCGTCAAAACGGTATCGTATGCAACAATTTACGTTTACCGAGTAAGAACCCTTGCCATGTTCATCCAATAGATAAATGATGTGGTAAACGGCCCCTAATTCTCATTAACATTGCTAAACTGTTAACAAACAAGTCCTTAATGCAAATGTGCTATGTTTATAAAAGCCGTATTATATAAATTAGACTTGTGTAATCTCATACAAACGTTAATTTCGTACAAAGAAAACGTATCAAAATTTTGATCGAAACAAAAAAAGAGCCTCGTATTCTAATCGCTCCACACAACAAAAAATACATAATTTTGTAAAAGAATCAAAAAACCAAAATCTATGAAGAAATCAATGAATATGAAAGAAGAAGAAGAAGAAGAAGAAGAAGAAAGAGTAGTTAATAGATATCGAGAATTTCCAAAATATAATTATTGCAGGTAGGACAGTTACCTCTGGAGACATGAAATTCCTTTGTACAGTTCCTGCAAAACGTATGGCCACAAGGACCAAATGCTGCGCCTTTATGCTTTCCCCTGCACCCGCAGCAGATGTTGCAGTCTCCAATGTCGCCTTCATCTTCTACTACTACCTCTGGCTCTGCGTCATGTTCATCTTCATCTTCAACGACGTTAGATCCGTAATCTTCAAGCAACGACATCAACGACGTCTGCGATTTAGGTTGATCTTCTTCCTCCGCCGGATTTTGATCGTTTTCCGGCGAGTTATCTTCGTTTTCCTCATCCGGATCGGTTTCCAACGGGAGTAACCTGATGCTCCGTTGCCTCTCCATATGCCCTAACTGTCGAGTTCCGTCACCGTCCAAATTATCGACGTTTGGATCGCTTGGATACCTCGCGGAACCACGTCGCATCATCATACGATTTGTGTTGGTTTGGATCGGAATATCGGAGGCAGGGATGGGGACGGTAGAGGTCCACGCTGCTCCGGCCTTTTTCAAACGGAGCTTATCTCGAAAAGCTTTCCAACTCTTCTTAGATCCGGAGGCTTGATCGTCTTCTTGTAGCATATCCATAATCGTTCGATGTCGTATCCGATCGGAAACCGATTGTTTGCCTGCCATTGTTGCACCAGGTGATACCTTCGTTTCTCCGATCACAAAATACCGCCGGAAATCGCGATTTTCACACGGTTTTTGGTCGAATTTCAGAAATGAAGCATTGCGAACTCGAACAATTGAAGAATTGAGATATGAAAACGTGGAAAATCATAGGGGAGATGGATCTGAAACATGTATGGTGTAAATGGAAGAAAAGAGACGATGAATTATGAAGGCGAAGAGCTTAAAATCAAAGCAGAAATGAAGCAGAGGCCATGAGAGATGGTGTGGAGCGAGTCTCATGGATGATCAGTCCGTTTTTTGAATTAGAGTAAATTACGTTTTTAGTCCCTGTGGTTTGTTGAAAATTTCTATTTCCATTCTTATGGTTTTGAAATTACGATTTTCATCCTTGTAGTCTATAATTTATTATCTTTTTCGTCTTTATGATTTAAATTTTATTGTTTTTTCATTACTGTGGTTTATAATTCATTTATATTTAATCATTCATACTTAAAAGTAGACTTTGGTCATAGGGACGAATATAGAAATGAATTACAAATCATAGCGGATGAAATTGAAATTTCAAAACCATAGGGACAAAATTCATAATTTTTAACAAACCACGTGGACGAAAAACTTAAATAACTCTTTGAATCTATCTATATATCTATATATAAAGCAGAAACTTCATCCGATGATGTGGCACTCCCAAATTTGAGAATCACTTCCTTCCTTTTTTTCTCAGTTTTTTCATTTTTTTAATAAATTATTATTAGGGTTTAACTATTCATCTCCTCCCTTACCCACGATCTGTTGTATCAATTAAACTTTCAGCAATCAAAGAGATGTTAGCCTAGTGGTAAGGCCTTGGGGGGATAGTGCATGGTATGCCTATCTACCAGGGTTCGAATCCTGGGTGATGCACTTCGGCGATACCCAGACCTTGGGTCGGCCTTCGGGTCCAGGTTTATGGGCATACCAGTCTATGGGTATGCAGGTTCGGTCTTGACCGAGCTTAGTCGTACCTGGGCGGGTCCAATCCATGTGGGTTGGGCCGGGTCGCCACGGATTAGTCAGTGCTGCCTAATTGGATGCTCGGATACCGCGTGTGTGTGTGTGTGGACATAGCCCAAGTTGCGGGACAAAAAAATAATAATAATAAACTTTCAGCATCATCATCCTTGGAGGAATCAAAAAAATCTTTTCTCTCTCTTTCTAATTCGTATCCTCTTCAACGCCAATACCAAAATCAAACTCCCTTACCCACGATCGATTGTAACAATCAAATCATCCTCATCAATGGAGAAATCAAAAACTCTCTTCTCTCTCTCTAATCCCTCCCTCTTCGATTTTGAATTTGGGGGTTATAGCTTTTGAATTTCAATCGATCAAAAAACATGGAATCATCCCAACCAGTGCCTCTAATCGGTTGCTCATCCAAGATTGTTGTTTTGAAATTTTTATGTTCTGGTATGTCACCCTTGTCAATTTGTAGTCTACTAATGCTTAAGGAACGATCACTTTTTTGTACGATTATGTCTGTCTCGTGATACTGTGATCTGTTTTGAAATTTTTATGTGTGAAAGGATATTTTATCTTAGTTAAACTTATTGTTAGTTGTTCTGCGAGGAGAGTGTATGGTTAGGAACATGAATTGTGTTTTTTTATATTCTACCTGATATGATGTCCTTACGAAATTGGAGAGAGCTTGAAACATTAGTTGTTGTTTTCTCCAATTTTGTAGTTATTTTAAAATAAAAATACATCATTAAATTAATGAACCTTTCATTTATTTTTAATAAGTTACATGTAAACTCTTATTATATAAATATATAAGTTAATCAATATATATATATATATATATATATATATATATACTATATTATAAAGTACGGATAAAAAACTCTTAAATACAAATTATTAGGCACAATGTATCATCATTTTATGTAAAATTTTAAAAATCTCTTAATTTACAAGTATCAAAGCATAATATACATATTACTACTGCAGACTTCTAACACCCACCAATTTGGTATGTGCAAGGTCTTCCTTTTATGCAGACATTTCCATGTATCACTATTAATTAATATATTATATTACTATAATTTTGTTTTAATTATATTATTAAATATGTAATTAGTTATTGTTTTAGATGTTATTAAAATTTATAAGATAATCATTGAATTCTAACAAAATACTTAATTTTTTTATATAAAAAATCAATATATTATTAAGCCTAAATTAAACAAATTTATAAAAAAAAATATTATCACTTTCTCAAAACCATCCAAAATAAATCGACAAAAAAATGAAATATTAAAATCGTGATGTATCTCATTGCATTGCACGAGTACGCTTCTAGTATATATATAATTTACATAGGGAAATTCTAACCCCACCCCCCTGCAAAATTTTAAAAAAACCACACCCCCCTTTCCCCTCACAACCGTACTTTTACATTTTTTTTAAATTTATAATTACAGTTTTGGTCCCTAAACTTATTTGATTGATTTACTTTATACCTTTTGTTTTTATATTTTACATTTTACATTTTTATTACATTAACACGTATAAACGTATATTAACTAAAATACGTTAAAAAAGTAATTTTTGATTTTAACAAGTTACACCATTATAATCGTCTCGTCAATACCTTCGAAATGAGCCCAATATTGAATATTTTTTGATTTAATTATATTATTATATGTCATATATTATACCTTGGTTAATCGATTTTTTTATTATTCATTTAAATCAACATAGTCACGAGTATTTTTTTAAACGTATTTTAGTTAATATACGATGAATATGGTTAAACGTATTTTACTAATAACAATATTTTTCATTTGCCACTTTTGAAACGTATGAATATGTTTGTTCGTTTTTTTATACCCAAATTGCTACAACAATTGTTCCTCAATCTAATTTGTCACTTTCTGATTATTGTATCTGGTTTAGTTTTAATATCATTATTATTCTAAAAACTTTTAGATATGGCTTAAAATCCACAATTTCCATCGCCCATAGAGAGAGAGAGGGAGAGAGTTTGAAATGAAATCCCGAAATGAATCGTTCGTTTTGAAATGAAATGAATCCTTCGTTCGATATATATATCTCGAATTGTTTTACTTTATTTCAAATCAATAACTTTTATTTCAAGGGGTAGGTTGAACCCATGGACGGATCTCAAGGGGTGCCCACGATGGCACGTGCCACTGTAATTGTTTCTCCCTCGCAAGGTAAAAAAATTAAGGTTTTTGGTTATCGGATTTTTCGGTTTCAGATTAAACAGTTCGGCTCGTTTTTTTGGTTTTCCCGTTTTTTTGAACACCCCTAACAAACACATGTTTTGTAAACTACTTAATTTTTTTTATATAAAAAACATTATATTATTAAGCCTAAATTAAACAAATTTATATAAAAAAAATCATTATCACTCTCTAAAAACCATCCAATACTATATTATAAAAGAGACATAAAAAAACTCTTAAAAACAACCCATTAAGTATTATGTACTATTATTTAATGTTAATCTACTTAAAATCTCTTAAAAAACAACTAATGAAACAATATGTACTACTTTTAAATGTTTTTAATCCTAATTAATAAATTCAATCTTTATACCCAAAATCCTTATCTCTAATCCCCAAACCCTAAAATTATGAAATTTGAATTCGAATTCGAATAAACATAATCAAAACAGGATAAACATCTCAATTTAAATATAATAAATTTAAAATATATAAGATAATTAATAAATTTTAATAAACTACTTAATTTTTTTATATAAAAAACATTATATTATTAAGCCTAAATTAAACAAATTTATTAAAAAAACATTATCACTCTCTAAAAACTATCCAAAATCGTACTGTAAATCGATAAAAAAACAAAAAATAAAAAAAACATTAAAATCGTGATGTATCTCGCTGCATTGCCCGAGTACGTTTCTAGTATATATATATATATATATAGATTTCTTTAACGTATTTTTTAACATATAATTAAATAATTAAATCCAAAAATATTCAATATTGGGCTCATTTCAAAGGTATCGAAGAGACGATTGTAATGGTGTAACTTGTTTAAATTAAAACGTATTTTTGTTAATATACGATTATATGTATTAATATGGTGATGGTGTAAAATGAAAATTAGAAAAGTAAAAGGTATAAAGTAAATTAATTAAATAATTATAAGGGTGTAAACTGTAAATATAGAATTGGAAAAGTGTTTTTGTCGATTTGTTGTCTTGGGTGTGAGGGGGAGTAGGTTATAGGAGGGGGTATTTGATTTATAGGGGGTAGGCTTAAAGGATAATCATTAGAAGATGATGTGGTATCTTGAGAGAGTGTTTCTCACTAGTTATTAATAAAACATAATCATGAGTTAATCACCAAAAGATCATTCACATTCATGGTTTTGTTGAAAATTTACTACTTTAGTCCCTGTTGTTATTGAAATTACAGTTTTCATACTTGTGGTTTACATTTTCTTTTCCATCTATATGATTTATAATTCATTGTAGATGTGGGCATCGGGTGGGTAAACCAAAAATCCGGATTTGGATATGGAAACCATGCCTTGAACTTTGGGTTTCAGGTTTCAGATTGCTTTGGGTTCGGGTTGATCGGGTTTCAGTTGGGTCGGTCGTAAGGTAATGCATCGGGAAGGTAAGGCAAGTTCGGGTGGGCAAACCAAAAATCCGATTGGATTTCAGATATGGAAACCAATCCCCGAATTATGGGTTTTGGCTTTCGGATTTCTTCATGTTTAGGTTGGTCAGGTTTGAATCTAGTTATATGCAATATATATATATATATAGGGTCAGGTTCATTTGTTAACCACATTTTTTGTGTTAACTTTATGAACCATTATAAGCCCTTGATCATAGAAATCAATGGTTGAGATTGAATATCTTTTAAAAGCCTTAATAAATGTACAATTAATGAAAAATTAGGAGTGAACTATAGTGATAAGGGTATTTTGGGAAAAAAAATAAATGAAACATTATGTATTTATTCTCTCTTAATTAATGTTCCTTTCAAAATAATTGTAACCCCCGGTTCATTAGTATTCATGAATCTGCATGTATTTGAACATTATTCTTCTAAAATAATCGTAACCACCGGTTCATGCATGTTCATATGAAGAAATATGAACATTATTACTTTTAAATATCATATTCATATGAAGAAATATGAACAATATTACTTTTAAATATCATATTCATATGAAGAAATATGAACAATATTACTTTTAAATATCATATTCATATGAAGAAATATGAACATGAATGAACCACCACCTTACTATTCATGTGACTCGTTAACAAGTTTTTGTTCATATGCCCAATGGTGAAGTAATGAACAAACATGAACATTATTTCTTTTAAAAGTTGAAAATTTGACAAAAACACGGTGCTTTATGATTTTATATTCACATAGTTTCGTCTGAGTGGTTTAAAGAGACAATCATACTTGGATTTGCAGAAATCGTCATCTTTAATCGGTGGACAAAATATTTGAATTGAAACAACTAGCTACTAGACTTCATGTGATGTTCATACGATTTTAGCAATTGATTATATAAAATATTTTGAAATCAAAGAATTAGCAAGGATTGGATCACGTTGTTGGATGACTTTGATAATATTCATATGATTTCAAAATTATGTTGAAAATGGAAAAAAATTATGAAATTGTAACCTCCGCTATAATTATGGATGATTTATTTGTGTAACCCCCACGAAGATAAATGAAATATTAATTAATTACTAAATGACGTTTCTACCCTTTTACATTAAATAAATAAACAAATTAAACAACAAAAAATCTTGCATTTCTATTGGTTGAGCAAGGTTCATAAAGTTAACAAGAATTGTGTGGTTAACAAATGATCTTTGCTCTCTCTCTCTCTCTCTCTCTCTCTATATATATATATATATATATATATATATATATATATATAGGGTTGGGTTCCGATGAGAAGTTGAGCTAACGGTGAGAAACGTGATAAATGGTTATCAACCGTTGGATAAGAAATGAACGCACATTAGGATAAGATGCACCGAAATGCACCAGATCAATTCCTTCTAAGCCGCAATTCAATGGAGGGTTTGAGATTAAAAGAGATCAACGGTTCAGATTCATTTCTTAGGTTTCTCACCGTTATCTCAACTTCTCACATGATATTTCGCCTATATATATATATATATTCAATTGATTGAGAGGACCGTTCAACTTTTGACTAATATTTTTGAGTTTTCAAGTTAACACGGGTGATGTTTAAGAGTTTTTAATTGCAATGGATAAAACTTACAAGCATTTAAATATACACAACAAAACAATTAATGTGACAGCGTTTAATATTGAATACATCAAAAAATAGTTTGAAATGGATCTTAGGGGGGCGTTTGGTTTAGGCGGGGGAACGGAAATACAATTGTGTTGTTGTTTTGTCTTCTGGTATCAATGACATGCTCTTCGATCAAGTAATTTCTTCTGTTATGCTTCAATTGGTTTGCTTAATAATGTCGAGTTTATTGCTTGATGGATAATATAAATCTAAGTTCATCAGTCGTTTTATGTTTTGATTTTGTTAAGAAGTTTTATGGTCTCGTTATAGACT
The DNA here is from genome assembly GCA_023525745.1 of Arctium lappa. Taxonomy (NCBI): domain Eukaryota; kingdom Viridiplantae; phylum Streptophyta; class Magnoliopsida; order Asterales; family Asteraceae; genus Arctium; species Arctium lappa. Next base: position 52,252,473 of record CM042063.1, read on the forward strand.
GTTGTCAGTTATTTTGGTTTGTTCGACACTTCTTGATATCCTTTGCATTTGCGATATGAAATTACTAGTTTTTTTCTTTTTTATGAATTTCTTCTTGTTTTTTTATATATTTATTTACGCAAACACATTTATATTGGAAAACTTACGATCAAACTCGTTTGGTTTATTTATTTCCATCAATATCTTAAGCAGTTCAGACATACTAAGCTTCAAGTGGGGTTCCTTGTACCCACTCAATTTATTTGCGAAATATTTTTTTTTGTTTTTATTTTTGCGGATTTACAGGTGCATTCATTAAATATTGAAGGGTGCTCTAGGATATTAGAAAATACAAGGAATATCAACCAAAAAACCGAAAAAGTCCCTCCAAATCAACCAACAAACTTTAAAATCTTTCGAAATCAACCAAAAAAATGAAAGAAAAAAAAACTGGGTAGAGTTCAGACAAAACATATCGGATGACTTTGCGGGCCTTTGATCCACCTTAAATATGTACTCGTTTGGCAAAAATCAAGTCCGCCGCCGCTTGTAAGATCTCATGTAATTAGGTGTTGCCAATACATTGTTTCACAATATTTTGGGTTCGTTTATTCTAATGTCATGTAAACATGATCAAGCAACTCAAATGGCCTCAGACCTAGTAGTATTTGAGCATTTGGTCTCTGTTAGTCCCAAAAAAGTAAACAAGTATTGTAGAAGGGGGGGTTGAATACAATAACACAAAATTACTTAAATTTTAATTCTTTTATTGATAATGAATATCAAGAATTACACAAAGAGAAATAAAGATTGTTGCGGAATAAGAATGGTTAAGAACTATTCTAAACAAACTAACACTTAGTAGATATTAAGAACACAAAGACTTAAACCTTAGAGAGACAAGAGAAAACTATCAACCTGCTTGAAATCTTGTGAATTCCAAAACTTGAGCTAAAAAGCGTAAGTAGCAAGGTGCTACTTCCATCCTTTATATACTATCCAAAGTAATGAGTGCAAATGACAAGTATGAGTAAGGCAAGAGTGGTTGAGATATTGTCAATAAATTATAAGATATTTTATGTGACATGTCATAACACAAAAGGTAACTTCTGTGCTATGAAAATACAATATCAATTATAAAATATTCAAGAGACAATCTCTTTGAGATCAAATAGAAAATATACGTCTCAATCAAGTTAAGACTAATTGTATATCTTCTCAAGGAAGAAAGAAGCTTCCATTCCCATTGTCAGAAGATCATTGGGAATGAGGAAGTATGTCAAATCATGAGGATTTAACATAAATGCTCTTACAAGATAAAGAAGCAATCTGTAAGAGGAAGACTACCGAAAGAGGAATTCGGTAACTGAGATATGTGCCGAAAGAGGAGTTCGGCACAAAAGAGAAGGTATGACGAACAACAAATCGGCAAGGGTAAGAATTGCCGTTTTAGAAATCGGCAAGGGTATGATCTGCCGAATTGGAATCGGCAGACTAGGCTTAGTTCACTTTTGAAGTCCATCTCAATCCGCATTGTAGACTTCCTTCATGTTGAATTCGGTTTGTCTTCGACTCACCGATCTGTTAAACTAACTAAGCTATTACAAAGAAACATAAATCAAAATACAAGGTTCAATCATCAATAAAGACTAAGGAGAGGTTATCTTTAAATTTTAGATGACCTAACAATCTCCCCAATATTTGATGATAACATCTCATACAACTTATAAGTTAATGAATAATGCATTTTGACCTTTTTTCATACTTTTTTGGGTTATTTTTCACATAGACCATTCTTTTTGTTTATTTTTGGATTTTTTTAGAGTATCCGACATTTACAAGTATAAAAGAATGAAATAATGATTTGTACAAATTATTTACGATACGTAATAAAAACTCAATGTATTAATCTTTTTAAGAATATTACAATACAGAGGAAAACAAAATAAACACAGACATAAAACTACACCGAGTTTATTCAAAAGAAAAATGCGGTTCAGCATCCCTCTTCTTTAGTTCGTCAGTAGTAGCCACATAGAGATCCCTAGCCGATATTGGAATTATTTGAATAATCCCGTGGAGAAAAGTTGTGTCGGCAATAGGGATTTGGCTTGATCTGAAGAAGGAGATTTGCCCAAGCGCGTCGTTGAATAAAATACCATGAGTGGGCTCAGAAATCACAGTGGTTGAAGGATGAGGAACCGGAATTGGTAATGATAGATCGAGATTTGAAGTATCCGGGACCTTTCCTTCTCTAGCCATTTGGGCAAACACGTCTTCCTTTTTGGATTTCGACTTCGATTTGGGAGGAGGACGACCAGACATTAAATTGTTGATGATCTCTTCTTCGGCAGGAGTATGGACAATGTTGTATGTTTTTCGATAGGTTCTGAACTTGGTTTGAAGATCTGCAATATATTTATCAACCTCAGCTTTTGCAGAGCTTTGGCTTTTTAACAAGCAGATACCAATTTCTACCCATTCCGATACTCCACCGAACAAGAGAGTCCAGTCTGTCTATAGACAATGAAGCATCATCCCTGATAATCTTTAGTCGAATAACCTTGCAGCTTGCAGACGGTTTGATTATTTTGACATCTGTGATTTTGGCAGAGATCCGGCGTCTATTGAGAGTTTTGTGGTACCAATCGATACACAAAGACTTTATTTCCTCATTTTTCTTCGCCGATTCCTCTAGAGCGCTCATCTGAGTTTTGATTGTGTCGGTAGGATCTTCTTCGGCAGCAATCTTCAATGCTAGCTAGGCATCTTTGTCACGAGCAATCTGGGCAAGCTTTGCAGCTTTCAGTTCCTCTTCAGATAAGCCTAGATCAGGAGAGGTAGCCTTTGGAGGAGGAAGATGAAGACCAACACCATCCGCAACTTTCTTTAATAAAGCATCTTTACGACGCTTTTCTTCAGCAGCTACTTCATCCGGTGAAATAATAGCTTTGCCCTTATCCATTTTGGGCATTTTCTCCCCCTCAGGCTCTTCGACCACCTTGGGGTGATCGGTTCCCTTCTCTTTGGTAGCAGAAGGTTCGGTAGAAGTAGTAGCAGGTTCGGAAGTAACAGATGGTTTGGCAGAAGCAGAGGGTTTTTCCTGACTCGTACTGATATGAACCTGAGAATGGAGTTACTCCCCCTCAGATTGTTTTTCCCCTCAGTCTGTTTCTCCCCCTCAGTATGAGCCGGGGAAGAAACACTAGATGTAGACGACACATGGCCTACCCGTCGATCAATACGCTCCAAAACCTTGCGATCGTCAGGAGTGAATGCAGACTCAGTGATATCAATGTCGAGAGACTGAGCACAGTATTGAGCCATATCGGCAGGCAGAGAGTCAAGACGTTTATTCATAGTCTGCAAGGCACTGAGAATTGCAGAATTAATAGATTCCTGAGCCGAGGTCTGCTGCCGCAGACGGATAAGATCTTGATCCCGAGCATCCGAGGCAGCCTTGAGAGCAGCCACATACAAGGTCAAGGAGGTATTTTGATCATTAAGCCTGACCACCTCCTTGAGAAGAGATTCCATAGCTGCTGAAAGAGAGGCACGAAGACCATCATTTTGCTTATGCATGACATCCAATCACCGAAAGATGTCGCGATTAAGATCGACAACCTCAGAATTTTGCTCTTTGACGAGCTGCAGAAGTTCGGCCATAGAAATGTTGTTGGCGTTCAGAGAATCGAGGAGCTCCGGCTCACGCAAAGACTCGCGCAGTTGTTCAAACTGGGTACCGAGCATTCGTACCTGCCGATTGGAGTCAACAACGTCGGCAAGGAACTCAGCAGATATTGTGATCAGTACCGGGGTAGAAGTCCCAGCCATTCTGGCAGGGGAAGGTTTCGGTGAGGGAGATTTCTTTGGTGAAGGTTTAGGAGAAGGGAATATTTTCGGTGAAGGTTTAGGAGAAGGGGATTTCTTCGGTGAAGGTTTAGGAGAAGGGGATTTCTTCGGTGAGGATGAGGGAGTGAAAAGGCGTCGGTACATATCCTGGGATAAAACCCCAGTTTGTGCAACATCATCGGGATTGACCCCGGGTGATAAGTTGTGTTGTGAGGAAGCAGAATGTCGGTCCGGAGAGAAGACCAACTCATCTTCAATCTCCACAGAAGGAGGAGGAGAAGGAGTATTGAGGGACTCCTTTTGTACAACCAAATCTTTTTGAGAAGGTTTGGAGGAGGTGGGAGAGGGTTTAGCAGATCCCCGTGGCCCTGGAGGGGAAAGTTCAACATCTGCCGATTTTTGAGAATCGGTAGATGAAGTGGGAGTTTTTGCCGAAGGTTTCCGAAGTCTCTTAGAGCGAGACTTTGGAGGGGATTTTGAGCTCCGTCGCTTAACAGAAACAGAAGGGGTAATGACCTGGGTAGCCACCGACGTATTTGTCAGCGGCAGAGTCATAAGAGTAAGTGCGACGTTGCCGGTGGCCTTTTTCTTTTTAATAGCCACCGACTTAGCTCGGGAATATTTTGGGGGAGAAGGGACCACCAATTTGGATGGCTTGGTAGAAGATGAAGGCCTTTCGGATTCACCTTCGGCAAGCGTTCCCCAAGTCGGATTGGGAGAAGAGATGAAAGAAAGCATACCTGAGGTGAGCGGAGAGTCGGTAGGCTTCACTGGTTTGAAAATAGTTTGCTTGCTAATTTGAGAAATTGTCAAGTCAAACTTGATCATCGGCTCGGGGAGAGCAGCATCGGCACGTAGTTGTGCAGAAAGCTTGTGGTTGATGATGAGGGAGATGAAACGGGGAAGAGCCACATTGTGATTCCTGGGAGGAGAGATGGCGGTGTTCAAGGAGTCGAAGAATACCTGAGCAAAGTCTATCTGCCTCATAAAAATGAGAGCATGAGCCAGACGAGTAATGGCTGCTGGAGATTGATCCCACCCCTAAGTTTTGTGGGAAAGACAATAAAGGAGGTGAGAAAAGAAGTAGTTCCATAGTGCACCCATATTCTTTCGTAGGAGAGTGCCGGAACCCTTAGACTTTCCTTTGTGCACATACTGGAGAGCGGCAACGACCTCATCATGCTCGTGATGAGTAGGAAATGGAGCATACACATTAAACTCTGGGATTTGGATAACTGAGCGAATATCATCCACCCCAAAAGAGAGATCGAGGTGCTCTTCAGAGGATAGAACGGAAGCAGACACCTGATGAGTAGTAGAGTCATACTTACAGGTTAACCAAAAGTTACCAAGGAGCGTTTTGCTCATCTTGGTGTAGGTAGTGAGAGCATGGCAGATTAGAGATCGTTAGAGAAAAATGGAGACTTGGTTGAACTCTGGATGATCAGCATCCGCCGAGAGACGAGCAACTTGGTTGCATGAATGAAAGATGAGAGACTCTCGAGTGAGAGAAGTATCCTTGGAAGCCTTTGTCGATTTGGAGGATGCCATTAATGAAGAAAAGAGTTGCAGGTTTAGGGATTCTTGATGAAGAAGATGAGAAAAACAGGAAAAGAATAAAAAGGAAAAGAAAAGAAGTATTTATAGGTTTGAAAAAGAAGAGGGAACGGACGGAATTCAAAACTGTTGGATCAAATAAATTGTATTCAAGATTAAAGTTAAAGTTAAGGGTTTAAACTGTAATTGTTTGATAGTTATAGTTAAAGGGCTTAAAGTGTAATAAGTCAATAGTTATTAAGCTATTGGGCCCAAGCCCATTAGAAAGCCCGTTAAGGTTAAAGCCCATAAGGCTTAGGTATTTAAAGTTATGTTTAGTTTAGTTTTAAAAAAAAAAAAAACTCTGATAATTTTCTAAATAGTCGATATAAGTTTTCTCTGTATTCAAAGGGTATCAAGAACACTCAAGGGTTTCATTGTTTATTCAAGGGATTGGTACGTTATTATTAATCTTTATATCTCTTGATTATTATTGTGTTGCTTGATTACTTGATTGATTGTTTACCAACTAGAATAAATCTGGGATAACAATTGGTATCAGAGCCAAAAGAATCAAGTTTTAGGATTAAATCTATATTTTTTTTCGAATTTACTGTTCATCGAAAAATCACTGTTCATCGAGAAAAGTACTGTTCATCGAAATCACTATTCATGCGAGCACTGTTCATACTATTTAATGAATCTGTACTGCATCCGGTCGATTAATATTTGAGTTTGTGTTTTTTTCGATCGAAGGATTGCTTATTTGTTGGTTTAATTGTGTATCGGTCGAATTAATTTTCTGGGTTTGGTTTCGATCGAACCCCAGAAATTCTTCGTGTTCTTCGGCCATTCATCGTGTTTATCGATATTATTGTTTGACCGATACCTATTCGACCTGAGCCTTCGACCGGATAGTTGTATCTCCGGTCATTCCCTACGACCGAATAGTTGTGACCTCCGGTCTTTCCTTCGACCGGACCTTAGTATTCCCCGGTCTTTCCTTCGACCGGGTAGGAGAATCGACCGGACCTTAGTGGTTTCCGGTCTAGCACTCGACCGGATACTTGCTACTCCGGTCTTGGCATTCGACCGATACTAGCCGACCCCGGTCTTACCATTCGACCGGATACTTGTTACTCCGGTCTTGCCATTCGACCGGGTACTTGTTTACTCCGGTCTTCCCTTCGACCGGATACCTATTACTCCGGTCTTGCCATTCGACCGGTGTCTTGCATATTCCGATCTTTCCTTCGACCGGAACAGTTCATTCTTCGAAGCATATACCCGGATAGTAGGGACCCCCGTGCTAAGTCTGCGAAGGGGGACAAAGATTTGCTCTTGATCAAAATCTTCATAATTTTTTTTAGTATTTTATCCATAGATATCAGTGCTTTATACTGTGTGCGAGGACTGCATTTGATTGTTTTTGGAAATTTATTTTTTCTGAAAATTTTTGAGTGTAGTCTTTACTTTTGATTCTAACGATCTCATCTAGTTGGTTGTCTTGGTACAGAAAAGTCTATTTACTAACCGTACAGCTAAGATGTCGAATCAGCTTCTCTCGATGGGTTCTCAAATCAAACCTCCTATCCTCGTGGCAAACGAGTATCAGCAGTGGAAAACAAGAATGATTCAGTTTCTGAATCACAAGAACAGAGAGTTCATGACAATAATCATTGAAGGTCCCAAAACTCCAATGATCACAGTAAAGGGTCAACCTGCTACAGATTCCTCTCCTGAAATCCCTGACAGAGATATTCCTAAACCTATTGAGTTCTTCACTGAAAAGCAGAAAGACCAGCTCAAGTTAGAAGAAGAAGCTCTAATCTATCTGACGATGGCAATTCCAAACGACATCTACAATCGTGTCGACAGTCAGAGTACTGCTAAAGGAATCTGGGATGAACTAGCAAGGCAGTTTGAAGGAAGTGAAGCTTCTATTCAAGCTAAGCAGAATCTGTGCATAAATGCTTACGAGGGATTTCATGCCAAAGAAGGAGAGTTGCTTTTAGATACCTATAATAGGTACAACATTATTCTCAATGACTTGCGGAGGAACAAAATCGCCAAATCTGCTTCTGAGATAAACTACAAATTCATCAAGAATCTGAATCCAGAATGGAAGAACTTTGCTATCAACCTCCAGATGTCAAAGAATATGGCTCGAGAAAATGTCACCGATATCTTCTCTACTCTTGCTCAACATGAGGATGAGGTGAGATCTATGAATAATGAGTCTAATCATCTGAAGGATTCTGTGGCCCTCATAGCCGGCAAAGGTTCTGTATCCTCTGCAAGGTCTAAGAAAAAGGCATCTAAAGCTCTAGTTACTGAAATTACTGACTCTGACTCTAATTCGAGTGATGAAGAACTGGAAGTTGATTCAGATCCTGATATTCAAAAATTCTCTGAAGACTTGGCTCTCATTACGCGACGGTTCAAGAAGAGCTTTGGCAAGAAAAGATTTTACTCAAAGCCAAAGTATGATGGATACAAGAAAGAGAAGTCTGAGATACGATACAAGCCGAGGCATGGAAGGAGAGAGGAAGGACGAGAAGATCGAAAGGAAGATAGAAGAGAAGGAAAGAGAGAGGAGAAGCGAGAAGAGCAAAAGGATGAACCAGGAAGATGCTACAACTGTGGCAAATTTGGGCACTTCTCAAGGGACTGCAAATTCAAGAAAGTGAAGAACTCAGAGTACTACTCAAAAAAGTCACTAATTGCCAAGAAAGCTGAAGAAGGAAAAGTACTAATGGCTGAAGAAGAGAACTGGCTGTTCCAAAGTTCTGATGACGAGGAGCAAGCACATTTCACCCAAGTTTCTTACATGGCAAAGCTGGAAGGTGACGATGAAGACTCTGAGACACAATCCGAAGAAGCAAACTCTGAGGTAAGTGAAAATTCTGAACTTATTGAATCTTTAATGGCCCAAATACATGGCATGAAAGATGAATTTGCTTTACTGAAAGGCAAACTTAGCTCTGCACATCAATCTGTTTTAAGCTTTCGTGATGAAAATGCTATTTTAAAAGTTGTTGTGGAAGAAAAGGAAAAGGAAAAAGATGATTTAAAAGCTGAAAAAGAGTCTTTAAAAGAAAAAATATCTGGTTTAGAAACAGATCTTGTGAATCTTAATGCTGAAAAGGGTGAGTTTCAAATCAAATTTGAAGTTTGTTATAAAGAAAGAAATGAAGCTTTCACCAAAATAAAGCAACTGGAGGACATTAACATGAAACGAGGTCAGACTGAACAGACATTAAATCTGTTGACCAATAAACTCCAAGACGAAAGGTTTTACAAACTTAAACCAGGTTTGGGTGTGCCAATTAATGAAATTTTGAAAAAGGCACCGGAGCACCTATATAATTTTGATAAATTTGGCTCCACAATAAAACCCATTCCTGACATTCGCGCTACTTTTGTTGGAGCAAGTTCTCCTAAACCTTCTGAAGAGACCAAAGGTCAAGAAGAAATGAGAAAGAACAAGTCTGGTGACACTGATTCTCAAAATCTTTTTAAATCTGTTGGTTTTACATATGGTGATTTGAACGAAAGCTATGCAACTCGAAAGATAGAATTTACTGAGTTTGAATCACTATTTACCACACCTTCTAAAGAACCAGTGAGCACCAACACAGTTCTACCTGAGACTGCATGCAAATTTGATGAGTATGAATTGGATGTTGATCCATCTACTATACCATCAGTCTCAACTCCCATTGCTTCTAAATCTTTACTTCCTGAAAAGGTTGAAAAAGTTACTGCTACCACGGCTGAATCTTGTGTTCAAAATGATAAAACGGAGTTTATTGAGTCAATGACGGAAGAGATATTCTCTGATATAATGAATGCAACAGACTCTGATCCTGTTTCTGATTTAAAGGGATCAAATTCTGTGGATGGTAATACATATGAATTGATGAAGCAAATTGATTTGTTGCAACAGTCTCTTGATGAGGTTGAAGATGAAAACTTTGATCTCAAACATAAACTTGAAAAGTCTTTAAAAGTAAATCAAGAGCTTTGCATAGAGATCAATGATTTGAAAGTTACTATGTTTAAAAATGCTTCAAGTGATAAACAGATGTTCAATGACCCAAGCTGGAAGGTAAGAACCAATCCAGAATTTGATGCTCCTACAAAACCTACAGTTGTTTACTCTGATTGTCCTGAATATCCTCCGAGTATTTTTGAAAAGGGTGAGACTTCAAAAAGCACTAGAAAAGAACCACCTTCTAAGTTAGAGACTAACAAGGTTCCTGTTTCTGTTTCAGATATAAGAGGAAATGGAGTTGGGAGGAGTAAGAAGAATAAAGATCTTAGTTTGAATAAAAAGAATAGTTTGAATTCTAGTAGTTGTCCTACAGACAGTGTTATTTTGAATAGTACTTCTTTTGATAAACATGAATGTAAGATTTGTTCCGATAAATCTAAGTTTATGAATTTTGCTCGAAAGAACCTTTATTGCAAACACTGTTGGGATAATTCATTCAAATACTACTCCCCTCCTAAGTCCAAAAAGAATAAAAGCAAACCTAAGTTGAACTTTAAGTCTAATTCTGATTCTTCTACGCAACCAAAAGTGTATCGTGCTAAGGTTGCCAATCCTACTTCTAAAAAGCACTTTCAGGAATTGAATGTAAAGATGGTTTGGAAATGGGTTCCAAAACCGCGTTATGAATGGAGAGTGAAAGTCAAACCAGATGATATTCCTGAGTTGCTTGATGCTAACCGCGAAGGACCCATCCTGATATGGGTGCCTAAGCAAAACTAATTGTCTCTTTTGCAGGCCTGTCGATTGTGGGTAATAGATTCCGGATGTTCACGCCACATGACAGGATTCAAGCACCTCTTGCATAACTATGTGGAGGAGCCTGCCGGAGCAGTTAGATTTGCCAATTCTGAAGCCGAAGGCCACGTCAGAGGATATGGAATGCTCGATAACGGTGTTGTGAAGATTCAAAAAGTGTTATATGTTGAAGGACTTGATCACAATCTGTTCAGTACCAGTCACTTCTGTGACATGCAATATCAAGTCCGCTTCACAACCACTCATTGCTATCTAGAAGATCACGATGGTTACGAAGTCTTCAAAGCTGAGCGCCATGGAAATCTATACTATGTAGATTTTCCTACACTATCTGCCACACGTCCAGTATGCCTACTAGCCAAAGCTTCTAAAGCACAATCGTGGACGTGGCATCGACGCTTGTCTCATCAGAATTTCCGATCTATAGCGAAGCTACAAAGACAAGGTCTGGTTAAAGGTCTACCAGAAATGAGGTTCGAAAAAGACTCACTCTGTTCTGCATGTGAGTTGGGCAAAATGAAGCGTAGCTCCTTCAAGTCCAAAGCTGAATCATCGACCTCATCAGCACTGGAACTTCTTCATATGGACCTTTGTGGCCCAATGCGCACAACATCTATCAACGGAAAGAAATATGTGTTGGTAATGATAGATGACTACTCAAGGTATACATGGCTCGAGTTTCTTCGCAACAAGTCAGATGCGCCAGAGTTGATTATCTCTTTCATCAAGCGCATTCAAGTACGCCTTCAACTGCCAGTCAGAACCATTCACAGTGATAATGGCACGGAGTTCAAGAATGACACCCTGAGGAGTTATCTTACTTCCGTGGGTATTTCACATAATTTCTCCGCAGCCTACACTCCACAGCAAAACGGCATTGTTGAACGGAAGAACCGCACTCTGGTTGAAGCAGCTCGGACTATGCTTGCTTACTCAGATCTACCCATGTACCTTTGGGCTGAGGCAGTCGCTACAGCGTGTTTTACACAGAACCGTACCATTGTGGTCAAGCGCTTTAATAAGACAGCATATGAGTTAATCAACAATCGTACACCTAACATCAAGTTCCTTCGTGTTTTTGGTTGCAGGTGTTACATTCTAAAAGAGCGTCAAGGATTATCAAAGTTTGATAAGAAAGCGGATGAAGGATATCTCGTTGGATACTCTCTGACATCCAAAGCTTATCGAATTTACATTATTCGAACCAAGACGGTTGTTGAGAGCATGAATGTCTCCTTTGATGAGAATTCTACAAGGACTTCTGGACACAACAGTTCGGAACTCGGTCTTAACGACAAAGCTTCTATTCAAGCAAGAATAGAACCAGCTATAACAGGATCATCTTCTTCAAACTCTAACTCTACTTCATCTGAGTTAGATTTATTGTTTATTGATGTCTTTGATGATATATGTGCAGATTTTGAAAAAGGCATATCAACATCAATAACAAGTGGTACAAGCTCGGAGGTCCCTACTATCTCTGAAGACATGTCTGGACCTTCCGAAGAAGTCACTGACACTTCAACTTCATCAGGTACGACTACAAAGTTAGTTTATGACTCTACTAATGTTGAATCTGTCTCTACAGATAGTTCATCTGGAAACGAAGTCCCGAGCACTTCAACCGCTAGTCCAGAAGCTTCAGTGTCAGAAACACCAGTACAAGATGTCCCGAGTACATCTATGGAGCAACCTGCCGTACAAGATGACAACGATGCATCAAATACGCAACAAACAGTTGATGCACTACCAAGCACACATCGTTGGACTAAGGATCATCCCCTAGAAAACGTGATAGGTGACGTACAATCTGGTGTCACAACAAGATCTGCAACAGCTAACTTCTGCATGTTTTCAAGCTTCCTCAGTTCCTTAGAGCCAAAGAAAGCGGCTGAAGCTCTACGTGATCCATTCTGGATTTCTGCTATGCAAGACGAGCTTCTACAATTTGAAAGGAACAAGGTATGGCGCTTGATCCCACTACCTAAAGGTAAATCCGTTATAGGAACAAAGTGGGTTTTCAGAAATAAGAAAGACGAAGCCGGAGTAGTCGTGAGAAACAAAGCTCGATTGGTCGCAAAAGGGTATTGTCAACAAGAGGGCATTGATTATGATGAAACATTCGCCCCGGTTGCAAGGATCGAAGCCATCAGAATCTTTCTAGCCTATGCAGCGCACAAAAAACTTTACAGTCTATCAGATGGATGTAAAGTCGGCTTTCCTGAACGGCGTTCTGCATGAGGAGGTCTACGTGGCTCAACCTGAAGGTTTCGTTGATCCTCATCACCCTGATCATGTCTATGTCTTAGACAAAGCGCTATATGGTCTTAAACAAGCACCGCGGGCCTGGTATGAAACTCTCACTAAATTTCTACTTGTTTCTGGTTTCAAGAAAGGTACAGTAGATACAACCTTATTTCTTAAAAGGCAAGGTGATGACTTGATTCTCATTCAGATTTATGTTGACGACATAATATTTGGGTCGACAAATCCAAAATTTTGTAAGAACTTTTCAAAGATAATGGAAACAAAGTTTGAGATGTCGATGATGGGTGAGTTGAATTTCTTTCTTGGTCTACAAGTAAAGCAATTACCCGACGGCATATTTATTAATCAAGCTAAATATATAAAAGATATTTTGAAAAAGTTCGACATGTCAGATAGTTCAGTCATGAAAACACCAATGGCTACTGGTACACTCTTAGACGCGGATCCCTCTGGGAAGCCTGTTGATCAAAAGGTGTATCGTAGCATGATTGGATCTTTACTTTATTTGACTGCCAGTCGTCCAGATATAATGTTTGCCACATGTTTTTGTGCGAGATATCAGTCTAATCCTAAAGAGTCGCACTTAACTGCTGTTAAGCGAATCCTTAGATATCTCAAAGGTTCTCCTAATCTAGGCCTTTGGTATCCAAAGGATTCTCGTTTTGAACTAACTGCCTTTACAGATGCTGATCATGCAGGTTGTAAGCTAGACCGGAAAAGCACCTCTGGATCATGTCAATTCATAGGTGACAAACTTGTGAGTTGGACTTCAAAGAAACAAAACTGTGTTTCAACATCCACTGCCGAGGCTGAGTATGTAGCTGCTGCTAGCTGTTGTTCTCAAGTCCTCTGGATGACGACACAGTTAAGGGACTTTGGATACAACTACAAGCGCGTTCCGATTTATTGTGATTCCAAGAGTGCAATATCTATAACTGCTAATCCGGTACAACACTCGAAGACTAAGCATATAGACGTACGCTATCATTTCATCAAGGATCATGTAGAAAAAGGTAATATTGAAATGCACTTTGTTCAAACTGACTTCCAGTTAGCCGATCTTTTCACCAAGCCGTTGGATGAAAAGCGTTTTCAATTTCTAATCAGCAAACTTGGTATGTTGAACATGTCTTAAACCTTTCTCATGATTCTAGGGGGAGTATTCTACGTTTTTATCTCGTGTGTTATTTTCCAACTGTTGTTAACGAGAAAGGAATCATTTTCATAAATGATTACCATTGTTTCTTTCACTTATGCAGGTTGGTTCAAGTGACTATGGCTTCTAATCACATCGGATTAGAACCCGCACTTCAGTGCTTTATCTATTTTTATATGCTTTATTTGTTGTTATTAAAAAAAAAAAAAAAAAACCTTATGTTAATTTAAGGGGGAGAATATCTGTGATATTAACAGATTTTTTGGATACTTAAATGATTATCTGACCGTGTGTTCTTAAAGATAAATACTTGCGTTTTATCTTGTCAATATACTTTGACAAGTATTCATACACGTAACGGTTCAGAACATTCTATTTGACTTTGTTATTACCATGTATCAAAAGTTAAATCTTTCTATGGTAATACTCACGTTCATTGTATTCACTGTTGATTGAATCAAACGTCATTTCATGTGCTTTCATTGAAAATATGTTTATATATTGTTCATATAAACAACATTCGTTTTTGATTCTCCAACATATTGTTCTTCATGACAAAACTCCTATGAGCTTAATTGTCAAACTCTTTTAGTTTGAGGGGGAGAATTGCATCGTCAAACATCTTTTGTTTTGACATCTCCGAATATTATATTCTTCATGTAACAAGTGGTATTTGTTCTTACATGTACAAAAAGACTGTTGAACAACATGTTCTTTTAGGAAAATACATGGGATTCAGTGTGAGCTTAACAGAACTTCCATGGATTCACGTTAACCAGTGTTTCCTACCCAGGAAGTATTCCCTGAGTGATTGAGGGGAGAAGGGTCAAAAGAATTGAGTGATGGTGTGTGAAGAGGTAAAATGGAAAAGAGAGATTGGTTAGAAGTGAGCATTAAAAGAAAGAGGGTGAGAGACCAGAGTAAAAGAATATTAAACTCTGCACCAAACTTCTTTCTGAGCCGGGCAGCCACATAATCTGATTGGTTCACATCCTTTGGTGACCATCATTGAAAAAGGCACCTAGCCCATGCCATCTCTTGCATACAACCCCACCAGCTACTCATTCTTTTCTCAAAAAGAGAATGTTTCACATTTTCTGGGGACGCAGCACATACGCTATTGGTTCTTCATTTGGAAGATACTAATATTGAAAAAGAAGGAAAGTTGCCCCACCTTCGAACCCTTTCTCATGCACATTGAGTCTTTGTATAATTTGTTGCTATCTTAACAAGTTTACATACTTTGAGCCTAAAATGAAAAGCAATCATCTATGCTTAATTCTTTCATACACATGCACGAGCACACAGAAATTTGTTTTCTGTCAGAACGTTCATAGATAACCATGTGTTATTCGATGATTGAATGGAAGACCTGGGGAGTCTACATCAAACCAGCTCCCTATATAGTAACTTTGTGTTACTCAGTAACTTTGTGTTACTGACAGGCATTCTAACTGAGTCATTTGTTGATTCAGGGTTACACTTATTAACTGTTTGAATTTGAAAAGATTTGAATGGTTACTACTTTATATTTTAATCTGAAAAGATTGAAATAATCACTCTTTCCATTTGGAGAGACTGCTCTTATTTCCATACAGGGCTCGTTACATGATGAAGACTATGCTTACATGATGATCATACACGATGGGGGAGATTGTCTTGAAAAGGAGGAGCTTGTTTTGCCAAGTTTTGATGATGTTGATTCTCACCACTCATCAAAAAGGGGGAGAAGACAAGGGATAAAAAGGGGGAGAAGATACAAAAAGGAAGAATACAATCTGAAGATCTGAAGATATTCAAATTTTCAAAGATTTTAAAGATTTGAAGATGGTTTAAAGATATCAAGTTTTGAAGTTTTGAAGCGATCAATGACATATTTGAAGAAAAGTGAAGACAAGTGAAAGACCCGAAGATAATTGCAATTTTTTTTAATCTTGAATCCAAAGGGGGAGATTGTTGGATCAAATAAATTGTATTCAAGATTAAAGTTAAAGTTAAGGGTTTAAACTGTAATTGTTTGATAGTTATAGTTAAAGGGCTTAAAGTGTAATAAGTCAATAGTTATTAAGCTATTGGGCCCAAGCCCATTAGAAAGCCCGTTAAGGTTAAAGCCCATAAGGCTTAGGTATTTAAAGTTATGTTTAGTTTAGTTTTAAAAAAAAAAAACTCTGATAATTTTCTAAATAGTCGATATAAGTTTTCTCTGTATTCAAAGGGTATCAAGAACACTCAAGGGTTTCATTGTTTATTCAAGGGATTGGTACGTTATTATTAATCTTTATATCTCTTGATTATTATTGTGTTGCTTGATTACTTGATTGATTGTTTACCAACTAGAATAAATCTGGGATAACAAAAACGTTTAAAGGTAATGATGGTGCGACGCATACGTGCGTCATTGAAAAGTGCAAGAGCCGAAAAACGGCATGGTGTCAGGTCGTGGACGTCCCATCATCTGACGCACCAACACTGAAGTGACACGTGGCGTTAAAGCATTGGATAATGAAAAGGTGCCGAATTGATTCGGTATGTGTGATGTGGATAAGGATGACATATCATACAAGATACCGAAAGATAGAGGTACCGAAATATGAGAGACACTTCGATAGGAAGGGATACCGAATGTCGAAAATACTTTGGTAATGATAATTTCGGTACCGAAATATAGAGGTACCGAAGGTGAGAGGTACCGAAGTTATATGCCGAAAGAAACTAAGCTTCGGAAAGAGAGGTACCGTCAATTATTGGAATTTTTTTTAACATAAATTTAACATACCTAAGGATCCCACAAGAAAATTGAATCGTGCCTCATCCAGTGGTTTTGTAAAAAGGTATGCAAGTTGAAGATCTGTAGGAATGAAGTGAAGTTCAATATCACCTTTAGAGATATGATCTCTTATAAAGTGATACCGAATATCAATGTGTTTAAATCTGGAATGCAGCACTGGATTGTTGGCAATGGTTATGGCACTAGAATTGTCACATAGAATCGGTACATGAGAATAAACTTTGTCATAATCTTGTAGTTGGTTCTTCATCCACAAGATTTGAGCACAACAACTTCCAGCTGCAACATATTCGGCTTCGACAGTGGAGGTGGATACCGAATTTTGCTTCTTACTGGACCAGCTGAATAGCCAATTAAATCAAAACCTGAGTCCTTGGGATACCAAAGACCCAGATTCATGGTACCTTTTAGGTACCGAAAAATACGTTTTACAGCCGCCAAGTGAGATTCCTTAGGATTGGCTTGATAACGTGCACACAGACACGTAGCATACATGATATCAGGTCTACTAGCAGTTAGATAAAGAACAGACCCTATCATTCCTCTATAATTTGTGATATCCACCGACTTGCCGGTAGAATCTGCATGAATCTTTAGAGGTGGTGCCAATGGAGTTTTCATGGGAGAACAATGTTCAAAATCAAACTTTTTCAACAGATCACGAATATATTTATTCTGACAAATGAAAATACCGTCAGAGGATTGTTTAATTTGAAGACAAAGAAAGAAAGTTAGCTCACCCATCATGCTCATCTCATATTTACTTTTCATGAGAGAGGCAAACTCCTGACAAAGATTTTCATCAGTGGCACCGAAAATGATATCATCCACATAGATTTGAACAAGAATGATATTACCTTTTATTTTCTTGAGAAAAAGAGTATTATCAATTTTACCTCTGGTATATCGGTTGGAAAGAAGAAAGTCAGACAAGGTGTCATACCAAGCACGAGGAGCTTGTTTCAGACCATAGAGGGCCTTGTCAAGTCTGAACACATGGTACGGATGAGCGGTATCTTCAAAGCCAGGTGGTTGTTTCACATAGACTTCTTCAGCAAGTTCTCCATTGAGAAATGCACTCTTAACATCCATTTGAAAGACCCAGAAGTGTTTGTGAGCAGCATGAGCAAGAAAGATTCTTATTGCTTCAAGTCTAGCAACAGGAGCAAAGGTTTCATCATGATCAATATGTTCCTCCTGTCTATATCATTGAGCAACAAGTCTGGCTTTATTTCGGATTACAGTACCGACTTCGTCCATCTTGTTTTGGAAAACCCATTTTGTACCGATAATGGTCTTACCGAAAGGTCGTGGCACAAGTCTCCATATTTTGTTTCTCTCAAATTGAGACAACTCTTCTTGCATGGCAGTGACCCAACAAGAGTCTGTTAGAGCTTCATCAATTTTCTTTGGCTCGATAATAGAGAGAAAATTCACATAGAGACAAATATTTCCAACACCTCTTCTGGTTTGGACACCTGCTTGCTGATCACCGATAATTTGATGTATCGGATGATCTTTGGTCCATTTTAGAGCTGGAGGAAGAGGTTCAGGGAAAGTGTTTGAAGGTGAAGGATCGATGAGTATAGGATGTGTATGAAGAATAGGTGAGGTATGTAAGGAAGGTTTGGTGTGAAATGTGGGTTCGGTAGGAGCAATGGGTTTGGTAGCCGGAGAGGGATCTGCCGAACCATGATTTAGGGAAGAAGAAGATACCGAGAATGGTACATATGGAGGTCCTGAAGTTAGAGTATTTGGATATTCGTCTCCAACATAGGAAATAATCCATTCATGAATTTCAGTGTCATCACAAGATAGTGAAGACGTATTGTGATCATCAAACTTCACATGTATTGATTCATCAATACATTTTCTTCTTAGATTGTATACTTTGTAGGCTTTAGAAGAGATAGAATAACCTACAAAAATACCTTCATCAGCCTTGGGATCAAATTTCCCAAGATGCTCTCGATCATTCAAGATGAAACACTGACAGCCGAAAACATGGAGAAAACTAATGTTTGGTTTTCGGCCATAGAAGACTTCATAGGAAGTTTTGTTGTGTCTTTTCACAATAATAGATCGATTTTGAGTGAAACAAGTTGTATTGACAGCTTCAGCCCAAAAATAGGTTGGTAGATTTGATTCACTCAGCATAGATCTTGCAGCTTCACATAGCGTACAATTCTTCCTTTCCACAACACCATTTTGTTGTGGAGTTCTTACAGCCGCAAAGTTTTGAGAAATACCTTTGTCACAGAGAAAGGTATATAAGGTAACATTTCTGAATTCGGTCCCGTTGTCACTTCTGATAGATCTGACTAGTTGACCGTTGAGAACTTCAGATTTCTTGATGAAGTTGATGATTTCTTCGGATGTATCACTTTTGTACCTGAGAAAGAATACCCAAGTATAACGTGTGTATTCATCAATAATTACAAGAATGTACCTTTTTCCACCTAGGCTGGGTGTGCTGACAGGCCCACATAGATCCATATGCAGCATCTGTAGAGGGGTAGAAATAGAGAAACACTATTTTGATTTGAAGGAAGATTTTGTCAGTTTGCCTTTCTCACAAGCTGCACAAAGCTTCTCTTTTGAGAAGGAGATTTTCGGCAAGCCGACAACAAGTTCTTTGTTGGAGAGAGCATTTAACGTCTTGAAGTTAAGATGTGAAAGACGTTTATGCCAGAGCCAGTTCTTCTTTTCAGAGTCTTCAGAAATGAAGCAGATGCTTTCATCTTTAATTGACTTGTCATTCATATTGATGACGTACACATTGTCCTTTCTAAAGCCAGATAGGATAGTGTGAAACCGTTTATCAGTGATGAGACAATCAATTTCTCTGAAAATCACATAGTAACCTAAATCACATAGTTGACTGATGCTTAAAAGATTATGCATCAGTCCCTCCACGTAGGCAACTTTGTTAAAAGTAATGGAACCGTTAGAAAGAGTTCCATAACCTTTAGTGGAACCACGAGAGTTATCACCAAAAGTTACAGATGGTCCCTTTTCTTTTACAAAGTTCAGAAGAAGAGATTTGTTCCCAGTCATATGTCGTGAGCATCCGCTATCAAGATACCAAGTTTGATGATGCCCATAGACCTATAGACATAAACAAATTAGTCCTTTGGAACCCGCTTTGAGGTGGGTCCTTTAGGGTTAGAAAAAGAAGAAGAAGGATTGGTCTGACGATATCTTTCGATACGGTCCTTTGGACAGTCTTTGGCCAAATGAAATGTGTCACCGCAGTTGTAACACTTTCGGTAAATAAATTTCTTATTTGGTTCAAGAGAAGCAGCTTTTACCTTCCCTTGAGGTTTAGATTTAAGAGGATTGGAAAGATGAGAGGGAATGGGATAACTGTATGGAACGTGAGGGTTATGAGGAGCAGGTCCAAGGATTCCTTTGTAAATAGAAGAAGAAGAGTTGATTGAAATTCCTTTAGACTTCTTTACTTTTAAGGCTCTAGGGATGAAGTCCATTGTGGTCATAGGAGATTTACCTTTTCAAGAAGGTGTAATATTTCTTTTGTTATGAAGATTAACAACAACGGATTTTCATTTAGAGAGGAGAGGAGCCTCTGTAAGAGTATGGGAAGAAGAAGACGAAGAACTGTCGTTTAAATTTAATGACATAAGAAGATAATTTACAGGTTTGACCAACTCATTGGAGTCTTGATCTTCTGTTAGAAGAGGCTTGGAAGATTTAGCAGACACAAAGTAGCCAAGCTTTCTTGAATTGCGAAGATCCATTGAATACACAGAATTAGAATCTTCTGACATAGAATCATCTCAGTCAGAAGAATAAGACGGTAGTTTAGAAGGCAGAGGAATATTATGAGTAGGAGAAGAAATGTTTTCAGAGGGAGTACACACAACATTCTCTTTTCAGTACCCTAGACCATAAGTTTCACCAACAACTTGATCTTGAAAATTTTTCTCAAGATTTTTGGAAGAGGTGTTCCATTTGTTTAGGGTTTCTTGTTCCTTCTTAAGCTTCTTTAGAAGCTTGTTCTTTTCCTTGGCAAGCACAAAGTTTATAGTCTTTAAGTCATCTAACTCAACTTTTAGTTTGTTAAACTGTTCTAGCTGGGATAGAGAATCATGAAGTTGAGAGGAGAGAGACTTGACTTGAGCATTTGCTCTTTTCTTTGCATCCTTTTCATTGTGAAAAAAGTACAGTTAGAGAGTCAAAAGCCCCAATCTTTTCTTCATTAGGGAGAGAGAGGAAGGGATGTACCTGAGAAGAAGAGGAAGAGCACTCAGCAGTGAAGTCCATCATTGAGCAGGAGTATTTTGGTTCTTCATCGAGTTTGGCAATAAGACATTTACTCAATACTTCTTTCTCACTGTCGGAAGTGGGTTCGTCTGCCCAGTCTAGAGTTTCTGTGATCAAGCCTTTGCCTTTTCATTGAGAGTTGAAATTTCTTTCTTTCTCTTTTCTGTATTTGGCTTTGTATTTGTCGGCTTTGTCGGAAAGCTCTTTGAATAAAGAGGACGGAGAAGGTTTTCTTGGATGCGATCTACCTGTAGAATTAGATCGAAGATGTCTTCTTTTAGAAGAGTTAGAAGAATTAGATTTAGAAATCCTAGAAGGATTGCTTCTACATTCAGATGCAAAATGGCCTTTCTTACCACATGCATAGCAATCCTCCTTGGATTTGTTCAAGGAGTTTCTAGAAGAAGAAAATTTTTTGTTTCTTTGAAATTTATTAGAAGGGTTATTTCGGAACTTAGAGAAATTTGCAAGCATACCCATCTCCTCTGTCAAATGATTGACAGATGGATCTTCTCCTTCATCATCAGCTTCACTTAGATAAGCTTCCGAGGAGTGATTCAAATTTTCATGACTTTCTCTATCTGAATCATCAGAAGGGTAAGTTATACGAGGAATACACACAGATTTCTTGGAGCCATCACTGATAAGGGCCATAGAGGGGGCTCTTATTTCTTTATAGATGGTTTTCCTTTGAAGGTGGGTTTGTTCGTGATTAAGAAACATACCATAGAGAGAAGTGAGAGGAAGGCTTTCCAAGTCCCTGGAAGTCTTAATGCAAGTGGAAAGGGTATTCCATAAATCTGGAAGACCATCCATGAATTTGCATACGATTTCCTCGTTGTCATAAAGTTTTCCAACAAGTTTTAACTCATTTAAAAGATTGTTAAAACGGTTGTAGTAGGAGGGAAGAGATTCTCCTTTTTCATGAGATAAAAATTCGTATCTACGAACAAGAGAGATTTTCTTAGATTTCTTTACTTCATTTGTACCTTCATACAAAACACATAGGGTTGACCACATTTCTTTTGCAGTTTTAAGACTGACAAGAGATTGGTACACTTCATCAGGAAGTGATTGAGCAATGATGGTTCGCACTTTGGAATCAAGTCCAATAATGCGCCTATCTTCATCATTGTATTATTTGGTCGTTTTCAAGACATATCGACCAGTGGCAGAAGTTCTTTCCTCCTCTGACGAGTCATCGGAAACTTGAAAAAGATTGTCCTTTTTATTTTCTTTATCCTTAGGAGTTTTGACAAATCTATCCCAAACTTTTGGGATAAGAGGACCTTCACTGAGAATGGTAAGATACCGACTGTCAGCTCCTTCAAGAAAGAGCATCTGCCTACTTTTCCATAAGGAGAAGTTGTTCGAGTTGAACTTAGGAGGTTTAACAGTAGATCCATTGTCAGAGTAAAAAGAGTTTTGAGAAAGAGACTCAGGTTTTGTAGAAGGAGAAGCCATTACGGATCTGGTTTATTAGATTAAACCAACCGCTCTGATGCCACTTGTTAGTCCCAAATAAGTAAACAAGTATTGTAGAAGGGGGGGTTGAATACAATAACACAAAATTACTTAATTTTAATTCTTTTATTGATAATGAATATCAAGAATTACACAAAGAGAAATAAAGATTGTTGCGGAATAAGAATAGTTAAGAACTACTCTAAACAAACTAACACTTAGTAGATATTAAGAACACAAAGACTTAAACCTTAGAGAGACAAGAGAAAACTATCAACCTGCTTGAAATCTTGTGAATTCCAAAACTTGAGCTGAAAAGCGTAAGTAGCAAGGTGCTACTTCCATCCTTTATATACTATCCAAAGTAATGAGTGCAAAGGACAAGTATGAGTAAAGGCAAGAGTGGTTGAGATATTGTCAATAAATTATAAGATATTTGATGTGACATGTCATAACACAAAAGGTAACTTCTGTGCTATGAAAATACAATATCAATTATAAAATATTCAAGAGACAATCTCTTTGAGATCAAATAGAAAATATACGTCTCAATCAAGTTAAGACTAATTGTATATCTTCTCAAGGAAGAAAGAAGCTTCCATTCCCATTGTCAGAAGATCATTGGGAATGAGGAAGTATGTCAAATCATGAGGATTTAACATAAATGCTCTTACAATATAAAGAAGCAATCTGTAAGAGGAAGACTACCGAAAGAGGAATTCGGTAACTGAGATATGTGCCGAAAGAGGAGTTCGGCACAAAAGAGAAGGTATGTCGAACAACAAATCGGCAAGGGTAAGAATTGCCGTTTTAGAAATCGGCAAGGGTATGATCTGCCGAATTGGAATCGGCAGACTAGGCTTAGTTCACTTTTGAAGTCCATCTCAATCCGCATTGTAGACTTCCTTCATGTTGAATTCGGTTTGTCTTCGACTCACCGATCTGTTAAACTAACTAAGCTATTACAAAGAACCATAAATCAAAATACAAGGTTCAATCATCAATAAAGACTAAGGAGAGGTTATCTTTAAATCTTAGATGACCCAACAGTCTCCCTGAACATCAGACGTTTAAACCTCACCAAATGCGAGGTGTGTGTTAGTTTTTTTGTTGCATATAAATATTATATGCTTCAATAAAAAAAATATGATCACACATAATCAATTGGTGCGAATTAAGCTTAAAAAACTTGATTTAGTTTCGTCCGATAAAGCTATTAATTTTGATTTTCCTGAACTGATCAATAAACATCTTTTTATCGATGGATTATCCTTTTGATACAAATATGTGTGATGTGTCGCTTTAGAAATTGTATCAGAATCAAGCATATTCAATATATCATATCCAAAAATAAATACAGAAGTAAGACGTACATAGACATTTTATCTACCTTGGTAATTAACACCAAGTAATCACTAAAAACATAATATAATCATACCCATTTTTTGAATAGGAAAAAGTTCAAAAAGAAAACCCTAAAAACTTTTACATTTTTTAGTGATTCAGGGACGTTTACTGGCAAACTAGCTTATAAGCTAGCTTGTAGCTGATAAGCTAGCTTTTCAAAACACTACTTTGAGTAGCGTTTCAATAAGCTAGCTTATGGTCATCCAAACATGTACAATAGCTTATAAGCTAGCTGAAGCTAGTTTTTTTTTTTGCCAAACATAGCCTAAGCGTTTACCGGGTAAGTGTTTATCATCAAGATCACCACCATTAACCACAAGGGTTGTGGTGTGGTGGTAAAGGCTTGGGGAGTTCATAGCGCTCAACCCGGGTTCGATCCCCACTAGCAGCACTTGTGGTCACTGAGGATAAACTCAGGGCTGCACGCTTTAGCAGCTGGGCCAAAGGCCCTAATTGCCAGGGATTAGTCTGGGCCATAAGCCCAGGATACCCTTTACAAAAAAAGATCACCACCATCACTTATTTTATCGGGTAACATTCTCGACTATCAAAATAGATCGGTTGTAAGAATTTTTTTACAAGCACTTACCGGTTAAAGTCTTCTCCCTCACTCACTGGGTAAGATCATTGGTCATTGCTATGCCTCTTATCTGGTAAAATTGTAGGTCCGTGTCATTCTCATCTGAAAGATAAGTGACACACAGTAAATGTTTACCCAATAAAAATTTGGTAAACGATCCATAAGTCTAAGATTTTTTTTAATAAATAAATCATTGAATTTTTTGAGACCGAACAAATAAATCTTTCAACTTTTGAAAACCAAATAAACCCAACGAACTTACATATTTTGAACGATTAAGTCCATAGTAAATTTGTTGAACCAAATCGTTACACTTATAGAACAAAAATATCATACAATTTCTCTATCAATGTTTCAATAGACCAGTAACAAAGGACAATAAACCAATAAAAATAAATGATTATATATCATTTCCATTATTAATTATTTGTTTTTCAAATTCAAACAAGGATCATAAAAGTAGCTAGTAATCTTTTTTTTTTCCAGATTTAAATAACAGTTACATGGTCATAACAAACACCTATGATTGTCATTTGAATATGAAAATAAAATAATAGTTGCTAAAAATGGTGTAGCTTTTCGTTATATTGGTTCATTGTACTTTTCTACTGATTTTTGATACATGAAAAGATAAATGGTATATTTCTTTTATTTTTTTAAGTGTAATGATTTATTCGTTTAAAAAAATCAGGGACTTAATCGCTCAAAATATAAAAGTTTATTGGATTTTTGTTATTTTTAGTAACTTCAACGATTTATCTCTTCCATTTCAATAAGTTCAAAGATATATTTGTTTCATAAGTTTGATGACTTATTTGTTCGGCTTCAAAAAGTTTAAGGGTTTATTTATTAAAAAAAAAGTTTAAGAACTTAATCGCTCAATATGTGATCATTTGTTGATTTTTTTGCACTCTTCCCTTTAGACAAATACACAAGACGTTAAACGTTAAGGATATTTCCATCAGGATCGGATGTCTTTAAAATAGAGTGCTAAAAATCAAAATCTCTTACTTTATATCCATTATAATTCGTAAGTATTTATAATTAGGCATGGGAATGAAACCCGCCCCATTGGGAATCCGGTGTACCTGCCTCGACGGGGACGGGGGATCCCCGCAAAACCGGGGATCGGGGATCTCCAAGAGCTAAAAATCGTGGATGGGGACGGGACGGGTAACGTGATCCCCACACCGTCCCGTCCCCGCATATTAAATATACTAGAAGCATACTCGCGCAATGCAGCGAGATACATCACGATTTTAATGTTTATTTTTATTTTATATTTTTTATTGATTTACAGTACGATTTTGGATGGTTTTTATTGAGTGATAATGGTTTTTTTATATATAAATTTGTTTAATTTAGGCTTAACAATATAATGTTTTTTTATATAAAAAAAATTAAGTAGTTTGTTAAAATTCATTAATTATCTTATATATTTTAAATTTTTTATATTTAAATTGAGATGTTTATCCTGTTTTGATTATGTTTATCAGAATTCAAATTTCATAATTTTATGATTTGGTGATTAGAGATAAGGGTTTTGGGGGATAAGAATGAAATTTATTAATTAGGATTAAAAGCATTTAAAAGTAGTACATATTGTTTCATTAATTGTTTTTTAAGAGATTTTAAGTAGATTAACATTAAATAATAATACATAATGCTTAATACATCACGATTTTAATGTTTATTTTTATTTTTTGTTTTTTTATTGATTTACAGTACGATTTTGGATGGTTTTTATTGAGTGATAATGGTTTTTTTTATATAAATTTGTTTAATTTTAGGCTTAACAATATAATGTTTTTTATATAAAAAAAATTAAGTAGTTTGTTAAAATTCATTAATTATCTTGTATATTTTAAATTTTTTATATTTAAATTGAGATGTTTATCCTGTTTTGATTATGTTTATCAGAATTCAAATTTCTTAATTTTAGGGTTTGGGGATTAGAGATAAGGATTTTGGGGGATAAGGATGAAATATATTAATTAGGGTTAAAAACTTTACAGGTAGTATATTAGGCTTTAGTAGTTATTTTTAAGAGATTTTAAGTAGATAACTTTAAATAATAGTACATAAAGCTTAGTGAGTTGTAATTAAGAGTTTTTTATGTCATCTTTATAATATAGTATAGATTATATAATTATTACTACATATTATGTATATTTATTACTAAATATATTGTATATTTGTTTTTAGATATATTATTTATAAAGATTTAGACGTAGTATCTTTTAGATTTAGGGGTTGTTTACCAAATTTTCCATTAAGTCTTGTATGGATAAATGTGTCTGACTGGATAAATTGATGTTGTTTATTTTTTTATCTAAATTAACAGTCTGAATAACAGAAATGACCAATTTACCCCTGAATATGAATGTTAAGCTGTTTTATAAATTGTTGTTTATTTTTTAAGCCATATATTCATAAATTCGTTGATATAATCCAAAAATCAAACAAAAATTCATTAAGCGCTTACCGGGTAAGCATTTGGGTAAACGTAGACCTGACAAACGTGTCGTGTCGTATCGGGTTCGTGTCGGATTCAAAGTTAAACGGGTTGAAATTGTCTAACCCGACCCGTTTAATAAACGGGTCAGAAAATCCCAACCCGAACCCGAATCGTCTAACCCGCCACGACCCGCCTAGCCCGTTTAACATTTATAAAATTAAAATTAAAAATCGAAAATTCACAAAAAAATACAAATACAAAATTCAAATGAAAGCATTAGAAATCCAAAATTTATAATTCAAAATTATAATCAAATCTAAAACACTAAAAATCCAAAACATTAAAAGGAAAACTTATATATATATATATATATATATATATACACATACACACACACACACATATATATAAACGGGTTATTCGGGTCATTTTCGAGTTGAAAATTTTGACCCTGACCTTACTCGTTTAATTTTCGTGTCGTGTCGTGTTAACCCGTTTACTTAAACGGGTTGAAATGTATTACACAAACCCGTTTATTTCGTGTCGGGTTAGCGTGTCGTGTCAATTTTTGCCAGGTCTAGGTAAACGACCCCTAAGTACTTAAACTTCCAAGTTCAAACACAATGTAGCCAAGTTCAAACAAAAAGTAGCAAGTATGAAACAAGTATGAAATCGACATTGTAGAAATCATGGTTACAAAAATCTACATTGCAGAAATGTCGAGCAGTTGTGGAGAAGAAACAAGTATGGAACAAAAATCGACTGAAAAAACAAGTAAGGAACAACAATCGACTGAAGAAAACAAGTATGGAACAACAATCGACTTAAGAAGTACGTATGGAACAACAATCGACTGAAGAAACAAGTATGTAACAACAATCGAGTATGGAGAAGAAACAAGTATCGAACAATCAGTAAAATCATTACCTTTGGAGAAATGTCGAGCAACTATGGAGAAGAAACAAGCATGTATTTATTTTTAAAGGGTAGAAATGTCAAAGATATGCCTTAATGGGGACAACACATCTTTCCCCTACTTAGTGAATAAGCCAGAAATGTCTGCGCGAATAAGTCGGTTTTGTCATTAAGCCCCAAGTAAACACTCCAAACGTCTGCGCGAATAAGCCAGTTTTGTCATTAAGCTCATTAAGCCCCAAGTAAACACCCCCTTAGTAATGGTATTTTGATCTTTCTTTTTTGTTACATTGTTTTAATTGTCTTGCTTTTTTAGATAAAACAATGGGGAGCTGAAAGCATTTGATCAAATAGTTATGTATGATGTTGTGATTTTGTTCAGATAAATATTTGATAGTCCGTAAAAACAAAATTTTGAAATATGTGAGATTTAGACATGGACCATTATCGATCGAGTATATATAGTGCTCAATACATTTCATTTAAAATATATCACATAAATGGGTAAAAATCCCTGATTACCCGTTAGGGATCCCCGTTCCCCGTTGGGGATGGGTATGTGATCATATTCTCCAGCGGGAACGTGGACGGGAATGGAAATTGGGATCAGGGATGGGGACGGGGATTGGGGTCCCCGCCCATTTCCATGCCTATTTATAATATTTAGTAATATATTTGGCTCATTTTGAAGTACTGACGATCCGATTATAATAGGGCAATTTATAAAAGAATTATTTTTTAAATGTATTTTAGTTAATATACAATTATATGTGTTAATATAATAAATGTGTACAATGAAAAAGTAAAAGGTATGAAGTAAATTAAATAAATAATTATAACCATGACAACTATTATTGTAACTTTGTAAAATATTGCTTCACATGATTTTTTCTATTTAATACTATAATTTAGTACATTGAGTAACATACATTTGTTTTACAATATGTTCGTTTCAATGTATTCGGTCCACAATATGAAACTTGTTAGTTGTGTTTTTTTGTTGCATAAATACATGAAAATTTTCACACAATGAAACAAATATATGTGAATCAAACACATTGTAAGACAAATATATGTTAATCAATATATTAAATCCAAACTGTAAGAATCATGTAAAATAACACATGATGCACCAGTTATCAAAGTGATCACAATTTTATGGATTCTCAATATATATATATATATATATATATATATATATATATATATTGTTAGTCCCAAAGAAGTAAACAAGTATTGTAGAAGGGGGGGGTGAATACAATAACACAAAATTACTTAATTTTAATTCTTTTATTGATAATGAATATCAAGAATTACACAAAGAGAAAATTAAGATTGTTGCGGAATAAGAATAGTTAAGAACTACTCTAAACAATCTAACACTTAGAAGATATTAAGAACACAAAGACTTAAACCTTAAGGAAATAAAAGACAACTATCAACCTGCTTGAAATCTTGTGAATGCCAAAGCTTGAGCTGAAAGCATGAGTAGCAAGGTGCTACTTCCATCATTTATATACTATCCAATGTAATGAGTGCAAATGACAAGTAGGAGTAAAGGCTTTGGTGGTTGAGAGGTTGACAATAAATTATAAGATATTTGATGTGACTTGTCACAATACAAAAGGTAACTTTTGTACTATGAAAGTACAATATCTAAATAAAATATTCTTGGGAAAATCTTTTTGAGATCTATTAGAAAATAAACATCTAATCAAATTAAGACTAAATGTAAATCTTCTAAAAGAAGAGAGAAGCTTCCATTTCCATTGTCAGAAGATCATTGGGAAAGAGGAAGTATGTCAAATCATGAGAATTTAACATAAATGCTCGTACTAGATAAAGAAGCAATCTGTACGAGGAAAGTTACCGAAGAAGGAATTCGGTAACTTAGGTATGTGCCGAAAGAGGAACTCGGCACAGAAGGAATGAATGCCGAACAAGTGAAGGTTCGGCAGAAGAAAGTTCTGCCGAACATGAGAGGATTCGGCACAGGGGTAAGTTGTCGAATTGGAATCGGCAGGGATATGATCTGCCGATATGGAATCGGCAGATTATGCTTAGTTCACTCTTGAAGTCCATCTCAATCCGCATTGTAGACTTCCTTCATGTTGGATTCGGTTTATCTTCGACTCACCGATCTGTTAAACTAACTAAGCTATTACAAAGAACCATAAATAAAATACAAGGTTCAATCATCAATAAAGACTAAGGAGAGGTTATCTTTAAATCTTAGATGACCCAATATATATATATATATATATATATATATATATATATATATAGAGAGAGAGAGAGAGAGAGAGAGAGGATTGATCAAATGCAAACCACCTCTATTTGTACAAACTTACAAACCAATCTCAATCGTCTATATAGTCTAATGAATATCTAATTTTATTTTACTTCCTTAACCAATGTCATGATCATAATAAATGAATCTTATCCTCTTCCATATATATCTCAATCGTATTTAATAAATCATGATCATTATCCATAAATATCTCAATTATTTCCTAATATAATGGTTTGTACAAATGTCTTGGTTTGCACTATAACCCATCCCTATATATATATATATACCAGTTGTGTACCTGCGCGATGCAGCGCGGGTGAATCACAATTCTAAAGCAATAACTTAGCCCAGTTTCTCGATTTTATTTCATGAGTTTGAGCGGGTTTTTTACAAGTCAACCAATAAATTAAATTGAAGGTTAATATGGTTTATCCGTGCGCGATGCTGCGCGAAGTATTTCGAAATTGAAACTGAGAACTCGAAAACGACAATTATATTCATTTTTTTGTTCTATTTTTTCCCTTCCCGATGTTAATTTATGGATCAATGTGGTTTTATATCGTACATTGGATAGTATGACATTACACGATAAAATCAGTTTCATGTGAATGAGTTTTGGCAGTGTAATACGATCTTGATAAAGTTCTAGGTGAAACTCCCCAATATCCTTGATGATATCATCAAACAACTTTCTTAAACATCAACCTAAGAAATTATAAGATCCTAAAAGCGTACAAACCATCCACAGAGTTTGAATGTTTTTTGTGGTCACATTAATTGGTAAAGCAAAAGATACTTATTACATTAATACCTAACTGATTTGCTAGTGTTAACCTCTGAAATAAAAACCAATTCTTCAAGCTGAAATGACTCACATCATGTATTTCTTGCTCACAGTCAAAGTAGGACACTCACAGATAAGAAGTATTGCATGCATCTTATAGTGGTTGTCTATTACTCACCTTCGAACAATTTAGACATCACACAATTTCTTGCAGAAGTCAACTCCAGTATATACCAAGAATGTCCAAACAACTCTTCACATTTAAAGGTATATAATGGTAAGAGTAGTAGATGAGCCTTCAAATGCAAAGGCAGAAAGACAACAGACATCACTTGATTCTCTCATTTTTGGTTCATGGATTTTGAAGGAATTGAAATGGAAAATTCCTTTAACCAAATTTCAATTCCTTTGTTTGGTTCACATATTGATCATGATGGAATCCTTTGAATTCCACAAATCAAGGAATTCATCATTCCTTAGCTAAACATCCAATTCTACCAACCAAACGCGTGGTCAACTTCCATCAAATTCTATTACAATTCCTTCAAAGACAAATTCCTTCAATTGATTTCAATTCCATCAAATTCCATTATGCGAACCAAACGCCCCCTTAAAATGCACTCGTGGAATAGAAAGAATATCCTACAACAAACAACAACTCTATCTCATGGTCATAAATCAAACATCTTGCACTTGGTCTTCAATAACAAATTTCAATTTAATATGATGGCATATTTAACATGGAAATTATTTTAATCGTATGAACTTTTTCTCATTCTATTTATACAAAAATCTTTAACTGAAATCTTAGCAACTATTTAAGCAAAAACATATAATGTCAGTGTAAGCAGGAGTATGTACATTGAGTCATCAAGTTGCCAATTGTTATGTTAGATTGATTGGATAGAAAGAAAACAAAAAAAAAGTGAGCCCATCCTCATTGCAACCAAGCAAACCTGTTGGAGTGACTACTTGCTTCTCGGTAAATGGTAGATGACCCAGACTGCGCTCCACAACCTGAGACCAATTTTAATCAATCATTCACTTTTTATACTACTTTGAAATATCAGAAATTGACTATTGATCCATTAGAATTCCAGATAAGTGAAGTACCAGTCGGATTAACCGGTCTGAATAAAATACAAAATCATGCTTTCATACATCTCTAATTTGTTACATGGATCTCCCATCAATGTTGGCATGTATCTATATAATAACATAAACATGCATGTCAAATTGGTGATTCTTTTGTAGAAAATGCTTACCCAAATTAATCAACCAACAGTTTCTCCTTCTTCCAATACCACTACCATGTTGTTGACCACTTCCCGAAACAACAGTAAGTTTCTTGAAATCAAGTTTCTTTTTAATCTTGAAGTCTATGAAGAATAAGGTCCAATGTTTCAACCCACATTAGGGTAAGAGAAACAATTCCGCCATTAATTGATGAATCTGTACAAACATGTAACACCCTAGAAATTGCGGAAATAAATTTTTTTTGAAAAAGAATTCAGCAAAAGACTAACTTGCGGAATAAGGTGTGACAATTACAAAGTACATATTAATCCAACGGGGTACAGAGTAGACATTAAGGTGGTATATAAATGAAGCATAAAACGACAACCTATTAATCTACAATTATATCTAGATTAGGGACGGGTATCGCTATACTTCCAAAATAAATCTTCAAAAGAATCTCTCACGACCCCAAGGTCGCTCCCTCAGCCCCGACGAGCCCCACCGCTAAGATAACCTGCCAACATGACAACCAAAAGCAAGCGTTAGGCTAAAGCCTAGTGAGAATAAGCCAAATAAAAAGAGAGTACTAAACCCAAATGGTGTCACGCGGTGAGTATGGCCATGAGCTAAGTCAAGAAATCAAATAAACCATTAGTGATTAAACATGGTATAAGTAATACCCAAAATCACATAACGAGCTCAACCCCTCTAGATCTATTGCTCAAAACATTCAAGTCAACCCCTTTGGATCTATCCTTGAGAGTTCCCAAAACAGGGGGAACCCAAGCACCAAATGGGGTTACACCTTACTGCACCATGAGACACTACCCGACCGTATAGGCCCACAACCTACTTATCATGGCAACCCGATGCCTATCCCGTGCTAAAACGTGAACCAAATGCCCAAAACAGGGGACA
Source organism: Arctium lappa (assembly GCA_023525745.1). NCBI lineage: Eukaryota > Viridiplantae > Streptophyta > Magnoliopsida > Asterales > Asteraceae > Arctium > Arctium lappa. The sequence continues at coordinate 52,285,207 of CM042063.1, forward strand.
TAGGGACACCATGCCTATGGATCCATTGCACTAAGACTCAAAACCAAAGCATGTCATTTCAGAGCATACTTATATTAAATCAGATATACAGGCAATTCATATGAACAACGATTCAATTCTATAAATCTTGATTCTTGAAAATATGGGATTTTTAGAGGGTATTTCCCAACGTCAATCAGTCACTTTGAAACCAGGTTTTTTCCACATTTCAAATAATACATTTATCACATAGCATTCGTAATACAGACCGATTTAGCTTAAAGGACTCACCTCAGATTTCTTCCTGATTATAGCCTGCTTCTGACGATTGCTACCTATGACAACACCGATAATCGGTAAGCCAAAATAAAGACAACTTAATGACTTAAAACTCCAGAATACGAACACAACACACTGCCAGAACTCAGTACCGGTCGAAGGGACCATCCGGTCGAACGACTCACCCGGTCGAAGGACCACCCGGTCGAAGGACCCTTCGGTCGAAGGACCCTTCGGTCGAATCAACCATCCAGTCGAATAATCCTTCGGTCGAATCAACCTTCTCCTTGTTCATCAAGAACAGTTCGATGCAAATGATGAACAACTCGATGCAGAACCCAGATCCAAATGAGAAATACACAGATCTTAACATGGAACGGTTCAAAACATTCACAACGAGATTCTACACGGCTAAAAGCATTAATATCAAAGCATTAAGCTAGATTCGTACCTCGATTTGCCCGAAACGATCGACCCAAAAACAAGCTTCTTCTCCTGCCTTCCTTTCTCTCTGACTTCAAAGATCTCAAGAACTCAAATCTGATATTTTACAAAATATCTAGATTTAACTTTGTATATATATTACCCATGTTACATTTTACCCCCTTGAACTTCAGGTAAAAGTCAACTTTTTACCCAACCCCAAAATAGCGGGTGTTACAAAACATCATATTTGGTTTCGTAATGGGGCAATTCTAAATCGAAAGTGACTATTTTTGAGGTCACCATGTTGAGTTTAGAATCCAACACAGTTGTTTTCAATAACCTGTGAAATATTGCACAATTTTTTCTAGGGTTTAGCCAATTAACTTTATCATATATTAACAATGTAACACCCTCAAACCTGGAAATAGCAACTAATTTAAAATTTTCTAAATACACCAATAAACGATTCATCTATAATAACAGTTTAAGATTTAACCTCAATACACACATTCATTCCATATACACGGTATATAATATGGACGGGTGCTACTAAAACCCAATAATAGTCGCTATCTCCAAATTGCGGAAAGTTTTCACCAAATACTTACACTTGTGAAAACTAAGCACATCTCTTCATAGGCCTGCTATAACCAAACCCCATCTGGAACTTGATAAACATGCCGACAAATAAAAAGGATTAGGCTTAACGCCTAGTGAGCTCAAGAGTTTTCAACATTAATAAATAAATCGTTAAAAGGAAAGGATGCAAATTTAGATTATAATCTTTCAAAAGGATTTACCTCAAATATGAAATCGACTCGTTTTCCAATAACATGCATTTTTAAAGATAACGCTCCGAAACAACCACCCTTTATAAAAAGATGCAACCCGCAACTCACCCAAAACGGGATTATAATTCGACACCCAATTTGTAAAAACGTGAATGACACTTCATGTCCCAAAACACCCAAAAACCCGGACAGGGCATAATACTCGACCCTTAAATAACGGAAAACAACCTATATAGATATGATACGTCATCGAAAGCATGGAACTGAAACTTAATACTCACGCGACCATAAAATGGAATGAAATCAAAACATTTAAGCAAGGACAATTAAATATCCCAAAATACTACCGGCCGACAGCGGGGGATACCCGTATCGTTGAGAGTGGAGGAACACAAAAGTATGCCACTCATACAACGTTAATCGTATGACACTTCACGACACACAAGCCCAAGTGTCCCTACGACTTCCTTCAAGCTACACCAAAAGAGACAGCTGACCTTAGCGAATATTATCAAGAATACCACCAAAAGCTCGACACAGGGATACAACCATGGCATTGCCCCGACATGGCGAAGGCCCCAAACGCCCATCATGACCTACCCATTGTCACAATAGCACAACCGGACTCAACCCTCCTAGTATACACTTGAAAGGACAAGGTCATAAAACATGAGTCCTGGGGTCCAACCCCGTACCACCCACTTGACCATCAAATAAGACTGACTTACGTGCCTATGGATCCAATGCAACACAGTCTAACATTACATGACTACCCATTAATGACCAACGCACTCGAGCATGTAATTATCACAAATATGCAATAAAATGCATTAGTATGTAAATCATAGATTAGACTCTACATCGAGCCATTAAAACCGGACAAATGTCCTCAAGACTCTTTTAAGTCAACATCGAGCTAAAATGCTCAAAATCCATTTAACCAATAAACCATGGACCCCCAAATAAATGAAGTGCCTTTAAACTACGTTTATGCATACACATGACCTAAATATGTGGTTAACCTAAAACTCGTCACGTATTGGAACCAAGGATTTTCCCAAATGGTTTATGAACTCAAATACATCAAAATGCCGAACATCATGAATTAGACTTCATTTGTACAAAAATCACCGAAGATGCATAAATCATAAAATGGACTTTATTTGTACAAGATCACCAATAGTACATAAATCATGCTATTTACTTGTTGAAATATTCAAAACCTGAATATGAGCATTTCATGAGATTAAAACAACCCAAGTTTATCAACTATGAAAACTTATCAAAATACTCACACTTAAACAATTACCAAGTAAAACGTATTTTTACTTCAAAATACCCATTTTGGCATGTACATAGTTTTTATAAAGCAACTTGAACTCACCTTGCTAGGTTAAGTTAAACCTAGATTCTAAACCCAACCATTAGCCTCCAATAGAGTACATCCCTCCATTTTGAGTCATCACCAACAAAAGCTAGGGTTTCCCAACAACCCATTCCTTCAAGTCTAGCATAAACATCAACAAGTAAATCTTCAGATCTATAAAGATCTTTATATCAAAGCTTAGATTACTCAAGGAAACTTACCACATTAGAGATTGAGGCTTTCCACCCAAAGTTATCCAAACAACCCATCAAATCTTCAACCCGAGCTTCCAAATACCGAATCCTTGAGTTTTGTTTGGACAAATCCACCATAGTTGTTCCAAAATACGAAACCTACCTAGTTCCCAAAATCGCACTAAAGAGGAGAGAAAAGGAGAGGGGAGTTGATAATGAGGAAAAAACCTAAAAATGGGATTTAAATCGTCCAGACCGACCCCGCGGCCTTGGCCGCGACCCTCAAGTCGCGGGCCAAGCCGCGTGTGTCTTTAGATGGCACCACACAGTGAGTTGCGCGGGTTTAGCTGCGGCTTTGAGGTTGCGGGCTAAGCCGCGCGTGTCTCTGGTGCGTATTCTCATCTTTCATGTTAGACCGCTCTTCGATCGTTTCTCTCGGTCGATCGCTGACTGATTTCCTTAGCTGATCATAAACTGTTCTTTATGAAATTACGGGTGTTACAAACAAATACCCAATTCAAAATTCAATTCTCACAAATACCCAGTTCAAAAAACCCCACAGTTGTTCTTAGCTCAAGATTCAATTTTACCAAATGTCCAATTCAAAAAACCCACAGTTGTTCTTAGCTCAATATTCAATTTTACCAAATGCCTAATTCAAAAAACCCACAGTTGTTTTTAGCTCAAGATTCAATTTTAACAAATGCCCAATTCAAAAAATCCACAGTTGCTCTTAGCTCAAGATTTAATTCAAACTTGAGTGGACAACTAAGTATAAATCTTCAAAACCATCATTTATTTTTTAATCACTGAATCAGACTTACTTAGTTGAGCTATTAAATCCAAGAAAAAGAGCATCCCCAGGGAGAGACAAGTTCTCCATTGAAAGGGGTAATTGCATCACATCCAGAAGAAACTCCTCCTGAAACATCACAACAAATTATTATGTACCCTTTCAGTTCAAAGTGGGAATTCCCTAATGACTTGTAAAAACACGACCCTAATTTAATAATTGGTTTAGAACAATCTTGTGCAAATTTACCCTACAACAAGTAATTTTATATAATCTCAAGACATCACACAGTCAATGTGAATGACTAACCTTAGAACATACATGTATTGGACTTGTATCGCAATCACGTTTCTTCAAGGAAGTGGGTTCAACGAAATTAGTTGTTTTGTTTTATATGATCTAGCTAATGATTTGCAGTGAGTCATAGCCATTGTGCTTGCCTAAATGCATGGATGAAACACGTATCTTCATTTGTCATCCAAACTCATGTCCATTTGCTTCTGAAAACCCAACAAAAGGTAGCATTTTCTGGTGGCGGATGTGTGGAATTGGCCTCAATGCAACAACTTCTGGTTTCTGCCTAACTACATACCCATTGGCCGACTCCATCCTCTTGTGTTCTTGGGCTTCTTGTTTTACACCAAAATGATGTTGAGAAACCAAATCATTATTACGAACACCAGGACCTATTTCTTGGTTTGTAATGGACCTTTTTCTACTTGGAATAGGTTGTCTCATCCAGGTAACAACGTAAGTTGTTGAACTTCAGGAGAAATGCTATCAAGAAGCTCACAGTTGTCTCGCAATCTACAGTTGTTCTCAAACACCTCTGCACATTGCAACAAATTGAAGAAAGAAATCCTAAAGAAACGTAGTCCAAAAAAACGAATAGAAGCAAGACGATAATGAAAAGAAATGTTGCCCCATTGATGTTTCATTAACTTCAAGCCCTAATTTAGGCAACACCAACAAACTTAGAAGCATATGGATCAGATGACGACATCAATCGCCATCTGATGATAGATTTTAGGTTTCAACAGAGATACCTCGAGTTATGATGTGCAGCTGGAATATGAGAAGAAACCGACGACGGTAGGAAATTTAACCACTAAATCAAACCATACCTGACCCATACCCATGAGATTGGTTAGAATATTATCAAAGGGAAGAACAAAAGGAGACATCGTAAGCAAATTAAGTTCACACAAATAATTTGAACATATCATAAGCAAATAGAAGATGGAGGTCATCTTACCAGACTAAAATCGTGAGATGGAGACAGTGTTATTGAATATCAAACTTTGAAGTTAAAGAAGAATAATAGGGAAGGATAATCTGATTCGAGAACATATGTATAAGGTTTAAAATTTGAATATGAAGGAGGGGGGTTTACCTCTTAATTTGAGATGGAGACAGTCTTGAGCATGTAGCAGGTAGAAACAGTAATACAATATGACTCTGCTCTGAGACGTCAATAAGAGGTAAGAGGAAAAGTATGGGTTAAGCTTCTACTTTACCTATGGGCAGGTTTGAAAATCTTTGGTATGGGTCAGGTTTGAAAATCTTTGCACCAACTACTTGTATATTATGCTTTAAAAGTTGTTTTTAAGAGATTTTTGAATTTCATGCTTAAATTGGTAGTACATTGTGCTTTAAGACCTGTGTTTAAGACATTTGGTCTAAATGTATATTAAGGTAGTATATATATATATACGGAGAGGTTCATTTGAGAAATACTAAATATATGAGAAATAAAGAAGTAATCATAGCATTTCATTCGGTCAAGATGGGCTTTGACCGGTCAAATATTGCGTCTTTGACTGGTCAACAATTACGACTTTGATTGGTTAAAAGTTGCGACTATTCAAAAAATAGAAGGACAATTTCGTAATTTTTACAAATACACGGGACGAGTTTATATATGAACCAGTGTAATTCACATATGAACTCTTTTAACTAATTCATATATGAACCTTCGTGATTCATATATGAACCAATTAACTGTAGGTTCATATGTGAATCAGTTGAACTAATTAACAGATTCATATATGAACTAATTAACAGATTCATATATGTACGCATTGTTCATATATGAATCACAAAGATTCATATATGAATCAGTTAAAAAAGTTCATATGTGAATTACACTGGTTCATATATGAACATATAATTCATATATGAACTCGTTCCTCGTATTTTACGAAACTACCCCTCTATCTTCTACATACAACATAAGAAATTATCCAGTGATTCACGGTCAAAGCCGCAAATATTGACCAGATAAAGGGTTAAGATCATTTCTTTATTTCTTATATTTTTAGCATTTCTCAAATGAACCTAATCCTATATATATAAACAACCGTGAACGAACATAAATGTATGACTAAGACAATAATTCATGTGTATTCATCTATATAAATGAATAAAAATGTGTCAATGTTTGTTCATTTATTAAATAAACGAACATAAACAAACTTCCCGTGAAATGGTTCACGAACTATTTATTAACGCTCAGTTCATTCGTAGTCCTACAGACAGGCGAACGATCATGTGAGAAGTTGAGTTAACGTGAAAAGCGTGAGAAGTTGATCTGAACCCTTGATCACTTGTAATCTCAAACCCACAAATGAATCACGCTTCATAAGATAATTGATCTGGTGCATACCGGTGCATTTCATCATAATGTGCATCAAACGGTTGATAATCACTTCTCACGTTTCTCATCGGAACCCAACCCCTTACAAATAACGTATATAAATTACCCTTAAAAACAAGCGAATGATCGTGTGAGAAGTTGAGGCTAACGTGAGAAACGTGAGAAGTGGATCTGAACCGTTGTTCACTTTTAATCAAATGCCTACCCATGAATTGCGACTTAGATAAGAATTTATCTGGTGCATCTCATCCTTATGTGTATCCATCTCTCATCCAACGTTTGATAATCACTTCTTACATTTCTCACGTCAACCTCAACTTCTCACCGGAACCCACCCCCTACGGATAACGTATATTAATTATACTTTAAAAAACAACAATAATATTTTAGGGTTGGATTCTGGTAAGAAGTTGAGTTAATGGTGAGAAGTGATTATCAACCGTTGTATTATAAATGAACGCATGTTAGAATGGGATGCACAAAGATAAGATCCACCAAATCAATTCTCTTCTAAGCCGCAATTCACGAGAGAGTTTGAGATTAAAAGACATCAACGGTTTAGATCTATTTTTCAACGTTTTTCACCATTAACTGAATTTCATTCGTCGCCTAATATTTTATTATATTAATCAAGATTGAGTAATCATTTTGAATAGCAATTCCATGAAACAAAAAAGTCAAACCAACATGAACCCAATCAATCATCATTAAGAAAAAAACCCGGCCCAAAATCGTTTCACATGTGCAGAGGTCCAGCCCACGATTCACAGAGACGACGAAACAAGTTTTTACAAATCCTAGAGAGAGAAAGCTTAAGAGAGAGAAAGTCGAGCTCCAAGAAGAACAAGAACAAACATTACACACAAACATTTGTATTACACAAATCTACATACGAAAAGAAACGCATGAATTTTTTAGGTATGTATAATCTTCGGGTGTTATTATGGTACCCAATTTCAAAAAAATAAAAAGGGGTGTTTAATTAAATGTTATCGTGTTTTATATTTCTAGGGCAAAATTCGTTTGATATTTGAAAATTGGCGCAACTTACATCAAAGCAAAGCTTTAAAAGGAGGGGGGAAAGGTTTGTAAGCTTGAAAGTGGTGCAGAGCCTTTCGCAATTCAGGTATTTCTCGCAGAAACCCTAGAATAGGACGAAATGTTGTGTGTTGTGTAAACCCTAGAACCGGGACTATTTTGGAATTGTTTCTAGGGTTTATTATTGGGCAGTGGATGTGTGATTATGCAATTGCAGTGTTGTATTGGTGCGATTTGATTGACTGCATGGATAGAATTTGATCAAATGCGAAAGGAATGAAACTAGGGTTGTTCTGTTTTTTGTTGGTTTTCAAGCAGGGCGTGTTTTATAATGCTATTGGTGATTGGAGTTATTCATCTGTGATCATGAATGTTTATATAGCGGATGCATGTGGTGATGTAGTGTACTGAACAATGGGGTACTGAACATGTAGTGTACTGAATATGGGAAGGAGTTTGCTGAGCAATCATGAACATGTAGTGTACTGAATATCGGAGGAGCTTTCTGAGCAATCATATCAACTGTATTCATTTGAGTTGAATTGGGTTGTGGTATACTGTGATTAGCTAACTGATCTTGGACTTCTTGATTGACGGTGATTAATCATTGGATAGTGTTTCTTGGATTAGTGAATTGAATGATCAGTATGTTATGGTTATACTAACAATGACAAGGATTTCCAAGTTTGTCCACTTTGTTCTTGAATATCATTTAATACTTGAAGTATGCGGACCCATGGATACCATACGTTATGTCTTTTCTCTTTATTTTCCCGTGCACAATCATTTGATGATATATAACTCCTTGTTATTGTTCTCTTATCCCCCACCCTCACTAGGAACATACAAGTCATTGATGCAAACCCATGCTGCAATACATCTGACTTAGATCCTCCAAGCCTCAACTATGTCTTGTTTCTTGAGATAAGATGTTGGTCAGCTTCACTGTCCACTGCCCTTTATAGTCCTTGTTGTGATCTTTGGCTTGGTATGATGGTCATGTAGACCATTATCTAATGCTTGGGCATGCTTCTAGATTGTTGTGATATCTCAAACCTATCATGTTCAGTTATTTTATCAGCTATCAAGTGCAAGTACCAAACATTGATCACATGAGGGTTTGGTAGGCAGATGGCAATGAAAGATGAGAAAGGGGAGTTCTTGTGGTGATTAGTTTTTAAGAGTGGCACGATATAGAAACAACAGTGGGGTTCTGATAATTTAAATCCATTAATTGGGTGGAACATATTGAGGTGCCTCTGTTTCCTACTACTTAATAGCGACCCACTGTCATCACGGTGCATGGTTGTGAAAATGGATCGACTAATAGAAATCATCACGAGGGTGGCATGACTTTATGCTGAATTTCTCATGGTGAATATGGAGAGTGATTTGAATGAAATTATGTTCTGCATAATTGAGATATTAGCATTTATTTCTAAAGATCATGTGATGAGTAGTATTTCTGCCACTTCATGAACATTTGCAGTTGAGTTTTAGTATATGGATACCAGAAAAATGTTGGATTTTCCTTACCACTCAATATGGCTATGATAGTTGTGTGTCATCATTTTAACATATTTTTTTAGGGTCAAACCATAGTTTGAAAGACGCGTTTGTGTACTACTTCAATAAGATTTTTCCATTGTAAGTGAAACAACTTGCTTTATACAAAACATGTAAATGGATTGCGTGCATATGGTGGTGTACTTAGCTAGTTATATTATTAGGCCTGTTTTCCATTTCACATTTTTGATAAATATCATGTTTTTTTTTCAGAGTTCTGTATGTCAGCTTAGTTTTGCCTCCGGAAATTGTTTAACCGTGTCTCCTATTTTGATGTTGTCTTTGTTTGATTTAAATATGCTTTTTGTATTGGCATCTTTTCCTCATATATGAGATTGTTTTTCCAAACTGTTTACTGTCCTCTTAATTTTTTGAACTTTCTGTTCAACTGAAGTTTAGCTTAAATTTCGTCTGCTTTCTGGTTTTAGCATGCTTGAGTGCTTGACTATAAATGTTGTTACCAGAATAGCTGTTTTGTTCTTTTTCTTTATTGGTATGTTTAAAGATATCTTTTTGTATGTTTGTCTTATTAGCATTTTTTTTTTGTGTACAAGTAATATCTTTATTTTCATTTGTTCCCCCCCCCCTCTCTCTTTCTCCCTGTAATAGATATAGTTCTTGAGTCAATGGGAGAAAACGTTTGTAGGTGATTATAGTGCGAATGCATGGATGCGCTTCAGGATCTTTGCTTTTAGTCAATGCTGGGGTTGATTCCATGGGAGGAGTTATTGATGGTGGAGTTGAATTTTCTTCTGCACCATCTCGGCAGCAATCATCAGATCTTGAGAAAACTCAGGCAGAGCTTAGGTAGAAATGCTGTTCTTTTTTGTGTTTGATGGTTTCTGCTTTGATTTCTCATGCTTTCTTCAAATTAAGCTCACTGTGGATAAATTTATCGCAGGGAGACGTTTACAGCTGCTGAGAAATTTAGGAGAGAATTAGAATTTCTACAGAAAGTATGACAACTTGGTCATTTTAGATTCTATTTGAAGGTTTGAAGCATTTTATGTATAGATAGCTGATCGGTTGCTTGGTATTTGCAGGGTGGTGATCCATTAGACTTAAAAATTGGGACTGCAACAGCTGTTAGCCTGCAGTCCACCTCACTGACAGATCAACATCCTGAGCAGTTTGTGACAAGGTTTATATCTCTTGTGTAATGAGGGAATGGTTATTTTTCTGTAATATCATCATCGGTACTACTAAATTTACTCTTTTTCTTTCTCATTGTATCATAGTGAAGTGAAAGGCAGTTTTGCAATAACCGCTTCACCTCATGGAGATTCTGTTGAAAGTAGCGGCAGGCTAGGGGCTCCTTCAGCTGGTGAACCCAATAGTGCTGATAATCTTATGCTATTTGATGGTGATAACAAGTTTCGTGAAGTTGAAAGAAGATCTCTGCATCCTCGTATGAATAATACCCCGTCTGAGCATTACTCCCAGTTGGATGTTGGTCGTAACGCCAAGGAGTCTGGCGGGTCTGTTGCACTAGAACTACCCAAAAAATCATATAAGCGTAGGATTAGGTCTCGGCCAAATCGTGATGGTGCTCGATCAAGTTCTACTGATGCAGGTCCTCGCAGTGGTCAATCCTTTTTTCCTTCTCGCCATGCTGCCAGGGATGCCAAGGGATTGGTACATGATGCAGACAATCAGGAGCAAAAGTATTTGTCAAATTCTAATTCCAAGACTAAAAGTCCTAATGTTAGCTTGTCCCTCAAGAATTTATCATCTAACAGTTGTGTAGACGTAAAACTATATGGTACGCAGACCCAAAAATCAACCCTTGGCCCAGCAAATGGTCCGTTTTCGGCTGTCTCGGATACCGGTGCTTCACAACATCCTCAAGAAGATCTTTTTGATCAACCTTTAACATCTGACACTCGAGGAACCCCGCTTTCTGTGTCTTCTGTAGAACCCGGATCTGTAGAACGTGTAGAGCAGGAAAATTTGTCAGGTTCCGAGCATCCTCCCAGTGTGGATACACAAACAGTTGGTAACCTGACTTTATTGGGTCAGACAAATGTTTTTGGAAACACAGGAGAGAAAGAAATCATACCGAATGATTGCAATGGAGGAGCACCACCACTCACAAAAGGTTTTGACTCCAAATCATCATGCAGCCAAACCGATCAAAGTTTAGATGACAATAATAGGAATGAATCACTGACTAGTATAAGAGATGTTAATTCTAATGGGACTATGGAACTTAATTTATCGTCAAAGGAGGTGCTGGGTGTGGAGGGCAATGCTATAAATACAGTAAAAGATGATAAGATATTAAACATTGGCAATGATAATTCTAATCCATTCCCTCCAAGCCACAATGAAAATGGTTCTACACATAAGGAGGAGGAAGGTTTGAACGGAAGTGAATATGCCTTGCAACATGAGTTGAAGGAGCCTGTCTCTTCTACAGGTATTGATTTAGGTGGCTGCACTACTTCTGAAATAGAAAGAAAACCTTGCACTGTCTTGGGATCCGATTCCACTTCTCAATCCATAAATATTTGCACCGATAGACCTCTGGGTACAGATTGCACCTCGTTTCAAGAGTCTACATTGTCCCATAAGTATTCAATTGATGGTGCACAGCCGAATGCATTATCTGAGAACAATCTGAAACTGGCAACCAAGGAACAAGAAGACTCTATATTAGAAGAAGCTCGGATTATTGAGGTCTGATCTCTACATTCTCTTTGTTTTTAGACCTTATGACATTTGATCCTTTCCACGTAAGATTCTCTGTAGTAGTTGATTTGAGATTGTTCTGTAAACAGGAAAAACGGAAGAGGATAGCCGGATTGTCTGTTGGAATCTTCTCATCGGAGATTCGTCATAGATCACATTGGCATTTTGTTCTCGAAGAAATGTCATGGCTGGCTAATGATTTTGCGCAGGTTCAGTTTTGCTGATTATTTCTCCTTTGCACTTTGAAATGAATTATTTAACTAACAAAGGCCTTCATTCTCTACGCATTTGCATTCTCTGACTTTTCACTTTTACAATATATAGCTTAACTTGGTGATTTTTGTTTTGTTGTTACACAGGAGCGCCTTTGGAAGGTAACTGCAGCTGCTCAAATTTCCCGGAACGCTGCTTATACCTCACGGGTCAGATTTCAACAACAAAACTCACTGTGGAAGCAAAAAGAAGTTGCTCATACCTTGGCAGAAGCTGTCATGGAGTTCTGGCACACAGTGCAGGTGAACCAATAAGTTCTAAAATGATAAACTAGAAATCAAGTACTCCCTCCTTCCAAAAAATGCAGCATTTTCTATATTGGGTTGTCCCAAAAAATGCAAAAGTTCTCCTTTTGAAAAGATTTTATTTTCAAATTTATTTATATGCTCTTTAGCTACATTACAAGATATCAGCAAGCATGGTTGTGGTCCACAAGTTATCTCAACTTTGTCGTGTTAAGGGGTATTTAAGTATTTAGTTATTAGTCAACAGACTTATCTTAAGCTATGTGTCAAGTCAAACGTTGCATTTTTTACGACAGAGGGCATAGCATGCACACACACACACACACACATATATATATATATATAGATACACATATTGAAGATAATGGACTATTAGTCGTTCAGGGCACTAAATGTTACTTGTAATGATTATCTTTACTCATTGTTCTTTATAACATATTTATCTATCTTCTTGAATTATGCTAGACTGCTAGTCTCTGATAGTGGTTGATCATCCATTGTGTTGGTTTGACATTTCTGGCTTGAGAGTACCATCTAATGCTCCAGTGACATGGTTGGTGATGCAAGTGAAATTTTAAAAGAATGATCCACTCATCTACATATCATGACTGCTATTTTATTTGAACAAACCATCATCTTGTCCTGTAGCCTTCCTAAAGTTACTTTTTAGACATGTGCAGCGTTTTCTTCCCTAAAGTCAACTAGCTAACTATTTGTTTTGAATCTTGATAACTCTTAAACCTAAAAAGTGAAAAGATTTAATTGTTGTAAGATTTGAATCCTTTTAGAACATTGTTCGTAAGAAGTCAATAAGGATCCACAGTATACATATGTTACTAACTGAACATGCATTGTGGCAAGGACTTCTGAGATTTAGTAGACATGATTGTTTGCCTTAGATTACGATTAAAACTTAAAAGCAATATATAATTAAACTTTAGTAGACATGATTGTTTGCCTTAGGGGAGGGGAGAGAGGAGAAATAGCATGAACTCTCAATGGAAATGTTTCAAGCTTAAGAATTAACAAAACCCAACTATTTGAAAAGCTTGCTAACAACAATGATTTTAGGAGAAAACAATTATTCTCTCCATCAACAAAAAATGTAAACATTTCAATGTTTAATAAGCAAATATGGAAACACCCATACAATTATATTTACCTTATATGAATCAGTTGCAAAATTTACATTCTTAATTTTCAATATTTAATAGATATTTTAGTAGATATAGATATTATTATATCACATTCCCAATTATATTTGTACTATGTAGACATTTTTATGTTATACATCATATTCAAGAATATCACCAATCGATATTTATTCGAATCAGATTTTGCAATTGCTGAATTTGTGGTTGATTAATTTGGACACCCACAAGAACTCAAATTTATCTAATTCATATGTTTTTGCTATTATTGAATTTAGAATCCGTCAATAACCGGGTTTCTTGGTTATCACTTACAGGCCTACCTTGCATATTCGAATTGCCAAAGGATACACTGAAAACTAACAGTATTACATGTGACAGGTGAAATGCCAAGGATCGGAGTTAGAGGGTCTTAAAAAAGATTCTATGCTTGGACTTCATCAATATGGGATGAGATTCTTGGAGTACAATACCTCTCATGCTCAGTATAGCTCAGCTCAAGCACCTGTGACTCCTGATAGGATATCTGATCTCGGCTGCATAGACATTTCGTGGGAGGATAATCTGACAGAAGTATGGACCGACATTTCACACCTTCAATTTAACACCATCACCCCTTTTAGTTGTTTTTTTCTTGCTAATATGCCAATGCTACACAAACAAATGGTACAGATAAAGGCAATTGATCTCCACTTGCCTATTTCCGACAAGATATGCGTGTGAAGGATCTTATTTCCTGGAGACAGTATTCAGCTTCTACTAATATGATCAAGTGTCTCTGTAATTAAGTGTTTTTTCTTCTGTATGCAGGAGAACTTGTTTTATACTGTACCACCTGGTGCAATTGAGGCCTATAGAAAGTCTATTGAATCTCATTTGCTACAATGTGAGGTAAAAACGATGCTCAAGAATGGGATTACGAAAGTATGTTATATCTGCTGCCAGTACAAGGCTCATTCCTTTCTTTCATGTTGTTTCAGTTTTGTTTTCTATGTTTACTCTGCTATTTTTGACTAGCGAACAACGAAGTATGTATTCTCATGTATGCTACTCATATTGTTGAGATCAACCAAATTAATTAGCAGTTCCTGTGATCTTCTCATATATGAATCTCTTCTTTTATGGTCTTGTAGAAAAATAAAAAAAAGGTTATTTATGCCCTGTCCCTTATAACCAACACTTGCATATCTATAAAGCATAAACCATCACTTCCCCCACAATCTCTCATAAGATTGTAGCACTGCCTGATATCCATTTGGCCAATTTGATGATGATGAGATTGAAATGGATGGAAAATATTGGGCCATGATGTTGGTCAAACAGACTCCCATTGTGGCCCACTGTAAATTTTGTCTTCACTTTTTGGGACCCGATGCTGAACATGCCTCTCACATTTTCATGTGTAACTTCGGAACTACACTCCCCTAGCTTTACTGCTTTAGCATCATTCATGAGATGGAGGTGATTGAAGCCGAATGCTGCACTAGTCTTTTTCCCACATGAATGGGAGCACCTAGCATAGTCTGTAGCTTACTGCCGTGGGTTAGTGTTTTCGCGTTAACCAACTGTGGAGCTTGAGCTTGGTTGTTTGTGAGGATGCTAAATCAATCTTATTTGCTTGCTAAGATCCCAACAATGAAGTAACACCAAAAATTGTAGGGAACAACATTTGTGATGCTGGTTGAGTTTCTTGAAGGCTTTCTTGGAGTTGCTCCTTGGTGGAAAAAAAGGAGGAGCTTCCTTTTATATACGAGTCTTTAGCTCCTCAATGGTGAAAATTCTAGATGCAAGCAGCCTGCTAGGTTCTCCTGCTAAATTAGCAGGCTACTTCTATGTACAGAGAGAAATCTAGAGAGTTCCACGAAATACTACAAGATGAAGTGCAACCTAATGTATTCTAGAAATATGGAGCATTTCTTGGAGAATGCTTGTTGGTTGACTCAATAAGCATGAATTTAGCGTCAACTGGTGTATGGGTGACACAATTTCAGTTAAATTGGGCCATTCATGACACCATGCTGCTATGGAGCAATTAACTTGGGTAATAAACTTCTTCCAGGAATGAATGCTTAAATTATGGTTAACTCCGAATTTCATATGGTTCTGCATAAGGGCATACAGAATCGAGTGTGTGCTTGGCTCTTGGAGGGTCTGTGTAGTAAATATGGTGATCCTTGCTTTGTACAGGATTCTTAATGCTATTGAGGCTATATTAGTGTCTTGTTGAGTTGGTAGAACAAGCTACAGTAAATAATACAACTAAATAGGGGGTAGAAAACTATATATTTGATCTCTGTCGTAATTGTTATTGCGGTGGATATGGGTTTCATTGCCCTTATTGAGCAAACAGAACAAAAAAAGCAAGTTCTAATTTGATCTGAATGGAACTTTTCATTTCTACTCTCCTTTTACTGCGAGTGGAGATCGTGCTATGGAAAAAAGGTGTTTGATGATAGACATCCAAAAGAATAATTGCTTAGCTCTTCCATGAATCTGAGAGCTCTGGAATGGAAAGGTTAGTGGAAAATATGGGAAGGAACAATTGTATATGATATATTGATACATAGACCAAGAGCTGCGGAACATTGTTGACAACTCTACCAGTATATCATGTGTTTATTTCTCTCAACTGATGGCAGGGTGTTAATGTTTTCATTGTCATAAATGTGGATGCTTAGGCATTGTGAGAAAATCTTCTAGTCAAAAGGAAAGTGGACACCAAGTGTGGGGTGGTTGAGAAGGGGAGTAGACACTTAACTTGTGACAATGGGAGTGTAGCTGAAAATCGGAAAATTAAATTACACAAGGAAGGCAGTTAAATAAGCTAATTGGTACTTGTTATGGAAATTAGTAATGGCCTTATGACTACATCTTTTTAGTTATCTGCATGGGAAAGGAAACAAGAAGACTCTATTTGGCACTGTCTATTTGTTCCAACTACTAATAATGGCCTTATTGTTTATTTTCTATTGCCACAACTATAGACATAAAAGAGTTGAAAGCATTAGGGTAAAACCAAATTGTTGTTGTGTAAAATAAAAGGGGCAAACTAGTATAGTTAATTTTTCATTTCATGGGGGAATTGGTGAATTGAGCATCCCCTCATCTTTCTGCATTCTAATACGATGCATGTGTGGGGGTAGGCTAGAGATATCTCAAAAATGGATATGATTAACAAATCAAGTTGACTTTTATGAAACAACAAAGGATCTTTTGAGTTTATTGAAGATGCATGGATAGAATTTGGACATAGATCTGATTATTGAGTGGTCAAAAGTTTAGGTGGATGATAAGGAAGTATATAAGCTTAGGGTGACATTATATGCGTTCATACTCTGCTGAAAGTAATTGCAACAATTTCCATTTGGTATGTTTCATATTACTTGCAATGTTTCGTTTTCTGATAATATATCGCACTGATGTTTCTTATTTGCTGCCTATTTGAGTATTGATTTGGTCAACAAAACCCCCTATTTATCAATACTGAAGGGTATTTAGAAATTTAACTTCTAGCCAAGCATATATATTGAACTATGTATCCTGTCATTTTATTATGATGGAAGTGGTAAAATCTTGTGCACCTAAGTGGTTTTGTAATGTGTCATATGGTACAACTCTTCCTTAAAAACTGAACAGTCCATGCCATACTTTAAACTCTTAGATGAACCATCTCATAATTGGTACAAACAGCAAATTATTTGATGTAGTCTATATTATTATTTGGCACCAGTAGAAATCCCACTTTGAAACACATAAACTTAGATATTGTAAAGTGTAGGGTAAACTCTTTGTTGAAGGAATGTCTAGCCTAATGACATATTTTGTTCTTCTCCAGAGAACTGGCAGTAGCATGCAAGAGGAAGTGGATGCCTCTGGGTATGATGCTGTTGCAGGTATTATAAGAGTTAGTGCAGGTTACTTGGACCTTTTATAGAAATTCTATTGAGTGAATATGTCTAACCATGTAGCCTTTGGATCTCAAGATAATACACTTGAAGAGGAGGGAGAAACAAGCACATATTATTTGCCAGGAGCATTTGAAGGTAGCAGGTTGTCAAAAACTGCTCAGAAGAAAAGGAAACCCTTCAGGTCATACAGTGCAAGATCAGATGAGATGGGAGTTGATTTGTCTTTCATGCAATCCCTTGAAAGAAATATCGGGACTCAACCTTCTGTGTTAAGTGGGAAACGACCTGCCAGCAGTATAAATGTTTCAATTCCTACAAAACGTGTGCGAACTGCTTCGAGGCAGAGGTTTTCTGGAACTTCTGGTTATCTTCAGGCATCAAATAGAGCAGATGCTTCAAGTGGTGATACCAATTCCTTTCAGGATGAGCAAAGTTCTCTACATGGTGGGTCCCAGATACCAAGCAATATGGAAGCTGAATCAGTGGGAGATTATGAAAAGCCATGGCACTTTGACATGGCAGAAGTATCAAACCGACCTAAAAAGAAAAAGAAGGCAAAACATCCTGTATGTAAATATTTTCTTGAGTTCCTAATGTCATTTAATTTCCATTATTCACCCTTTTGGTGTTTAATGTCATCTTATGGCATTGCAGGGATCCACGTATGAGCACCGATGGCCACTTGATTCTAATATTCAGAATGACCAGGTGATTTCTAATATTTTCTTTCTGGTTAGTGATTAAGACATCGATTTGAATCGGTCAAGAACACTAGAACTGATATACTACCAATTTATGTTGTTTATACGCTAAAAGAAATAAAAATTAAGAGGTGATGGGTTGCTTCAAATAAGTCGCTCTCACAATTATACTAATTTAATGGATAGCCTTGGTTGAAAGTTTAATGTGTAAATATCGAAAACTAAGGAAGAGTACTCATAACCATGCATGTGTGTATTGTTTGAAATGGCAGTGGAACCCATTAAGTCACCATTTTCAAAAAAAATGGGAATTTTGGTTCTCTGCATGTACCTGGCTTCTACAGTAGCTATCTTTTTTCATTTGCCATCCAGTATTGTCAAGGTGTTAAAAAATGTGATAGCAACTGAATGGACAGCTTAATGCCATTGCTGGGTACAGTATTTCATTAGATAGAAAGGTTTTTGGATTTCAAAACCCTGATTGTTGGTTCGCTTTGGAGAAATTCTTCTTGGATGATCTGAAATGTAATGCAAACAAAGTTTTTTTGTCAGGATAGAACGCAAATACCGGTTCTTCCCTAGCACCTTAAGCATGCTTCAATGGAAGAAAATTGCTTGTAGATTATGTATTCTTCTGTTTACGATTGAACAGCATGCTTCCTGATATGTCTGAATCATTGTTCAGATATTCACTATAATTTATCTTCCTTCTTCCCTAATAACGCAAGATAGTAGCTAAACAGATTACTGATGCTTACTGTATCTGGTCATAACATGAATTATATATAATGCGAACAATGTTGATGTTCCATATTAGTAATTGACATCCAATATCTTGCATGTCCTTTTGATTGCAGAAGGATCATTCAAAGAGGAGGCTGGATACTCGTCAATTTGATTCCAATGGAAACAGTGGTATAACTCTTTTATCCTAATGTGTGTATTTTGGGTTGGTTTTTAATGGCGATTTTATATCTTCAGTATCTTTCTCAACCACATCTTGAAAAAGCCAAAGATAGTTATGCAATCATTAGATATAATCTGACATTCTTTTTCCATTGGTTCAATTCACAGGTGCTTCACAGATGAATAATATGTCCAACCCAAATAAGTTCATGAAATTACTTGTGCGTGACCGTGGTAGGAAAGCTAAATCACTTAAGGTATTATGAAATGATTGATCTCGTCAAGTTCTTATGATACTTCTAATTGTGCTCCGCCTTCCTCTTGTATGGGTTATTAAGCTTTTCTAAAAACAGTCTCTGCAGAACCCTGCCGGACAGCAAGGTTCAGGAAGTCCATGGTCGTTATTTGAAGATCAGGTTAAACTATTAAGTTGTTTTTGTGTGTGTGTGTGTGTGTGTGGAGAAATTGTTGTAATCTGCAAGGTGTCACTAAAAATATTGTTTGCCACTTCAGGCTCTTGTTGTGCTAGTTCATGACATGGGTGCCAACTGGGAACTCATAAGTGATGCTATCAACAGCACTTTGCAATTTAAGGTGATTACTCTGTTGGCATCTTCTGTGTATATAGTTTTCGTATAGAATAATTGTTCATGTAAAAGATTTCTTGTTTTTGTTTCGTAACCTTGATTGGAGGTTGGCATTGGTTAGTAAACACCTAAAAAGTTGGATGTCTTCTTTCTTGTTCTGTGTACCTCAATGGTTCTGTTTGTCTATCTCCTTTGCTTATATTCATTATCACATTCTTTTGTCATTGATTAATTGTTTTATTCTGTTCAACGTGTGAAGTGTATCTCTCGCAATTCCAAAGAATGCAAAGAGCGCCACAAGATATTAATGGATAGGAACACCGGCGACGGTGCTGATAGTGCTGAGGATTCTGGGTCGTCTCAACCTTATCCATCAACTTTGCCTGGAATTCCGGAGGCAATATTTGTTCTTACTAATTCTTTCTACATGCTTAGTATTGTATTTGATGGTTCATGGTTCATGCTTTACCATCCATCCTTGATAGTTTCTTTTTTATGTGCGTGTCTCACACAGGGAAGTGCGAGACAATTGTTTCAACGGCTGCAGGGACCAATGGAAGAGGATACACTCAAATCTCATTTTGAGAAGATGATTGGGATTTGGCAAAAACAACATTATAGGAAGGCGCAGGTGACTTCCGTTCCCTGATATTTACTGTGAATATTGGCATCATGTGTACTTAGCTGATATCGTGTCTATTAAAGTCTTAAAAAGGGATTGCATGCTGAGGTTTTTAGTTCTGGATTTGCTAGGGATTGTTACTGAATATGCCGGGTTATGTATTTTATACAAATTATCATGTTCAAGACACTAAATAAATAAATCTAGCAAGATTGCTTACATTTTCGTCGATGACTCAGGACAACGGTTCAACGAGTCTTTCAGTTGGTATATTCATTTTGTAACTTCTGTTTTACGTTTTAACATTGATTGTTTAATCTCCAATTTGTTGCACAATATTCTTCCCAAATGGCATCGGTTCTTAAAAAATTAATATTTAATAGGCATGTTTTTAAATAAAAATGACCTCTTCATATTGTGTAGAAATGAGGATCATGTTTAAACTAGTATGGGTGGTCAAAGGAGAGTATTAAACATGCCTCCTTTGTGGTTTTATGCATACTTGAGGTTTGAACTCATGTAATCTGTTTGATTTCTATTTTTCTGCCAAAGAACGAGAATCAGGATCCAAAACAACTCCAGCAGCCTCATGGTTCTCATGCACTTGCTCTTTCTCAAGTCTGCCCAAATAACCTCAATGGTGGACCTGTCCTCACGTAAGTTTCATTTATTTTATTTTATTTATTTATTTATTGCTATTAGCAGGTCTGCCGGGTCATACTTTTATGCATATGGGCATTATGATTACAAGATCATATTTTATAATTTGATTCTTACCATTTCTTTCCCTAGTTCTTGTTAATTGTCTACTTTTCTTGCCTTGTTTATGAATACCTAATACCATTTTCTGTCGATTATTCTATGAAGGCCTCTTGATCTGTGCGATGCAATTTCGTCTAGCCCAGATTTTCTTCCGATTGGTTATCAAGGTCCTCATACTGGTGGGTTACCGATTCCAAACCACGGAAATGGAGCACCAATGGTTCCTGGCTCTTCGGCTTCCTCACTACCGGGTTCTTCTAATATGGTTCATGGCAGTCACTTGGCCTCTGCATCTGCTCCACTTAGTCCCTCCGTAAGGTATTGCTATAAATAGCTCGAGACGACGTGTTTTTCTCGATATCAGACTCTGATTTAAAGTGATATCAAAATCATTATCTTGTACTCCCTCCGTCCCAAAATAAGTGTCTACATTACTATTTTAGTTTGTCCCGGAATAAGTGTCCACTTTCAAAAGTAAATGTCCACTTTCCCATTTTACCCTTGATTATGTGATGGAGGAAAATTTCTTTCTCTATAAGTAAGGGTAAAATTGTCCTTTTGTTAATTAAAAAATGTAATAATTACACACTCCTAAAACTGTGTGCCTTTTTCATTGTGGACATTTATTTTGGGACGAAGGGAGTATATAATAGGAAATTCTTGGATAAAGTATTACTCCCTCCGTCCCAAAATAAGTGTCCATATTTCTATTTACGTTTGTCCCAAAATAAGTGTCCACTTTCAAAAGTGGATAATCAAATTCTCAAATTTACCCTTAATTAATGCATAAATATTTAAGAGTTGGTGAAGAGAGGGACAACAAATAAGGGTAAAGATGTCATTTGATTTGCAAAAAAGTGTAATTATTATGCATGTCTAAAACTGTGTCATTTCAATTGTGGACGCTTATTTTGGGGCGGAGGGAGTAAATTTTAATTATATGTTGTGTGTGTTTAGGGAAGGAAGATACGGGATTCCTAGAACGGGTTCCTTATCAATAGAAGACCAGCATAGAATGCAACAGTACAATCAAATGTTGTCTGCAAGGAATCTGCAACAGTCAAGTTTGCCTCCTGGGACACATTCAGGAACTGATCGAGGCGTTCGTATGTTACCTGGTGGGAACGGTATCGGTGTCATGAATAGAAACATGACGATGGCAAGACCAGGGTTTCAAGGGATTGCTTCTCCATCTATGTTGAATTCTGGTGTGGCAATGCCAGCCGCTGCCAATATGCACTCTGGGGCTGGTCCTGGCCAAGGGAACTCGGTGAGACCCCGTGAGGCTTTGCATATGTCGAGGGTGAGTTACAGAACATTTTGATTTGATTGGTGCGTGGCTATTTGTCAAATTGTATGTTACTCCCTCCGTCCCAAAATAAGTTTCCACATTTCTAATTTAATTAGTGTCCACTTTCAAAATCAAGTGTCTAATTTCCAATTCTACCGTTAACTATGAGATGGAGAAATTCATTACTCCCTCTATTATTAAGGGTAAAATTGTCATTTTGTTAATTAAAAAGTTAAATAATTCCACGTTTTTAATACTGTTCCTTTTTCATTATGGACATTTATTTTGTGATGGAGGGAGTATATGATTTCAAGTAGGATGATCTCAACTTATTACATGTGTACATTGGAGAAGCCAAAGTTTTTTTGGCTGTAAGCATTGGTTGCTTAGTACCCCCCCCCCCCCCCCCCCTTTCTCTCCGGGGCAGGTCGAGGGGCAAATTTAGTATGTAAAAAGTGTGGGGAAGGGCCCCCATTAAATTTCTTTTTTTACCAAGTTTAAAAACATTTTTTTTAACTTTCTACCATAGTTCCCCAGTAATTTTCCGCCAGTGCCCCCACCAACCAAAAAGTTAAAAAAGTACCTTGAAATCAATAAAAAAAAACTAAAAAGGTCTTTCGAAATCAACCAAAATAACTAAAAACGTCCCTCGAAACAGACAAAAAAACTTAAAAATCCCTCGAAGTCAACCAAAAAAACTATAGAAATCCCTCGAAACGGTGGAATTAGGCTAAAAACACATCGGACGACTTTGCGGGCCTTTAATCTACCTTAAAGGTGCCCCCCACTAGGCAAAAATCATGGATCCGTCACTAGGCGGGGCCCCTCTTTCTCTTGCATTCCTGATTTTGGCTTTAGTAATAAAGAAGACGATATGATTGACTATTTGACTATTTCTTTGGATGATTAATTTGATGCAATAGAATATCTATATATAGTTCCTCTAGAGGCAAATTATTCCTGATTTTGGCCTTAGTAATAAAGAAGACGCTATGATTTGACTATTTGACTATTTTTTCCGATGTTACAGCCCAACCAGAATACCGACCATCAAAGGCAAATTATGGCACCGGATCTTCAGATGCAGCAGGTATCGTCAAGTGGAATGGGTTCTTTCCCAAATCAGAACGCCCAACCACCCGTTCAGTCGTACCCGCTCCATCAGCAGCAGCAAGCGCGTCCCATGTCTCCCCGCATACCAAATAGTAATTCTCATCCACATCATGCAACCAATTCCCAACATCCATCCTACGGAGTGCGTATCATTAAAGAGAGACAACTCCAACAACAACAACAACAACGTTTGCTACAACAGCAATTTGCTACGTCCAATGCCATGATGCCACATGGACAACCACAGCAGTCTCAACTTCAGGTTTCGTCTCCTCAAAGTAGTACGCAAACACAACCACAGCCACAATCTTCTCCACCAGTGTTGCTTTCGCCTATTGGGACACCCTCCGTGAATCCAATGGCGCAACACCTGCAAAAACATCCGGCACCGCCACCCCATGGGCTTGTGCGTAACCCTCAATCGGGCGGCAACCAGGCGGTGAAGCCGCAGCGACACCGCCAGCCACCGCCGTTTCAACAACCTGGGAGACAACACCCCCCTCAACCACAATCTCAGCAGCAGGCGAAAGTTTTGAAAGGAGGTTCCTCGCTTCCGAATGGCTTATTGGGAGGCCAATCTGTTGCAGAAAAAAGCGAACAGCAGGTTGTGCATCATTTGCTGCAAAGTGGTCCAGGGAACGTATATTCTGGACCGTCATCTAAGCAGTTGATGCCTCATTCGTCTTTAAATCAATCGCAACAACAGAAGAGATACCCGAATCAACCACAAGCTGCTTCGTCGAAGCAACTTCACCAGCAAAAGCCTTCGCTTTCATCTGATACTAGCAACGTTCATGCTCCACCATCGGTCATGACGTCTTCCAACCACCGCCAGCCTCAGCCGCCCCAAAAGTCGGTGAATCAAACTCAAGCAACACCTGCTCAAAGAACGGTACAGAATCGAAAAGCAAATCCTTCTGACCTGCCCACGAGCAACGCTTCTCAGACGAATACGACCGTTTCACTTCCTCGTGCACCTTCTAACGATGCAACGAGTAGTGAATCACCGGTTGCTGGAGCCGGAGCTCCGAATTGGAAGACGTCTGAGCCGTTTCATGATTCGGGTGCGGTCTCGGATAACGCGATTACACAATTTGGTAAGGGTCCTCCAACGGGAATGTCTCCACCTCAATCGAGCAGTGCAGGGACCGGGAGTGAGCATTCTGGACCGACGGTTAACCATGGTGTTCTTCGTAAGCAGTCTTCATCGGACAGCTTGCCTAATTCCGTTGGGCGTGATGCTGGTGTACAATGGCAACAGCAGCCGTCTTCATAGCTAATGACTCCCACCTTGGCCCACTATATTTGGACAGGAACGGAGCAATCTCTTTCGGTTTTTTGGGTGACGGGTACGAGGCCGTTCGGGTTGGGCTGTCATTCGCGTGTAATACCAATGTACAGGTTTGTTTCTTGTTATTTTTCTGCAAAATAGATGTCTACATTTCTATTTTGATTTGTCACAAAATAAGTGTCCTTTTTCGAAAATAAGTGGATATTTTACAATTCTACCCATAATTATGTGATGGAGAATCTCATTACTCTCTCTATTATTATGAGTAAAATTGTCATTTAGTTAGTTAAAACGTGTAATATTTACATTTTTCTAAAACTTTGTCCCACAAATGACAACTTTACCTTTAATAATAGAGGGTAATAGAGGGAGTAATGAATTTCTCCATCTTATAATTAAGGATAGAATTGAGGAAAGTTCACAGTTTGTTCCGGGAGAAACCAAAATAAAAATGTGGACACTTATCTTGGGACGAAAGGAGTACATTCTTACAATTGGAACCCGAAACAACATTAAAATTCTATCACACACTATTAAGAAGTAACATTTGTACATGTTAAAATTTGGAGTCTTTACATGAAATGTAGAGGGATTGGTGTCTACACGTGAGTATGAGTGTATTCACATGTGAATATATATATATATATATAGAGAGAGAGAGAGAGGTGAGTTCATACGAGAATAATATCTATTTAAGAAAACACGAGAACGGCCAAATCAATACAAAATCATATACGATTCACGCGACTTTCCCCGCGACTTAACCAAAGTCACCCGCGTCCGTTTTTTTCATGTTAATGTAAAATCATATATGATTTTGTACATGATTTGTTGTTTTCTTGTTTTCTTAAATAGTTCGTGTTCTCATTTGAACCTTCCTCTCTCTCTCTCTCTCTATATATATATATATATATATATATATGTATGTATGTAGACTTGGGATCATGTGAGAAAAAAGATGTTTGGTGAGAAGTGGTGAAGGTTCCCTTGTGTGAAGGTGTAGAAGGTTATAGGACATTAATGTGTACCTTCACCAGCTTCTATGAAGTCAGTCACCTCCACACGCCTTCACACAATATAAGGGTACCTTCACATATATTATGTGCCGGTTAATTTCTCACGCTTCTCTTGGAAAATGACATTTCTTACGGGACCAAATCCTATATATATATACACACACAAATGGTGGTTGAATTATTAGTTACATTCCATAAGAGCCAATCATTTTTACAGACTGCTAATTCTTACTTATGATGATATACCTTGCAGATTATGTTCATAGTTTTCCATGAGGCAGTTAGTAGAAAAGATGAAAATAGGCAGGCAATTCACTAATGTTTTGGGTGGGTGGGGTGGGGTGGGGTGGGGTTGGGGGTTGGGGGGTGGGGGGGTTAATCTTGTGGGTATTTTGTATATAGGAGCATCATCATTAGAGGGTTTGAAAAGATGGAGAAAGATGTATAGAGTTCCCATCTCTTCTTTGTTGAAACATTTTTTATTTATATTTTTGGAACCCATTGGTTAGTGCTATATGTATTATTGGCCCTTTGTAGTAGGGGTATAGTTGTCATTGTTAATTGGCCAATGCCTGTTGGGGGAATTTTGTAAATACTAGTCTTTTTAGTGTACATGCAGATCAATGTTCGTTGCTGTAACTTTATTCTCCTTTTTTACGGTTTCGTAAGTGGTGTTTATCTACAACATTGTGTTCTTGAAACCTTGTTTTTTGGTAAAATTGTGTACTATGAACTATTTAGGTGGGAAAGAAAATCTGAACGGAAAATGATTTCTTTCTTTTCTTTTCTCTTCGGTTATAGAACATGACGGATTCTAAAAGAGTATATTTGCAAAAATGACATTTTTTCGGATTCAAGCATACAAAATTTTGTTTCCTTTCCATTCCTTCACTCTCCTTCCTTTTTTTTTCTCCTTTTCTTTTCGTTTGTTTCCAAAATCGAAAATGGTGAGGCCAATGTTGATTTTTAGCTATAATAAGTCTTCCAGAGTTCGGTGGATGAGATTCGAAGATGCCGTCACAGGCACCGAAGTCAAGATCAATTTTGAGGAGTGCGTCCACATGCTTTTTGAAAGAATCTTCCATTGTAGGAGTGACATGTTTGAGAGGACGATCTTCAATTGTGATATCTGGGTTGAAAATATCAAGTTTGCAAAGTTCTCCGTTCTTCTTCCAATGCTTAAGTGGCTCTTCTCCAATATAACCTTGAGACTTAAGGTTATCAATTAAGGGCCTGAACTTCCTTTTAAATGCTTCATTGTCTTCCTGATGGAAATAAATAGACTCATTTATTTCATGGAAAGATTCTTCATCGAGTTCTAGCTCAGCCACTTGTGCAATCTCCGCTTGATCAGAAGTCTTGATCTTTGTCACCTTCTTGTAGATCGTAATCTCATTACCTTCAATCCTGATTCCTCCCTTCATAGACCTTATGAAGTTTGCTCCTATGAGCATTTCTATGCCATCACTGACCTCTATATCAAAAGCATAGATAAGAGGGATCTTAAACTTGTTACCCTCTATAAAGAATGAACCCAGTTTGATCTTGTGTGTTGCCTGTTTTCTTGAATTGAGACCGTTGAAAAACACTCTAGTAGTTAATGGTTCGATTGCTGCCTCAGGAACTACTTTCTTATTGATGCAACAAGAAGAGGCACCAGTATCGATAATTGCTGTTGTCTTGAATGTGACGCCCTCCGAAATATCAAATTCGACGTTTACATTATACATCAAACTGGTGACTTTTCGAATCCTTGGGTTCTCCAAGTCGGATGTTTTACTGATTGAATGAACTTCTGCCTTAATGAATGGTTTCGCAGTATGAAGATTCCCTAAAGGAGGAAACTCTTCTGAAGAAAAGCTAACCTTTTGTTGCTTCTGGAGTTGCAGCTTTAGATTGGTTATTTCTACCAATAACTGATCCTTGTGTAGCAAAAGGCTTTTTGCTTTTTGCTTCTTGCTTCTTGCTCCAACTCAAACTTCTGTTGCTTGAGGCTTTCAACTTCCTTCACCTGCTGTTGTTGTTCAACCTTCAATTGACTAATGATACCAAGTGCATCGGATAAATCTTTCATAAGCTCCTTCTTTTCCTGTAGCCAACGTTCTTTCTTGAGTTCTTCACTGAGTTTTTTCTCCGTTTGCTCGACTGCTTGATCCCTTATCATCTGTTGAACTTGGAATGTCTTCTCATGGAGTAATTCCCTCAAAAGTTTGAATCCAACGTTGCTACTAGCTTGAGCTTCATCCAATTTTGGTTGCTGAATCTTCCTTACATTTGCATTGCGTCCTAAATAGTTAGATGCACATAAAGCACATGTTGTGAGCTGACACTTTGCGCAATGAAGTCGAGATATATCAGTTGTAAGAATTCCACAGTAGTAACACAAAGTGTAATTTGTGATTTCGTTTTCCTTCCAGTCATGATCACACGTTTTACGAACTGGTGGTAATTCTTTTTGTGGTTTCCATGAGCCAACTGATTGGACCATATTTGCGACCTTTGTAGGAGGTCCTGGATGAAACATGAATACCTGCTGGTTAGGTATCTCATTTTCTTCTTCAGAACATGAATCTTCATAACCGGAACTATAATCTCCAATGGCTGGAAAAACACTTTCTTCGATCATATTATCTTGGACCATTGCGCTTAGACTTTGATGAATATCTACTTCTCCCTCTGAGATACTATATACGCTGCTGTCATCAAAATCAGTTGAGACTATATCCCAGTTATCGTCTAACTCCAACTCATGATACACTGCTGACCTAACAATGTTACCTTGTTTGCTTCTGCAGTCTCGTGCAAAATGTCCTTCCTTTCCACAGATAAAACATTTGCACTTCTTGACTCTGCCTCTATCATCCTTGTATTTTGTCTTGAAGGGTTTAACATGTGAGACATGCGACTTTCCTTTATATGTGCGAGACTTGCGCATTCCATACTTCCTCTTGTTGTTCTTATAATACCCAGGGATTGGTATCGCAGAACAAAGAGATAAATCTCGAAGCTCCTTTGCGAGAGCAGCTTCTTTGCACATGTCTGAGATGAAGGTATGAGTAAACTTTATAGCTGGGAGTACTGCGGATGTTAATCCAGAGTACTTATCTTTAAAGGATTCCTCAATCTTTTTAGAGAGTGGTGGTGGAAGCTTGGCAAAGAACTTCTCCGTTGTTGATGGGAAGTAAAGTCTTCCTGACTTTACTGCAAGTCTCTTGAAATCTTCAAGGAAAGACCATAAATGCTTTGTTTCTTCACATGTAATTCGATCAAGGTCTCTATAGGCACGATCCTGTTCATCAGTTGATCCTCTGTACGGATCCTCCATCAGAATAATCTGTCTAACCTGAGAGGTTATATTCTGAGGATCTTCAGCAATCGTTTCCAAAGTTGCGTAGGCATCAGGGTACGCTGTACGCCACTGTTGCCACATAAGCTTCTCAGTTTCTCCTAAGAGATTTTCAACAAAGCTTAGCTTTGCTTTGTTATCAGGCCACACTTGATTGTTGAGTCTATTGATTGTAATTGACTCCCATCTGGATATGGTATCAGACCACATGCCTGGATCTGTTGGTAATATTAACATGACTCCTGAGTTTGTCCAAGCCGGTGGTAGACTCCATTGAGAATTATAATACTGACCATATCCTCCTCTGAACTCCTTTCTTTGTTCTTGAGGATAACTAAACTGGTAGTTATAGTTATGGGGAGTTTGTCTTGCTGGTGGATAGACTGGTGGTCCTTGAACAAACTCTGAAGGTGGTTGATAGCTACTCCCAGACTCGGCTTCTGTGGCTGGAAATACTATTTCTTGTTTGATTTTGTTGACTTGGCCTTTGAACTGACGGAACTGTGGATATGGGAGGTCACTTTGATCTTCTGAAATGTGAAAAACGATATGATCTTCACCACACTTCGCTGGATATGGGTTATTCCATATAGACTCTGATGCATCTTGCCATTGGGGAAGATATTGATCAACAAACTCCTGTTGACCTTCAGAATAGTCGGACGAGGAAATAATTATAGGTTCACTGTCATCTTCTATGTCAGGGGGGGTCAGGATGAGTCGAGTAATAATCATCCATGTTGAAGTCATCTCCCCAACCAGTGGCTGCAATTTCCTCTATTGGAGTGGTGTCTTGTGGGTAATTATACCGAACATAATAATCCCATTTTCCACTTGATTCGCCAAGTGTAGACCACTTTTCCCATGTCTTTCGTTTAGATTTCTTGGGCTTGTTAGAGCGCTTCTGAGGATTTAATGGTTCTTTCTCAAGCAATTGTGCATCATGAAGGCAGTCCTCACAAAAGCAAATATCACAGGGGTTATGAGGAATACGTTCTTGTTGAAATAAGCCAACAAAGTGTTCCTCACCTTCATCAAGGTGTCCATTATCTGTGATCTCACGGTCATATTGATCAACCGAATATCGTGGTGGCTGAGGAGCTTGCCGATATCGTTCAAATCGTAAGCTTACGGATCTGTTGAATCGTTCATTTACATTGACTCTGGTTGGTGCCCTAACTGTTACTTGCTCAGTTGGCCTCAGATGCCAACTCATTCCTTCGAGTTCATCAATGCTTCGTCTTTCCCCAGGTATAGCTGTAATACCGTTTGTAGACAAGTGATCTACAACGTTATCAACACTATACTGAAATCCCATATAGCTAGTGTTGGAGAGTCGGCCAATCATAGCTATAGTAATGAGGAGGTTGCTTTCTCCTCCTTGTCAAGTCTCGTATCCATGAGTCTGGATTGCCACTTCAACATGATTATGGAAATCATTAATGCTAAGGACCATATCAGGGAACATGTAAACAAGTTGTGTTCCTGCAGATAGGTCTACTTCCATAGTACCAATAATCTGCCGGCTGTCCTCCCATCTAGTGTCCCATAAGACAACTAGAGCGTTCGTTCCTGCACTTCGACGGTGTAGTGTAAGAATTCTGATCATGAATATCCCAAGATGGATATGCTGGAGTCCTGAGTTACGTATCCTTTGGTAACTCTGCTGATTGCAAAGTTGTAGATTTGTTTGCGTTTCTCCTACGCAGAGGATTCGTCTTTCTGAATAGTGCTCATAGACTCGGTGTCTGACAGTACTTCGATTACTTGAATAAAGTACTTCAGCTGGAACGAGGTTTGCTCGTCGTTCTCTAGAGATCTCCAGTTGCTGTTCCGGATCTACAGTTGTCTCTAGGGTTTGGTTGTAACGGTTTATTCCAAATATGCGTCTGGTTCGTTGAACTGCCTGATATCGGCTTCGTTGGAGCTGCCGATAATCACGAACTTGATCTTCTTGCGTAGGAAGTCCTGTTTGGAGTTGAGTTGAACTCCCGCTAAGCACACCTGGTCTGGTAGTCAGTTCTTTGATGTTCATTCTCGTTTATACTGTTCTTTGAAGATTTTAGTTGGATCTTCAAACACGTATATTTGACTGTCTAATCGTTTTATTGGCAGTCTTCCACTGATAGAAAAATTATCAAGTCTAGTAGTTAAACTTGATATAGATGCTTCAAGATTCAAAGGCTTCGACTCTTGTTTTTCTATGGATCTAACGTCTCGCTGAAGTTTTTCAAGCCGTTCTTCTAACTTTATTAGTTTTTGGCTTTGTTTTGTTGCCAAATATAATAAAGTATTGTTCTGCTTGATGAGTGCTCCAATCTGGGTATTGATCCCTGTCTTGTACTCTGATGGTCGTGCAAAGCCAACTGCTGGTTCTTCTAACTCTGCTGTAGATTCAATCGCCTCTTGATACTCTGGTGTTGCCTTAAGGTTAACTATACTCATCCAACAATGAGCTTCTTAACCTCTTGTAACAAATGCTCAACGTCTTGGATCTTTCGGTTAAGATCCTCGGTAAGCCTAAGTGCTTCCTTTTCATCTAACTTGGGTTGTTCGGCAATTTCTTGAACAAGGTTCAAGACTTCTCGCTTGGTTAAAGGTTTTACTTGCTGGACTTCGGTTGATATTTGGTGAAGGCTTTTTCTGGTTTCACTCTGGGTTTTTCTGATCAAATCTTCACAAGCTTCAAGTTTCTCTTGACAAGTTTGGATTTTTAACTCAAGATTATTTTGTTTTTCTAAAATATTTTTGAAATTTTTTAAGGAAAATCTTGCAAAAAGATTTAAACGGCTGTAAACACAAGCTATATTATTTGTTAAATTGGAGATTTCAGGGTTTGTAACTTCTGAATTGAGAATTATGTATTCAAGGTTTGCGGTTGGGGAATTATCATACCAATTCTGTATTTGTTGCTCAAAACGTTCAGACATAGTTTTTCATCAAATTCTTAAGAAAGATGATACTTATTTCAAGATTCACCCAATGGTTAACCTTAAAACAACTTTCCTCTCCTTAGTACTTGCTTAAATAAAGGTAATTGCACGGTCTTTTACCCAAAAATAAGCAATTTTTCTTAAGAAAATGTTACTTTTGCTTATTGTCTGAATATGATAAGAAGAAAAGAATTATAAAAAAAAATATTCCCCTACCTTTTACCTTGAACACATATAAGGCTTCTAGCCTGACATAGCTAAAGAATGCTTTGATTCAATAGCCCTGATACCAGAATAAAAATACTACTACCAGGAATTTTTATTCAGATACAAAAGTTCAAAGACTAAAACTTTAAAGTACCTGAAAACTGAAAACTGAGAAGGGCGGAAGCTTCACAAGATTATTTATATTAAACAAGGTTTTCTGGGAGGGAAGAGGTGTGTCTCTTCTCTTTACAAGCATAGGTATTTATAATACAAGGAGGAGAATTATTGAGAGGATCAGCCAGTCTCAATTATTTCCCACTAGGCCGACAAAGACAAACAGTCAGGCCATTATTAAAAGCATTAAATCACGTGAAGCAACGAGGATCGTTACTTTTACAAAAGTAAACAGTGAAGCATAATAATTCAGGCTATGATACAAAGGGGGTAGGACCCATAGTGGGACCTTAATATCTGGCTCGCATTTTCCACAGATCTTCTTCATGCTGGTCCTTTGAGATCATGAAACGTGTTTTCCCCTTTTTAATAGAGGATGAGTCACCATAACACGTAGCATAGTCCCATGAATAGAAGAAGTTTTCTTTGGCTGTTTCTTCTTGTTCTAGAAACCAGACTGATTCATCAGGCTTGGGCTCAGATGTTATTGCGGCCCAATCGTTGGCAAAGGGCCTCAAGCTCAATGAGGAGTTTTCGGGCTTCTTTGTGTTGCATCCTAACATCTTCCTTTTGGTCTTGCCAATGGTTGTCTCTTGTGGACAGTCCAAGACAAATTTGGGCTTTGCATTGGAGTATTGACTGGAGCTTGCGCATTGATTTGACTGCTTCACATGCGGCGGCGATTTCAATGTCTTGGGCGACGGATTTCCATGAGTGAGAGGTGGACATTTCGATTGGTGTTTGATTGGCTCTGAGTTGGTAATGGCGGTATAATGCTGCTGGGTCGTCTTCATGTGAGAAGAGAGTTCTTGTAAAGATTCTTGGTAAAGGTTGGAAATCTTCATGATTTCTTCGAAGATAATCTGCGTGTTCTTGTGAGAGGCAATGGGGAATTCGTAAGTGGCTTCTACCGAACTGAAAGCGGCTTGAGTCACCTTCCTCATTTCTTCTGTGCATTCCTCTGCAAAACAAAGATTAACTAACCTTGAGAGTGAATCGGCTAGTAAATTATATTTGCCATCAATATGCTCAAAATTGATCTTGACTCCGGTGCCTGTGACGGCATCTTCGAATCTCATCCACCGAACTCTGGAAGACTTATTACTATTAGTCTTATTATGAAAACTAATAATAGCTTGGCAGTCAGTCCTAAGAGTAATTTTCTTCTTGTCAAGGTAATAAAATTTTAGCTTCTCGAGGGTGTTTATGCAAGCGTGGATTTCGGCATCAATGGTAGATTGGGTTGTGTTGAACTTGCCACTTGCGTATGCACATACTTTCTCTGAACTTCTTGGGTCTTCCTTTTTCTTCTTCCATTTGACGACTCCTCCCCATCCTTCCATGCATCCATCGGTTTCCAAGATGATGTATGAGTCTTCAGGTGGTACCTCCAAATCTGGCAGTTCTTGTACCTTCTTCTTAATTTGCTTTATCAACTCATAATCCGATGATTTTAGTCGCTTGTCACCATGAGCATTAGTTTTCTCATACAAAGGTCGTAGGAGAATTCCAAGCTTAGGGATATGGCTTCTGGCATAATTAAGAATCCCAAGGAAAGATCTTAACCCTTTCTTCGTCTTCATCTCTTGCTCATCAAAGTTAACAATCTTCTTGATGATATGTGGTTGGAGTTTCATTGTTCCTTAACCAATGACTACTCCGAGGAAATCGATTTGTGGAACTGCAATCTTCATCTTTGTTGGAGATAAGATTAGACCATTATCCTCACAAATTTGTAGTGTCTTGGCTAGGTGTCTAGCGTGATCAGCTTCATCCTTGGAGAAAACCAAAATATCATCAATGTATACTGCGATAAAGGCCTCAGCACCTTTAAAACATTTGTCCATCTTGAACTGAAAGACTGCTGGTGCATTCTTGAGTCCAAATGGCATGACAAGCCATTCGTAGAGTCCTTCGGGGACTAAGAATGTCGTCCATGGTATGGATTCTTCATGCATTGCAACCTGATGAAATCCTGACTTAAGATCAAATTTTGAGAAGATTTTCGCATTCCCTATGTGTTTGAGAATAGTGTTGATGCCAGGGAGAGAATATTGATCCTTGTGAGTGTTATCATTCAACGTTCGGTAGTTGAACACCATTCGCTCTTTTCCTTTGATCTCAGTTCCTGTCTTTGAATCGATTGTCGTGCCTGAATTGACAATCATGGCCATGGTTCGATGTCTGCTTTTACTTGGTCTTATTATGTATGCTATATTTTCTCTCTTCTTCTAGATTTAGAGATTTTTGCTTTTTACTCTTATTTTTCTCTATTTTAGGGGAGAGTTTAGCATATATATATATATATATATATATATATATATATATATATATATATATATATTTGGAAGGGTGTCCCAGGCTATGCTTAAACTAATCCTGACAAATTTTGACGGTAAGAAATTAGTCCTGATAAACTCAGACACTCAGTGGTCACAATTGTTGTGTACGCCTGGAATTGAACCCAGGACAGATGAGATATTCCACCACATGGGCTTCAACCACTACGCCACAACCCTCGTGGTTGAGAGTTTAGCATAATTGTTAGCAAAATTTTCTCAAATCTTCAGAATTTTTAAAATAGCATAGTTGTTTTGGAGATGCTTTTGAAGGAGGGGTTGTTGGTTGGTTGTGGTCTAGGTCTTCTACTTATGGTGTGGTGGTCATTTTCTATGACTATAGCCGGCGGTGGTGGTGGTCGTTTTCTATGACTTTAGGCGGCGCTGGTGGTTGTGGTGGTGACGATGTGGAGGAAACGACATTTTTATGGGGGTGTTTATTGATTTACAATCAATGGGATTTGGGTGGGAGGTTAAATCCCTAATCTTCCCTTAGAAAGAGCGTGAAATTCTTTTTCCTTTATGCAGGTACCAAGATATCGAATCTAGCCGTAAGAAAAATGTTTGATATAAATAACTCACTTCTTGGTCTTCGACCCTCAATGACTACAAATGCCCCCGTTCGGTGCAACTTTTTTTTGTTTTTGAAAGGGTATCCTAGGCACAACCTAGACTAACCCCTGACAATTTTTGACTGTTAAAGCGACAGCCCTGGATAAACCCTAGTGGCCACATGTTACGTACGCCTGGATTCAAACCCGGGGTGGATGGGATATCTCACCACATCCCCCACAGGTTCGGTGCAATTTGATGTGTGTATTTATTAATCTCTTGATTTGAAATGGGAGCAAGTTTGGCAATCGATCCAATTCAATCTAATAGATGGTTAGATTGAATCGGTTTTTTGGATATTATTGTTAAATATTTATTAGATTGGATAGACCTATTTAATATTTTTGAATCAATTATCCAACTATATTAACCAATTATTCATACATTTCATTTAAAAATATTACTTATAAGTCGATATCTTATATAACTCAAACACCAAACATGCCTCATAAATATATCAACACCAAAAACATACATTCATACTTGGATGGTAACTGAATTTTATTGATTCAGATTATCTGATTTGTAATCACGTTTAATAATTAATTATTTATGAGATAAAGTAAAATTAAATAACGACTTCAAACGTCTAAATGTGTACATTCTTATTGCACGAATTGGGTTCGATCACGAACCGAACCGTTACATAGTTATAAACTTCAATTACATCTCAAACCGAAACAAGTACTCGTTTTCGCCAAATACACGTCGATCTATTCCCATAGACGTGTTTTTCCCGGCGAGTTATCTCGTTCTATGTAAAACTACTTATTAACATGTATGCATATACCGCTTTTAGAACCAGAAAAAACCTCCGAAAAATCGTTGCAAAACGCCTTGAATTATCAACCCGAGAGGGGAAGAACGAACAAATCATGTTTTTGTATGCCTGTATGTATGTATGTGTGTGTGTATGTATATATCGCTCATAGATCGCGAGAAGCCTCAAAGTTTTGAACGAGAATTCTAATGGCCCAAATCAAGGATATTTGTCCGAAGCAAATTCTTGAAGACTTCCAATTTCGATAAGTGTATCTTCGAAAGAAATTCGACCGAATTTGGGTTCGTTTTCACTGCCATCTTCCGCTCGAGGACGATTTCGAACGTCTCACCCAACACGAGTTTGTTCTCTGTCATTCCAATTTAAGATCATTAGAACCCGTATCGGTTATGAATTTGAAAAGGAAAACGCACTAAAATACAACCAAGTCTGATGTAGTTCCTATTTAGTGTAACAAAAAAAAAAATTCTTTCTCAACCGATGTAACAAAGTTTCAAAATTTTCCATTGGGTACCTATTTTGATCGATAATCTGCTGATAATGTAACATTTTGATGACGTAGAGACGATGGTAAACTTGGCACAATGTTACAAAATCAACAGGGTACCGGTCAAAATAGATACAAAATAGGAAAATTTGAAACTTTGTTACACTGAATAGAAACTAATAAGACAAACTTTGCTACAATTTGATATACTTTTGCCCAATATGAAAAGTGAGGTTTTCGACTTACATTTAACGTATCACCTCTTAGTGTCTCTATCGACTCCTCGAGCTCCATTTGTTTTGAAGCCGTAGCAAATAACGCCTACAAAATGAAAAGAAAAAAAAAACGATGAAATTGCATACTCCTTCTGTCCCAAAATAAGTGTCCACTTTCAGAAATAAATGTCTACTTTCCCATTTTACCCTGAGATAGAAAAACTCCACTTTCAAAAATAAATGTCTATTTTCCCATTCTACCCTTAATTATGAGATAGAGAAATATTTCTCGCTCTATACTTAGGGGTAAGATTGTCTTTTGGTTAATTAAAAGTACGAAAATTATTAAAATATTAAATTTTGAGGCCACAAAACATGAGGAGTGTGTGTGAGTTTTGCCGTATAAAACTATTATAAACACTTCAAAAACGCCAAAAAAAATCCTTACTTTCTTCGTTTTCTGCAAATCGTACTCCATCGATCTTATTCGATTCATCGACTCCGCAAGCATCTCGTCTTTCTCTTGCGGGATTCTCGAAGGTTTACTCGAAAGCTCGGCCACCATTGCTTCGAGTTGTATCAGCTTCTCTTCACACGGATGCAAAAGGTCCTTCTTTAGAGGACTCGAAGCCTTCACAAACTCGGGTGCGTTTTGCCCATTGCTCAACGACTTTGCGATATTTTTCGCCGAAAATTTCACGAAACCGAAAACAAGAAGAAATACATACGCTAAAACTTTGTATAAAAAACCGACAACTCTCTTTACAGTCGGTTCTTGCATCGTTCTTGTTTGTACCAAATCATCTGCTTCAATAGCCGAAAAAAGGGTACGAAAATGGTCAACATTATGCACTCGAGACGATAAATCTATAACGATACGTATGAATGATCGATCACTTACTTCTCAGACTAACATCAATTTGAGTACCGGAAACTTCTCGTTCAACTCCGGCATTGTAAGAAATAGACTTGTTTACCGAGTTCTAAACGACAAACAATAAAGTAATTAAATGAGTTTGTTTTTTCTTGAACGTTGGTTGATAAGTTGGCAGATGGCTGAAAAGTTAGTTGTTGGC
The DNA here is from genome assembly GCA_023525745.1 of Arctium lappa. Lineage (NCBI taxonomy): Eukaryota > Viridiplantae > Streptophyta > Magnoliopsida > Asterales > Asteraceae > Arctium > Arctium lappa. Next base: position 52,323,022 of record CM042063.1, read on the forward strand.
TAATAAGTTGACTGATAAACTAGTTATGTTTGGTAAAAACTAGCTGATAAGCTAGATAACTATGAAAAACAACCTAAAAGAACATGTTGAAAAATTAATTAGAAAAATATAAGGGGCATGATTGGAAAAGTTGGAAAAAGTCCCCAAGAATTTATTGAAACGCTACTTTAATTAGAAAAAATATAAGGGGCATAATTGGAAAAAATGGAAAAAAGTCCCTGGAATTTATTGAAAAAGCTACTTTAATTAAAAAAATATAAGGGCATAATTGGAAAAAGGTGGAAAAAAGCCCCTGAAATTTACTGAAACACTACTTTAATTAGAAAAATACAAGGGGCATAATTGGAAAAAAAGCCCTAGGAACTTATTGAAACGCAACTTAAAGTAGAAATATACAAGAGGCATAATTGGAAAAATGTGGAAAAAGCCCTGCAACTTATTGAAACGCTACTCAAAAGGTCAGAGCCTATGACTAACCTAACGAGTGTTCTTGAATAAGCACAAAAACGAAGCTAGCTTACGGTTGCCAAACAAAGCCTAAAACTTGTGTCGGGTTTCATTTTTTCTTTTACTATCCGGAATCGTTTGTGATTGGATAAATGGTTCGTTATAATTGTTGTTCTAATTAAGAAACACCTACCCTCATATGGAGAGACATCGATCTTCTCGGAGCATGAGTTTGGAACGCGGTGTTCAATACCGGCTCGCCAAAGATTTGACGGCTCGTAGTCTACATTAAAGCAATCGGAATTCGTAAGATAACCAAATTTAAAAAAAAAAAAAAAGACACTATTATGGCCTACAATTTGATCAAAAATATATCACAAACATCACCTCGGAAACAATCGCCTTCACCTCTAAATTGGAATCGTCATAAAAGCTTGCGTTTTTCTCCGCATCTCCCATGTTAATTAGCTGCAAGAATCCCAACGTTTGTAAACACACCCACGTACTACAAACACACACGTACGTTTTCAAACACGTTATTTAGAAAAATAACCAAAAAAAAAAAAGAATTAAATGCTTGACCTTCTCACAGAATTTGAGATAATTCTTTTGTTAGGCAGAAGCGTTCTTAAATCTGTCAGAAGGTCATGCACTTAAAAGAAAATTTGTACTTGTATTTTTTTCAAACAACAAACGGGAAACATACTTTCATCAATTCTTGATCATGCCAAGGACCTTTATCGGACCTCAAGCATCCACCTTCATTCGAGCATGAACAAATCCCGCCAAGAAAATCCGGCAATTGGCTACAAAATGCAAGTGACGATAAGAACCCTATTAAAAAAAAGATTAAATTTTACGCATAAAAGATGCAAAAAACGAAGAAAAAATCAACCTTGAATCTATAACTTCCAACAACTTGTTCTGATACTTATTGCCAAGAACCTGCAAATTTGCTCCAAAAAATCATTCAAGATTTCGTTTCGGATATAACTATAGTGTTAAATATAATTAAAAATGGTGAATCTTTGTAATCTTTACATGAATCTTTGACGTCGTTCTTGGATCAAGAAACCCTTTTAATGTATTCCATACTAATTTGAATCCGTTACCAGCATTCACGATGAACATCTGATGTAATGTCTGATCAATCGAAAGAAACAGGAAAAATATCATAAATGTGTAATTATTACAATAAACGCCAACAATGAAAAAGGCACACGGTTTAAGAAATGTGTAATTATTACACTTTTTAATAATGACCATTTTACCCTTAATAATACAAGGAGTAGTGAATCTCTCTATCTCATAATTAAGGGTAGATTTGGAAAGCAAACACTTTACTTAAAAATATGTAATTATTACACTTTTTAATCAACTAAAAGACAAATTTTGAGTAGTGAATTTCTCTATTTCATAATTAAGGGTAGATTTGGAAAGCAGACACTTACTTACAAATATGTAACTTTCACACTTTTTAACCAACTAAATGACAATTTTACCCCTATTAATATAAGGATAATTTCTCTCTCTCATGATTTAGGGTAGAATTGGAAAGCAGAACCCTACTTAGAAATACGTAATTATCACACTTTTTAAAATGATAAATTTACCCCTAATAATATAAGGAGTAGTGAATTTCTCTATCATAATTATAAGGATAGGATTGGAAAGCAGACACTAAATTTTGAAAGTGGACACTCATTTTTGGACAAACTACACTTACTTAGAAATACGTAATTATCACACTCTATAATCCACTAAATGACAATTTTACCCTTAATAATAAGTAGTGAATTTCTCTATCTTATAATCCACTAAATGACAATTTTCCCTTAATAATAAGTAGTCAATTTCTCTATCTTAAAATTATAAGGGTAGAATCAGAAAGCAGATGCTTATTTTAGGACAGACTAAAATAGAAACGTTGACACTTACCTCGGGATAGTTATCTCCGTCTATTTTTTGCATCCGCATCACCAAATCATGTGCGACTTTTCCAAAACTCATCCAATTCTACGAAAACAAGAAAGTTAAGAATCGTTAAGAACGCTTAGCCACCATAAACTTTCTAAACATAGAAAGAAAGGCATTAATCTAACCATCCCATGAACATCCAATATGGTGGTGCAAGAATCTATATGTCTCCTAGCCGCAACCGAACAAGCCGGGAATTTCTCGGAAAAAGCTTTCTCGAAACCTTGTACGTGATACCTTAAAAACCGGTCAACCGTCGTGACATTCATAAGCTTATTAGGGTCGACTTTGCCTAATCTTTCGATATAAACGGGTCGTCCCTCTTTGTCCACCCCATGATAGCCGTGAGGATAGTAGCTTTGAACCTCTTCATATTCCTCGTATACGAAATCCTGAAAAGAGGGCAAAATAAGTGTCCACGTTTCTATTTTAGTTTGTCAGAATATAAGTTTCCATTACTTTCCGATTCTACCCTTGATTATATAATGAAGAAATTCATTACTCCTTCCACTATTAGGGGTAAAAAGGGGTAAAATTGTCATTTAGTAATTTAAAAGTGTATAATTACACATTTCTAAAACCGTGTGTCTGACATCTATTTTGGGATGGAGGGAGTAGAATCAAAAATAGCACATCAATCACAAATTTTGTCTACATCCACGGGCGTTGCTAGAATTTTATTCCCCCGTCCCAAAATTTTAGTTTGTTGCAAAATAAGTGTCCACTTTCAAAAGTAAATGCCTACTTTCCAATTCTACCCTTATTATAAGATGGAGATAGTCATTACTCCCACTATTACTAAAAGTAAAATCGTCATTTAATTGATTAAAAAAGTGTAATAATTACACATCTCTAAATTCGTACACCTTTTCATTATGGAGATTTATTTTGGGACGGAGGGAGTACAATACAATTCAAATTCCGTCATACTATACACGCATGAAGATAAAAATACTATCATACGAAAAACCCATTTTGTTAGCAATCCACATTTGTAACTATCTTTATTCCATATTCGAAACAGATATACACCGCTTATGAAGTCAAAGTCAAACATGCTACTTTCCAAATTTAGAAACCATATCTTCGGTATCAAATCTTCATAAAAAATGCAAAGAATTAGTGTCAAAAATCTTGATAAGTAAACTGTTTGACAACACTCAAAAAGTTCAAATCTTTTTAATGAATTTGAATTATGTTGTTCTTGTGGACCACGAATTAGACCTTCACTATAGTCAAACAATCGCATCTATAGACACGTGAATAGAACGAAAAAGAAAGATCATGCGGGAAGATAATAAGGGTAGTTACAACGAGCACCTGCAAGATAGAGTCGGCACCATAATTTTTCCTCCAATTGAGCATTTCCGCCCACATTTGGACCGCCTTATCAATGTCGAATTTCCTTGCTTTCAAGAATCTGCAACCCCATGTTTGTAGACTTTTTCGTTTAGTAAACCAAACCAAACGGACCCAATAAACCACACTCTAAGTAGGGTTAGTGGGGGATGAGATGTATGCAGACCTGATATTTACCCCAAAGAGTAAAACAATTGTTTCCGTGAAAACCCCTGACTTGTGCAAGAGTGTGAGCAAACAAATGGCAAGATTTCCATTTAGAAATCAACCCAAATCAAACCAATAAACCACACTCGAAGTAGGGTCTATGGGGATGAAATGTACGCAAACCTGACCTCTATCTCAAAGAGTAGAGCAGTTGTTTCCGTGAAAACCCCTGACTTATGCAAGAGTGTGAGCAAACAAGTAGCGGGATTTGCATTTAGAATGTACCATAAACATTTTTTGAGAAGATTTTTGGTAAAAAGTCAACTATTCACTCCAATTACCCTCATTACAAATCTTTGGTTTTGTCTTTATTAAAGGGTATTTTAGGTATTTACTATTTAACAATCAATCAAACATTTTTCAAAAAGGTATGTCCCACGTGAAGGTGGGGTCAGGGGGTTGGATGTACGCAAGCCTGGCCTCTATCCCAACTCCAATTAAATTTGTATCATTTCCAAAGTTGAAACCTTAAAAGTCAAACTTTATGAAACCAATGGGATTTACACTGATCAATTACATAACAAAAAAGAGCATAATTTATCCGAAAAATCGAGATCATATCAAAGATGTTACCTCAACAAGGTGTGATAATCATCGTGACGATTCGAAAGCAAGTCTTTCTCGATCAAGATTCGCCGAAAACCATTCACTACCTTCTCTTCCTCCTCATCTCTGACATCATCTATCGAAATCGAAGCAAATTGACAATTCGAAACCCGCTTATTACTTCGCGTTTTAAACGAGTTTAACGGTCTCGTTGACGCACCCATTGTTTTCTTCTTCAAAGATCTAACCCTAACCCTTCTCTTATCATCCCCAGATCCCCCCAAATCATATCTTTGAATGCTCCTATCTTCTTGATTCAATGCTTTAAAAACAAAATTAACAAAAACCCACTTGTGTAATCAATCAAACAACATTAAATCAATTAATTCACCAATATTTAATCACAAAATTTAAAAAAAATCACCTGTCATTATGTAACAAAATTGGGCAAATTGAGTTCACAAAAACTCTGCATCAATTGAAACACCAAAAAATCCCCAATTTCAACTCTGCATTCAGTGACAAATTAAATCATGGGTTAGATCTAGAAAGATTCCAAATCTTGATCGCCGATTAATCAAAATAATGGATTGAAAATTTTCAAAATGTTCGCAAAAACGATTCGAGAAATCTGGGCGAAATCAAAGATTGTGTTATTGTGTTGTTCAAACGTTTGAAAACCAAAAAGGGGATTCCTAAATCGATCGAAATAACAACCGATAATGAACACAAGAATCAATTATTGAAAGATTTGAGTAAAGAATAAAGAGTTTTTTTTTTGTGTGTAATGAAATTGAAAATGATGAGTTGGAAGTAGTACCTGGAAAGAAGCCACATTCACAAGATCGAAGGAATGAATGAAGAATTCGAATAAATGGTTTATAGATAAAAAGATGATGAAATCGAAGTCGATTTTTGGTGTGATTATGATGATTGAAATGAACAAGGAGTGTGGGATTAGTTGGGTAATATTGAGAGAAAGAAACTTGTAATGGGTTTGCTTTGTGAATAATACTCTTGCTGTAAAGAAAACAGTTTATATATATAATATACAGGTTCGAGACAAAACTCTAAATAAATGGAAAATAGAAAAGCCATTAAAAAATGAATGAAAAAAGTATATGAATATGGATGTCAAATTAACGAGAAAAATATGATCGTTTATTTGGTACAATTTATTTCGCTCGAATTTTGTTCATTTTTCTTATTTTTTCGAATAAAAAATAGGGGGCCAAGGTTTTTTTAATTTAAAAAATATTGTTGTAACCGTCCGTTTAATCATACCCATCAGATCATCTAATCTAACTGTTGATAAAATGTTTTTTAGTTTTCATTTATTTGAGATTTTTCCTTAAACCTCCGTCTATAATATATATATATATATATAGGGGTGAGCAAGGACTCCCAAATCCCGATACCGAACCGGTACCGTACCGATCCCGGACCGTCCCATGTATTTCGGTACGGTAATCGGTTCCATGTTTTTCCTATAATCGGTAATCGGTTCGGTACTGATAGGGTACTAGTACCAAAATATCGTTAGTGTTACCGGTACCGTACCGGTCTAATCGGTATTCGGTATCGAGTTTTCCACATTTTCGATATCGGGAATTTTCAGTACGGTACCGGTTCGGTACGGTACCGGTTCAGTACGGTACTAGTCCCATGCTCACCCCTATATATATATATATATATATATATATATATATATATATATATATATATATATATATATATATATATATATATATATATATATATGACGGAGGTTCAAGGGAACACCTTAAAAAACGGAAAACTAAATATGCATTTGTGAATACAGATAAATTATGTTTATATATATATATATATATATATATATATATATATATATATATATATGACGGAGGTTCAAGGGAACACCTTAAAAAACGGAAAACTAAATAACACTCTGGTAGCCCTTCATCTGGACGGTATGCATTTGTGAATACAGATAAATTATGTTTATATATATATATATATATATATATATATATATATATATATGACGGAGGTTCAAGGGAACACCTTAAAAAACGGAAAACTAAATAACACTCTGGTAGCCCTTCATCTGGACAGTATGCATTTGTGAATACAGATAAATTATGTTGTTTTTTGGTTTTTATGCACAAGTGCATTATGCACTTGTGCATATGCACAAATATGCACAAATGCATGTTATAAATTACCTGTATGCACAAGTACATACCGTCCAAATGAAGGACTACCAAGGTGTTCCTCAATTTTTCGTTTTTTTTTTAAATTTTCCCTTGAACCTGACCCATATATATATTATAACATGAGAGAGAGATTTGGAAGGTTCCGTTTTTTAATCTTTTGAATTTGGGGGATATTATTAACCATTGAGATTGGGGCCCTTGGGGAGCTTGTATTTTTTGGAATAAATAAAAACAAAAAAAAATTACTTTTTAATAAAATATTGAGTAAATTATGAAATTCGTTCCTGCGGTTTGATGTTATTACGATGAGGGTTACTGAATCCTAATAGGTGTTTGGTTTGAGGTATTAAATAGGGGTGTTCATCGGCGGACATTTAATGGATGTAAGGGGAAACCGAACTGATCCAATTATTCATTGGATGTTGGATTTTTCCAATCGAACCGATCTAATCATCCATTAGATGTTGAAATTTTCCAATCCAATGGATGATTTGATCGGTTCTGTTCCATCAATTGGATATCCATTGGATCAGATTGGATTTAATCGGATCGAATCCATCCAATGTGTATTTAATGCATTTTTTAAAAAATGAAACAAATTGATTAAAATCACATTTAATTTGTGTTAAAACCAACACAAGTGAGGGGTTGTTTGTTTACCTCTTAATGGTTTCATTAAGAGGCAACCTCTGAATCGCTAAGAGGTAACTCTTGTTTGGCAAAAAAAAAGTGTTGCCTCTTAATGGTTCCAAAATCCTCTTAATGATTTTGTATCCTGACCTTCTCTTAACCATTAAGAGCCCTGATTTCATTATGAACAATTAGCAAACAACCATATTTCATTTTACACTATATCATAAAAATCTTTTAATCATTCAGACCACTTAATCATTCTGCACTAAACCATTCAGCAACTGTCAAACAGCCCCTGAGACTAATAATTCAAAACCAACACAAAATATATTTAGATTTAAGCAAATTGCAAAAAATAATTGGATAGAAAACTTGATGGTAAGTTGGTAACCAGATGGTTGATTGGATGGGTAATTGGATGTTGTTTGGTCGGTTCTGGACTATCATCCAAGAACCGACCGATCTAAATTGGATGTTGAGATTTTCAATCCGATCCGACTCAATTTCAATTGGATATCCAATTATGGTCGGTCGGTTCTAATTGGATCGGTTGACTTTCTGCACACCCCTAGTATTAAATACTAATCAATGGCATCTCGAGACTATAATGCAAGATTCTTACAAACAAAGAGTGTAACTATTTGGTTTTTACCTTAATGTTGGTGTGAAGTGACATATTTGTTATTTGTTATTTTATTTTATTGACTTCATATATATAATTATTAATTATTTATGTTAAAAAATCAATGAGAACCACAAAAAGGAGGTTCTTACAAGAACTACAATTATGGACTTTTAGAGCATCTCCAATGCGATGTTCTTATAACAAAAAGTGAAATGTTTATAGGAACTAACATTGTGGATAGTTCTTATAAGAATCCAAACCCATTTAGGTTCTTAAATACAAAACATTGGTTCTTACCATGAAATTTGTGAGATGTGATATTTTCTTTAATTTTTTATTTTATTTTTTTGACGTTATAATAATTATTAATAACAAAAAAAATGTTCTTATAAGATTAAGAACTACCATTGTAGACATTTATAGGAGTTCTTATTTTGATGAGTTGGAAGTGACGTGGCAACAAAAAATGCAAAAATGAGGTTTTTAACCTCCATTGGAGATGCTCTTAGGAGAGTTCTTAATTTGATGAGTTGAATATGATGTGGCAACAAAAAGTGCAAAAAGAAAGTTTTTTTAAAAATCTCAATTGAAAATATTTTAATAAAAGAAACTGTTTGTTTTTATATAATATAACGAGTTCATTGTTCCAAAAGTCCAAAATTTTATTCCAGGTTAAATTAGAGGGATTGAAAATTTATTCTCATTTTCATTCCATGTCATTTTTATTTTCATTCTCATTTTCCATTGCCAGATTGAACCAAACAACCCCTAGATTTAATGGATAAGATCCATTTGGTTTCACTTTCATTACGGATGAGGCTCTTTAAACTAATTTCCGTTACCCCCCCTCGGGGGTTAAGTTAGAGGTATTTTGGTCAATTTGTCTACAAGGACCCTCATTGTAATCAACATCAAACCACGTGGACGAAATTTAGAGTAAACTACAAATTTGGTCTTTGTGTTTGTGGTTTGTCAAAAGCAATACTTTTCGTCCTTGCAGTTTTGAAATTACAAGATGTCCATCGTGGTTTGTAAAAGCGTTCGGATTTGGTCTCTCTCTCTCTCTCTCTCTATAATGGTCGTTAAAAAATCGTTGAATAAGAGACATTTTGGTTCTTTTATCGATTTTTTTGTCTTTTACCAATTAAAAACCATAGGGACCATCATAAAATTGATTTTGATATGGTAAAAGACAAAAAAATCTATAAAAAACGAAAATGTTTCTCATTTGACGAAAAAATTTTAACGGTCGTTAAATAAAGAGACCAAATTTGAACGTTTTTACAAACCATGATGACTATCTTGTAAAATCTAAATTGCAGGGACAAAAATTGTTGTTTTTGAACCACACCAAATTTGTAGTTTACTCAAAAATATATTCAATTTAATGGTAAAAAGAATTGAAGCATTTTTGTAACAGACTACACAACTAGCATTAATGAAACTGTAGGAATATTCTTTATTTGGTTTTATGAGTAAATTACATGTTTCTTCTCTGTGTTAGTTATTTTTAACTGTTCTTGTCCTTTTCTTCAAAATTCAATAGAATGCGTATTTATAGTTGTGTTTTTTAAAGAGTTACATGTGGTTCATTTTTTTTATAAGTTCGGACCTTAAAAAAAGCAACAATCTAGGTCCCTGTGGTTGCATTAAGGTATCAGATCGTTATAAAAATGCAACTATAAGGACATGATCCGCTGAATTTCTAAACAAAGGGGACAAAACCGTTAAAAACATATAACCACATGGACAAAACGTGTAATTTACTCTTATTTAGTTATTTTATTGGAAAAGAATTATCAAGGCACTTCCCACAAATTTTTCAAAATGAATAAAATTGAGAATTTTAAGAATTTTTTTGCTCAATAGATTATCTAAAATTGATAAAGTATGAGACAGAAGGTAAAATTTTCCAAATTTGGAAAAAAAATTCTAAAAATGATTACTAAATACTAATATTTTATCATTCGCATCAATATGAGTTTCTTAAACTAAATGTTTAGCAAAAAATAAAAGGAAATATCTTATTAAATATTTTAATAGTATAATTAAGAATATATCCAACAGATTTTTTTTTATGGAGATTTTGGATAAAGTATTGGAGAGACGATAGAAATCTCTTAATTTGTAAATTTTTCCAATAAAGATTACTTATGAGCTATGAGAGAGAATTGATTTTTTACTCTAAGACTATGTTTGGCAAACTAGCTGATAAGTTGGTTTTTTAAAACGCTACTATGAACAACTTTTCAATAAGCTATCTTATAAGTTAGTTTATGGTCATCCAAACATGCCAAACAATGCCTAAAACTACCAATGGTACTGCTTGAAATTAAATGTTTATAAGAGAAAAAAATTATTTTATGAGTTGTAGTCAATATTTTAATAATATAATTAATCATGTAACCTCCAAAATAGATAATAATTTGAAGATTAAGATAATTTTCTTTGAAATTTTGACTTTTAATTCTCTATTTTAGAAAATATGTTTAAGATGTTTTAATATTTCTGAACTGGAAAATATGTTGGAATTAAATTTAATTTCTTTTCTGGATTTTATATTATAAGAACAATTAAAATATTATGTTAAAACATATATTCAGAATGAGAATAGTCAATATTTTAAAGTATTATCCGATAATTGTTGACTTAAATCTTGAGTGGTGATTGGTAGTTTTCAATAAATTTATTTTATTTTGGAAATATGATAAGTATTGCCAAACATTTGTATTCAATTACAGGTTTTATTAGCATTCAATATTAAAGAACTTTTGGTTTTCAAATAAATGCAATATTCCGCACAATAAATAACCAAACTAAGGAAAGAAAGAAAATATATATATATATATATGGTCGAGTTCGGAGGAAAATGCTAAATAAATGAAAAATCAAAAAACCATGAAAATATAGATGAAAAAAATATATCGATATGAATTTCAAATTTAACGAGAAAAATATGATTGTTGTTTCTAGTGTAATTTATTTTGCTTGATTTTTGTTTATATTTCATCTTTTTATTAAATAAAAAATAGAGGGCTGAAATTTTTTTTATTTTAAACATATTGTTGTAACCGTCCATTTAATTACTCTTGTTGAAACAATTAATCTAATCGTTTATAGGGTTGGTTTCACATGAGACCAACTTGTTCTCATGAGACCCAAACCACAAAACAACACTGGAACTAGAGATGGAAATTTTAACAGGTAACGGGACGGGGATTTATTTTCATACCCGAAGGGGATGGCATTACCCACCCCTAATCCGTCCACGATTAAATTTTTAAATTTATTTGATATATGTATATAGTGTATGTATAAATAAATATATATGTATACATTTATTATTAAGGCACCTTATTATTAAATGATAAGTATATTTTATTTTCAATATTGATATTTAATGTGGTGATGATTTATTATAATTTTAGCTTGAAAATATTTTTAATATAATTTTTTTTATTATTCGTGTACCCAACGGGTTCCCCAAACCCACCAAGGATTCTTTCCCCCCTAATCCGTCGAGGATTAATCGGGACAGGGGGCATAAATGGGGGTCGGGGACGGTGGACGAATTACCCGTCTAATATCCGCTCGTTTCCATCCCTAACTGGAATTTCATAACATAACATTGTAAAAGTTAAAAAAATACCAAACTTTCACAGCAATAACGCTGTAAAGGTTTATTGTTTTTTTTGAACGACAAGTTAACGAACATACACGTTCCAACGGTATCAGGTCTTCATTACGGACAATTCCACTAATCCGATGCGACCCGGTCCAGTCTTCAGCTGAACCCGACCGGCAGGGTAGAGGGTCCCATAGACTAGACCCACCCGAACCGGTCCCGGACCCAACCCTGAAGGACCAGACCTAGAGTCTGGACATCTCAGGAAAGTGTCGCTCGTGGGAATCGAACCCAGGTAGTGGGACTTTCACCCCACACCCCCCCCAAAATTTTACATATCCAACTGAGCTAACCCCCTTTGATAAAGGTTTATTGTTATTTATTTTGAATTTTTTATTATATTTTTGAAATACAATAAAACACTATAGCCTATAAAAAATATAAGCATTCTTGGACTAATTAAAAATAATTTATTATCATTTTTAATTACATTAATTAAAAGAATAAAAAATTTAATATAATAGTTATTATAAAAATAAATGAATATATAAAGAAAGAAAAATAGAGGTTTTGCATGATATTAGGAACCCCACTTCTTTGATGGATGGGGAAGCTTCTACAAGTGGAAAGAAAGATGGTGTACAAGAGAAAGGTACAAACAAACACCACCAACTTTTTAGGCAAGGAATTAGGTCAAATGGTCAATAAAGTTTTAGAAAATTAATATTTTTTTGTCTTTGTAGTTGTATGTTTTTAATTGTTTTTGTTCACTTTTGAAAAATTCATGTTTGTGTTGTAATATTTTTACGAATTGGGTCCTTCATGCAACCATAGGGATGTAGGTCAGTTGATTTATTTAGGGACCAAATTCATTAAAAAGAAATTGTAACCACTGGGAGTCTGATACCTAGCTCATTAAGAGAATGCAACCACATAGATGTAGGCATTGTTTGGTAAAAATAAGTTAACTTATAAGCTATTTTATTTTCTGAGTACATGTTTGGATGACCATAAGTTAACTTTTTGATAAGCTACTTGAAGTAGTTTATGAGGAACTTTTTTTAATTATTCCAATTATGTCTCTCATTAATATTCATGATTATATATTAACTTTTAATTATAAATAAATAATTAATGTCTTTTTTGGTAATTTAAATGTTTATAAGCTAGTTTTTGTCAAACGTGACTTTTTCATCAACTAGATTATCAACTACCAGCTAACTTATCTGTCATAAGCTAACTTATCAACTAGTTTGTCAAACATAGTTGTAAACTCGTTAAAAAAATGCAACTTCAAGGACAAGGATCGTTAAAAACACCTAACTACAAGGACGAAAAATATTACTTGAATAACAGTGTTTTTTAAGTACAAAATGTAGGGAAATTGATCAAACTAGATATTTTGGAGGGGGAGGGGGAGGGGGGGGGGGGGTGTTGTTGCTTTTTTTCAGGTTTGAACAAAAATAACCAAGATTTTCATATTGTTTATTTTGTAACATGTGAAATATAATTTTTATGAATAAGATATGATTTTGGGAGCATTTCGCAAGCCACTAAAAAGATATCGCAAGCTAGCGTGCCCATTTTGCAAGCCAATCATACCGAAATCATATTTAATTCAGAAAAATTACATTTTGCAAACTACGAAATGGGCACTTAAGATATCTTGGCTATTTTAATCCACTTAAAAAAAGGTGAAGACAAGGCTGTTTGTTTACCTTTTAACGGTTCCATTAAGAGTCAACCTCTGAATCATTAAGAGGTGAATCTTGTTTGACAAAAAAATGTCTGCCTCTTAATTGTTCCAAAACCCTCTGAATGATTTTGTATCATGCCCCTTCTCATTAACCAATAAGAGTCATAATTTAATTCTGAACAATTAAAAAACAACCGTATTTTATTTTGCACTGTATCATAAGAACCTCTTAATCATTATGACCACTTAAACATTTTGCACCAAACCATTCAACAACTACAAAACAACCCCGAAGTTTATCCAAAATTACTAGTTTGGTCAACTTCTCTAACATGTATTGAAATGAAAAAAGATCATTTTGTCCATAGTGAAAAGATACAGTTTTGAAAATGTATAATTATTACACATTTTAATTAACAAAAGAACAATTTTACTTTATAGAGAGATAAATGTCATCAATAAAATAATTAAGGGTAAAATGAGAAAGTAATATTTATTTGAAATTGGACACTTATTTCCGGACAAATTATAATAGTAATGTACACACTTATTTTGGGACGAAGAAAGTAACAAACTTTTTAAAATTCCTATTTTAGGACAACCATGTGTTAAAGTGTGAAGATTGTATAAGTTCAGTAGTTAGGCTATGTTTGACAAACTAGCTGATAAGCTAGCTGGTAACTGATAAGCTAGCTTTTCAAAACGCTACTATGAGTAGTTTTTCAATAAGCTAACTTAAAACCTAGTTTATGGTCATCCAAACATGTACAAGCTAGTTTTTTTTTTTTTTTTTTTTTTTTTTTGCCAAACAATGCCTTAATTTGGTCTTTATATATAAACTTTAAAAAGTTCATTTATTAATTCATGATTTTAATTCACTGTTACACATAATATAAACAAATCAAAGTTTGTTACATTCTGATTTAACTTTTCTATATTTGTAGTTCGCTTATTGAATTTCAAAATCATTATTAAAGTCATTGAATTGCTTAAGATTGCTATTTTTGATGGAAAAACATATAAATTGACGAAATTAAATGATTTATGTAATAGTTTTCGAATGTTTGATAAGTTATGTAACGGTTTATTAAAATTGAATGATTTCAGTGATGATTTTAAAGTCCAATGACTAAACTATAAATAAAATAACAGACGTGTTGTTATTATTTGCAGCCCGACTTGTTTTTATTATGGAACGAGATTGAATTTTAATTTTTGGTGATATCATATTGTATTACGAATTAATGCTTAAATTTTGATAGGAAAAAAATCGTTTGATTCAAATATATGTTATAGTAATCTTAGGTCTCGTGAACATTAGACACCATGATCATCGAAACATCTTTTAATACAAGTGTTTGATCGTTGATTTAATTTTTAAAATATTTTTATAAAAAGACTTTACAAATATTAATTTAAAATAATTACGAATGAACCAAAACTCAAATTCATCCAAAAAATACAATAACTTTCCGTGTTGGTTGTCTAGTGATTTTTGTCTATCTTAATATTATTATTTTTAAATCATCACGATAATTTAATACTCTTATAAGTTTATATTGTATAATATTAAATCATTTTAACCCATTTATTTATCCCTCTAATAACAATACATGATTATATATATATATATAGAGAGAGAGGGGTAGATTATTATGCAACTCCTCTATCCACCACTCGTTTTATTTTTAGTTTTTTTCATTTTTTTTAATTACAAAAGTGAAAATAAAATGAGTGGTAGATAAATGGGTTGCATTGGTTGTATCACGTAATGGTGTTGCATTTAAACGCCCCTATATATATATAGGGTTGGGTTACGATGAGAAATTAAGGTAAGAAGCTGAGAAATGATTATCAATTGTTGGATGCACATGAGGATAAAATGCATTGAAATGCACCGAATCAATCCCCGTATCAATCTATGTATCAAGCACGATTCATGGGTAGAATTGAGATTAAAAGTGATCAAGGGTTCTGATCCACCACTTCTCAAACAATCATTCATCTCTCTCTCTCTCTTTATATATATATATATATATATAAAGTTTCGTAGGAACTCAAAACTGATTAGAAACCTGTGAATTGTCCTTAGCCATGTGTCCCTCTTTAAGATAAACATTCATTATGAATATGAACATGTTATTTATCATGAATCACATATTCATGATAAATAATACGTTTATATTCATAATGAATATGTCATATGACGCGTTGCAGACAATTCTCGAGTTCCTAATCAATATGCCATGTGACGCGTTGCAGACAATTCTCGAGTTCATGATAGATAATACTTGTCCTATATACATATACATATAGGGGCAGGTTCAAACAAGAAGGTATACAATTTGCGAGAAGGCGAGAAGGAATCTTAACCATCCACCTAATTAAATGGATGACTATGATTAATAGTTGCATAATTGTAAAATATTAGAGAAATTTAAAATAAAAAAATCTGTAATTTATTCACAAGGGCAAATCTGGAAAAAAAACAAATTAATCTCTTGGATAGATACTTGGCGCCCGAGATTTTTGTTTTCAAAAGATATCCTAATGATTAACAAGATCAATCTCAAAGAGGTTTCTCTCTCATCTAAAACCATTACCTAATATCATAAGCATATCAACAACAGGTGTAGAGCTATTAGGCTTTCATTCAAGTTACGATGCTATGTTAATTATTAATGTAATCACATGTGATTATGTAAAGTAATCATATGTGATATTATGTTGTATATTACATTTTATCCACATTTTTTGACGAATTGGGTTTGAGCATGATATGGTTAAGACTTTAGTAGGAATAGAATATGGGATACTTGCATGATCTTATGTGTAGAGCTATTAAGCTTCCATTTAATTAGCGATGATATTTGAATTAGCAAATTAATCATGTGTGATTAAGTAAAGTAATTATACGTGATCATATGTTTTATAGTACGGTCTTTACTCATTTTTTGACAACGTGGGTTTGTGCATAATATGGTTATGACTTTAGTAGGAATGGTATATGGGATACTTGCATTTTTTTACGAAGTGGGTTTGTGCATAATTATATGTGATAATATGTTTTATAGAACAATATTTCTACATTTTTTGACAAATTGGGTTTGTGCATAAGGGGCAAGTTAAAACAAGAAGCTAAACATTTTGCGATAATGTGAAAAGTGTTTAATCATATATGATACACAAGTTTAATCATATATGATTAAACATATGTTAAATTGGCAATACATAGATGTTTAATTAATCATATATGAATAAACACACCCGCAAGCCATGTAATCATATATGATATCACACTTCTCGTCTTCTCGCAAAATGTTTAATTTTTGCAGAACCTGGATGACAATAATCGGTAACTTGGGTTTATGTTTATGTTTTTTGGAAAAAGAATGTGATAACTATGGGTTTAGGTGAAGATTAACTTGGATTGAAATATCTTTCATTTTTTTATTTAGGAGCGATGATAGTAATCCGATTAACATGGAATGCTATTTCGGATAGAGATAAACATCTCATTAAAAAGTCATTAATACCCTTCTTAATTAATTATTAATGATTATTAATTAAAAATTAAATTAAATTAATGATTGGCTAGAATTTTTTCTCCCCTTCTCGGAAAATGTATATCTTCTCGCATGATTCTCCCTCTCTCTCTCTATATATATATATATTGTTAAGTATCATCGTCTTGTTATTATAAATAAGAATATAAATTGTATTTATTTTTTTTATTTACAAAAATTAAGGGTTTTTTTATTTTCTAAAATTAAGGTTTATTCTTAAAAAGAAATTATAAAAAAAAAGATCAACTGTCCGTTGGAAGAAGTGCTTTGTGGGGTACGGTAACGTGTGTTTGGCATTGACGGTGACGTCGGCTCCCTTTTGTCCCTAATTAAACGGACGGAGGATCTTAAGGGTTCCGTTGATGTGCCCTCCCTTTTATAATTACTAAATTATAAAATGACTAAAATGTCCCTTAACTAAATATAGTTATTATGATAAATAACCAGAATGTTAGAAAGAGGAAGGAAAAGTGTCTTGCAGCGTTGACATATGTTTTTTTTAGTTATTTTGTATTATAAAAAAAATAGAGGTGGCTAAAAAAGTAAAACTTTAACCACAAGGGTTGTGGCGTACTGGTTAAGGTCCCGGGGGATGTGGTGGAATATCTCATCTGTCCAAGGTTCGAATTCAGGCGTACACAACAATTGTAGTCACTGAGGTTTAATCAGGGTTGATATCTTACAATCATAATTCGTTAATGGATTAGTCTAGGCATAGCCTAGGACACTCTTCAAAAAAAAAAAGTGACTTTTTTCTCCATATGGCTATTTATGAACTATGTGGTTTCATGTAAAACATGTAACAAATTTTAATTTTCGTGTATATTAAGTAGTGTATTTTCGTCATTTTATGCAAACCTATTGTTAATTTTTTTATAATTATAACGACTTACCGTATTTTAACTGTTGTATAATTTGATGGTCAAAATAGTCATAATGATTTTGATTTAAATGAATGAAAATAAGAGTTAAATAAAGGGAAAAATTCATAAAAACCCAACAAATTATTGCATTTTGAATGATTAAGTCTTTGAACTAATTTTTTGGATGAGAAAATCATTAAACTTTCTCATTTTGAATGATTAAGTCCCTGAACTGTTTTTTTGAATGAAAAAACCATTAAACTTTCTCATTTGAAAAAACCATTAAATTTTCTCATTTTGAATGATTAAGGGGTTGTTTGTCAGTTGCTGAATGGTTTAGTGCAGAATGATTAAGTGGTCTGAATGATTATGAGGTTTTTATTATATAGTGTAAAATGAAATATGGTTGTTTGCTAATTGTTCATAATGAAATCAGGGCTCTTAATGGTTAAGGAGGGTCAGGATACAAAATCATTAAGAGGATTTTGGAACCATTAAGAGGCAGCCCTTTTTTGGCCAAACAAGATTTACCTCTTAGCGATTCAGAGGTTGTCTCTTAATGAAACTATTAAGAGATAAACAAACAACCCCTAAGTCATTAAACATTTTTTTTCAATAAATTAAATCATCGAAATTCTAAAAATTTGTTACTTACATCATTTTAACCCAAAAAAAAACTATCTGTAACCGATTATCTTTTGATTCATCCTCTTTTGATAGATAAAAAATAGATTAAAAAGAGTGAGATCAATGGTAGGGGGAACAATGTGTTAGGCGATATGGAGAACGGATAACGTTCGGGCAACAGGGAGTGGCGAGGTGGAGGGATATGATTGTTTGTGAGGAGTTTTAATGGCGTAGAGTTTGAGAACGGTAAAACTGATTTATATTTCTTTTAACTTTAAAATGCTCATAGTCAGTTCCAGATACCTATATAAAAAAGGTAACCAATTTTTAGAAATTCGATGGTTTATTTATTAAAAAAAATGTTTAGGGACTTAATCATTCAAAATTAAAAAGTTTAATGGTTTTTTAATTCGAAAAAAATAGTTAAATGACTTAATCATTCAAAATGGGAAAGTTTAATGGGTTTTTCATTCAAAAAAATAGTTTGGGACTTAATCATTCAAAATGTGATAGTTTATTGGGTTTTATTGAACTTTTTTCCTTAAATCAAATAAATATAAAGTTTGTTATTAGTGTGTGCATTTAATAACTATTTAATGTTTTTAAATTTCTTTTTAAAAAGTTGTAGAATTTTATGAATGATCATATATTACCTTTTATGGGATTATTTTTAGATTGTTAAGGATTGTTTATTAAACGCTTACTGATAAATGTTTAATGGATGTCACTTAGTTTATCAGGTGCATATGACAATGACCAAGAAACCATAGCAATAATTGAGAATTTTACCTGTTAAGTTGGGGGAAAGATTTTTACCCGATTAGTACTTATCAGCTAAAAAACATTTACCAACAATTATTTTTGATCCCTAAAAATGTGATCCAATGATGTAAATGATAACAATCACTTACTACGAAGGCATTGTTTGGCAAACTAGCTTATAAGCTAGTTGATAGCTGATAAACTAACTTTTTAAAACGCTATTATGAGTAATTTTTCAATAAGCTAACTTATGGTCATCCAAACATGTACCAGGGAAAAAAACTAGCTTATAAGCTAGCTTTTTTTTGCCAATCATAGCCTAAGTGTTTAAGTAACAACCCCTTAATTTCATCAATCTAATAGAGCCATTTTTGAAACTCAGTGATATCCTAGGTCCAACAAAGAATTTGTTATAGTAAATCTTTTGAAACAAAATATATAATATCATACATACTTTGATCGAAAAACTTAAATCTACCAATATTAAATCACGTTGGTTTGCAATTGTACATTCCCCCTTAAATTTAAAAAAAATAAAAATAAAATTTAACGAGCCTTAGAATATGAAACATTGTTCCTATGAGGTATATCCAAAAGATTGGTTATACAAACTTTTGTTTCGACTCTCGAGTATCTATAAATAAAATTCTTAACAAGAAAATGGTAGACCTCCTCCAAGCTTTGTCAAATCGTTGACACTGTTGAGGTATCAACACCAAGTTGTAGTGTAGGGTTCAGATCTTTTGAGAAGTGCTGATGCAATATTGTCTGTTAAATTAACATAAAGTTGTTGATTAGCAAACGATAAAACTATTAAAAATATTGTTTTTATTTTTTTTAATTAATTTAATTGTAAAGATTCTTTTATATTAAATTACACATAATGAACAAATAAATAAAAGTTAAAACAATCTTCAAGAAGGAAGGGTAATTAACAAACATATAAATCCAATTATGTTTTAATTACATTTTTACTAAAATAAATATAATTTTAAAAATGTAGAGGGGGTTTAAAATAAAAACCATGATCACCACTTATATTAGAAAACATGAGAAATAATTATGGAAGATGATAATAATCATTGTTTTAGATTATGAAACAATCGAAATATTTATGGAACTAGATTTTTATCAGGTTAGATGGACGCTTAAGAGGCTATTTGGTTGATTTTCATTAAGTCATGTATGGATAAAGTTGTATGTGTGGATAAAATTGTATATGTAGATTAATTTGTCTGTATAGATTGATAATGCTTTTGTGTGGAAAGATCTTTTCATGTATGAAATGAGTGTATTTTTATTAATTGGGAGGGACAAGTTTGGATTACATTACTTTCTGCATAAAGCTCCCCTAAAAGCTTACTGAATAAGATATTTTTTGTATTATTAAGTCATTACCAAACGGTCATATATAGCTAACCAAATAAATATTGAGTCTCATTAAGATTATTAAGCTGCTAACAAACAAGCACTAAGATTAGTTTATCTATACTATATTATAAAACACGGATAAAAAACTCTTAAATACAAATTATTAGGCACAAAATATCATCATTTTATGCAATATTTTAAAATATCTTAATTTACAAGTATCAAAACACAAGATACATATTACTACTGCAGATTTCTAACACCCATCAATTTGGTATGTGCAGGGTATTTCTTTTATGCAGACCTTTCATGTATCACTATTAATTAATATCTTATATTACTATAAATTTGTTTTAATTATATTATTAAATATGTAATTGGTTATTTTTTGTAGATGTCATTAAAATATTTAAGATAATCATTGAATTATAACAAAATAGGGTATTCCTTTTATGCAGACCTTTCATGTATCACTATTAATTAATATATTATATTACTATAAATTTGTTTTAATTATATTATTAAATATGTAATTGGTTATTTTTTGTAGATGTCATTAAAATATTTAAGATAATCATTGAATTATAACAAAATACTTAATTTTTTTATATAAACAATATTATATTATTAAGCCTAAATTAATTAAATTTATAAAAAAACATTATCACTTTCTCAAAACCATCGAAAATCGTACTTTAAATCGACCAAAAAACAAAATGAAACATTAAAATCGTAATGTATTTCGGTGCATTACGTGAGTACGCTTATAGTTTAATTTATAATAATTCATATTTAAAACTTCCTCTATATAATCCATTTTAGTGTTTGTATATTTAATGTCCATTATATTTTTTTTAATTGGAAAGTGTCGTCCAATTCACGATAACACAAACATCACCCAAAATGCTTTAAATCCAAATAACCTTTGCCTCATTTTTTTAAAAACATCATGGATAATTTTGATTTATTTAGTTATAAACAATTTGAATTTTTTTTTAATCAAATTTAAAAAAGTTAATCTAAAAGTTATTGTTTTAATGATCGCATTTTTTGTAATCACACTACTTCTTTAAAATTAAAAAAAAAAAAAATTGATAAAAAATTTCAATGGATTCAAACCGACACGATCCATTTTGACAAGTAGAGAGAAAATACGACTGTTCAAAAAATCATTTGTTTTATTTAAAATAGATTTAAAAAGTCATAACACTTTTAGATTTTCAATTATATATTCCACCAGAAAATTTTATAATTTTCGAATTTATACTTTTTATAATTGTATAATTTTCTTTGTCTCGAATTAAATTATATATTATTATTATTATTTTTACTTAATTAATTATTGTTTTTCTTTGTCTCGAATTTGTCATTAATATTAACTAATTTGCTTATAACATGTAATTCAAAAATCATGATAAATTGATAACAATTTTATATTATTGTTATTTTATATGTCAGAATAAATAAATAGAGTATTTTATTGGTTATTGTTTTCAATGTCATCACACATTCTAGTCCCATTTGCACTACTCTAAATTAATTATTTCATCGCCAAAAACAATAATAAAATGCATCTGTTATATAATATAATAAGAAATCATTAATCAATTTCTTAAATATAACTAGAAATGTACCCTCACAATGCAGCGGGTTTCTGAAATCTATAACTCGAACTCTCGATCATTTTTCATACTTTTTGTTAGTTTTTTTTTATTTTATTTTACGATTTTGAGAAACCTAGATTTAAAACAAATATATATTTTAGTTTAGTTTAATTATGGTTTTTTATAAAAATTAATAATAATTTTTTTTGTTACGGGTCAAAAAATGTTTAATTTAAATGATAACTATATTTAAAATATTTTATATTTAAAATTAAAAAGATAAAATACTTCAATAAAAAATAAAAATAAGGTGTTTTATATCGAATTTTCTTATATTTATCGGTTAGTTAAATCAATAGTTAAAAATTTTAGATATTTTAGAAAATAAAAATAAGTGCTTATCTGCAGTTAGTTACACGAATTCAAACATTGAGCTTTTATAAGCTGTACTTATGTTTAATCAATTTGTATTTTTGGATTTTAAGTAATATGCATTAATAAGTGGTACCTAATGCATAAAAATTAGTTTTTAAGAGTTTAGCTTAAATGTTTTATAATATAGTATAGATATATTAGTTAAAATTCAAAATTACAAGTTAATGAAACATAATTATAACTTATTAAAGTCTCATGTTTTTATTTGTATAACTAACTGCAAATAAACATATTAAATACAAGATAAACACTATGAGATAAACTACCTGTTTTATTTTTTTTAAATATATTTATTAGATCAATGCATGTTTTTATAATATAGTATAAATATATTAGTTATGAGATTATAACTAATATAGATATATAGATATATTAAGAGCAAATCATAAAATAAAAAATAAATATTGATAATAGTAATATTGATCAAATTGTCCAATAAATATAAAAAATAAATATTGATAATAGTAGATAATATTGATCAAATCGTCCATTAAATATAAAAAAACAAATATTTATATTAATAAATGAGTATCCATTCCACAAATAGATGATGATGTGAGATACTGTGCTTGGATAAGTTGTACTAATGTATTATGAAATTGTAAATTAAGTAATTGGCTTTAATTAATTGTATTTTGTGCTTAAAATGTTGTAATTAAAAGTTTTTTATGTCTCTTTTATAATATAAGAATCGTTATTTTTGTCGATTTACAGTACGATTTTGGATGATTTTGAGAAAGTGATAATGTTTTTTTTTTATAAATTTTTTAAATTTACAATTATAATATAATGTTTTTTTACATAAAAAAATTAAGTATTTTGTTAGAATTTAATTATTATCTTATATATTTTAATGACATCTAGAAAAATAACCAATTACATATTTAATAATATAATTAAAACAAATTTATAGTAATATAATATATTAATTAATAATGATATATGGAAAGGTCTGCATAAAAGAAAAGTCTTGCACATACCAAATTCGTGGGTGTTAGAAGCCTGCAGTAGTAGTATGTATCTTGTGATTTGATACTTGTAAATTAAGAGATTTTTAAAATCTTGCATAAAATGATAGTACCTTGTGCCTAATAATTTGTATTTAAGAGTTTTTTATCCGTGTTTTATAATATAGTATATATATATAGTTGGATTCCGGTGAGAAGTTGAGTAAACGGTGAGAAACGTGATAAGTGGTGCTTATCAACCGTTGGATGAGAAATGAACGCACATTAAGATGAGACGCACCGAGATGCACCAGATCAATTCCCTTTTAAGCCACAATTCATAAGAGGGCTTGAGATTGTAAGAGAACAACGATTCAGATCCACAATTCATTAGGATTCCAGCCCTTGGAGGTGTGTACAAGTTGGCCCAGACATCTATGGTTAACAAAAAAAACACTTTCAATTTTTTTAGAGCTACAAAAACACTCAACCGCGATTTCCTTATAATAGAGAGAATAACGAGTTCCAATATCTCATAATTAAAGCTAGAAATGGAGAGTATGTATATGTTCTTAAAAGTTGACATTTATTTTGAGACAAATTAAAATATATACACTTATTATAGGACTGAGGAAGTAATATTTCGTTTTACATACACGTTTTTTAATCGTATGTGTCTGAACCAGTTTACACGCACCTCAATTAATCTCATTACGGGACTCTAACTTATGACATTTTGTAACATCCGGATTTTCTAGTAAGAATTATTATCTCGAACCTCAGACTTTAGCCTTTTTCTAATCCTTAATTTTGTATACTTTGTGCTTTTAGTTTGATTTAATTCGAATGAGGAATCGTGAGAGAAAATATGGGATTTCGGCTTCGGTACATGGCCAACGACTGTGACAGGCGATAGTTCCCATGTCACAGTCACTGATAAGTACTCAATTTTGAGTACTTAAGCACATTACTTTTACTCTTTTAGATAGGA